>OY987263.1:33224560-33890041 GCA_963920665.1 Straminergon stramineum
TGGAGCTAACAAGTCTTTGAACTGCGTGCCCCACTGCATACAGGAACTGAAAGGCTCTTACTAAGATATGCAAACATCTGGAGCTCTGTACTGTACAGTCTCTATTTAACAGAGCTTGAACTGTAAATAAAGCAAAGTTGATTTGGTCTTTTCATTTGAACACCCCTTCTGGGTTCGACTGGAGTGGGATATGGATTTAAACTACGAAGCTATCCTGAATTTCCATCTGAATTCGAGTCTGAGCTGTCCTCGTCATCTCCATCTCCATACTCGAGCTCCTCTGCAGATCCCTCGTCTTCTTCTTCTTCTTCTTCTTCTTTTTCAGACGGCTCTTCTTCCAGACCTTCATCATGTTCACTTTCCAAGTCATCATCCTCATCGTCGGTGTCCTTGGCCTCACCATCATCGTCGTCGCCTTCGTCACTGACTTCCTCGTCCGTGGCCTCCTCGCCCTTGGCCTCATCTGAATTGCTCTCATCACTGTCATTGGCATTCACATCGCTTTCATCACTCTTTTCGCTGAAATCCAAAAATTTGGATTCAGAAACCGTTACTCCATCCCTCCCCACTCGACACCCTCGCCAGAAGATCTTCTTGAGTTTGTGCAAACCTGAAAGATCTGGGAAACTTGGAAGATTTTCACAAGAGTTCAGATGAAGCTCTGCAAGCTCATGTAATGCTTGAATGCCTGGAATCTCGCGGATCCCCGTCGCACTCAAATCCAGAAACCTGAGTTTCTTCAACCGATGCAGACTTGGAATCTTCTTTAGACCAGTGCATCTGGAAAGGCCAAGGTGTAATAGAGCTGTTAAATTCTCTAAACCTGGGATTCTTTCGAGAGATGTACACTCGCACAGATGAAGACTGCGCAAGCAAGATGATAAGATACTCAAATCTGGAATGTGCTTCAGTTTAATGCATCCATTGAAGATTATTGTCTCCACAGTGATGGGAGTAGACAACTCTGGAGCTCTCTCTAGTTGAGGAAACTTGGTCAACGAGAGTTCTTTCATGGCCTTGCACAGATGCACTTGTGGGGGCTTACAAATCAGAAAATCCTGGAGTTGTGGGCCTTTGCTTTCATAATAATACCCTCCTTCTAGCCTCAGCACTTGCAGATTACTTTGCAATGGCACATCCACAAGAAATATGTTGCAGCAATTCCATTGCAACCAGGCTAGATTGCTCAGTTTCTTGAGTCCATGAATTTTCTCCAGCATGGGGCACCCTTCCACCACAAGATACCGCAATTCTGTCATGTACCCCAAGTCAACTGTCTTGAGTTCCGAGCAATTCACTAGCTTCAGCACCTTCAATTCTTTCGACATTTCATTGAGAGCATGCCGCTGAGAGAGGTTGGGTTTCTCGCTTGGACTTGTTTTGAGCTCGTACGGGATATTCTTGTCATCTTTGAAGATAATATGGGTAGCTCGATATCGACCCTGCTGAAGCTCACACTCAGCAAATTCAAGGTACGAGTCCTGAATCCTCAAATTGTCGGAAGTATCCTGCCACTGCTCCACAACATTCTTTGCCTTCATCTCCTGCAACTGCAACAGGCACCATTATCTCACTTTCAGTACATATTTGATGACGCTTCACTAAATCCACACCATAAGGAAACCTCAGATTTGAAATAGAGAAATTATTCTACGAATTCATACATGGATATGTTCAAAGGTACTCACAAACGCAAGAGCTCTGTTGTCTCCCATGTTGTGCACGATTGCAAGCCACCTGCAAGTATTCTCCACGCTGTGCACCGACACACTTGGCTTGGTTGGAACAAATTCCTTGCTTGGGGCGAAGAGAACTAGACTCACAAAAATTGGGCGGTACGGAGGAGGAAGTGAATTATAACCAAATCTCAAGACTTCAGAAACCTGTTTCTCACTTCGGGTGGCAACTTTGAAGTCAAGATTGTCATCAATCCACTCCGAGGGTTTTCGACCCATGACATCTGTAATCGCACCAGCTAACACAATGAGGGCAAGTGGATGATACTGAAATCTAATGCCAACGTAACAATAAGAGACCCACTTTCTGATGTTGGCTTCGTCCCTCTCGTCTTTCATATCACAGCGTCCAGCCTGGATGAAGAGCTCCATTGCTTCCTCTTCCCTTAAGGAAGGCATGTTTTCGCAGCATGTGACTGGAAGCCCAATTCGCAGTAACACTTGCATATTGCGAGCTATCAGTAGCAATTTGCTTCCTTCCGCGAACTTCATATTCAAGAATCGTTCAGCTACGAAGCTCTGATCATCCCATATATTGTCGATCACCAATAACACCTTGTCTTGTTCTTTCATGCCAACTTCCAGAGCATTCCATGCCTGCTTTAAAACAAACAATTGTGTTAGAAATCTGATCACATTGTCAACTATGAAGGCATGAAGGTGGTCAACATCGTTATAAATACAGGAGAGAACTTAGTCAAACATTGTGTGCACTAAGCAATTAAAGTCTTTGAACATAAGTTTGTTCTATTCTATTAATACGAGCAATTCTTCCAGGACACGTATTTGCTAAGGCAAGCTTATTATGAACCTGGACTGCATCCACAATCCCATCCAGAGTTCGTTTGTCTTGTTGCAGAAAAAGTTCTCGTAACACTTTCTTTTGAAGATCCAGAAGAACCGTGCTTTTCAGTTCCAAATGACACACTCTTCCAGCAAACTCGCTGTGACAATGGTTGCACAAACTTTTTGCAAGTGTGGTCTTCCCTATTCCACTCATTCCATGTATCCCCAATACGCAAGCTCCTGTTTTGTGTGTCAAGTCTGATGTATTGAACAACCGGTTTATCCCCTGTTAACCACACACAAGAAATTTGTCATTTTTGAAGACCTTAAATTGGATGTCTCTGCCGCCGAGAAGAAACAAAAAGAGCGGGAAAGATAAAGACAAATTGATGGAAGGACCCGACAAACTTACCTCACACCACCGGTTTCCTCCTATGATGGTTTCATCTGAGGCCAAGGGAGTAGTAGCAACTACCAAGGGCAAGACTGTAGGGGGAATTTTGAAGTCAGCAACTCTCTTTACAATCTCTCTCCGAAAAACATCATCACTTGTTTCTTCCAGAAGTCGTAGATCGATGCCCTTCCAAGCATCGATAGACCTCAACGCTACCTTCCAGGTTTCCAAATCAATTCGAGGGTCTTCTTTAGCCCATTCCTCCCATTTACTAAACCACGAAGCTTGCCGCAGTTTAGACTTAAATTCAGGCCGAGAGAGAGTGTAATACAACGGCAATATTTTGGGCTCCAGCACATGTTCTGGCCGCGCAGTTGATACTTGCTTATCCTTTCTCGCTTGAGAAGCTACAAATGTCACGAGCTGTATCATTGGCCACTTTGACTTTGTGAAAAACTCCTCCGTTAGAAGTAATATCCCCAGCCGACATTCTTGCGCGGCTTTCAGAGCTTTCGTCACGGAGTACTCATCTTTTGCGCCTGGACCCAAATCTTTGTCAATAAATACAGAGTATCTTGCTGCTTCCAAGTCCCGGCGCAAATGCTCAAGAAATGTCTTCGGTGCACCACTGTGACTCACGAAGATCGCTGTTCTCGGCTGCTTTTCCAGGAACCTGCGTCACGTAGTATGACGTATCCTTTAGCTTTAATTCTATGAATGTCAATTACAATTTGGAATCATAAATAACTTAATACATAGAGATTAGGCTCACACGGAACAAATTTTTCGATCCGAACACCGCTACGGCTGACAATTTGCGTGCACTCACATTTGAAACAACAAGAGCGTGTTGTGCACTTACCTCGTTCATTTACAATCGCAATGCCTATCAATATCATTCACTTCAGGACTTTGATTTAACAAAGAAACACACCTTGAAGAACTAGGCTGCAGCTCCCGATCCTGAAGTTTTCGCTTCATGTTGATAGCCACAGATGTGGAGCTGAATCGATATCGTTGTTCGAAAAGAAACTGCTGTCGAGACACCGGTCTAAACAACCTTGTGACCATAATACACCATTAAATATGGACACATGAAGTCAACGTTTCCCAAGTTAACAGCTAAATAAGCATTGCCACCAACTTCTCGTACCGTCCAGAAGCCGCTCGTCCTTAATTTGCGCAAGCGAAGAAACATTTTGCAACTGAAGCAGTAATTCTTTCGAAGAAGAGTTTCTAATAGGAAGGATGCGTTTCTACTGGCAAACCAGCATGGCGACTACAACACGATCATGCATTCTTGAAAAAAGTAGACAGAGACGATGCTTCTAGTCTCATGATGGTTCTAAAATGAAACACACCTCGAATATACAGGCTGAATCTCGCGATCCTGCAATTCTTGCTTCATGTTAAATAGCCACAAACGTGGCGCTTAATCAATATTGTCGCAAAAACTGCTGTTGAGACACCTGAATACAGTGCCGCCTTGTGAAATATAAGCACAAACCACGCCAAACACGGCTGACTGAACACCGGCGCCAACTTCTCGTCACATCCAGACGCTGTTACTAAATTCTCACCTAATATTTTCTCCGTATGCGAGAAAAGCCTTGCAGTTGAACAAGAGCTTCGTTCAAAGAACAGCTTCTAATTGCAATCGAAGCACGCATTTCTCCAATGCTGATTGCAAACTCGCTGAGAACAAGAAAGACAACATGAAGACGATCATGATAAAAAAGAGTCGACAGTAGAGGATGCCTTTAGTCTCATGCTGATTCTAATAAGAGACCCTCTGCAGGTCCCGACTTTGCAATTTTCACTTAACGATTGTTTAAAAGTCACAAACATGGAGCAGAATAGACACCGACCAAAACAAACTTGATGTCGAGACACCGGTATATATGAACATGTGAAATAAGGAAATATCAAGTTAAAAATTCCTAAGAACACTCCTAACTAAGAAAAACAATACTGGCTCCAACTTCTCGCCATATATAAACAGACTCTCTTCCAAAATTTCCGCCTGAAATTTCTTGCGCAAGCTAAGGAAAACACTACTATTGAACCAGAACATCGTTCTGAAGAGTTTCAAATTTGAAGCACGTATTGCTCCAATGCCGATTGCAAACTCGCTGAGAACAAGAACAGCAACACGTACGAAGACGGTCATGATCAAAAGGAGTCGACTCCACGGAATGAAAATGACGACCTCATAGACGGATGTCGTCCTTTGATGTTTTTCATCCATATCTGAAGTTCTGGTCATCCGTTCCATTTACAGTCACAAATAACTTTGTCTGTCTTGTCCACTGCAGGCGCTTGGACTTGACAAACACCAACTTACGGTGATCATGGCATTTCTTTTATTGACCAGACACCAGATGGGCTTTGTTTGTTTTCCTAATTGAATTTATATAATATCTCACATCAAAGAAAAATTTAAAATTATTTTTCAGTGTTACCTTAACATTTTCACACATGGAAGATCTTGTTTGTTTGTATAATATTCTAGAGAATCATTGTTGTGTGCACCTTTTGAATAGGCATAAAAATAAATTTTCAACACCATTTATTTCAAAGTTAAAAATTCATTTGAAAAAATGAGAGCTTTTGAAGTTAATCATTCAATTGTAATAGTGTTAACCCCAAAGGACCAAGTGTCCGTTCAGCATATGCAAGAAATCTCGGGTAGGCTCCTACGAAGTCATTTTTGGTTGGATGTTCATGAAATTTGAACATAATGTGTAACTATGTATCCCCTTCCTGAAAATCTAATTTTTTTTCCGATCAGGTACCTGGATCAAAAGTTATGCTGCCCTTAACTTTGCGGGCAGCTCGGGCAGCTTCGGGCAGCATGTGCAAAATTCTTCCTATGATTTTGAATTTTGGTAGGTGTGTAGCTTACATGATACAAGATGCAAATGTCAAAAAAATAACCCTATTTAGCATAAGAATCTCATTCTAGAAGGAGTTAAAGTTTGTAGGCCATGTCGGGCAAGGTTGCAAAAAAACTTTTTCCCCTAACTTCAAACATTATAATCTTTCAATCTGTGTGGTCAAAGTTTCTAAATTTTTTTCTACATGTTCCCAAAAAAGTCTAGTACAAATTTGTACGGTTGAATTTTGAAAAAACAACTTTTTTTTTCATTTATTTCTTACTGCCCTAAAAAGAGGCAGATTTTGACAATTTCTGCCCTAAATGTGCCTTAGTCCTTTAGGAGGTAACCAATGAAGATCTTAGGGTTTTGGACAAAATACAAATGTGTTTTAAAATATAAGTTTCATATTATTCTGGAAGTTTGCATAAAAAGAGACAACATTGAAGCTTCAAGATTAGAATGAAAGAGAAGATAGGAATTAATTTTTTTGAAGAAAAAAAATTAGGTTTAATTAACCTCCACTCATAAAAAATTAAAAACTGTTTTTCTTAAAGAAATACTTTTCTAACTTTGTTTTACTTTCACTTTTCTAAATTAAGTAAAAATTTATTTAGACCCCTTCTCTCACTAATCTTCTAATTTTCTGAATATTAAATCAAATTCATTCATACCCGATATCTTTTGCTCCTTAGGTTAGAATAGTAAAAAAATTATTTTCTTACTTACAGATTGTGAGGGCATTCTCATGTTACGAAATGCACCCCTAGTGACCTAGTGATTACAAATGCCATCACAAAAATAAAACCTTAATAAATCTAATAGTAAAGATTTTATTTATTGAGAAATTGTACAACCATTGCAACATGTGCAATAGCACTTCCTTCATATGAGAACCATATTGTCTTATTTCATTATCATATGCGAGATTTTAATTCAAGAGTGCATAAAAAATATGCAAAAGTTGATCCATGAAAAGCTATATTTAATATATTATCCAATTAACTAAAATCAACAATGGAATTTTTGTATATTCAAATGTCTACTAGTAGTAAAACCATTGCGACATTAGCAAGGACCCCTATCCTCATCGCCTAAGAAAAATTAACACAACAATTTTTGGGTTTTGCTAGAAATGGATTTTAAATTGAAAATTGCTTTAAAACTTTGGATAACAATGTCCTAGAATGAATATGCTCCTATTGTGATAGTAGTTTATGAAATTGCGTAGATGATATAATAGAGAGACTTAGAGGTTAATGAATTGACTATCCAAAAACAAATACCAATAGTTATAACTTCCCAAAATTAGGTCTACAATTTAGTAATTCAAATTGGAATTAAAACTTATATGGGCTAGTTTCTATTCCATTTTAGAAATTGGATAATTCCAAAAAGAAAATACTTTACTGCACTTACCAAATCTACATGTAAAAACTAAAGTATTCAAATTTTAAGAAGAATTATTCTTCATCATTGCCTTTGGAAAAAAAATCAAATAAATTCATTGAATATTTTTGTTTTTTATTTATTAAATTTTTTTGCTATATTAAAAATAATATTGTTATAAAGACATCTTTTCAAAAATTACTTGAAAACTTCAGTCATAATATGTTTGATAGATATTTGATCATATATAATTAAAACACGACATTGAGATTTTACAAAGATTACATTGCCAAATTGCAATTAGAATGAACTAATTGGTCCTTTAACCCTAAAGGACTTAGGCACGTGTTCAGTAGAAATTGTGAAAAACCTGCCGCTTTTTAGGGTAGTGAGAAAAAAATGAAGCAAAAAGTTAAAAAAAAATTCAACTGTACAAATTTGTACTAGACTACTATGGAAATGTGTGGAAAAAATTTCAGAAACTTTGACCATACGGATTGAAAGATTATAATGTTTGAAGTTAGGAGAAAAAGTTTTTTCCCAACCTTGCCTAGCAGAGCCAACAACCTTTAACTCCTCCTAAAGTGAGATTTTTACACTACTAATGGTTATTTTTTTGACATTTGGATCTTGTATCATGTAAGTTATATACCTACCAAATTTCAAAAGTAGAAGAGGTGTTTTGCACATGCCGCCTGAAGCTACCCGAGCTACTTGAAATGTTTAGGGCTTAGGGGGGGGTAGTGAGTGGTTGGAGTAGCAACATATGTGCAAACCAATGATAGGGTATGTTAAAAAAATGGGGGCTAAAAATTATAAATGGGTTTAGAGTAACTTAGGGTATCAAAAATGGCATTAGACGTCTTTAATGTACTATAGGGTATGGAATAATAGGTCCCATTAGAAAATTACATAATGATAGCATGTGAAAAAAAATTCATAGCCCCCAATAAAATAATGGTTGTTCGCACCTATACCCTTATTTTTTTAACACATTGACTTCCCCATGGTTTAGAGTAACATAACTTTTGATATGGGCACCCGATCAGGAAATTTAAGAAAAAATTACATTTCCACTTAGGGGGACAGAGGGTATATATTTATACCTTTTATCAAAATTTGAAGAACATCTGTTATAAAATGACTTCGTATGCACCTACTCGAGATTAGCTGCATACATTTGATGGTAATTCGGTCCTTTAGGGGTTAAGGTTGCAACTTTAATAATGTAGTCATTTATAAATTTATTACAATAATATATTATTTCAACTCTTAAAGATGTTTTAAAAATAAATAAATTGAAATTATATCATGAAATTCATGTATGCAAATAATTATATCCATCATTCATAAAATAATTAGGTACAATACTTCTCAAACATACTAATTGTCACTTCTACATTGTTGATTATTTTGTCCAATCATCAATAAATCAAGTTGTAACATGATTAATAATGTAAGTTAAGGCTCAAAATTCTATCTTAGAAAATCCCATTTAATAAAATATGAAATCTAGTTGTGAGGTTTTTGAATTTAAGTGAAAGATAAAGTACAAGATGTACACTTATGAATGAACATGGACAATTGTTGTCATTAGTCAAAAACAATGTCAATGAGGTACAATACTTCTCACACATATGAATTGTCACTTACACTATGGAAATAATTTTTGTCCCCAAAGCAATCAAGTACATTGTAATATCATAATGTAAGTGAACTAGTGAAGGATGAAAGTTGTAATCTCTATGTAACAAAATATAAAATCTAGTTGTTAGATAAATGAAAGATATATTAAAAGACATGTGTGGATGGATGAAAATGGGCAATGATAGATGAAACAACTTAAGTTAAGAATAATATTTCTCACAAAATAATTGTCACTTATACTATAGTGACAATTTCGTTTGCCAAGCCATCAAGTTCTAATCATGAATTTCATTTCATTCCTAAAACTCTTGCTACTAAATGGCATATAACAAAGCATAATATAGATTTCAAGTTTTTAAATTCAAGTGAATGGTATATTAGAAGACATATGCTTGTAGATGAACATGGAAAATATAATTGCCAATAAAAAAGAACACAAGATACAATGCCTCTCACATATACTATTGCGATGGTGGCAAACTTGTCTGGCAATTAGTCAAGTTGTAACATTATAATGTAAGTTAATGCAAATAATTTTATCCCATGTAACAAAATATGAAATCTAGTGAGGTTTTTAAACTCAAGTGAAAGTTGCATGACATACACTTATGGATGAATAAGAGCAATTGTTGCCATCATTCAAAAACAAGGTAAATTTGGTACAACAATTCTCACACACACTAGCTGTCACTTACATTGTGATGGAAATTTCCAATACATACAACCTATCCCTTACAATATGGTGAAAAATTTGTCCATCAAGCAATCTAGTTGTAATATTCTAATGTAAGTAAAGGTAGAAAACTCTTCCTAAAAAATTGCAACTAATAAAATATAAAATCTAGTTGCCATGCTTTTAAATTGAAGCCTTGTTTTTTAGTTAAAAGGTAAATTCAACTACATAAGAAAGTAGATGAACAAAAACTATTACAACCATTAGTAAAAATAAATGTAAGATAGATACAATACTATCCACACATACTAATTGTCACTTACACTATGGTGACAATTTTGTTCGCCAAACAATCAAATTTTTATGTTAATGAACGCAAAAATTCTTTTGTGTACTTTGCATATAATAAAATATATAATCTAATTGTAAGGTTCTCAAATTGAAGTGAAATGTGAATTAATAGATATATGCTAATGGTTGAACATGAATAAGATTAGTCTTTGGATAGCTTCATCGGGGAAAAAACTATTGCTCTAAACAATATTGTTCTTGTTTAGTTTTAGTACTATCTCAGACAGTCAATAGTATAGTATTGATACAATATTGCAATAGTATTGTAAAGTAGGGTTATGATTGGAGTACTACTAGTACACTAAATTCATATTAATAAGTAGCTTCCTAAACAATATTGCATCCCTAATGACAACATTATGATTCTATATTGCAAAAAGTGTATAATTCAATATTCAAAGTGTACTTTTTTTACACTACCTCAATATTGCAAATTTGTAAAATTGATATATAATAATAGTCAATTTTCTATACTAAAACATACATGTTTTAATAATAATATTGTTCAACAACTATATAGTTGCAATATTGCAACAATAAAATTGTTTAATTAGGATTGTATTTGTAATATTGTAATTGTATTTGTGCACATTTTAAATTACATAAAACTAAAAATGATTACATTTTTTGGTCCAAGCAATGTACTTTTTAGTAGAAGATTCATACAAATTTCAATTTCAATTTCAATTTATGCATGTAATCTTCAAGAATGGACATTTGCAAATGCAAAAAAATACAAACACTATTTTATACTACAATGTAATTTCTATAAACACTATGATTCAATTGAACTACTATACTCCACTACCTATGATTGCTCAAAAAAATATCAAACAAGATCACAAGTACATGAACGAGTAAAAACAATTAATTTAATGGAGCAACTTCCATTTCAAATCCCACACCTTTGAAACCATTGTCTACAAACGTAGTTTTCTTGGATTACCCTATAAATTCCCTTGCATCACCAATTGAAAATTGATATTAGTCATCAACTTAACAAAATGTGTTGACAAATATATTATTGCTATGATAATGACATGATGGAAGACAAAAAAACTACCCAAATTAAGAAATGTTGGCAATTGTTTCTTTCCTGTCCATAGAAATGTTATTTCGAATGCATCAAGTTGAAGGACTTCCTTCCAGCATCGTAGAATTGACATCAAGAAAATACCTATTGTTGCATATTTGCAATCCAAATAAAAACCTATATGAGAAAACCTAAGTATAAGTATTAATGTCCAACACAAGTATAATGACTGAAAAGAATTGCAAGCTGAACATTCAAGTGGACATGTCATGAAATATGAAATTTGTTTTGCAAGACAAGGCACACATTATTCAAGAACTATAATGTAGTACTCCAAATGAATGAATGAAATATCCATGTTTTTGACATGCATACCAATACAAGAAGACAACACTTAGCCCAATAAGAGGATTTTGTTGAGACTAAAAATGCTACATAGGCACAAGTGTAAAAACCTATACAAATGAACAGCTAATAGCATAACAAGACTCAATCCATACCTTTTTGTTGTTTGAGGTGAACAAAAATTCCAGATTGGCCTTTATATTCAATTACAACAAAACCTGCCCACAAAAATTATATCACAATCATGGATTAGATCCGCTATTAACCTTGTAAAATTGACCATACATTGCATCGTTATCAATTAATAAAACAAGAAAGCTAAGTGAAAATGCAAGAAGAAATAGATCATACCTTTCCATCATCGCAGTTGCATAGTTTTTTTGAAGGTTCAAGACTCAGAACCTACTACATTGATTGAACACATTACACACAACTCGAAAACCCCAAAATACCACTCCCATCCAAGGTTGACGAAAGTGAGCGTCCTAGGCAAAATCGCGTCCATAAATCAGACGTCCGCACTCTGCAGACGCTACGTCTCCGGTGGATAAAAAACGCTGTCCACAAATTTACCCTGGGTAAATGCGGTTGGGCGGACGGGTGGACAGGTGGTTGGGCGATTGGGCGGTTGAGTGGATGGGTAATTAGTTGGGGGATGCTCACTATATAGTCGCAACAACTTTCAGTTGCAATTTCTGAATTCGTTTTCTAGAATTTTGGGGCGCATAATATACCTTTGGAAAGGTCTTGGAAATACCTTTCCAATGGTATATCACACGCCCCCAAACACCAAAATCTCCAATCGGAAATGCCAAGAGAAGTTTGTTGCTTCAAAAAGTGAGTGTCCACTTTGGTGTTTGCCTGTCCGCCCTCCCGTTTGCCATGAGCCTTTTCCGTCCGCTTTGTCTTTCCGCCATTGCCGACCACCCTGACCTTCCCAGCCAACGTAACTCCATCCGCCTCCTTGTCTAACCTACTTCACTTCTATCCGCCGGCAGTTTTATTACATTTAATTCTAAAAAGTGCAGAACTGTAGCTTCATTTCTAAAAAAAACTCTTTAATGCGACAAGTATCCAATGCAATATTAGTGTAAGAAAAGGATAATTCCAGGTTTTCCACCCCACATTTAAACATGATTTTCAAACCCTATACCCTAAACCCTAAACTCTAAACCCTACAAAAAAAATCTGAATTGTAGAACCCTCAATTGTACGTATTAACTTATAACGTTGCATGAGTTTTCAAAAGTAGTGGTGCAATGTCTAAAATATGTTTTATTTTTTAATATTTGAAGTTTAGAATGCAATCATGACAATGTGATTTATATGTAGATCTTACTATCTTTGTCCTTTAGGTTTCAATTGTTCTTAAGATTTATTTTATTATGGGCTACTACACAAATGTGGATCATTGGATTATAACCTAGAGTATTTCTTCAATTTTTGTTGTAGAATGCATTGATAGTGCAAAACACCAACATAAATATCCTAAAAGAATTTATATTATCTCATTATTCTATTACAACATTTATGGGATGATGATCGAAATGATTTAAGTACTTTAATGTAATTTTATGTGATATGATGTGGACTACATTAAAGTGAGCATTTATACAATAAAAATGAAATGGAGGTTCTTATCATACATGCTTATATTTATGTATATGTGTGTGCACCCTAAATTGTAAACCATCAATAAATTTATCACAACCCTAAAATATTAGAGCTTAGGTAGTGTAAAATATAATTGACCTTCAAATATGATGAGCTTTCAAAATTCAAATACAACAATTGAGATAAGTAGGTCATACTCCAATGATTACAAGTCCATTTCATCTCAAGACTTTTTTGCAAATGATTTTATGAGAAGGTTCATAATATCATATCTTGTAGATTATAAATTTACAATATTGATTCAATTGCTTATATAGTTGTGTAGGCCTAGGATTTTTTTAAATCTTGAACCCCCAAAGTCCTAAGCCTTTTTTTTCTATCGAATATCATTCAAAATTGCCATTTCTATTGTGAAGAGCAAAAAACTTTATAAATTAACTTTATATCTAACCATAGGAATTTGTATTAGATTAGTATAAAAATGTATGGGAGTAATGTTATCATCTTGATAACATTAAGTGCATACATTGCATGATATTTGTATTTAAAGTAAGAAAAAAAATCTTTTCTTTTGTCTTGCTATGCTTGATTCTTGGGCTTTTCATTTTCTTCACTTTAAATTTTGGCACTAACGATTTTAATTTTATAATATTTTCTATTGAAGAATCTAACTAATAAACGAAGAATCTTGGATAAAAATTCAAAAATAAATCATTTCATTGAGATCATATTTCACAAGAGTCCTCTATAAAAGTGTAGGGCCTTTGAGACTTTAGAAATTAATTACTTTCCTTCAAAGGCATAGAAATCAATTAGAAATTGAAACCAATTAAATTGTTACAATTTTGACTTTGAATATCTTCTGCTATTAGCCAAAAAGTATTGTTGATATGACAAACTTGTAAAAAACCACCAATGTAAAACTAAATTCCTTTTAATTACACATCCATTTGAATTCTTTGTTTACAAATCAAATGATTTTCTAAAGAAGAGGCTATTTGGTGACACTTTTCATAGTTGTATTGATTTAGTGCCTCACTATATAACATATTAAAGACATAATTTCTATAGCTTTCTTCATTCACCATGCATTGCATGCTCTACCCGTCCGCTCATCCGCCTACCTCTATAAAGTTAAAAACACCTCTCCCTCTCACCCTCTCCCTTGTCCTTGTCCGCCGTGGGCCGACCTCCACCAAATTGAAAACACTGCACTCTCGCGCCCAACTCTTGCTCCCGCCTTCCTCCCCATCTGCCCGTCCGCCTATTTGCCCGTTCGCCAGTCCACCCTAGGTTGAATTCCACTAAATTGAAAACACATCACCCTTGGCCCCTTGCGCTTGCCTCTCTCTCCTGCCTTCCTCCCTGTCTGCCATCCGCTTGTCCGCATTCACCGTCCGCCTGTCTACATTCGCCGTCTGCCTGTCCGCCCATCTGCCTAGCAAACAAGAGGGCGAACACCAAGGCGGACGCTCACTTTTTGAAGCAACAAACTTCTTTTGACATTTCCGATTGGAGATTTTGGTGTTTGGGGGCGTGTGATATACCATTGGAAAGGTATTTCCAAGACCTTTCCAATGGTATATTACACGCCCCAAAATTCTAAAAAACGAATTCAAAAATTGCAACTGAAAGTTGCTGAGACTACATAGTGAGCGTCCACCCAGCTAATCGCCTGGCCGCCAAGCGGACGGGGGGGGGGGGCGGACGGGAGGGCGGACACCAAGGCAGACGCCTATGTTTTGAAGCAACAAACTTCTTTTGACATTTCCGATTGGAGATTTTGGTGTTTTGGGGCATGTGATATACCATTGGAAAGGTATTTCCAAGACCTTTCCAACGGTATATTACACGCCCCAAAATTCTAAAAAACGAATTCGAAAATTGCAAGTGAAAGTTGTTGCGACTACATAGTGAGCGTCCACCCGTCCGCTCGGTGGACGGAGTGGACGGATGGGCTCTAGAATCCACGGATGGGGTCGCGGACGGGATGGTGGACGGGCTGCAAAAACCGCGGATGGGTCATGAACAGGGTCGGGGACGGGCGGACGGGATGGCGGACGAGCAGTAGAAATCGCGGACGGCGGTGTGGACGGGGTTGCGGACGGGAAATTACCCAAGGGTAAGAAACAAATTTTTCGAATGTCACAAGACGTCCGGGGGGTCGCGAACGCGGACGCCGGACGTCCAGACGCTGGCGGCTATGTCAAGACGCCCTGTCAACCCTGCTCCTATCAACTAAGTAGCTCCCAAAAATATGTAATTCACACCCTCAAGAAGAGTTGTTTTGAATCTTGAAACGTAAACAATCAAAAGACCCAAAAGCAAAAACCACTTCTTATGAAGAAACCTTGAAGTAAGAAAGAAAACCTCGAACCTCACAAAAGCAGACGAGTGATGTATTGTAGAAGATCCGACATAGATGCCATTACAGATATCATCCAGCACTATGAAGCTCAACTGAAGAGAGAAACCCATTCAAGGGTAGAACTAATAGAAAAACATCAAAAGGCGATTATACCCCTGAAGGCAGGGAGGAGACGAAAGAGAACTAATGCCTACAGGCCGGGTTGAGAGAGAGAAACAAGAGTAGCAAGCCAATTGAATGTCACCACCACAGAATGAATACATTGCATTCACGGGAGCCCACTGAACCCCAGAATCAGTACCTTTCTCCATAGCTGATTTCATGAACAAAAGCTTGCAAGAGTACGACGACGACCTTTGGTACTAAAGTTCCAACCGTTTTGGGTTCCAATTAGTAGCCTGTTAGGCCAAATATTTGACCACCCATCTAGAATTTCTCTCACCCACTCAATGTTAATTATTTAAATTTTTCTGATAAAATCAAAAAATCCCAGCTACCGAATATTGTAGTAATAGACTAGTGTGCTCTGTGTCGTTGCCATAGTCAAAGCCAAAGTAATTTTTTAATTTTTTGATTAAAAAAACCCTTTGAAATTCAATAACTTTCACACCATAGGGTCAAATGCCACGAAACAAAGCCTGTATACCCCTCCCCACCATGGAATTTTTAATAGTACCAAGAACACAACCAAGGTGGGTGTCGTTCATGAGATCTCAATGTAAAAAACAAAACAAACACACAACTTATTCTAAGGTATAAACTAGTGTGCATTGCACCATTGCCACATCCAAAATAAAATTGAAATCAATTTTTCATTTTTCATTTTTCATTTTTAAAAAATAATTTCATAATTCAATATCTTGTACACATAAAGGAGTGTAAGGGCATTGTTGCAGTGTGAGAGGTTGCATATTTCTTCATATGAATAGAAAGCTTTTTACACCAAAGAGTGCAAGGACTTTGTTTCGTGGTATTTGGACATGTGATGTGCAAGTTGCGGATTTTTTAAAATAAAAGTTAGATAATTTAATTCAATTTTCTAATTCATAAAAACTTTAATATCTAATAACTTTCACACCATACTTCCAATCGCCACGAAACAAAGTCCATGCCCAACTTCATGCAAGGAGCTTTCCAACGATACCAAGAGCACCACCAAAGGACTCACGATTTCTTAGATCTCATCATATCAAACAAAACCAACCAACCAACCAACCAACATCCTAATTTAAGGTATAGAATTACCCCTTCATATTTTCGTTGGATATAATTGTTCACTAAAACATGATTCTAGATCTTCATTTTTTTTAAAATATAAAATTTCTTTTAAATTATATAAGAAAAAGAACATCAATCACAATCACACCAAAGAAGGGGAACAAAGTTCAAAAACTAAGGAAAATTCTCAATACTCAATATATTGTTGCAATTTTAAATTTCAAAATTTCAAAATCCAACTTCATAACATTATGGGTTGTTATATCCAAAAACAAATTTCCAAAATAATTTTGAAATTTAAATTTAAAATAATTTTTTCTCATTTCCATCTAATCGCAATTTTGGTGAAAAAATCAAATTATGGTAATAATGTTGTAGATGATATATTTTGCAGTATTAGTTATACATTAAATAATCAAAGTCCTTTTGTTTTCCTATGTATAAACCATGCTATAAACATGAATGCATTAACAGTTACAAGAAGACATTTTTTTCTTGTTAAAAATTTATATTTAATTACTTATGTAAATGCTAAATTCAGAATATAATGGGTAATTTGATTGGAAGATCATACCTAAAGGTGTCTTTGATGTCAAAAATTTAAAATAATTCTTAAAACTAGTAGGTTTATTTTTCATTTTTACTTGCACCCTTATCCTTTTTTTAATTTAATGAAATTTTGAATCAATTTTTTTCATTTTTGAATATAAAAATTCTAATGATTATAGTATTCTGTCAAAGTTTGACCAAACCTTCATCTTCTCTAAAGATCAAGTTCCAATCACTTTTAGAATCCCCTAGGAACTTGTTTGGGCAATTTTCTCCTCACCTACCCTAAGTTTTGCCTTCTAAGTGAAAGGGAGTATATTATAATACTACTATAGCAATAAGAAGGGATAATATCCATTACTATTGTATAGATAGGATCTTCTAGTTATATCAAAAAAAATTTAATTCAAAATTTTCAAAATAGATTAAGAAGTATTTTTGATAAGATCATTTTGTTGATTGTTGTTGAATGAAAAACATTAATATGTTGAGGGATAAAATAGACTTTGACAAAGACATATGCTGACTTTGGGTTGGAAGGAATTTTAGGGATAGAAATCAATATTGTTGCAATACTTATGTAGTATTGTTTCAATATAAAATGATTACTATAAACTATAAATTTGCAATATATATTCAAGATACTTTTCATCTAATAATATTGTTGCAATATTGTTTCAATCATTTTATTTAATTGATACTGCAACTAAGCCAATTGTTGCAATATTCCATCAATATCAAAATTTTCCATATTGCTTAAGTATATTTTCCATATTGCATTATTAGTGTATAGTAGTAAAACTATATTAGTATTGAAGCAGTAGGGGGGTACTTTCTAGATGTTGGTTCTTGTGGTGGATGGAAATAGGTGCATTTCTTTTCATGACTTCATCATTGAGCTTCTTGATGCAACATGTTTATAAGTAACATGGAAATTTTAATGTAAAGTAAATGAAATCACATTCAATGTTCTCAATATATATATTGGTGCTAACATATTCAAAAAAGTGGAAGCATTGTTAGTTGGTTCAAAGTATGTGATCATGTTCTATCTAATTTCAATACTTGGGTAGTTGTGACCTTAGTTGATATCTTTGCCTATCATGGGCTTGAATTATTATTGGTCACTGATCTTTACTAAATCACTTATTGTCATATCACAAACACTTAAATATGTGTCAATAATAATGAATCATTTTAGCATGTGGCATGAGATGCTTATTCTATCACAATTTTTTTTAGAATTGGTGGCCATGGATTTCTTTCAATTGTGCTTTGGACTAGTTTAGAGTATTTAAAGAGGTTTTGATAAATCATGAGAGATAATCCTTTAATCTTTAATTTTGAAGATTGGTATAATTTGGCACTTATAGTTCATAACAAGAATGCTAGAGTGTAAGCAATGAGCAACAAGTGATGAGTATTCAGATTTTTAAGGGAAGCATAAAGAATAATAAAAAAAATTCAACAAGAGATGCCTAAAATTTTATATTACTGCAAACATGATGGGATTGGATGAATTTTTTTAAATGAATATGGATGAATGTGAATGGATATTGATGGATATATTTGGATAAACTTTTTGTACATGGATGAAATGAATATATGTGCTTTGGGAGTTTAGAATTTGGATTTAGGGTCACTTTAACAAGCATATTTGAATGACAATACATTTTCACCCATTGTTTTCACTATTAGAAGTGAGGGCAAAGGGAAGCATTTGGTTTCCAAGGCCTTAAATCAAATCAAGTGCAAAAATTTCCATACTTAAATAGAATTTAGTCCATGTGTTTAGGATGGAATGTCTATAGCAATGCAAACACCAGTATTTATGGCTACAATTGATGAAGCTAGCATCCACATTCAATCCACTAAAGAAATGAATTGATTAACTTGTCTTTTGAATTTTCTAAATAATATGTATTGCTAAAATCAACCTCAAAACCTATCATAGATTACTAAGCGTTTATAACATCATGCACCTAATTTTGCAATTCGAACTTGAGACTAAATGATCCCTCAAAACAAAAAAAACAAAAAACATTTGAACTTTGTGTGGCTATCAAAGACCCCATGTTGGTGTGTTCATTCCCATTATCTTGTACTCATCATTTGTGTTTGGAATTTCAATGTCTTGCCTTGGGACACCATCATTATTCTTTTGAGATATTGACAATGGCTTGGTGCATTGAGAGTGGTTTTGAATGCTTGAAAGTTTTAAACATTCATCTCTTTGAAATTGGCCAAGATATTGTACAAGACAATTGCATCAAATTGACTTCAATAAATGTAAGCCCTTGAATCGACACTCTATTTTTAGTTTTTTAGTTTTAGATTTTTTCACTTTTACTTAGTTTCAGTAGGAAATATGGAAAAAAGTCATAAAAAGTATCTTTTAATCATAATTAGTAGAAGTCGTTGTTAATATGGTAGTTTGTTCCCTTAGAAATCTATGAGTGCCTAAATTATTTTAATTCCTTCCTAGGGTCTAAATCAATGTGTAAAAGATAGATTAGGTGTTTTAGAGATGTTAGAGGTCTAAAAGATAATCAGCTTAATTATTCCAAAATTGAAGACTAAAACCACACTTGCAAATGTTTGGGACAAATTTGGCTAAACAAAAGTTCAAAGTCTCTAGTAGAAAGTCTTTTAGTCTTAGATATACTAGTAGTTAGTTTAGACAGAGGTTACCATCCTAAATGACAAAGTCTAAGATAGTAAGTTTATACTTTACAAATAGGATTAAAACAGTATGAGGGACATATAACTAAAGATTGAGGGGAGGTATTTCTAGTATAAAACATGCCAAAGCTCAACAATGGAATCAATTTGTCAACATTCCCTTCCAATAAGAAGATTCCCTTTTCAATGGGATTTGGAGGAGGTAATTAATTTATATCTTTTCATGAAAAGTGCAAAATAAAAATACAAGCTTGTACTTAGAATTTGTAAGCTCCCAAGATGATATCCCAAAAAATTCGAATTTTTTCAAAATATATAATATGACTTCATAGGAAGTCAACTATTCTTATCAAGGATGGAAAATTCCTAGAAATTACTTAGGTGAAAATGAAATTCCCCAAAATTACCTAGGTGGCGGTAAAATTCCACTAAAAATTAGGGTAAATTTTTTTGTGATGATAAAGGGGTCTAACAAGTTTCTAGGCATTTTGACATTGGCAGGTACTAGAACCAATGGCTACATCAAATTTAGGCAGAATTTACTTGTAGTTGATATATTGACCTGGGTATCAAGGGCATATGGTGTCCAATTGAAGTCGAAGAAGACTCTTTACTTTCTTTTACAAACCTTATGAACAATCCAAGCTAGTCAAATTCTTTGAAAAATGCAGATTCCATCATTATTTTGATAATTTTACATTTACTTGGATTTACAATACATTGGCTTTTGGAAGACAAAATGATTTGGAAGTAGGGATGAGGGGTCTTCTAAGCAAATTTGGGCCTTTTGAAGCCAATCAAATAATTCATTCAAAATTTGGAAATTTTTTTCCAAAAGTTATAGAGGATCCAATAGGTTTGACTTTTTTCCAATAATTTAACAGTAATTAGCATTAATTCTAAAAGATATATAATTTAAAGTGAGGTTAAGGAGGCCTTGGAAAAAGTACAAAAGGCCTCCCCTCTCCTCACAAACCACCCCTTTTTTTCTATCATCAACTTGATTACACCCTTGTTCTAAGTTTTGGGCCATTAAGCATACTTTATTTTTTTGTGTGTGTTTTGAGTGTTTGTTCACATTCCTTGTGCTTCTTGAGTTCTTTTATGAAGAACTTATAGGTCCCTTCAAGCATTAATTTGTGTTTTCTTAGCTTCTTTCAATTATTGATTTTTGAACTAATCCCTAGAGTGTCCGAGCCAAATTTTGGCAAGACAATTAGTTAAGACCTTTAGAACTTGCTTTTAGTTTGTTAAGTGAAATTGCAATAGCTATTTGTGTAAGAAACCAATACTAAGGTTTCTCCTTAAAGTCTAGACCTACAAACAATTAGTTGTTAGATTTGAGTGTTTGGATTTAGTCTTTTTTTTCATTATTGTCTTCCTTTTATCATTATGCTACCCTCCTTATTTGTTCGTTCTAACCACTGTTTGTCCTTGTATTGTTTGGTGTTTTCCTCTATTTGTATGGTTTCACCCTGCACAGTAAAGCTTTGATTTTCATACCAACAATTCTTTTGTGTTTTGTGACTAATCAATAATCTATAGCAGAGCTTTGACTTCTACACTAACATTTCTTTTGTCTTTTGTGTGGTTTCACCATGTACGGTGAAGCTTTTGACTTTCCCTTTCTTATTTCTTATAATTTTTTAGCAAAACCATATTATATGATGGAGCTTTGACTTTGGAATTAAATCATTTGTTTCTTTACTTTAATTGTTGAATTAAAACCAAGAAATCCAAAATATAACTTAGTAGCTAGCCGTGAGTGCTAATGAAACAATCAGATTGTGAAGATTAGAGGTTGAGTACCAAATGAGGCTTCATCAGGGATTGATACTAAGAAAAGAGACATCAGAATTGTTTGGCCTTTGTTGATGGGATTTGAAACCTCTAGCGATGGCTTAGGACCTTGGACCTTAGACTTAGGGTCTAATTGATAAGCTTAGGTTGGGATGTGGTGGGTCTAGAGAGAAAGCTTGGGGTTCAAGGCTTGTGGTCTACAATGTCAGTCTATTAGGGTCTAGAGACATGTTGGGACAAGTTTGTGGGGCATGTGAACCACTATATTGGTTCACTATTTAAAAATCCAAAAATATAAACATTAGATATGAATTTACAAATGCAAAAGTGTTAGTACTCTAGATTAAGCCATAACCATCAATTAGGGAGTTTTCCACTAAATAGTAATAGAAACTTTAAGAGGTTAGGGCAAGATACTAGAAAATGCAATCAGGAGAAAATTAGGGAAAATTCTAGGGAAAAAACAAGGATCTAAAACTAAAAAGATGTGAAGTAAGATTTGTTAGAGTAACCAAATTAGGCTAATCCACTAATGATAAAATGATGACAAAATGAAAACCAAAAATGCAAAATCAAAATGAAAACAAAAGACTAGAAGTAGGAAATGAAACTAAGAGTAAAGTAAAAACCACCAAAAATGATAAATATGAAAAACACAAAAAAAGTTAGTTAAACTAAACCTATGACTAAAATACTAGAGTAGTGAGTAAAACACTAAAATAGTGCTAGAAACACTAAAATAGGAGTTTTCAGTAATTTAGAGTGTTTTTCAGTAATTTGGGTTGTTTTACACTAAATTAGCATAGTTTACACTAAACTAGAGGATTTACAGGAACATTGCACAATTTGCACTAATTTGGCACATTTTGCACCAAATTAGCGGATTTACAGTAAATTAGTGTAGCATGAAAGTAATTAGACAAAATTAATCTATTAGAAAGTTTGGATTTAGGAAAAATTAGGATTTGGAGCCCTCTCTCTCTCTCTCCCTCTCTCAATTTTTCCAACTTCTTGTGCATGTGTGTTTTGAGAGCAATTTTGTGATTATGGGTGTTTATTAAGCATGAGAATCTAGAAACTAATATGAGGGAAACAAAGTAGTACAATTTGTCGATTAGGCCACTATTTTTTGAAGAAAAAATAGTGAAGGAATGATGGGATTGAGGTTAGATGGGAAATGGAGTGGAGAGAATTAGGGTTTGTTTGAATTTAAAAGGAACTGTCAACTTTGGAGACCGATTGTGGAAGATTGGGAGTGCAGAATGAGCTTAATTTTTGGGAGGATGGAGAAGAAAAATTCATCTTTCCAACAAGACAAGTCTCGATCAATTCCAAGAAAGGACAAGGATGGGGTGGAAGATTTAGTGCGAGGAGGTTCATCTGCCTTCGCCACGTAAGATTAACAGCTTTGACAAGCGAATATGGGAGTTTGGCAAAGTAGATCAACATGAATTTTGGTGAAAAGAAAGATGGGGATGTTAGCTTTCCAATAGGACAAGGCTCACTCAATTTTAAGTAGGGACAAAGCTGGGGCGATCATTTTAGTGTGATAAGGTCTCCTGCCCATTTGGCAGTAGTTTATTTGGGTATTTCATTTTTTTTCTTGGGATTCTAGCTTAATCTAAATGTAATGCTAATTAGGATCTAATTTTCTTTTATGAATCTTGAATGAATAGTTCAATGGCTATGTATGGAATGCTCTTGTAAGATGTGAATGTCTAGAAATGATGCATGAGGTTGAGTTGGATTTTTTAGGGTTTGGGGGCAAGTGTAGAAGCGCTACCCAATTGGGGATAAAATTAGGGTTGGGATGTGAATGATGAAATAGGAGAGAAAAGTTAATTGCCCATAAAGGATTGTGTGATGTGTTAGGGATTAAATCTATGGAATTAAGAAGGTGCATGGTGTTTGGGGTAATTGTAGTGTGTTGAAATTTAATTTCAGGACACCAATTTGACCCATTTGGTGCTCTAATGGCCAATTTTAGGCAAAGTTAGGCTTAGTAGATTGTCCTAATCTCCTAGAGTAGGTACTAGGGTCATGTAGGGATTTTAGGGTCCATATTTGGGTGATGTAGGGGTGTTGCTCCCATTTCACTTAGAGTAGTTTAATTTTAAAAATTGATAAAAAAAAGCCATTTAGGAGTCCATTGCTTGGAAGGCGGACTAGGAGTAAGTGTCCCATACACTCCCCACTGGCTCAACTTTAGGGTTTTTTCTTCACCTTGTGGTGGAAAAGCCTCATAGGGCCCAAGTTTTATACTTTAGGTTTTGTTTGTAGGGTTTGTCTCATTTGTATCGAGACTATTGTAGCTATAAGGCAGAGTTGGCCCATTGATGCCAAATATTTAATTAAAGTTCCTAAAGTAGCTTTGATAGTTCTCCAAACAGTTAATGAAAATTCAATTATCATTGAAAAGAATTAAAAAAATTGGCAAAGTAATGAAAAGTTCATGCATATTAGAAGTTCATCCATTTGAGGCGGCCAAGCCATCATGACACTTATATATCATTAATGCCCTAAACAACCAAACCTTTTTACCACCTCCTCTTCATGTCCTTTATGAAAATTTGCTTGAATAAAGTGCTTGCATGTATAAGGTGTGTGTTTGTATGAAGTACTTGTTTGAGTGGTGAGTATTGCAAAATGGCTCCAAAACAATAATACTTAGATTTATAGTTCTTAACATCTATTAGCAAAAAAGATAGAGAGAATAATGCACAAAAGGCTTTTGCACTATTCGCGAAAAGATTGGAGGAGCATGCACTACCAAAGAAGGAGATATTTTGAAGGTGCATTAGGAGGCCTAGAAAAGACATTTGCCCAATGTTGCTCAAGTGAAAGGTCAAACTAATGAAGCTCCCAAAGAAAAAACAAAGATTTCTTATACAAATTGGTTTACTCCTTTACTTTGGCCACCAATCTATATAATTGTAAAACAACATTAGAACATTCATGGAACTTTGAATTATTTGTAATGAGCAATGAGATTTTAGGAAGCCATGAGATTCATCTAATGTATATGATGCGTTATCACGAGGATCAATGTATGAATGGTTTCACCCTAAATGATGACCTGAAAGATAATTACAAATATTGTGTAGAATTTGGCACATAATTTTTCAAATCTAAACAACATTGCCTAATTTTTATAGATCATCCTCTTTTCAAAGAAGAAATTTGCAAAATGCTCTGCTAGTAAAGGGTTGTGAGACAATTGTTGTATGTTGTTTGCATTCAACCCTTGATCAAAGCAATCATCTCCAAATGACATTCAACTTCTAGATAACAATAGGAAATTTTTGTACCCCTATAGCATAGATAAGGACTCTTATAAAGTTATAAAAGTAGAGCTAAATTGGATTTATGAAGCTTCAACTACCGCAATAGGAAAATTATCAAAGGATCATGAGTTGCAAGTAAAACAATGGACCAAAGATATGCCTAGCTACTTGATCAAGGTTCACAACATCCCTCAAGAGTTTGTTGTGAATACTAATCAAATGTAGGCATACATTTACTTCCTAAAGGTCAAGCTAGTACTTAAGAAGCTAAAGGTTCTAAACATGTAAATGTTCATGGTGTTGAAGATAAAAGACTTCTGACAGTTGTGGTTTCATCAATAACTACAAGTGTTGTTCTCCCTTTCCAAATTATTTGTTAAAGTTAACACCAAGATCTTTAACTCGATGGAATCATTAGATGAGATCTAGCCCCATTAGAAGACTGCAAGTTCTTTGCACTGGGGAACTCGTTGAACTATGCCACTTTAGCATGTTGATGTGGTTGGGAGGCAACCACCTTATATTTTTTTGGTGGAAATTTTTTTTGTTCAACTTCTTTTTCAATTTCAAGGATTTTTTTTTTAAGTCTTTATAACAGCTGACAGGAGTTAGCTGTTCCCTCATTGCTTTAGTAGTCTGTTCTTAAATCAATCACCTTTTTCAAATTGATCCTAGATTTCAACCCAAAATGGACCTTTACTGGCCCTTAAACTATTAGTTCATATTTAATGAACAAATTAAGGATAAAAAGTGTGCACATTAAAATCTATAAGAGATCGCTTTAAGTTTTGAATATAGATGGTTCATGCATGTGATTCAATCTAATTTTAAATGCACTCATAAGTGAATATTCTTGATATTATATTGATTTAAAGCCAACTTTAGCGGGCCAACTACTTTTTCATGAATAAAAAATTTGTGAATACAATTTGACACAAGTAAGATCACATTTAGGAACATGGTTTGTTATTTATTGCAAATCTGCATGTTTGTTCTTGGTTTTCCCATCTCTCATTATAAACCACATATGTATGCTTTTTGCCAAATCTACTGTCATAACTACGTGCCTAGGACATAAATTTTTGAAAATTCATAAGTAATTCAAAAAGACATGGAAAAATACGAAACCACTTGTGCTCTAAACCACATGTATTTTTCTTTCTCTGAAAAATAAATCAAAAATATTTTCGTCCATAGAATCCCATAAAAAAGCGGACCAACCTTTAAATGGTCGTTTTAAGAGCAAACTATCTTACAAGAACAACGTAGGAAATAGGCCTAAAATGGCCCTCTAGAGTTGTTGAAAAACATCTACTAGATGGCAAAAAAAGAAATATTGATGGTGGTTGGCATTTAACATTTTTTTGCAATCATTGGTCAATTGTATGGACACGTGCAAAGAATTTGTCAATATTATTTTGACAAACTATAGAGCTAAACAAATTCAACTTTGGGGGATTGCCAAAAAACCAAGACATGTTATGGTTCATTGATTTTTGGAGTGTGTACATCATAAAGGAGTTTAGAGGATGGATGAAAACCACACATCCCTATATTCACCTTCTCCTAATCTTAGTAAATTGCACCAACATATTTTCATCCGTTGATGTTGTACTCCAACAACCTTTTAAACATGCGTTTTGAAAGCAATATCAATACTTATACAATGGATTTTATGACAAATCAACTTTATATAAAACAAAATGTCAAGGTTGATTTTAAGATATCAACTCTAAAGCCTAAGTTGTGTTCTTGGTTGTACTCTACTTGGCTACACAATTCTAGCAAGAAGGAGATGGTCATTAAGGGATGGGAGAAATGTGACCTTCTACATTCATTTGATGAAGATTTTTAAAGACAAGTGATGATGGACAATGTGAAAACAATACTTTTCAAGCATGTAGAAGATAATAAAGCAGTTGAAACTAATTTGAACTTTAGTCAAAAAGAGATGGATGCAAATGACACATTAGAAGAAGTTATGATACAATCTTCAACAAGAGTTGAAGAACTCTATTTGGTAAATGCTACAACATCTTTGGCAACTTTGTGTGGCATGACAAGGAAGAAAAATGATCTCACTAGAAGAAATTTGCGTTTACCTCAACAAAATGTACATGACGTGTTTATTGAGGCAAACCCCAAATCAATTTTTTTTGCATTTTTGAACACAAATTTTGTGTTTGCCTCAACAAACACATCATGTACATTTGTTGAGGCAAATGCAGATTTCTTCTAGTATTTACAACAACAAATATGAACAATAAATATTAAGCATTTCAAAATTATTTTCAAAGCAAGTGGCCAAGTATAGATCTCAAACTATTGGTACAATTCATTGCAAGACATCATTTCCGAATCTCTTGCCATTCTCTTGTTAGGATGGTAAGAAGAAGTAGTTATAGAAGTGCTTGTAGATTATGTGACTGTAGGCTATCTTTTGAGTGGATAGTGAGGAAGGCAATCAACATGCCTTCAAAACCCAGTAACCCCCCCCCCCCCCCTTCAAATTATTTATCAAAATCTAGTACCCCCCTCAATCTTATATTTTTGAAAACAAAGTCATTTGACAATTGATATGGGATAATCCATATCTGTTTTCCGCACCCATTTTCTATATACATATATGTACGATATACATACGGTATCATAATATCTGTATCAAGATCAACGGCAAAGAAGGGTGTGTTTTTATTTTTTTTTCAAAAATGATCAATGGCTACTAATTTTTTGGGGGAGGGGGGGGGGAGATAATTAATTGAGTAGGAAGTGAGCCTATCTTTTGAGTAGATAGTCAATGTGCCTAGCATTGTTGTCACATTATAAATGCATACACTATATAAAATATATATTGGCTTGTCGAATCAAATTTTTTTATGGAGTCTCAAGAAGCAGAAAAAGCAACACTTTCTAGAAACTCTATTTTTTTTTTATCTTTGTTAGAGAACTATTTGATCTTAGTTCTCTTATTTTTGTACTTAGAGATATTCGAAACTTTAGGTCATTTGTTTGAAGATTGTTGAAACCAAAAATAAAACCTATTTTACCTTTTCATTTTATTTTTAAGGGATTAAAAGTTTAAAACTTCACATAAGGGATATGGATAGAGTTATGGGGAAAATAGAGATGGCTAATGGATGAAATATAGTCCATGTGACATTCCCAGGGACCACTTAGTGTATTTATAACAAACCACATGTGTTAAAGTGACTTTTGACACCCTATATACTTTTTAATAAATAATAATGTCAAACTATAACTTTAAGCTTTGTTTAGTAATGACTATATGTTTCTATTGCCAAAAATTCCCAACTCAAGTAACACGTAAAATGATTTCTAGCATAGGTTGAATAATGCACTAAAATGACATGTTTTTTAACTCAAATATTTATAGAGAATACATTTTAGATGACCATTGCATCATTATTCAAGAAAAGTGAACTTTCAATGGGATGTTACTTTTAGCAATTTTTTTTTTTCATTTTTAGACAATTTTTTTAATATAAAATAGGGGTGTGAAAGTTATTTTCAGCTATGTAGTGTATCTTTTTACTTCAAAAATTTGTAACTAATAATTATTATCAAATAAAAATACATATAATTCACAACATAAACTTTCAAAGTAGGAAAATATAGTCATATTTTTTTTCATTTTATTTAAATTTAAAATATAATATAGGGGGTTGAAAATTTTAATACACGTAGTTTCTAATGAACGCTCTAAGTAATCTCCCCAAGGTGGCATTTTAGGGGTTGAAATCCACTTGCTTAAGTGGATGGGATAGAGAATGAGGTGGAGACCTTTCTTCTTCTTTATCATAGTTTATTGGAGAGACTCATGATTTTGGAGAGTGATTGTGTTTTGTGAATTTTGTAATGAACATTTGAGGGTGTCTTCTTCTTCTTCTTCTTCTTCTTCTTCTTTAATCATAGAATAATTTGCATATAGTCACTATCCTATGGTTTAATTTGTGACAAAATGATAAAAAATAAGCCCTTTATTTCTATAGCTTTTATAGTAGAGAAACCACACAACTATTTTTTATACTATAGTTAATTCTATTTATAGCCATTTCATTCAATTCTTGTTGCATTTCCCATTTTTTTATCACTTTTTATACCTTCAATATACACCCCCACATTATAGTATTAAATTTCTTCCTTTATAAGCAAAAAACTTCTTTGCTTTGATTTTACATCAATGATGTTTTACCATATGGATTTACTTTTATACATATTGATTCATTGTCGCATTGTAAATGCGAGCATTATGAAAAAATGTATATTTACATGTTTTGCGAATGGATTTGATTACTATAATGTAGTGTAAAATATGACGTTAGTTGAAGTAGCTTCAAATGATGCCTTCTTCTTGACAAACTATAAAGAAGAGGGATCATTGAATAGCTTCATGAAATTGATATAGTTCTCTTTCTTTCTCTTACTTTGGATTTTAGTATGTCGAACTGGAGGGTTTTTTCTAAGTCTCAAGATGAAGAACTTCAACGGGAGTTTGAATTTGAATCTCCCTTGTCACAATTGTCGAATCAACCTCTTCTACCATTGAGTCTTGTACCGCCACTTGAGCCTTCACAAGAAGAAGCTGCACCTTCTCAACCGCCAAAGCAATCTGAATTAGAGTAACGATGGCATGGGAACCTTCAACGCGATGCTCAAGCATTGGTGATTTTGTTGTAGGTTGGATATGTTAAGCCCGGAAGTCGAGAAGTAACATTCGAAGGGTGTTTTGAGGGTCTTAATGTTAACCAATATTATTGTATAGCTAGGTCTATGAATGAGAGTCGTAGCCACCAACGTTGGTTAGAAAGGCCAGTAAATCCTTTAATTAAAGCAAACCGTACAAAATATATAGCAACTACCATCAAATGCATCCTCAAATTTTTGAAGATGGAGTGATATTCCGATTGAAACTCTATTTTTTACTTCTAATAAACATATGTTAGATCTTAATTCCTTCATTTTGTATTTAGAAATAATTTCAAATTTTATTTTGAATGTGTGAAACAATAGGAGGGAAATATACAAATAGTTTGCATTCTAGTCACTTTGGTGTGATTTATCTTCTAACAAAGGATGTAGAATGAATTTAATGGTCTAAATTGATGACCAATGGATGATAGGGGAGCTTCATGGTCAAGGTATGGGCTGAAGTCCACTTGACTTGTGCGGTTAAGGTACAAGATAAGGTGAAGGAAAACATGGGCAATATTCATCATTTCTTTCGTTGTGTTTGTAAAGCCCGAATGTTTGAGGAGCCTTAATATATTGAGTTTTACAAATTTTAAAATGAAAATTGAAAGAGTTGTGTATAATGATGTTGTAATTTTAAATTGATCTTACTTTCTTGATTTGGAGTTCTCATTCAAAAGTTGTGTTATTTTGAATGGAGGAAGGTTTGTTGCTTTCTATATAGAAGGGTAGAGACTTTGAATGACCGTAGAAAACAAACAAATCTTTTGTTTGAAATGAAAATTAGAGAAAATAAAGGAGATTTTGTTAGCTTTTCAGGAAGGTATCATTCATTGTATTTGGAGTTTGTATGAGTGAATTGTAAGTGTTGAAGTGAATAATGATCATTCTATTGCCTTCAATTTCAAAGGCCAAAACTTCAGGCGGCCATAGAAGTTGTATAGAATTTTAGATTAATTTTAAATTTGGAGAATGAGTGAAAAATTGTGTCATCTTTTTAAAAAGCTATCACTCATTTCATTTGAACTTATAGAATGTTGGTGGCATCAAATCAAAGTTTAGCCACGGAGTTGGAGTTTGGAGGAGACTTTAAAGACTTGTGTGTTGTGGCTTGTAGCTTTCAATTTCAATGTAAACTTTGTTGTTGCGGGCGGCATAAGTCAAACCATTGCTTAGCTTCATTTTGTGTTATGGTGACGAAGTGGAGTTGATGGCCCACATGGTCGAAACTTGCTTTGTTCTCATAGTAAGGCACGATTACTAGTCACCGGGAGTTTGAATTTAGGAGTCTATCTTTTGGACAGTTCAGCTCGTGGTTTGACCGTCCTATTTTACTCATTCAAAGCCTATGGTTTCTTATCACCTATCTTGACCATTACATTCATTTAGAGTCCATTTTAGGATAGAACAACAAAAAACAGTTCCATGATGGTTTAGAAGATTCAACAAACAAGATTCAAGATTTTACACAAACATGTCTACTTGTGTTTTTTAGTCATTTCCGGTTGAAGCCAAGATCCTCGCGATTATCCAAGGCAAACCTCTCTCTACTCAACACTGTGCTATTTAGATGTGTTGCAAATATTATAATCCTTGTACATCCACATGTTGTGGCTTTTTCAATGATACATGATTTTTAAATAGCCTTCCTAGTGGAATATAATACCCATCCAGTGACTAAAGGTGTTTATTTAAACTACTAATACCTAATATCTTTGGCATGATGATGATGGATCTATCCCATTATGACCATCTCTTTGGGCTCTCCCTTCTAAATTCAAAATAATTAATATATAGTGGTTCTTTGGCTTTCAATTTTCCTCTCATTGTCATAATTGATTTTTGAAGTAGGAGGGTTTACTTCAGTGCAACCTTCGAGATTCAAGAACTTGCACTTCATGGGAATGGCAAACGTCACTGGACTTGTATATTTTACTTAGGATCATGCTTTATTTACCATTTTGTGATTTGTTGTCCTCCTTTTTGTTTTTTATTGATTTGTAATATAGATAGCAATTGGCTATAGCTACAGACACCTATTATAACCTCACTAACATAGCATTGGATTGTTGTGTGCATTGAGAAGGGTCCAGGTGACACTAAGCCTTCAAGCAAAAAAATTTCATTTTTTGGAAGTGATTAGAGCAAGTTTATTCTAAGCATTTGGACATCCTATCGAAATTCATGCACATGGAGTCATGGATACATTTTGGTTGCATTTGGATAAATATGAATGATTTAAAAAATATTGTACCTACATTCTATCAATCTTACCATAAAACTTTTGGGGATTGTTTGAAAATGTTATGTACCATTATATATTCTATAAAACTATGTTTAGATTTTTGTGTGGCTATATAGTTAGGTCTTCGAAAGTAGAGGCCCTATTTCAAGGATGTTAATTCTTAGTCTTTTTTTGTGATTTCAAAAAAACATATCACTCACTTCATCTAGAGTTTTTATGAGTTGTTATCTTTCTAAAGAGATATCACTCTCTTAGTTTGGAGTTAGGATGTAAAAGTTATGGGCTAGGAAGTAAAGTAGTAATGAGTGGCTTTTGAGTTGAAGAGAAAGAACTTTGACCGGCTATATTGATCAGACAATATCATTTTTTGAGTTGAAATTTCAAAGATTTGTAAATAATTATGTTCACTTTCTAAAAATCCTTTCCATTTTGTATTTGGATTATAAGCACTAAAAGTTATGAACTTGGAGGTAGAGTAGTGAAAAGTTGCTTTTGAATTGGAGAGAGAAAACTTTGACTAGCTATGAAAAGTGGATGATATGAACTTTTAACTTGAAATTTATAGGAATTATAAAATTTTGTGTTAGCTTTCCAAAAAGTTATTATATTCTTGATTTGGAGTTTTGAAGCAAATTTGACACTTAACTAAGTATTGAACACTTCTTCTAAGGACTTTGGAAGTTCATACTCAACTTTTACAATCTTTATACAATTTTATGGTGTTTATTTGACTTACGAATACTACATAAGGTTCATTCAAGTATAAGCATGATTTTGGGTATTTTATAGGGTTTATTCTTTACTTGATCATAGGATTCTTCATATCGTAGCCTTATTTTAGTTGTAGCTCAAAACTCAACATTTTCCATGGCAAATGCTCTCTCTCCAACATTGTAAATGCAAGTTGAATTGAATGATTGAAGTTCACTATTAGTATTACGCATTGTTTGAGGGTTTATATGATTGCAATATTTATTCCATAATAGTATTAAATACTTGCAATTGCTAATTGGATTTTGGACTTCCTTGCAAATACTAAATTTTTTTTTCAACAACTTGGTCATTTAGTTTATGATGATTTTAACAAAAAAAATATATTTTTTTCAACTTTGTTCATAATAATAATTTTTTGGCAACCTTGTCTTACAACTATAGTACTTGAGTTCCCACTCTTTTGCTCGGTTTCTTTCAACTCTGAATATTTAGGGAAGTTAACAAACTAGGAGTATCTCTCACCTTGGATTTTTTTAAATTCTCATTTTCATTTCAATAATCAAGGGAAGAAAAAAGCAAGGAAGGTAAGGAAAAATACACTTGTGCACATATGCAGAGAAAGTAGTGGGCATTGGTGGGTGTTGGACTGATGGTGGGATAGGGCTGGCACATCGTAGTTGTTTCCTTAGTGGAATTGAACCTTTCTAGCACTAGGGTGTAAAAATTCTATTCTAGAGATTCATCCCCATGGTGGGGACATAGGAAAAAAAATTTACCTTTTTACATAAAATTACTAATTTCCTTATACGTGCCACTTCATCTTCCCCATTGCAAGCTCTATTTCCACAGTCCCACCATTTGCTTCATTTTTTTTAGTTTTGGAGTTGTTGTACTTGTATTCAATGTTTAGGTTTAAAGCTCTAATTTGTTTGTATTTTTGCTTTGAAGCAAGGGTAGAGTTAAAGGTAAGCATGGAAGGTGAGGTTTTTTTTAGGTTGCTTCTCACAAAAAATCCCTAGGCTTCATATGGCATGTCAACTTCTCCTATTTCTTTCGTTTCTACAGGTCTACAAGCGCCTGGAGCAATGCTACTATGAGATTTTTGTTGTCGCAATGCAAATAGTATGTCGAGGCTTACAACATTATTATGATGCAACAACATTAGTGGGTGAGGATTCGCAAGCTCCTCATTGCACAATTTCCTTTGAATTTGGGCGGAAAGTGAAGCCCTTGTTTGATAAGTAGGAAAAATTGCAAAGTACATATTCAAAGATCAAGAAGTTGAGAAATTAGATAGATGGCGAAGGTAGAGACAACGGGGCCAAATTCATTTAGTACTACCAAATTGACATAATCCTTAACCTTACAGCTAAAGCAAACATTGTCCTAAGCAAGTTGGACTAAGTTGTATTGGTGCCAAGAATGAAGACCTCAAATGTACCAGTACATTTTTCACACGAGCAAGATAGAGAGGATCATACAATTTTGTTGCAATCTCCACTGTGTTTCGTCCTAGCTTCATCTACTAGCTACGGGAGCACTAGAAGCAGTCCACAAACACGTGCGACAAATTTGGTCAAATGTTGTGGCAAAGGCACATTCACAAAACGAGCTAAAAGGTCCAAAATTGATAGGAATTTGATGGATGCATTGGATAGAATGGTTGATTCCACTACTAAAATTAAATTTAAGCTATGGATCAAAGTTGTGATGACGATGTACAAAGATAACTTGATTGAGCATTAGGAGAATAGGAAATTAGAGCTCAAATTGTTCTAATTGTAGCAGGCTAGTAGCAAGCGCATGGTAGCTTTGTTCGCAAATGTTGTTAAAAAAATGAGGAGTAGTTTTGATGTTGCTTCCATTATTCTTCATTGTATTTTTTCTATTTTCTTCAATGCTTTTTCATGCCATTTGATTACTAGGGCTATCAAATTCGAAGAACCAAGGACTTTGATTTTTCATTCACTTTGAAATTTTTGTTTTTAAACATTTCTATTGTATGAAGTATTTTGTGGGTTTTTTGGACATATGTGCTAGAAAGTGTCCTACTAATTTATCTAGAAGCTTTTGATTCTATTAAACTATGTACAATGCTATCATTATTGTAATTGCCATTAAGAAACATCCAATAGATAGGGTTTAGGTTCTTCATTTTTTTGGAAACAAATGAAATTTCATTTCATTCTAATGACAAAAATTATAGACTACTCCTATGTGTGAGGAAGATTTCAATCATGTTCACTAGTCATTTAAACTTCATTGCAATTTCACATGGCAGTAGGTCAATTTCTTATGGCCAAAGTATATCATAATGTGCTTTAATGTTGTTGGTATTCTAAGACAATGAATTAGAAACTAATCTCATTGATGCTTCAAATAGTCTAAAGTCTTGTTAGTTTTTGAAGATACTCTTGTACAAAAATAATTCAATACACATTTGATTGATACTAGGGTATCAAGTTTGTGGTTAATGTTGTTTTTGTGCAAGGGCTAGGAAATGACATAGATACTCATCTAATTCACAAATTGGAAATGCAGTTTATGGACACGCCTACTTTGGTCCAATGGTTGGGAAATTCATTTGACAGTCATGTAATATATGCTGGGAAATGAAGGAAATACAATTTGACTTCATGCTTGGATATGATTTATAGTTGGACATCTATTTATTTTCAATCTTCTTCTATTTAGGGTATGAAATTTGTATTCAAAGATTAATGTCAATTACTCTATAAAATGAATTCTTCGGAAGTGATTTGTGTGTATTATAACCAATATGTTGTATCTAGATCATGGTCAACAATAAGATTCAGGTTGAAGGCTATATCTAAAGGAAGCTTTTGAAATTCAGGGGAGTGAACTCTAATTTATGTTGCAAACTTTTATCTTCAATGCATCTTCTAATTAATGTTTAGGTGCATCATTTTCCTATGGACCATTTACCAAGCAAATAACACATTCCAACTCAGAAAAAATATTTCTTTTCGCTCATGTTTCTTAAAAGGGTTATGAGACAAATAAAAAGAGTAATATAGTTTGTTTTGCAAATGACCATTTAAGAGCTGATTGCCTTTTTGACAATCGAAAAATGTCCAAAACAATATTGAATACATTTTTTTAAGAAGCAAAGTGAAATTGACATCTAATCCAATTTATTTCCTATTTTTTGTACATTTCTAGAATTAGTTTTGAATTTTTAAAGTTGAAATGTAGTGGTCACTTAAAGCAATATTCACCAATTGTCTTCTTCAACATTAAGTCAGGTTTTTAATTTATAGAACACTAAATTTGTATACAAACATGTTGTGAAGGAAATTTAATGCAATTGACCTTATATCCAATTGCAAATATTTTTTTCTGCAACCATTCTTTTTAGAAATGCAAGCTACTTTGTTTGTTAGTGTAAAGAAATAAACAGTGAATATATATATATATATATATATATATATATATATATATATATATATATATATATATATATATATATTTTGAACAAATGTCTTGTACCTCAAGGTATCCAAAACATAATACACAGAAGTGTACTGCAATATAGTAATTGTTTATTCATATAGAAGTACATAGACCCATCCTAAGAAGATGAAACCCACAATTAAACATAAAACAAAATGAACAAAATTCATCTTGGTCTACATATGAATAAATAAATCATAGTGGATTATGTTCTAGTTATGATGGAAATAAAATCTTTTTCATGGCCTCTCTAGCCTCTCCTACCAACTTTGCAAGCAAACCTTCACAAGGAAGTTGCATCCTTCCAACATGAAACCCAATATAAGGGCCATTTTGAAGTCTAACATCTATAGGCAAAAGCGCACATTGCCTTTTCCACTGACAATAGTTGTGTAGAATACAACAAGCTCAAGTAACAAGAGTAACTTTATCAACTAACATATGGAAACCTTTAAGAATGTGCCAACAATTTTTCTAAGCCCCAAATGCTTATTTGATAACTATTTTGCCATTATTAACCAATGAATTGAATCTAGACAAAACACAAAAATTGATTAATAATTTGTGAACTTGATATGATAGAAGGTCCTAAAACAATCACTAATAACTCCATCAGCATCACCTAAGGCATTGATTTTGGCCACTAAAAAATCTAATGAAGTCTTAATCCCATTTATTAGCAAAAATCTGACATGGATTGATCTAAGATTGAAATGGGTAGTTTTCTAGGTGTCTGCATTAGGTAGTTTGCCTGTCATGGGTTGGTTTAACTTATGTTTGATAAACTAGTGATGTCCCAAAAACTTTCTATGATGATTTGTAACCAATCTCCATGAGGTGTGTGAATAAATTGGAAGAAGAAACTATCTTCTGCTTTCCCTAATGTTTGACATACAATTATAGTGTATTTGTGAATAGTAAACTCACTACATCCTTATAAATTGTGCATTTTAGTACAACTTACACCATATGCTAATTAGTATGAAACAAGTTGCACTATTTTTTGGACTAAAATGGACAATCTTACAAATATAGTAGTATTGTGATGCAAAAAAACATTAATAAATTTACCAAAGCTTCAAATGCTGAAAAATCCATATGATAAGTACATGAATACCTCATATCCAACATATGTGGAGATGTATGCCACACATCTCATTCTACAACATCATGATGGACATATTGGGGTGGTTCAACCCACCACATGTGACATGGAAAATGTTGCCTCCATGCCATAGCAACAATAATTACAAGCAACCGTTGTACTATATGACCTCTTGTAATATTGAATGGAACACTGGGAGCTATACAACAACATCTATAACTATGGAAGGTCAATAATACCATGAGAAATGCAAAGAAAACAAAAAAGGGTGTGGTTTGCCATATTAGCAATGCTTCGGCTACAATCTCAACGAATTTTTGGAAAAGAACCAAAATAACCGAAAAGAAGTGCAATCCCTTAGCTACAATCTAAATGACCATAACCATATAAAAATAGAACTAAAGAGAAGATGAAGGTGATAGACAATAATTTATTAGAGAAAATATTGCAAGGAGCATATGGGCTCTAGGCGCCCTAAACCCTTTTGTATTTCACTTGGCATGGTAGGGCATGGTGGACAATGCATGTGCGAAGGGAAGCTCAACATCCTCAAACTCCAAACCCAATTCTCTAGGTGAGCCACTCACGCCCTGTCACATGTCATGGCATATGGCGGGTGGCTGGGTGGGAAAATGTCATGTGTGTTGATTGATAGAAGAAAACAAGTGAAGAAGAAGCTTAACCCTTGAGCGCCCTAGTGCCCTAAATATGGCCTCCCAAAAATGAAAGGTTGCCATGTTTGACTATTATAATCTTTTCAACAGTACGGTGAAATCATTTGTCCTTTCCCCCACAGCTCCAAGCATGTCTCTACTACCAATCAATATAGTCAATTTATGTGGATTTTGTTTTGGGTGACAATTTGATTAGAATGAGTTGAGAAGTGTCTAGATTTTGATAAACATGCTCTAGGCGCTCAGGGGGTAAATGTTAGGCGGAGCTTAAATGTTTGGGTGGAGGCAAAGGAAGGAGAAGAATTGAAATAAGATATTTAGTAGGAAAATGGGGCACAAAGAATCTTAGGCAATTAATTAGTTTAGCTATAGAATTTGTCTCCAACCTCATGCAAGGCTAATTCCATTTTAGCAATTTAAATAAATTCTTAGTAGGACTTAGGTAGAGTAGGTGTTTTCCATTAGCTTGATTCCTTTATTAAGAAATATAGTTGAATTCAATAAAAACAATCAAAACTATTATAAAAAATTAGGAACATTAGAAGAAAGCGGAATCAAATAATTTAGAATGATTTGGAAGCCACTAGTTAGATTCCTAGTATTAATTAATGTCCTAAAAGTTAACAAAGAAAATTGAAAAATACTAAAAATAATAGGAGACACTATAGAATTTATAGAAGTAGAGAAGAGAAAGTAGAAGTAGTTTAGAAGTGCAATTTCTTTATAATATTCCATACTTTTTAGTTAAGCGGTGAGACCAAATACAATAAGAAAACAAAATACAACTAAAACAAAAATACAATGAAGGGAGGAGATGGATACTACAAGGCAGTTACAATTATGATCCATGAAGACAATAGCATAGTGTCATCTAATTTGATGATATTCGAATTTTAGTTTGTAACAAAATTAGAGGTAGAATTAGAAATTAAACTATGAAGTAAGAATTTTAGAGTTAAGCTTTAAATTTAGGTTAGAATAGAGAATCTCTAGAGGTTTTCAAAAATATCTAAAATTCTAAAATAGAAGCAAATTGAATAAGTTACACTTAGGTGAAGATTGGTAGTAAGCATAGATGAAAAAATTGTAAATTCATCCAAGCAAATCTATAATGGAGTATTGTAATCTAGATTAATTTTAGAGAGTGAAAATTAAATTAGGATCTAATTTGATAGTTTGAGTTAGTAGAATTTAGTTGATGAAGATTTCATATATTGATTAGCAGTCAAAATTCATCCATTTTCTTCTATAGTGAGAAAATGGCAAATGGACAAAGCATTTGTAACATTTCTTTTTTTTTAAACCAACCTATTGCCCTAGCCAATGACTTACTATGCACTCAAAAGAGGCAATCATTGTCTGGTGCCCCACTAAATAAAAAAATAAAAGATTTGATTTGCCTACCTACCCTCCCAAATCCCAAATCCCAAAACTTTAATATGGATATGGTATATGGTACACATACAAAATACATACTCATATGATAAATGGAACACAAATTCTATTATCGAATATTAATATGGTACAATATTATAATATATAGGTATATAGATATATTATAATATATCGGTATTCATGTAGGATATAGAATACAAAGTTATATTATTCGACATATGGGTGCATATATATATGGAATATGTTTTTTCTATATTGATTGTAATCAATTAGGTTCAAGAAAAAATATATGTATAGAAATTAATCAAATTATTCAATAAAATATACGCATAGGAATATATATCAAAATATTTATTCACTTATTCAGTGAGTGAAGTGAGTGTTTGGCAATTTGTCACTATGTATTCAAAAACTCCCTCCAAAATTGGACACCAATCATTGACTACAAAAATGAAGTAGCCTACTAAAAATAGAGTATCAAAAAATAAATGTTAATTTGGAATGCTAACATTGACCTAAAGATCAAGTCCATGATCCTACTACTATGGAAAAGTAAAAGCCATCCATTATAAAAGCCAAAAGGAGCTTTCCTCCACTTTGTATCTAAAGGTTTGATTTGGGACTTGGATGGCGAAATTGAATTTCCACATCAGTTTCTTCGGGGTCCATGTCACATCATACCATTCACCAAATGATAAGTGACACTTTTTTTTAATAGTTATTTGTGCCAATGTTAAAAAAACCCGACAACTAGTTCAAAGTTAGTTGGTGGAATTGGAAAAAAAACCAGTTGCAATTTGAAAGAAAAAATTGCCAAAAGACTGGTGAAGGTCTACAAAACTTCTATTTTTGAGTAAAAAATAGAGAAAATAACCGGACTTGGTACTTTGAAAACGGGTCCAATTTGGGAATTGAAGGAAATTAGATGGTAAAACTCAAAAGGTTTCGCGAACTCTGATTTATGCCGAATCTGACCTTCACGTAGGGTATATAAACTCTATCCAGACCCTGTTCACACCCGTCGTACATTCGTGCGCTCGCCTCATCAGCGTTTACCGACAACAGCGCCTTGCTCGCCAAGGCCGATTCCGCTTCTCTTCCTTACAAGAATCACTTCTCTTTGAAATTGCCCGTCACTCGCAACGCTCTTTGTGAATTTCAAGTTTTCCGTCGGCCTCTTGGTTTGTTGGTAAGGTTTCTTTGTTTTGACGTTGCGTGATTGCGTGTTCTTCAAGTGTCTCCGGGGAAGCATTTCGCTTTGGTTTTTGTTGGGGTTTTTGTTGTTGGGAGATCGGATGCTGTTGGTGACCGAATGTAGAGCTATTTTGGTTTTCGATCGTCCAGGAAGAGTTTCTACTTGCGGTTACTGGGACCGAACTTCTTGCCAGAATTGACTAAGAATTGGGTGAGTACTAAGGTTGTGTTGGTCGAGAAGTTTGATACGATGAAGCGCATTCTTTGCCTGAGGGGGTTGAGTATTATCTACTATCTCGCTGCAATGCCGGATGGGTATAAAGGTTTTTAAATATCAGTTCGTGATTTGGTAACCCTAATTCGATTTTCGTGATTGGAAGTAGGGCAAGGGTTGTGGAATTATCGATAATATACATGATTTATTGGAATTCTGAATTTTTGAATGAGAAGGGAGTAGATAGACTACGTGAATTTGAAGATGAGGACCCAGCTTGCAGCTTTGCTCTCTGATCAGGTGGATTTGCATTGTATTGCTTATGCTCCGGTTCTCTCAAGATGGATGAAAGAGACACAATAGGTTCATGATCGGATAACATTACGATAGTGATCGCAGGGTTTATTGTCTCTATTCTTTATACTCAAGGAGAGAGACTTAGCAGTGGTTAGAAAGCTACGGTGCCTAATGACGTTGTGATTAAACGTAGTAGTAGTAGTAGTAGTATGTTGTGGTCATCATTCCATAGTACAATTGTGACTTGTGGTGATAGGAAATAGGGGCATTCTAAGATCGTCAATTAGGGTTCAATCAACGTGGCTTATGTTGGAGATTGTATTGAGGATTGATTAGGGGAGTCAGATCTTGCGAGACCTTGCGATTGCTGCTCCACAATCTGCAGGTGTGTTACCAAATTGGGCACCTTCCGATTCTGCTTTCCTCGAAGTACTAGGTTGCTTGTAAAGTTTATGAACGCCTTCTTCTGCTTGCTAGCTCTGACACCTTCTATTGGGATTTTATATTAAGATACATGTGAAAATTATACATTTCTATTTTTACGTGAGACACTTGCGATTAACTGCTTGTTGATCGTTCTCGGAGAGTGCATGCATCTCAAGAGTTGTCTGCATTATGTCTATATGCAGTGCTGAGTGTGTGTGGGTGCTACTTTATCTATGCGCAATCTTTTGTCTGAATATAGTTTTCGTCTAATTGGTAGCCATCTGATGATGTTCTGAAGACTTGATTGTTAGTTTTCCCTATGCAGATACTGCGACAAATTGGAGCTTAGCCGCATGCAGGAGGGAAGAGACGATTCAGCAATCATGGGGGATGCAGGAGCAGGTCCAAGCAATCAGCGAACGCGGCTACGAGTAGCCGGGACGTGGTCAGGCAGTTTGGAGGTCTTGCTGGATGCGTGGACTGTAGAGCAGCTGCGAGCTGAACTCTCCAGCCACTCGGGGATCGCACTGAACTCAATCAAGCTAATTTGCGCAGGTCGTGTCCTGAAGGACAATGCTGCCAAAAACTTGCGGGAGCTCGGAATTGGACCGAACTCAAAACTTTTACTGACCAGAGTGGCTCCTCCAGAGCCGATGCATACAGCAGATGCAGAGCAGGAACGCGCGGAGCGTCTCGCTCGTATCAAAGCGGCAGCAGATGCCATGGCGAAGCGGAGCAACGAGGGAGAGTTTCCCGGCGACGACTTCGATCTCCAGCTGGAGAATCAGAGCGGAGAGAAGCTGATATTCAAATCTGACACTGATCGGAGAGCCCTTGTGATGGGACTCATGATGCATGCGAAAGCACGGAGCATTCTGGAGCTGGGGAATTTCCTTGAAGCCTTGGAGGTTTTGGGGATGGCAGAGGAATCGTTTTCACTTTGCGATCGGAAGTTCCTTGAGGCTGTTGATAATGTGGCGCTTCTTCAAATCGACACAGTGTGGTGCCTGTTCATGTTGCGGGATATCGAACGCTTGGCTGTTGCAAGGGAGCGGTTGGCTCGCGCTCGAGATGGCTTGAAACGCTCGCATGGGCCGAATTTGGAGCGGCTTCGGGTGTTGCAAGGCGGATTCTGTCCAGAACTTGCGTTGTATGTAAGACTGGAGCTTCTGGAGGGAGTGGTTGCTTTTCACAGTGGGCAAGTGGATGCTGCAAAGAGGTCTCTGCTTTCTGCTCAGAAGAAGTTTGAGGAGCTGCAAATCTCTGATGAGGCAGTGGCAGCTCTGGCTCAAATGGGATTCTCAATGAAGGAGGCTCGCAGGTCTTTACGAGTGTCAGGGAAAGATGCTTCACGTGCTGTTGAGTTTGTGATGAACGAGCGGGCCAAGGCGCAGGAGAAGGCCGAAGAGGACATCCGTCGACAGAAGGAACGGAGGTTCGTGATTTCAAGCCTTTACTGAATTCTTGGATCTTTGTAGAATAATGCACGGTTCGTCGAGAAGACTGGTTTGCAACATAGCAATGCAATTTTAAGCTCGTGTCAAATGTTCGTCTGATATGCCTGGTGACTGCAGCGAACAGAAGAAGTACGGAAAGACTGTGGGTGGCAAGGCTGTTGACATAACCAAGCTGGGCGAGCTGGCGTCTATTGGGTAAGTTTCCGTTCATGTCAGTCCGAGATGTACTTCAGAGTGGATCAACATTTGTCACAAACTGTAGGGTTATCTAGAATCGGATTTTTTTCGCTACCATTACCTACATGAATCTTAGATTGTAATTTGTGTGTATTTGCTTTGGTTAATATTTGTTGTAATTAAGAGCACTGACACGATGGTCAAGTGCTTTCTGTTATCTACTGACTCATTCAGGGACATGACAGGATGAATGAGTGGGCATGACAGGTATAAGAAGCGAATAGTTGCAGAAGCTTTGAAGCAGAGTGAAAACAATAGAGAGCTGGCTCTCGAAATGTTGATGAATCCAACAGCTTATTCCACTCTTCAGGTTTAACTCATTCCGTTTGGAAAGAACAATTAGGCATTTCAATTTTGTAGTTTCGATGCGACTTCAACGAGAGGATCACTTTAATCAACGGCTTATCTCATGTTTTGGCACTAATGACAATCTGTGGGATGGTTTTCTGTGTATTGTCAGGCGTGCTTGGGAGGAAAGGCACGAGGGTCTGTAGATAGTATAGCGCTTGCTGAGTTGATGTCAATGGGCTTTGATAAAAGCAAAGGTATGCACACGACTGTGACCTTTAACTCAAGATCATACTATAACTTCTTCAGATAATCTTGTCCAGGTGAAGTCACTGAAATCTCATTGGTCCACCCCTTTTAGGCTTCTGTCTTGTGGTTTCTTTATTATCAGTCCAGAGTTGCGTCTTTGCTAGACATCCGAAAAGTTGCCTCTATCCTGAAATTCTTCCATTACTAGCGAACTAGAAACATGGCCAAACTAGACTATTTCAGTAAGTTTTAGACAACATCGTGAAGAGAATCTTCCCTGTGAATCATGGGAAAGTCCTATCAGCATAGTGATCATGAAAATACATCCATATGTATCATGGAGAGGACTTCGTGTGATCACTGCGACATCCTTACGATGCTTTCTAAATGTTCCTGATTTAATGAAACTAATTTAACGAAAACTCTGTTTGGAGTAACACAGTTTACAGTTGCTGGCTGATTTGTGATACTTACATTAGCAGCATGATTTCCAAGTAAATTTAGGTGATTTGTGTAAGTAACCTATGACCTACACGTTCGTGTGGTCAATTAGAGCTGAACGTATTTAATCATATTGCAGCAAAGAAGGCACTGCAAGGATCTAGTGACACAGCTCAAGCTCTTGAGAGACTGATACAAGGTCTGCAAGACCCCATCGACGAAGGTTCAGAGCAGCCGTCGAGCTCTGCTGCAGCAACGGAGGATGCAGCTGCTAATGCATCTTCAGCCGAAAGTCCCGAATCTATGGACCTGGACCCTCGGGATGAAGAGATGGAAGAAGAGATTGCGCGAGAGATTACTGGTGACCCTTACGCGGAATATGACATTGAGGTGAGCAAAGAAGGCGATGCTATCTCTGAGTACCTTGGGTTGCTGAACAGCAGTTGTCCACAAGCTTGAATTTGTCCATACACCATGACCCTGTAAATGAATATTTTGAGTCAACTTGAACATAATTCTTGGCTTGAGGGGTCGCTCGTGAAGAATTTAGTGACTCCTGGTTGAGATAAAGATATCGTGATATCCTGATCTGGTATATAGAAAATTTTGGTTGTCATTGGTATTTTATAAATCCCGGCATGAACTTGTATCAGGAAAGATGATGGTCCTGTTATTCCTGTTTTATATTGTTAGTTTATCTGCTACCATCCGGATCAATGTGTAAAGTTTTGAGGCAATATATAAATTCAGTTGAGCTCTTCAATTAGCAGTAGTACATGAATGGGATGTATTGATTGCTTGATGTGATTATGACAAAGTGAAGCTGGCAACTAGGGCGATATGGATCACAATTCTTAGTGGGACATCAAAGCATCACAGCAGTGCACCACATCGGTGCTGATGCTGACAGTAAGGGGTTATGTTTGGATGATGAGAAATATTTCAAATTTTTAAATCTTAAATGTACCTTGAGTACCTTGAATACATTCCCTTTATCTTCCAGACGGACAGAGTGTAAATTTAGAACAAATGATAAGTTAGCTCTCTGATTCAATTTCCACACTCCAGCTGGCATAGCCAAGGTCCAGCCCTCCAGGGGTCATGACTGAAGCCTCTAACTTAGTTCACACCGTCTTCAGTCTGCGTAGGCAGAGTGTCGCACACATCAATGTTCAGCAAAATCCTTGTGTAAATGGGCTTTTATTTCAGTGGTATTTGAATCAGTGCTGCATTCGGACGATTTTATTCCCATTTTTTTTCCTAAGTAGTATACCTTGCGATCTTGCGACTGGAGTGAAGCTATTTACATTAACACTTAGATTATGGATGATATTTCAATTATTCATTCAAATGTAACAATATTATCCAATTTTGAAATTATTTTGGGGTGAATTTGGATGATTTCATCTTGTCAAAAATGGAGAGAATTTTGCAGAAATACTAAAAAAAAAATCGAATTGAAACTCAGTGAAATTCACCACAAATGAAATTGCACCTTGGTCTGCTCGCAATTGCTAGGGTGACGAGAGAAATCACATTGAAAACTCATTTTCAAAGTCCTAGGTTACATAAAAAATCCGTGAAGTCCCCAGGTAGGGTGACAGTGTACACATTCTTTATTAGTCACCAATCAACAACTTCAAAATTCACCTCTTATTTTTGAAATACTACTCCCTCTGTCCCAAAATGATCTTCCTATTGGAGATCAAGATTGAAATCAACATTTTAAAAAAAGTTTTGCGTTGAAAATAGAATCTGGTGTAGAGTAAACTTGCCATTTATTGTACACTAACCGCACAATGCAACTACCAATTCAATTGCCATGGGAACAAAATTTTGTATCACCGCCCAATGACCGTACACTGTGCGGTGAATGGTTGCAAGGAATCTTTAATTAGATTTTAGCTTCATTGCCTTTAGATTGCAATAAAATTTGTAGGAAGAAATCTTTTTGCATTTTATTTTTTGAAGGTGAATCTTAGCATGACATTTAATGATCATACCAAATTTCAAAACATGCAAGTCTCTCTATTTATGTGGAGAAGGATTTGAATTTTGTCTGAGTGATGATTGGCAAGTTTACTATACTCCTAGAATCCTAAATTTTTTGAATTTCAGAGCCCTTTTCAAAGTGCAATTTTGGAGTATTGAAAAGTGAAATATATTAGGCATTCTCAAGGAGCACCAATGGGCATTTTATTGCTGAGTTTAAGGCCATCATTTTGTGGATAGTCAATATGGTTCCTAGACCACATGTAAACCTCTCTTCTACTTCCCAAAGCTTCATCTCCTTCAATCAGGCAACACTCAAAGGGATGCAAAAAATAAAAACAAATAATGTTAATTGACCCCTTCAATTATTTCATTTGTCTTGAGAATGATGATTGCATGGATGGAAGGGGAACTATTTCTTGGAGTTGTTTTGTTAGTTTGAAATAGTAGTTGAAAGCCAAATCTAACCAATTTGCAATGTGACAAAGTGCAACATGAAGATCATTTGGGGACATAAAATTAAGGCCAATAAGAAGATCATTTTGGGACAGAGGGAGAATTGAACAATAGACATCAATTGTTAACCCTTGAAGAAGGCAAGTCTACCACCACCAAAATTATCATATTCCTAGATGAATAGGTATATCCTTCAATTATGAGAATGCTCATGAAAGGTAATGACTCATTGTTCAAAACTAGTCAATTCAATGAAAAAAATCAAAGTGAAAAAGAATGAAACATGGGAATCTAGAATCATTCATATGACCGAGTTAACCTCTAAAGGCTTGGGGTAAGTTTGGGTTAGAAAATGTCAAAAAAGTGTCCTTTTGAAATCCATTTTGACCAAAATAAATGTTAACCCTAAATTGAATTGTACAAAATTGCACTAGACTATTGTAGAAAAAAGTTCAATGACTTTGACATTGTAGATAGCAATACAATAACAATGATGCATGTGTAAAGTTAGGAAAATGTTTCGTTTTTCATGACCTCTCTTTACTAAGTCATAGTCATTGGTTCCAAGATATAGTATCAATATACAAATTCTAAACTTGGTCATCCTCCATAAATAATAATTTGCAATGTTTTTCCTTAGTAGGTGGGAAAAAAAAGAGGTAGATAGTTCTCTTCGGCCTATTCTAGAGTCTAGTGTAATATAAGGGAGATCCTTAGTGGTACCTAATTTTTTCCACCTTACAAATTCTATCAAAAAGGGTTATGTTGAAGTGTCATCATGTGACCTTAAACTGTCCTTGAAGAATAATAGTAGAGCTTTATACATGATGCAACATGATTCTAAAGTAATAGAGCCATTATTCAATTGTTTGGATCTTTCTTAAAGCACTTCAAATAAACACCTATAAGACATTATAAAGTTTCTTCAAGTTGACTTTGAAGATTTGCTAAAAATACAAAAAAAATTCAAAAATGTATATATGTTTTTGAAAATTTATGATCTCATTTGCCAACAAATAAAAGCAACAACTCTTGATTGTGATTTTGACTCCATGTATAAACATCAACTTAGTTGAACAATTTTACGGGTCTTTTTAATCAAGCACATCTAGCCTTGGCTCAGTGTTTTTGGTCTCCATATACCAATGTGGTAGTTATTAGTGCATCCTAGATGAAGGATTTGACTAGACTGTAATTTTTTCATTTTTCATTTCATTTAAAAAAATATTTTTTAACCAAATTGCAATTCAACTTGTTTGACCATTATCCATGTAGGAGTTGTGATTATTATTTATTATTATTTTATTTGAAAAATAGTAATAATCATAGAAAAATTGTAGTCCAATTAGAACCATTGTCTTGGTTGAATTGCATTTTATTTATTTATTTATTTATTTATTTATTTTCAAATATATATAATTTTTCACAATCTACTCCCCACTACTAGTCACATCTTTCTTAAAGGGAAGAGGCCTACTGGAGGCCCAATTTCCTTCCTAATAGGCTAAAAATTTCTTAAAGTCCATGAGGCTAAGATAGTTCAGCCATTCCCAACAAACACTTCATTCATGCCACTTTCAAACTAAAGTTAAACTTTTCTTGCTCCTCATTAGTCGTTCTACCAAATATCACTTGGGAATGAGGAATTTTACCTTGTATTCCATCTACATGATTACATAGAATTTTGTCTACATATATATCATGAAACATTTTCTATCTAGTAGTGAATTTTTTCTTAACAAATTATCACCAAAATCTTATCTAATTTTGAGTTGTCTCCCTTTATACTACAAAAGTATTTCTAAAAATAGATAAAATTGCCCAAACATCTCTAAGAAATATGAAATTTGCCAATTTTCCATGAAGTTTACTATTTTTAGGTGATATTGTGGATAAGTGGTAGATGGATAGTCCAAATGAGATGATTTGCCTCACCTACTTGCATTCTAAGGGTGTGTGTTGCGTTGCTCAAAAAGAAAAAGGAATTTACTATGCTTGGCTACATGACCTACTAGCCCCTAAGGTAGGAATATCATAAATGGATAATTTAAGCATTTTAGCTTGTAGGAGATTAGGAATTCATTGACAAATTGAGCTCAATGTGTGAAATTAAGGATGAGGAAGAATGAAAAACAAATAGAGGAATTTTTTTCCTCAAAAATAAATATTTTATTCAATATGAATGTGGATTTTTCATCTAAGCTCATTCCTATCTCATAGCTTCACCTACAACAACTATATTTGGAACTTGTTCTTAAGCAAGAGTGAGCCAATTGAATTTTTTCAATCAACAATTATAGAGCCAACTATTGTCCGTTTTAGGATCCTCTACTATGCCATTAGAGGGTGGGGGCCTCTCTGTTTATGATATTCTTACCTTAACTGAACCCTTAAAAGGATGCCATGGTTGTTCCTTGGCCAATGAATGACAAAGAATCTTTTTATTTAGGACAAAAGTGCATCTATTCATTCTCGGAAAAGGGGAGGTCTTGTAGTGTAGTTTGACTTCCAATGAGTGCTATTGGATTTTTTTAAGCCAATGATTCACACTAGACAAAGAAGGATGATTGCTACATGCACTAATCCAACATTTAACCCCTAAGTGCTCCACTATCCACTTTCCGCTTTCTCGACTACGAATAGATTGAAACTCAAGTTTCATCCTCATTACTACTTCAACAAAAGTCATCCTAATTTGCAGAGATACTTTACTAAGTTGTCCTATCTAATGGTTGGATTTGTTGTTACTAGAGTACATATTTTCTAAAATTACAAATATGCAAGTATGTCAAGTGCTTGACAAAGCCAAAGTGCATCAACTCTAGTTCAAAACTGGATTTGAAAAAATGAGGCCATAGATTTAAAGAACAATTTCAAAAAATCACGATGTCAAAAGAACTTCATTTCCATTTCTTTCCACCAAATTTTACTCTAAAAATGATATTATCTTGCTTGTTATCAAATTATGAATATATCTTGAATATTTTCCATATCAAACTTTATGAAAAAAATGTTGGTGTTAGCATTGGTGAATTTAACTATATGGATGGAATCAAAAACTCATAGTCTACAACCATTATCTGTATACCAATTCCAAAATATTCTTCAAAATAGCACTTTATAAAGATTTCTCTGAAATTGTCAATCCTGAAGAAGACTCTGCACATTTAGGGGTTAAGTGTGTTAAGTTAGTACAGAGTGGAATGCAAGATTCAGTCCAAGTTTTCTTGAGGAATGTTCAATTATTTAAGTTTTTATTATGTGGGGAATGATATGAAACCAGACATGCATGGTCTACAGTACCAGGCACCTTGTCTTGGTCCAACAATGACCAACAAGGACAAAGCTGAACTTTTCTAGGAGAGCTTTCTTAATGGTAAGCTTACATTACATTACAAATTTACAACCATAGAAATGACCTCAAATTTTTGGGCCTGGAAACGTGGAGAGCACCTCACATCGTCACACAGAAGCTCAGGTACAGAGTATGTCATACATACCGATTGTGGTCTCAGTCTCTTTGGAGATGATAGTGAGAGTAGCTCCACCGAAAACTTAAAGGTAGATGTGACCATGGAGGTGACACTTTTGGGCTCCATCACATCACCGATATCACTTTCTGCTCTTTGTAGAGAGCCACTATAATGCTTTGCCCACTATATTTTTGAGGTCTTTCAAGTCCACATGAGATCTCACTCAACCACTCAATTCTTTGACTGTAGAGGAATCATTCTCTTTCATGACATCATTGATGATGTAAAACGAGTGAAGAGTGAATTGCACTGTGGTAGTTCTGGGAAGAAGTGGAGACGGAATGGTAAGTGTCCCGTTCAACAATAGTAGACCCTCTTCAATAACTTGGATCACAAGATTATGGAAAAGATACTAATGCCTAGTAAGAGCACATCTAGTTATTTGGTACACAAAATAAGGTGCAAATTTAGCTAGGGATGAATTTGCTCATTTATTTAGTTGTTAGAAATAAAGTTTTGCAAACGCGAAAGTCAATATGTCACAATTATTAGACTAAGGTGCACCTTTGCCATAGCTAAGTGAGCAAGAGGGACTTTAGGAGGTAATTTCCCAGGTCTTGCAAGAGATTGGGTGAGAGAGGAGTCCTAAGCAAATAGGGCATTGTAGTACTTCAGTTGGGACAAAATGGGTGGTGTGTCGTAAATGCATGGAAAGATAGTGACAACATGCATATGAGCGTCTAATAAACATGAGGATCTAAGTTGTAAGTCCAATGATATGGTTCCTTAAAGTTGATAGTGTCCTCAACACAAACCTAAAGTCGGGGGGGCGTGGGAGAAGGGATTCCAAAAAAAATCCCTTGTCTAATTAGGGCATGCTTGTTGCATATCGTTGAGAAGACAAAGAGACAAGGATTTCAAAATGCTAAGACTCACAAAGATTTTAGCTATGAGCTAAGAGTTATGGGCAAACAATGGGGGATAGAGTCCCCAATAATCACACCTCCCAAAGGCCTCAAACCTTTGGAAGGTCATAACTTTCTTAATGCTTGTTGCATTTGAAAAAAGTGAGTAGCCCATGGTAATCTACAAAAAAATTAGATGAAAAAAATGGAATTGCACTCTAGATTTGGAGTCTGGAGCTAAAAGCTATTTTGATGTGAAGATTGGGAGGCCCTTCAATTTTGAGACTAAGGTATGGAAATTGGATAACTCCTTGTTCTTGGAGAAGTGTGTCTTACTGACCCATACGCAAGGGGGGTCTATTGAATCCCACAGAGAATAATATGAAGAGAAGTGGTCTCCTCCTTTACTCTTGAATGGTATCGTAGTGAGCTATAGTGGCCATGGGTGGTGAAATTGGTGATAGAGCGTCATCCCAACTTCATAATACTATGCAATGCTTTTGAGCACTTCTTGATATATAAGTTGGATGGTGTCTTGCCCCATGCTAATTAAGCCATGACATTGAGTCCTAACTAGTGAGTCTCGAGATGATTCATGAGGTATGTCTTGAGGTGAATCACTAAGAGTCATTACTTGGGTCTAGTGGAGAGTTAGGGCATATCATTCCCAAGAAATTCTTCCCTTAATTTGCCTTCCCTTCCCTAGCCCTTGCCTTTGATCTAAATTTGAACCATGTAAATGATCTTTTGGAAATTTGAACTCCAAAGAAAATGAAGCTTATTGAGTGTATTTTCTATTCCAATTTCAAAATTTCCTAGAATTGAGCATTTTATTGCAATTTGAACATTAGATCCATTACCATGGTTTGATGATTTTTTAATTTGTAGTTAGACACAAAAAATTTGTTTATCCTATGATATTCTTCACTATAATATATACCTATGGAGAATTTTCAAACTTTTTTAGTTAATTTCAAATTTGATATTGAATTTTCTTCACTTTTTCTTCAAAAAAATAATGGTAGTTTAAAATCACGCCTACCATTATATCTGAAAATTCTATTGTAGTGTTGACCTTTAGGTTGTAATATTTTTAGGCAATTTTTAGAGTGATCTTTGGGATTTTTGTATTGGCATATATATAGGGGCACCTTTTCAAACATATGGTACCTTTGAAGACACGACTAAAATTGAAGCCATAACAACGAGCATGACTAGAATGATGGAATGAAGCCATGACCAAATTGGTGAAAGAAAGCCAAGAAAATAATGGTAGAATGAAGCCAAGACAAAAATAATAGAATTTCAAATTTGTAAGAATAAAATTGAAGCCAATAGTGTCTTTTCAATTGAAGGAGTTCAAATAATTTTGAAAGAACCAATAAGAACCTTTGGGGTTCAATTAATTTAAAGGCCCAAGAGGAATTTGGAATTAATGAAAAAAATAAAATTATAAGTTTTTTGAGGCAAATCTTAGAGAGTTGTATATCCACAAATATAGTGTCAATGTACACCTCAAAAGTCCATTGTAACAACTTTATTTTTGCTAAGACTTCCATTTCAACATTGACATTAAAAGTCTATAGACTTTGAGCCTTCAAAAGACAAGCCTATTATTTCTTTTCAATCTTCATTTGCAGATACCTATGAATTTGATTTTTTGTATTTATAATTTAGAGATGCAATTGATGTTCAGAAAATCTGAAAAAATTTCTATAGGTTTATACATAGTCTTGAACATCACGGTGGGTGATTGCAAGAAACACTTGTCCTATTTTTTGTCCCCTTGCCCTTGGACACATGGTTTTTTGGTCATAACTTTTGCATCATAAGTCCGTTTGTCTTGAAATTTGGAAGGAAGGTGCACATAAAAGTTTCACACATTCTGTAATTTAAAAAAAAATTACTTTACTATTTTTAAAGTGCCCCTGATTGGGTGTCTACCTTGGCCATTTCAGGGGGGTTTGGTCCAAAGTTGTATCCAAAAATGAGAACTAGAAGCCACAAATTGGAGAAGTGGAGGTATACTTGCATTCCAATGAGAGACAAAGAGTTTTTTGCAAAAAAACTTTGCATGAGGTGTCTACTTGGGGCCAAAGAGATCGTTGTTTGTGCACATTTTTGGGGCAAGAGAAAATTTCCCTTGACAAAATTTTTGGTGCAATGTGAGAGTAGGCTTGTCTACTAAAATGAATTTTTTGGGGGGAATTTTTTGAATTACTAAAAATGAAAAGGTCCATAGACCCTTTTTCTGCTATTTTTTGCTCCCAGTGGCTTTTATAGTAGTCCATAGTAGTCTATAGTACAGAATCAACGGTTTAGATTTGTAGGCGCCCCAAGTCGATAGTTGAGATTTCCAGGCGCAATTTGACGCCCAAAATTGATAGTAGTCTGCAGTACTACCAGTCCTACGGCTAAAAATCGAGTTTTTGAGCCAAAAACGTGAAGTGTTTCTTGCAATCACCTTGGTGCATTTTTTTTATCATATCACTCTGAAATTATAAATTCAACACTCCATAGTCATAGACATGAGGTTTAAAATTGCTATAAAATCTAGTGATGACCTTCAAGTTGGTTTAGCCAAGTTTGAACTTTTGAAGTGACCTTTTGGGTTTTTTGAAGGAACAAATGGAAACATGTGAGGTTCAATTCATTTCTGGAATAAAACTTGGAAGAATTTGGAATTGAAAAGAAATGAGATTTGAAAGGCTCCACTTTATAAGCATGGGGTGGAATTTATAGAGTTTTCATTGTCTTTTCAATTGAAAAAGTTGAAAAGTTTTTTAAAGGAACCTATGGAACCTTGGGGGTTGAATTAATTTTTGAAATTAAGGTTATATAATTTTGGATTGGAATTTGGATTAAAAAGAAATATGAAAATTGAATAGTCTGTTTATCAACCTATGGGCCAAATCTTTTGTTTGGCAAATATAGAATTCTATGTTGGCTATTGATCAACTTATACCTTCAAAGTCTACCATAATGAGTTCACAATTGCCAAGACTCTTCTATGTAAAATGAAGTCTAGAGACTTTTGATTTTCAAACAACATGTGTATAATTATTTTTTCAAACTTTGATTTGCAAGTACCTATGAATGGAATTTTTTGTATTTATTTTTTGGAGATGTGATTACATGGCTTCTATTAGTTGTAGAAATTTCACAATTACTATGAGTTTTTGAATAAAATGTAATACAATTCTTATCAAATGCAATATAATATGCTCAATTTTTTGGAATATCTCTTCAGAAGTTTATATTTGAGTGTAAAACAACATCATGCATATTCTTTTTGTATCATTCTAAAATCAAAACATGGGAACTCTATTTTTCTACATTGTTGGTCAATATTCCAAAAAAAATTCTATATTTTATGTAGAAATATAAATGAATAGCCAAAAAATATCAATGAAAAATTGAATATGTATACAAACATAATGCTTGTGTGTGTGTCAATATTTGTGTCAAGATTCCTACTGCCAAGGTCTCCCAACCCCCAAATAGGGCCCCTTCAAAGTTGGTTATCACTAATACCGAAGAGAGAAGCAAAGCCCTAGTTACTTATAAAGGATATGTGATTTCATCTTGAAAAAATGAAATGAAATACTTTCTCAATCAAACTTTGTTGCAAAATAGAGGAAATAAAGAAGAATAAAGTTCGAGACAAATTTCATAGTTATAAATTCCGTCCTTCTAGGACTAAGAGCATCCCCACGACTGGTGCATGAGAGAGGCGCAGAAATGAGTCCATTGACGTGCCTAGGAGATGCGGCCGGCCCGAGTGAGAGTCTTGCGCCCCACTGCTACACGGCGAACGCAGCATGCCAAGGATAGGCACTCCACCCAATAGAAACGAGCTCATTTTTCTTTAAATTCTAACCTTCATGAATTCCATTTTCAATTTTCTGAAAACTGCCGTTCGTATCTTCCAATTCAGATTATTAAGGTACTGTTATTTCGTAGAGCTTCCCTAGAGATATTATTTTGAAGAGTTCGCTCCGCTCGCAGGGCAAGTTCAGTATATGCACATGGGGTGGTAGGAGGTCCTCCAACCCATGTGGGATATATGAGAGCATGAATTAGTAGGAACACTAATTCATGCTCTCATATATCCCATTTGGGTTGACGAACCTCCTATCACCCCATGTGAATATAGTCAGATTTACCTCTCCCATCAAGACTTTGTTTATCACACATGTCCTCCCTACTGGCATTAGCCCTGTGCACAAGGTGCTGAAACTTTACTGCTGGAGTAGAGCCTCTGAGCATACCAGGCAGTAAATAAAAGTAAAATTCAAGTCGGAATTTCCCAAGAGCCAACTGGGGTTGGTACCTCGACATTGGGGTTGAAAAGCTCCTTAAAACCCGAAACTAAGCTATGGCAAGACTCAGCAGTTGGCGGTGCACATGCCAAATTTGGCCGTGGCTGGCCATTCTTTAGCCCTCGCCGTGCCTGCCGTGGGGCGCTGATTTTGGCAGGCCACAGCCAGTCACCGGGTTCGCATCACTTGGAGAGGTGCCGTGGGGATGCTCTAAGGACATTTCCATTAAGGTAGATGGTGCAGAAACTGCTCATTTAAGAGCGTTTCTGCTTCCACAGTCCAAAATTGTGGTCTGAACAATTTAGATGAATTTTAAAGAGGTAGAAAAGAGAAAATGAATTGAGAAGTAATTTTTTTCATAATTTTTGCTAGTGTACTGAATTGAATATGATTTTTTAAACACAATTGCCATAGGGTGCTATTTATGTTCGTAGAAGACATCAATAAAAGTGAAGCATCTGTCCTTGAATGGTGCAATTAGACCTACCAAATGTGAGTGCCTTAATTTTAGGTGGCCTCCCTTTGGTTCATGTATGGACCTAGGAAGATACAAACTTGGCACACATGCCAACTTTCAAAAATTAGATTATAAAATTAGATCTGAAGGTTTGTTGATCAAGCTCTGACAACTCCTAAACTTAAAATGAAAATATTATAAGAGCCTCATTAACTCTATGATTGCATTTATAAATTCTCCAGGTATGGTTTAAAATTTCACCATTCTCAACTCCAAAAGTGTCCAACACCATTTCAAATCACATTCATATATCAAGGACATCATCAAAGGCACTATTTTAACAATGTTAGAAGAACACTTTTTGTTCTACCTATAGGGCAATTGTTAGAACACGCACATAATTACCACCATCTACCATATTCGGTTGAATTCTTCAGAAACTTTTAGTCCTCATCTATCATGGATTGAAAAAGGGAAAAAAGCAAAACAAGCGCGTGCATTCAACAAACAAGCACGTGCTGAATGTACTCACGAAAGACCCAAGTGACGCGTTGACGACCTCCTTCTCCAGGTACTCGGCTCCTTCCGAATTGGACCTGTGCCCTCACCTTCGACAGTTGCGTGTAGACAGAAACAGTTGAAATTTCCTTGCCATTTTAGACCTTGCAACGGTGGCACTAACTTAGATGCTAACATGCGCAAAGCTCGCAGAGCTCGCAGATGATGGCCGATGCAGTAGAAGAATCATTCGGATTCGAGTTCACAAATCTGAGAGTTCTACTGTAGGTTCTAGAACAAACTTTTGAACATTCTTTCTGACTGCGACTCCGTCGACAATTCTGGACCCTCAATTCTCGGTTCGAATCTCGACCCTCAGAACAGAGATTGCGAAATCTAGTCTCCACTTATCGTGCTGGTACAAACCCCAAATCTTAGCTTTCTGTGTCGAAATTTCAGAACCCGGCCTCCTGTAGGGATTGCAAAACCCAGCCTGCAGTAGAGATTGCAATCCCAGTCTCCAATAGAGATTGCAAAACTAGCCTCCAGTAGAGATTATAAAATCCAGTATCCAATTCCCTCGGGGACGCCCACCCAAAATCTGAACTTCTGACACTCCCTATAGCCTTTCCTCCGTGACTCTTCTCTCGCTTCTGTCGCAGCGAATTTCAATCTTCCTAGGCCATGGCGCAAGCCGCGTCGTCTTCGTTTCAAGCTCTCCTCAAACCGGAATACCCGAGCCTAAATTCTCGCAACCACTTCGCATTCCACCACCGCCGTGTCATCCTCTCCTCGCGTCGCCGCTACCCCAGCATCCTCGTCACGAATCGCCTCACAGACACAACACCCTCCACCACCTCCACCACCGACAGCAATGGCAGCACGAATTCCACTCTCGCCATCGCCAAACCCAAGAACGTCCCCCCGACGATCTCAGTCGGCGCCGTGATCACGATCGTGCGTAAGCAGCGCCTCAGCCGCGACGAGCAGATGGTGAACATGGTGGACGTGTTCTCCGATTTCACAGGCAGTCGAATTTTTATTCAGCTCGTGAGTGCGGAAGTGGATCCGGAGACGGGAGTGGGGAAGAGGAGCCAGGAGAGTTTTATTAAGGATTGGGCGCAGAAAGCGGGAGTGGTGGCGGACAAGGTGCAGTACACGGCGGAGTTTCGTGTGGGAGGGGAATTTGGGCAGCCGGAAGCGCTTTTGATAAGGAATGCCCATCAGGCGGAGTTTTATTTGGAGTCGATTGCGTTGCAGTTGGAGTCGGGGACGGTGTATTTTCCTTGTCACTCGTATATTGCGGCAGCTGTGCATGATCCTAAACCTCGGGTTTTCTTCAGCAATAAGGTACGGGGAGCCCATACTCTTGGAATTTCAAGCTCTATGGAAGTGAGATGATAAAGCTTTTGAATACTGTTTGGTGAAGTGGTCAATGTTAAACTTGATTCCCGTCTTCTCAAATTGGCTAATGGCACTGTGTTGAAACGATTGTTGCTGGTTTCAACTTTCTTAAGGTATCAGTAGCTATTCTCTCTAGAGGGTTTTAGGATAGAATATCCATTTTGACGTCCGGTCTCGTGGAAATTCTGTGGAGCAGTCGACCGCAATCCAGAACGATTGCTATTTAACTCAAATGATGCAAACCCAAGGGAAATTGGATGAAGAGGTTAGTGATGTTCAGTTAAGATCGAGGAGAGGGAAGTGTTGAATTGCTGATTCAAGAAACCCACCACTTCGGGTTGCGCTTTTTTTTGGCTTAGGTTTATTTGCCGTGGGAAACGCCAGTAGGGCTTCAGGATCTGCGAGAGCAGGAACTGAATACGCTGCGAGGGACTGGCAAAGGCGAGCGCAAGAGCTGGGACCGCATTTACGATTACGCGCTATACAACGACCTCGGCGACCCGGACAAGAAATTTGACTTAAATCGGCCCGTTCTCGGCGGGACGGCGTTTCCTTACCCTCGCCGTGTTCGCACTGGCCGTGACCCTTGCAAATCTGGTACTTCTTTCCTCTCCTCCTCTCCAATTTTGTAGAGCCCACCTTTCAGAGGACGGATCTCACAGAGCTCCAATACAGTCGGTCGCAAGTGCCGCGCTTCTTTAGTTCGTGTTAGTCTTGCTTCACCTCTACATCTTGATTGTGTTGAAGCGGATTTGAATTTGATGTGAAGGACAAGATTTTTGAGCTATGTGTGAATTTCAGTCATATCTTTGCCTTCAGAATACGGGTTGATAATCTTGGACTTCAGCTGAGATACTTAACCAGCAAACGAAACACATTTACATCATTGATGCTAGAACTGAAAACTTTCACTTTCGGAGTGAGAATTGATTGAAGTTGTCCTTCTATATCTTTCTAGTATGTGATCAAATCGTACATGATTCATCAGTTCCTACATAGCTCTCGCTGCCTACAGAATACAGTTCCCATGGGCAGATCTAATTCATTTTCAAGTAGCGGTCACTTGCATTATAAAACTCACAGAGCGACTGCGTATTTTGAGACAAGGCCACGCTAGGTCGGCACATCTTGAAACACTGTCTTCATTCCATCCAGTACGATGTTGTAAACTGGTTTCTGAACTTGACAGGATACACCTGCCTTGGTTGAAAATCTTGTTTATTGCAGATGCAACGAAAGAGGAGAAGGTGGAGAAAGGAGAAGCCGTGTACGTCCCGCGCGACGAGTCCTTCGAGCCCATCAAACAATCGAACTTCGCCGCCAACAAGCTCCGAGGCCTGGTGCACAAAGTGGTCCCCTCCATTAGAGATTACTTCGACGCCACCCCAGGGGAGTTCGATACTCTTCGGGACATCGAGGGGCTGTACCAGGAAGGCATTGAAATGCCAGGGAATGAGAATGCCATCCCTGAGTTTGTGAAGGGGCTGGGAGGGGAGGAGATGTCGAGGGAGCGCAATCGGCTTCTCGATGACCTTCCCATCCCCGACTACTACCGGGAGTTGATTCGGTCGAGTACGACGCCCACGAGTTTGCTCAAGTATCCGTTGCCAAGGATTCTTTCGAAGGATCGGTTTGCGTGGATGCGGGATGATGAGTTTGCTAGACAAGCTTTGGCGGGGGTGAATCCTATTGTGATTTCGTGCCTCGAGGTGAGCGACTCTAGGCAATGGATTTTCGTATGTTGCGTGATTTCTGAACGGTGATTTCCAATTGAGAGTTTAGGCTCATTTCTCAAACCAGTGTTTTGAGTGAGTTCTCGTTGGAAATGGTACGAAAAACGAGATCACAACAAGCAGTCGGAGGATGTGTGGTCAATTCTACGCATAGTTACCAAGCGATTTGCTGGTTTTGCTCTTTCTTGCCGATTTTTAGGTCATGTTATTTAAGGTCAAATCTTGTAGGTGATATCTTGTTGGAATGCTACTGGAAATATCCATCTAATGAGCTATTATCCGTTGCTTAACTTTAAGTTTTCAGATCAGATCAAGCAATCGAAGGTGTGAGGAAAGTATGAAAGCAGACTACATTGAGTGCCAACAGGCAGTTTGTTTTTTGTGTGCTTTCTTTCTCGTTTTTAGGTCAAATCATATGGGTGATATCTTGTCGGAAAGCTACTGGAAATGTGCTTGTAATGAGCTATAACTCACTTCCTAACTCAAAGTATTGAGATCGAAGCGAACGATTTAGTATGCGAATGGTTCTCTGTTGCAGGAGTTTCCACCTCGAAGTGCACTGAATCCCGAGGAGTACGGTTCCCAGGAGTCCGCTATCAAGGCCGAGCACATTGAGACATTCCTGGACGGTCTCACAGTCGCTGAAGCTGTGGAGGCAAAGAGGCTGTTCATCGTGGATTACCACGACGCATTCCTGCCGTATGTGGCCAAAATCAATGCCTTGGAGGGCCGGAAGACATATGCGACGCGCACGTTGTTTTTCTTGCGCGAGGATGAGGTGCTAAAGCCTGTGGCAATTGAGCTGAGTTTGCCACCGCCTGCACCTGGTGCCAATGGTAGCAAGCGGGTTTTCACGCCCGGGGAAGAGGCCACCAGTTTCTGGCTATGGCAGCTCGCCAAGCTGCACGTCTGCACTAACGACTCTGGTTACCACCAACTCGTCAGTCACTGGTAAGCGTGCTCCTCCCTCCTTCAGCTGCCATTTCACATTCCTCTGATTGAAGCCCAAACTTCCCCTCATGTTTTTCTTAGCACTTTTGAGTGGGTCCAGCGGGACCTTTCTTTTGTTCATATTTTATTTAATTTTTACCAACACATGCAATATTCTTCACTGTTTTTGGTGATATACATTTGGTCTTGTCTGGATTTGTATGATTAATCAGATCGGTCACTTTAAAACCTTGACTCCTTGGCCTTTAAGGGTTCAAAGAAACAAGAAGCCGATGTTGCACCCAATGTTTGTTTTATCATTTTTGAGAGGGTCATATGGGGGTTCTCTTATGGTGGGTTTTATTGCATCTTTCTTTTTACTAGGAATGAGCGCCAAGCAGAGGCAATCTTCTTCACTGGTTCAAAAAATTTTGACCATAGCTGAAATTTTCGTCTTATTCTCGCAATATGATCAATCATATTAGTCATAATATAAATATGAAATCTCGGTCCTTTGTGAGAATCTCTTGGATTGTGAGAGTGGCTTTTGTGATCTCGGCAGGTTACGCACTCACGCCTGCACGGAGCCCTACATCATTGCGACGTACAGGCAGCTCAGCGCGCTGCACCCGATTGCCAAGCTCCTCCACCCGCACTTCCGGTACACTACGGAAATCAACGCCGCTGCAAGGCAGAACCTTATTGCGGCTGGCGGCGTAATTGAAAGCACATTCACTCCGGGCAAGTACTCTATGGAGATGAGCGCTCTGGCATATAAACTCTTCTGGCGGTTCGACAAAGAGTCTTTACCTGAAGATCTCATCCGGAGGTATGTACTCGCTCACTCACTTACGCACTCACTCTCAGTCAATTTGGAAGTCATGTCTCAATCAGACAGTCGTAATCCCAATCAAACTCATCATGAAGAGAATAGGTTCTTGTAGATTTTAAGCATTTGCATTGCTTGTAGTTGCCAATGTGGTTGTGATGTACTATGCCTGAATTTGGTTACTTCGAAATGTATGACCATTATAGATTATGAAGATTCAACTTTGTTACTGTGTTTGAGAGTGTATTCTTGTAATCCTCCTTGTATGTTAGTTATTCCCATGTCCATAAATAGAGTTTACAAAATCTCCATCATACGTAATTCAATAGGGACAAATGGTCTTGTTGGTTTTGCCGTGTATGGTGTGTTGGTTTGGCCTTGTGTGGTGTGTTGGTTTGGCCTTGTGTGGTGTGTTGGTTTGGCCTTGTGTGGTGTGTTGATTTTACAACATGGTTTTGAGTTTTGATGGCAGAAATGGCTGCTCAAAGCATATGTAACTAAGTTTTTTTCCCCTGAGACTTTATATACGGGCTGTAAATACATCACAACATCTCCGTCCATATAAAAATTCGGTAGGAATTCAGTTTGCAGAAAAGTATCAATCATCTCTCTGAGCAGTTCAAACATTTTCGCAGAGGAATGGCTGACCGAGACGCCAGTGCGCCCCACGGCCTTCGTCTCCGCATCGACGACTACCCTTACGCCGCCGACGGCCTCCTCGTCTACTCCACCATCGAGCAATGGTGCCGCGACTACGTCTCCCTCTACTACCCCTCCTCCCAAACCATCCTCTCCGACTTCGAGCTTCAGCGATGGTGGACCGAGATTCAGACCCAAGGCCACCCCGACAAGAAGGACGAGCCCTGGTGGCCGAAGCTCACCACCCCGAAGTCGCTCATCCAAATTCTCACCACCATGATCTGGAACGCTTCAGCGCAGCACGCAGCCTTGAACTTCGGGCAATACGATTACTCGGGCTTCGTCCCCAACAAGCCCTGTCTCGCCAGGCGACTGGTGCCGGAGCCTGGGGATCCTGAGTTCGCTAGGCTGCTCCGGGATCCTCAGAAGTTCGTTCTGGAGACGCTGCCGGGTCAAGAGCAAGCGACGGTGTTGATGATGGTGGTGGAGTCCTTGTCTACGCACTCGCCGGATGAGGAGTATCTCGGTTACAATGGGATGCATACGAACTGGACTAGTGATGAGCGAGCGGTGCAGGCTTTTAATGCGTTCTCGGCAAGGTAAGGCAATTTCAAGTCTTAATCCGAACCTCAGTCCCTTCAAATGGCATTCTGGAATATCCTGCACACTTGCCATGTTAGTGTCTGTAGCGCACTTGTCTCACACTTGCTCACGTGCAAACTATTTGACATGTAATATGACCGTCTCCCCAGCAGTCAGATTAAGGGGGTTAGAGTGTATTTCTAATCTTCACTATCTAACTGAAGATTGCCAATTTGAATGCAAATGCTTTTAGGTTGGCGGAAGTGGACAAGATGATTCATGAGCGGAATAGTGATTTGACGCTTCGGCATCGAACTGGCGCTGGGACGCTGCCATATCAACTTTTGTTGCAGAAGTCGGACGCCGGGATTACCATGCGCGGGATTCCCAACAGCATTTCGATCTGAGGTAGGGATTGCTACTTTGTTCAGCTTTGTTCCTATTATTAGTAGTCTGGTCAAGTTTTGTTGATGTTCTTGTTAAGAGGGTTCAAGTGCAGAAGAGAGTGTCATTTGGATACTGGATGCAACTCAAGTAATTAAGAGTCAAAGTTTTATAAGTAGATGTTCTAAAATTCGTCTTCTGATAATAGGTACAGATTGACCAGCTGCACATCTGATCAAATGGCACTTTAAGGCCCCTGGAAATTTTGGGTGATGAAGACTTGATCGGAAACGCTTTGGAATGTGTTGTATGTAGTACATAGTTTAGAATACATAATTAGGTCTTGATTATGCCAGGTTGAGCGTGAACTCGTTATTGGTTACGTGTCCTTGTGTCGTGCTGAACATTGGATGTAGCATATGTACTAGTACACTATCATACTACTGTGATAATTACTGAATCTAAATTGCAATTCAACTTTCTTATGTTTTTTTACTCAATTTCACGAATTGGCATGCATGACCTGAAATTGGTGATTATGCATGTTTCTTTGCTTTGTGATGTATTTTATCGGGTATATAGAGCAGTCATTGTGTAGTTAAAGTCTACTCAGGGAGGGGCACTACTTCAGTCTAGCCTTTCTGCCTATGTTCTGTGTGCTTAGGTTAGGCTAGGGGTTTAGAAGGAACCTACTAGGAACTGAATCTTGAATGACGACGGAGTTATTAGTGATTGAGTTTATGTGTAAAACGGTGAATACTTAATACTTAGATATCTGTTTACCCTTAAAGGACGGACCGGTGACAGTGGGAATCAACCTGGCTTTTGGAGCCGTGTGACATCATCTATTTTTTATTTTTAAAATACAAAATACTCATTGGAGGTTGAAGTACAAAATTCAGAGGATGAATAGTTGCAGTTCTCTCCTACATAATTTAGAGGGAATCTTTGTCATCCATCGGACACTAAATGTCCGTGTCGACATTTATGGGTTAAAGAAGAAACTATTAATCCCTAAATGCCTAAGGCACCGAAATGTGGTGTTTGGAAAACTTTGAAGTTAAGTAAAACCCAACCAAATTGCTATTATTAGTAGTTTATATTTTTGGAGAATTCTTTTTGAAGTCTAGTTTTAGGATCAAAAAGTTGATCTTAAAAATGAAGGATTACAATTTTTCTATTGAAGATTTTGTGCAAGGATACCCACTGCAATCTTGCGGGCTCTTGGAAATGAGCCTCAAATACACTAGATCTTGGAGGCAAAATCACATTAGAAATTCATTTAAAAAAATTGTAGAGTAGATTTTGAAAAACTGTAAATTGATTGGGGTTGTGCATGCTAGGCCCTATAACCTCATATTTTTTTAGTGACCAACTTTTTAGAGTTGACATGCAAAAAGTGAATTGAAAAATTTTCATAGTTTTTACACCTTTATGATCAAACATTATAATCTTTCAATCTGTAAGTGATATTGTTATGTTTTCTTTTTCTATGTGATCTCTAACATGTCTAGTTTGAATTTGTACAATTACAATTCAAAAGAAATTGATACAACTTGTGAAAATGTTGACTTTTTGTTCAATTTAGAGCAAATTTCAAGAAGCTCCAAACAAGCATTGGGCATTTAGGGATTAAGGTAATGGACCCCCTTGAGGCAAAATCTTGAAGCATTTATGAGTATTTTTGGTAGTGAGTGGATCCCCTAAAAGATGGGTAATTGGGTATTGTGAGCCTATCACTCATGAGGGAAGTCACTTATTAGGGACCGCCTCTCTGTACGTTGCAGTGCTCTACGAAAAAGACTGCTACCCTCCCTCTCTTTGGATGGGAAAGTGTCCTATGAAAAAGACTGCTACCCTCTTCCCCTCTGTATATGAGAAAAGGGGGAGGTGGGTAGTTTTCGTAGGACACTGTACTTTACAATACAATCTCCTTAAATCACGGAGCATATATACCCAAGGGAGCTCCATTGCGGAGTATAGACAGAAAATATAAGGTATCGGTAACTCTCTCCAAGATTTACGCCATGATTCATTCTATTTAGCTCAGCCATGGTTTAATGTGACGCCATAATAGAATGAAAGAAAGTCTAAATAGAATACGGTGAGTGTATTTAATGACTACTCATATGCAATCCTTACTAGGTTCACCCACAAACGCATCTAAGATGAAATTTCAGTTCAGATTTTTCTCACTTGTCACTCTTCTGCTGATCACTTACACTAACAACCATGTTGAGTAACATGCAGCAATTCGTCTCTTTGTTTCTGAGATTTTTCATCAGAGATTAGGCCCATTCTTGCCCTCAAGGCACTTTTAGAAGGAAAATAGCATGATGCTCATCTACTTCATATTTCATATTAAATTCAAAGCTTCACAAAAAAATCTGAAAATTTTATGACTAATGAAAGACATATAATTTGAGAACTAAAAAAACAAATTAAAAATCATCCCCATATCGGTATAGTGGCAAAATGGAAACTATACACTGAAGTTTGACTACATGGTCATAGGCTGCATTCATACAAGGTTAGTGCTGGATGGGACTTACATGGAGGTGAACGACCTTGAGTTTTTTCGTACGATCTTGATGTTTTCGTGGCCCCGATTCATCAGAGAGACGGCCTCCGTGCAATTACCAAGGTAAAGACAGTATTGGAAATCTACTTGAGTTTTAGGGCTTCTGTTGCAAAGGTAGACCCTAGCCTGCTAGATTGCGTTCCCTACAGGAACAATGCTGCATACTGGAACCACCTGTGGCGAGAGGAAGTTTATGGTTGGACTGAAGAAGATCTGCCTCTCGAGGAATGATAGGCAACCTCGGCCATGACAATGTCTGCTCCTTCATGCGGCCTGGAGAGGTGTTCCTGGACTGGCTGACAAGGACAACCTCTAGTATGAGGCGATCATAACAAATTGACGAGCTCCAGGGATGCCAAGAGGCGCAAGCTGGAGATTCTCAGGCTTCCTCGAACTCTTCTCCTGTTCACAACCTTCAAGGTTACCAACAGACTCGGTCGCAGTACGTCCATCAAACTCTACAGAATTAGAATCAACCCTTTGATCCTCGACTCTACCTCACGTTGAGAATTATGACAGAGACAATGACGGTGTTGCAGACGCGTCTCAATCAATTGGATTAAGGTCTCTTACCCTATCATCTCAAAAATGCATTTGTCACAAAATGTACATATGTATATTTCCGAGCCTTCAGTCCTGATTTCATTTTTTGAGTACCAACAAGTGCGAAGATTGAGCAACTGATGCCGTAAACAAGCAAAGAATTGTATGAGGAGATAAGTCATGAAAGTCACCTTACTGGACTTGATGAGAAGACTTGACCCTCCCGTAATCTGTTGGACGTTGCTTTTCGCATCTCGTCCTTCCCTTTCTTCCTTTCCTTACGGCAGGGCAGCCTCCACATCTCAGCTTCTCAGCTTCCTGATGCAGATACACATCAACCTAAATAAGAATTACTGAGTATGTTCACCTAATCCATCCCCCAAATTCTTCAGAGAAATGCTGCTCCCCAGCAACTAATATATTCACAGAGGATTAGACTAATCGCGAGAACTAGAAGTAGCACTTCCTTGATTTGACTCGGTTTTAAGTGTCATAAATCCTGTAATGGAGACCTATGTCGGAAAATGAAATTAACTAGTGATCTCGTGGGGATTTCCTAGTCAGTTCACCTAGTCCATCTCTAAATTCTTCCAAGAGCGTAGCTTCTCCATTGCCGATGGCAACAACGTACACAGTGAGCGTTAATCTCAACACTAGAGCTGGAAGCACTTCCTTGCTTGACAAATTTCTGTGACATAAAATTCTTGCCATCCCGGTAATCAAAAGAGATGATCGCATCGTGAGTTACAACACTTCTCCAGCAATGCCTCATGAAGACTCCTTGTTTTAGAGGGAATATGTAGACCAATCCCGAGAGCGGGAAGCTCTTCCATTCGTGAGCCAAGTATATGCTTCATAAATTTCTCTTATGGACAATGATCCCAGAAATCAAAGGAAGTGATCGCATTGTGAATTATAATACTCCTCTTGCAATGCCACATGAAGACTCTTCGAATTATAGATTTGTAGAGCTATCTCAGTGAGAGCGAAATCACAACAACGACCGAAGTAACAGTGCAAGCACCATGGATTACTACACTTGGAATCCAGGCCCAGGGACATACAAACCGAAGATCGGCTTAACCACCACACAAGGGGCAATCTACTCGCTCGGCATCAAATTAAATACGAAAGATGGTGACCACATGCCAGGCCCGGGCACGTACAACGCCGGCATTGTCGATCGAAGGGAACCAGCTTTCTCCATCCAAGGACGAAATGACGCATCATTAGTCGATGGCAAGCCCGGCGCAGGGACCTACAATCCCAGTATCAAGCTTACGATGCGGGAAGAGCCGCAATTCACCCTCGGTCCCAAGATTGATACCTCTTTTGAGACCAGCAATCCTGGCCCGGCAACTTACAAACTTAAAAGAGTTGGCCAGAAACCAGCATTCACTCTCGGCAAACGCTTCACCGCCGAAATCGACCAGAACATTCCAGGACCAGGAACGTACCAGCGACCCTACGTGAATTGGTACAAACCCGGCTTCACACTTGGCAAGCGCTTCCCCGCGGAGCCGATGGACCAGAACCCGGCGCCAGGTACATGGGCTGCTCAAACTAAATATAGTAAGATTGCTTTTGAAAATTTATAACAAAGAATTGGAACTCCTTCAATATATCTATAGTTTGTCATTAATTCATGTAGAGCGTGAGCATCTGACCTCAAATATAAAAAACAAGGGTACTTCATAATCATAATTATCCATTACGAAATTTGCCCTCAGTTGCAGGCCTTATGTCATGTTCGGTGCCCTACTTTGAGGCCTTCCTAAAAATAAGGTACCTTTCACTTTTGGTCTCCACCCTCAGGCTTATGGTATCTTATGGTACCTTGGAAAGGCCTCACAACAAGTGCCTTAACCTATACATTTTTTCTTCTTTCCATTCCTATATTACAGGATTTTTCTTGAAGATTCCACAATGAATCTTAATTGAATAAAGTGCATTTCTTTTCACATTCACCATCCGCCTACTAAATGTTTGAGTGCTTAGGGGTTCAGTTATTAGCTCTACACCAAAGTGGAGGAGACTTTGCATTGACAAAAGTTACACATAAGAATGTTTGAATAGGACATGACTCCAAGAGCAAGTCAAATTCTACATGACAGATCCTCTCATAGAAAATCTCCTTGAATGTTATATTTCTTTCACCTTCTTGTGCTCCACAATATTGCTCACTACTATACCAATAGAGCCCCATAGTATTTCGCAAATGAACTTGTAAATTGCAAAAATGAGGATTAGAATGTCTAAATGACCTTGTTAATTATAAGAAATGAGAGTCAAAGTGTCAAAGATTAATCAAGGTCCTTCGTAAGAAAGTGGAAACTCAAATTCACAATTGCTATTGATAATTCTATTCCTAACCACTGTATCTACTTCATAAAGGATGTTATTTCCATGTTTTTGTAGTGACAAACTGAAATTTTCAGAAATTGATTATGAAGTGTGGAATCATGATTATTAAAATAATCACTTGTTTTGGCATACAAGTGTTAGAGATTCTAAGCCTTTGGGGTAACAAAATGTGAAAAATTAAATGCTAACAAATCTTGATTCCCTAATACCATCCTCTTTGTTAATTTGCTCTCCATAGACAGGGACATACAACCCACGAATCCCTAAAATTGAATGGCGGAAGGACGGATTCACTCTGGGCAAGCGGTTCCCGCATGAAGCCGAGCTCGGCTACCCGGGGCCGGGAAACTACAACGACCTGTACCGAGGCAAGCCACCCGCGTTCACAATTGCCAAACGGTTTGTGAGCCGCAACCAGTTCGTGTACCCGGGCGCAGGAGAATACAGCCCCGTGTTCGTGCGCGGCCCGTCCGGATTCTCCCTCGCCGCGCGGAACGACATCTTCCATGCCGAGGGGTTCCCAGGCGCCGGTGCGTACTCCCCTCAACTCTCCAAGCGCCCGGGCTACACCATCGCCGAGCGGTTTGTCGAGCAAACACCGTTCCACGTCCCCGGAGCCGGCACTTACTTCAACCCCAAGCTGGACAAGTGGACTGGCCCCGCTTACAGCCTCGCGTCGCGCGGTGTGGGCGACCCAGCGAACAAGAACCCGGGTCCCGGGACTTACAGCGCCGTGCCCGTGAAGGGGAAGGGGTGTAAGATCGCGACGAAGCTGGATGATCCTGACTGGAAAGTTGTACCAGGCCCGGGACGATATAACCTGCGCGGGAAGCCGAGGGCGGACGGACGCGCTTTCACCATTGCCACCCGCTTCACTCAGAAGCCACGCCCTGGTGAGAAGGGGTACATTGAACCCTCGCCTAAAGTTTTTTGAATTTATTTTATGGCCAAGATGTGCAGTATGTGTTACCATTTTCGAGTTATAGGCAATTTCATTAAAATGGCGGTATTACAGTAAAATGGCACAAAATATGTTAGGAATTGCACGACATTCCATTAAAATGGCGGAATAAACCGCCATTTTAATGAAATTGCCTATAGTTGTGATATTTGTGTCAAGTGCTGTTAGCTATTGTTGTGGGGTTTTGTTTACCTCATTGCAATCTTGTTGGTGCTTGAGGGCTCATGATTTTGATTTGATTTTCGTTCTGGGGTAGTGTGAGATGTATGCCAATGGTGAAGAGCGAAAGAGATTTGAGTGTCATGCAATCGAGGTGTTAATTAGGTAGGTGGAGTATGAGACTTAGAAATCTGTCTATGAAGGTATAATAGACATGGATTAGCACTTCTGTAGCTTAAGTTTTTCTGAAAAAATCTAAGGCAGAATGTATGAGAAGAATTTCGAACACATGGAAACCTTGTGTACAGTAATACGTGATTGAGGCCACTTGAGCTCTGAAGTTGTGATTTTGTGTCAAGTGCTGTGATCAATCGTTGTGGATGTTCTTTACCTTGTTTTAAGCTTGCTGTGGTGAGCGACGTGTGGGAAGGACTTATGGTTTTGTTGATTTGAATAGTTGCATACGTTTATGTTTATAAGGTAGTCTGAGATGTGTGTACATGGTGAAGATCGAGTGAAAGAATATTTTGGTCGTGTAGTCAAAGTGTTGATTAGCTAAGTGGAGTGCAAGGAATAGAAATCTGTCACGTAAGATAGGCTTTGATGTGGGACACTGGACGAGCAGGTCTAACCAGACCGAAATGGCAAAATCCCAGGGGAACACGGCAAAGTGCACAGTAAGCAATTTGCTGTGCTGGGATTCGCTCAATATGTTTGGATACAAGGGATTTTCTCTGCAATAAGGATACTGTACCGGTCGGTACTCGCTCTGTACAGTACACCCCACCCCTTATCCTTTGGGTATGGAGCTCCGCAGCTTCCAGCTTCTCACTTCTCCGGCCACGGAGCTTGATTACAGGCGTGACACTCTATATTAACACCGTACAGACAAATAATACTCTCCCAACTTACTGCACGAGTCAGTACAAAAATCATATGCAATTTATTAATTTTTTGACACACAATGAAAATATATTTCACAGGCGTAAGAGAAAATCACAATCCGACTCTGCGAGCAACGCGAGAGTTCAAAGCACACAACACAACAACTATTTAAACGATTAGAGCGAACCCAGGCCTCCCGAGTACTGTTCAGATCAGATTAAAAAAGGTCTAACGCATATATGGGCAATTTCATTAAAATGGCATATGCCATGTGCCATTTTTGACATACTCTGTGCCATTTTAATGGAATGCTGTGTAATTTCTAACATATTCTGCGCCATTTTAATGAAATTGACCATATATGCACTTGGGATCCTTTGAAACCCTCCCAAGGAACTGACTCTCACATTATTGGCTCTACACGGGAAGGGGAGGACGCTTACCATTGACAAAAGCTACATTTACATTTATAGTGCATTAGAGAAATTTTGGACTCTCCGGAGGGCTGCGAAGGTTTGACAAACCACTCTATTTCAAGACCCCTACAAGGCTACTGAAAGAAGAGAATCTCTGACAAAAATAAAATTCACCTTGTGTGAATATCGGGAATGAAAGGGAATATATCTTAATTTCCTATTCTCTTTTGAATATAAAATTGTAGTTGCCACAACCATCCTCTATTAAACTACTTGTGTACCAATGCTTGAGTACCAATTCTCTGACAATTGCCATGACAATGATTAGCAGAAATAGGGGAAAAGTTCCTACGTAGGCCAAAAAGAAAGTGATGTTTGGGTCCCTTCTGGTGCTTCTTAACAGCCCTGTGGAGAGTCGAAATTTTCTCTAATGGAATGTGAGGGAGATTGAATAGGACTTTACTAGTGAAGCGAGACACTGCAACAGGGACAGAGCCCATCGTGCAGCTAGTAGATGCTTGTCCCAATAACTTTTATGGTCTTTTTTTACTTACAGAATGCTGGGCCAACGTTGGGCACTTGAGACTGTTGTGCGAGTGATTAATTGTCGTACCTGATGTTTTCAGCTGCGTACATCAGCGATCTCTGCAGCCAATGCTCTCAGAAATGAAGCGTAGGGCGATGAGGTGAGCACATACACAGCAGAGTTCCCAATCAGTGAAGGGAAATTACCTTCCACGGTCTTCATTTCCTGGACGAGTTCGCACAAGGACGCCTTCCACAGAGTCATGTTCAAAAGATCCCTCGGTAATGGCTCATTAGCTGGTGGAAGTACCTTCACATTGTCAGCCATGGTGAGTAACACGCTGCAAATCGTCTCTTTGTCCTTGAGATTTTTCATCAGAAAACTGGGCCCACTACTGCGAAACCCGTCGCTTTTCATTCCTTGAAATAGCGATAAAACGAGGGGTGAGTGAAAAAAGTCACAAGGACAAATCGTGGGTCCGACTTAGATACTAACAATAGATCATTTTCAGTGAGAAGCGACACAGCTCAGGATTTCCTCAATGAAAAACGACGGGTTTCGCTCTAGTGGCCCTTCACTGAACAGAAACTGAAGGCACTGGGGGTGGGAAACTCCCGGGGAAACTCCGTCTAAAACGACATGACCAGGTTCATCACCAGTGAACTTTTCTTCTTCACTCACTGGGAATGGAGATCCTTTTGAACCTGACACACAGTAGAGATCAGAAAAAGAACATCAGATTCTGGACTCATGATCAATATTGCGGAAGCACTGACCTATACAAATGGGTGTTTTAAAGGGGAAAAATACAATTCTTTACAAAGGTACGTGGTCGTACACCGCTGCTTAATATACCTTGTTCATCCAATTTCTTCATGGCCGCGTTGTCAGAGCCCCGCCCTTCCCAATTCTGCAGATGCCCTGCTATCATGTGGTCTTCACGAGCACCGTCAACAATGCGAAGCTTTCCAGAATTCAACATGTGGGACGAAATGGTGGATTTCGGGAGCCTCTCATCGTCGTCGACTCTCTCATATGTCAAGAATTCGTTTCTTCTGAACGGTACAGCTGCGGAGCTCAGTGCATGATCCAGCGAGAACGACCTCATGATGGCGGCCTACCTTTCTTCACACAAACGCTCTGTGCAGGACAACAACACATGCAATGCAACAAACCACACATTCAAAACTGATCTGAGCTCCAGGCAACCTACCTCAGTCTGGCATAATGGCATGCAAATTAAATCCAACAAAGCGATACAAAGTGGGATACCACGACCAGAATTTATGAAAGGCAGATTGGATTGCAGAAGAAATTGATAACTAGTACACTTACAAGATCGATAGATAGATTGGAAAGTCCTAACTAACAAGAGTCGTAGCCGAGGCTGAAGATCGAGAATGGTGGAGGGTCGGCTTTGGATGATTAAGATCTCTTAGACAAAGCATGAACTGAGACGACTGAGACGAATGGAGTCATTTTATTTGTGGTCGGCGGTCGCCAAACTTCCGGCGGCAAGACGGCCTGACAATATTTAACTATTTCTTGATACAGTGGAATGTACAGACAAGAATTTGTGCTTAGGGCCTCCTTCCATTCTCCATCTGTGCGCAAAGTTCAGACGGGGCACTACGGTATTGAACTCAGAAGTTCGATTCCACTCTCATGTGGACCCGGTGGGGACCGGGGTGAACTAACCCTCGCTCGTTCCCAAGGGGAAACGCTGAATTTTTTAATTTGCCTCACATTATGAAATTTGCAAATTCTGAATTCATATTTGCAGTCAGAGGTCCCATATTATCTTGGAGTGGTGGAGAAGATATATTAATTAGGCATGAAGTAGGGGATTTTTTTCTTAAATGCAGCCCTGGAAATACTTGGGGAGTTGGGGGGAAGAGCAAGGGGTCAGTTCACCCCTACCTCTGTTGGTGGGGGAGGGATATAGTAAGATTAATTCTCTTGCATATTGATTTCGTGAAGACTGACCAATCTCAACCAATGTGGTTGTCCATCTTTCAGTGAAACCTGAAATCTACTCTGGGAAGACAATATTTGGAACTGGTCTTATCTTTTGGTGCTTTTTCTGCCCACCCATAGAGCACGACAAGATACCCTTGGAATTTGATTCCCAAGGTGGCAACTCCTATACAATATGTAGGAGGGATCAATTTCAGAAGATAAAATATAACACAATACTTCAAATTTTATAACTTATTATAACATTAAATGAGCTTTTAATGAAGTTTTTACCATAAGGAGCTAAGGTTGAGATTTCTCTTTAATTTCAATACCTTATATATTAGGAAAGCCTAATTCTAGGAGTACATGTTTCACTTTATGTTATGTAAGGAACATTAAATTTTTGAAAGTAAGACCTTTTCTATTAAAATATAATTCCACCAACTACTTTTCATGATGGAGCTCATGCACTTTTGATGCAAAGCAAGTTTTGCAAGAATGACAATGGGATCACGGTTTGCAATGTCAATGTATGTGTCCATGATACTATTATTAAGCAATTTTAGCTTTGTGAGGGTAATCAATGAATTTGATTCTTGCCACATGTAGGCAACATGAATGTCAATTGATTGAATGCTTCATTACAGTAGTTAAGTCACTTAGGTGACAAAAGATCATGAATACTAATACACAAATCCTATGCCATGAATAGTTGAATGCAATAATGATATCTAATAACTGACGTTATTAGAAGAATATTTTTAGAAAATATTTCTAAAATAAGAAAATATAATAATTCAAAAAAAAACTCAAGAATATGATTGGTCCCCCTATTTGAAAAAAATCTCTTATTATAGGTTTTTAAAACAACTTTTGAGTGCCAAAACTATTATGATTGATATAAAAATTATACCATTGGATTCTTCACAATGTCTTCTTTCCTACTATGATCTCATAAATCTACATAATAAAAAATAAGTTCCCTGTTATGGATTAGAAAAGTTAAGAAAGCACTTGCCTTAGTATACATGCCTTAGTATTGTGAGTTGCCACCCTAGGATCCAATTCATTTTCAATCTTGGAGCTCTTTTTACCATCTCCTATGTGAAGGAATCATTGTTTATTTCAGTTCTTTTGAGAGATGGTGGCAATGATTTGCTTGAGCTTTGCTTTTTTAAACTTGGTGGATTAGATTTTCAGGGATGTGGAGGACATGAGCATGAACTTAAAAAAGTGAAGGAACTCGCTACCAAGATTCAAAAATTTCAAAGCCAAATGTTTAGCTTTTCTAGCACAAGAGCATTGCCACTATTGTCAATATATAGGCCCAACACAGTGGTTATTGAGCCGGGAAGTAATGTCATGCCCCATTGTGGACTCATAGATGGTGAAATTTAGGCTGGCCCACAAAAAAAAATGGTTTGGCACACCATCTTCCCAAGTCATTTTTTACTATACTAAACTACAATTTGGAGATATCCTCGAAGAACAATTGTCATCTTTCTGTCTAATCTACCTTGTTGGGATGCAAGGAGGCCCGCCAACATGACATGTGCATTAATAGTAATGCAAATAAAAACATATGCAATGCCTTGGCTTAGAAGAGTGGGGGACCAATATCACACCAAGGCAATACTCAACTCTACTAGGAGTGTCTGGGTCAGGAACTTAGTGTATCTACATTGAATTTTCTTATGTCTTGGAATCTTTGTTGTATTGCATGCCAATTTAACCATGTCCACTCCTAGAGGAAGTTCCCCTATGAGTGATCCATTGAACACATCTATCCCTACCATTCATAGTCTAGCGGGAAAAATCAGCAGCTAGTTCTAAATAGGCTAGTGGAAGTGGGAAAAAACAATTGCATTTTGAAAATGAAGGATGCAAAACTAGAAAGAAATTTGTAGGGCCGGAAATGAACCAATGCCTCCAAAAATTAGAGGATATTTTACTGTCTCCTTCCAATACTTGGCAGATTTCAACTGCCCATGGGAAAATTTTAATGGCTAATATCCGTCTAGGTGGGGGTAAGTTGACATGGATATCAACCTCCTAGCTACACTTCCTAATCAAGCCTACAATTTGAAATTCTAAAAAAAATGTGAAAAGAAATAGGAAGGAGGGATTAGGGCCACCTTACCTATATGTCAATGTATGAGCATTGCAACATGTGAAAGGGCTTCTTCTATGGAGAACAACATCAAGCAAAAGCTTTGAAATAGCTTGATAACATCAAATTTAGATAGTATCTTGCGATTATCCTTAGAAAGACCAAACAATGACTTTGGCATCATTCTAGAGGATGCCAAATGTTGTCTTGTGGATGATTACTTTTAAGTTTCACCACTTATAAACCAATCTTGAGCGATATTTTACAAGGGTAGCAAAAGAACTAGTTGTAGAAGGTGATTCCTAAACTCTTTTTGATTTCATGCAAAATTTTCATAAATATCCACAACTCCATCTTGCATGGGTTGGAAGGATCCTTAGCCTTCAAATGGTGAAGGGCTTTGCTAGGTATAATTCCTACCAAGGATGCAATATTAATTAGTACACTCATTTTGGAATTGTTTTTTTTTATATTATAGGAATATATCAATTGAGCTAGTGCCACTTTCAATTTGGAAGAAATTGGCTGGTAAGAAATTAATATTGCAGGAAATAAACCGATACTTTTGCGATTAAGAGGATGCAAACGGTGACCATTGGAAAAAACTGAATGGTCCATTTTCATGGAAGGAAGAAATCAACTGAAGGACCTCCAAAAAATTCCCAATGGAACATTGATTCGCATGCAACAAAATCTGGAGAACCTTTTAGGGTTTCCATTGAGACACTCAGATTTGAAAGCATTTGTAGTTCATTGTGGTCATTCTTGTTTCTATCTAAGTATATGACCTATTTAGTTGTTAGACTGCAATCCAGTTAGTCTGTAATTCAGCCTGTGTGTTATACTTATGGATGAATGGATTTGGAACTTCATCCAATGGGACCTAAGTTAGTCCCACACCAAAATTCAGCCACAAGTTCTAGTGATAAATTAGGGCCAGTTTATGCCAAGGCTAGACTGAGGGCCCATAAGCACTCAGGGTACCCTGGTTGTTAGATGTGACCATGCGAAGCAAGAGCCCAAGACAAAAAGTAGTAGCGGCACTTTGTATGATCTTGGTATAAACTTGGGAGAGACCACAGCTGGTTTGAGCTAAATTTAGCCTTTTAAATGGTGTTCAAATATCATTCATATAGTTTTAATACTTGATATTATGGATTGTTTGTCACTATAACAAAATTCAATTTGCTTCATGAAAAACTATCAAGGTGAAAAATTTTATAACAAAAAGTGAAAATAAATTAGTAAATATAGCAAAAAAAATCCAATTAATTTGAATGTTTTTCAAGAGGTACAAGTAGAAATGGAGATTGGTGTCAAGATCTATGAATTAATTATTTTCTATTTTACACCCAAGCCCCCTTGCCAATGACCTGTAAGTGATTAAGTCAAATGCTACTATCAAGCTAATTTTATCCTTTTATATAATTCATGTACAAAATTTTGATACTTTTTGTTTATTAAATAATGTATTTTCTATTGGAGATATGTATTATAGTAATTTGAAATCAAGTTATTTTTATTTCTTAAAGTAAAAAATAAAAATAAATTTACATCTATTGTGATATGTATTACAATAATTGGATATTTCCATTGTAAATAAAGGTTAGAATGAGAAGGAAGATTTTTCTAATTTAATTTTTTTCAAATTTCAAAAGAAAAAAATATGAATGAAATGCATACAAAATTGTGTAATTTAGATCTTCAGTTGATACATAGAGCTTGCAACTGCAATAATTTTCTTAACCCCTAAAGTCCCAAGGCCTCTTCTATCAAAAAACACTTAAAACTACCATTTCTATTATAAGGTACAAAACCTTTAAAATTTTCATTTATTTGCATATATAACCATAGGATCTAGTGTTAGACTATTATAGGAATGGGTGTTAGAAATTTCAGAAACTTTGACCACAAAGATTGCAAGATATCTACTTTTAAAATGAAAAAACTGAGGTTTTTTACACCTTCCATGACTAGATTTTTGGAATTTGAGTCTTCTTCATTTAAAAATTTTGCAGTAATGAATTTGAGGTTAAAAATTTTCATCTTGAAGAATTCAATTGAGAGTTGGAAAAAAAATTCAAAAGAAACACACTTGATTTTCATTCTTTAAAAAATTATGAAGTATAAGTAAGTCCAAGATTGAATGAAAAATCAAATCATTTATAGCTTTAAGATGGAATGAAAACACAATCATTCCAATGGTAAGATTATTCTAGCAAGCAAACTTAACCATGCCAAATTGTAAAAATTGCATTAAAAAATGAATTCAACACTCTATTTTCTCAAGAAGTTTCTATGATTGCTTGCAAAATAAGATGCTCCATAACTTTCACTCACCAAATAATCCAAGTGAAATGAATCAAAGCTTTCCATATAGGCAAAATAATAATCTAAAAAAATTTTTTTAATTAATTTCCATTCATTAGGGGAGATTTAGATACCTTGCAAGCCCATCTCAGGCTAGTTTCCCAATGTTGGGAACCAACCAAGGCTCTTTGGAATATTAAATAGTTTAAATGAAATTAAATCAAAAAAATCAAAAAAAATATTTTATTATAATCTGACGTGGCCGTTGCTTGGCCACATTAGTGAGCTACTGTGGCCGAGTTCCCACAGTCCAAGAACTTGAGGGAATTTGCAAGCTTCCATAGTAGCTCAATCTCTTCTAATGTTTTATGTTTTTCTTTTGTCCCAAGATAAATTGCTTTTGAACTTATTGTGGCCCATCATTTTTGCTTCCAAATACTAATTGAAAAAAATTATATTTCTATAAAGCTAATGTGTTTTTCTATGTTTGGTGAAAATTTCAAACAAATCATGTCAAAATTGAAGTCACACGAGCTTGCTCAAAATCTCACGTATTCCATGGTAAAAAAATTTGATAAAAAAAATTTTGAGTTTGCATGGGGGTTTTATTTGGGCTAGAATATGATTACTTCAGGTGGCAAAACATTTGTTCATAGACACCAAGTAAAATTAGAAAATAATTTTTAAAGGTTGATTTGTTTTCCTATATTAAAAAAAAATTGAGTTTAAGGGAGTCAAGCATAAATTGAGTTCATAGAATTGTACTTGAAGTTTTGTTTGGATCCCTTAGAAGCTAACACACATGAATGTATGTCCTGTAGACCTACATGGAGTGAACAATTACAGATGAATGTACTTGTGAATAGAGAGCTTGATTGAGTGTCCTTGGAAGAGTTTGAAATGAAAAAACAGAAAAGATTTTATTGGCTTTGGATTAAAGGGAAAAAATCTTTACATTGATAGAAGATACCTTGAAGAAAATTGAATAATACTTCATACCTCTCTTCAACAGTGAGCTAGTGCTACAAGAACAAAGCCTCTTGTATTGTAGTAGTGTAGCTACTTCTACCCAGAGTGCTGTAAGGCCCTCAGGAAATCTCACTATTGTCATCATCCAAGACAGCCGACGGAACATGCTAGAGGCTTCTCAGCAACATCGATCAGCAATTGATCTCCATAGCCAGCGCTCTCAGGAATGCAGAGTATGGCGACTTCGTGAGCACATACACCCCCGAGTTCCCAATCACTGAAGCACAACAGTTTCCTTCCACGGTCTTCATTTCGTTCATGAGTCCGCACAAGGAAGCCTTCCACTGGGACATGTCCAAAACATCCCAGGGCAACGGGTCATTCCCTGGTGGAAGCACCTTCACATTTTCAGCCATGTCCAGTAATATACTGCAGATCCTCTCTTTGTCATCGAGATTTTTCATGAGAAGATTTGGCCCATTTCGGCCCAAAAACTCGAGGCATTGTGAGTGGGAGAGCCCTTTTCCAACAACAGCCCCAGGCTCGCCAAAATTTTCTTCTTCCCTTGTGGATGGCTCTCCGTTTAGACCTAGCAACCATTACAGAGAAAACAATGTTGTTGAAAACATTTGATACTCCGTACCATTTTTGTTGATCGTATTGTGAGAAGCATAAATTCAATAGAGTACAAATTTTATATCACCAGAATCAATGAAGAATATTGCATGCGTTCATTGCAACCAAAGTAAAGGTGGACAGAGAAAACCCCTCCATATGACCTGCTCAAAAAAACCTTAACAATCATGAGGTCCAATTTGGACAAGTATTTTAGGAGGGAGTATGTTCAACTACCCTTACCATCTGCTGGAATCTTCATGGCAGGCTTATCAGAACCCCGCCCTTCCAAGTTTTGCAGATGTTCTGGAATCATGTGGTTACAGCATTGGGGTGACAAGGTGGCGTTAGAGAGGCTTACCATCATCGTCAACAGTGAAATGAACTCCAGAAACCGGAGTCTCCAAAAGGTCTGTCAAAAACTCGTCTCTTCTGAATGGTAAAGAGGCAGAGCTCAGTGCTTCCTCCATTGGTACCTTCAATCGTTCCTTCACACAAACGATCTCTGCCACAACACAATACCAGGCAAGGCAATTTCCATTGAGTCCGCAATTTTCGATTAAAAGGGCAAAGTTCTGTCCAATTGTAGTAAATTCAAATCGATACTGGTCCCTTAAAAAAAAAATCTCACTTGAGCATCTCACTTCAATTCTGGCTATCGGAAGTTAGTCAATTGAAGTACTCGAAAGTGCTTTCTTTGGGCTGCCGAAACAGGGCACCATCAACATTCAAAATCGAAGCTTGCGATCATACAAATCACAGTGCCAAAAATTCTAACAAACAATTACCGACAAGCACTATATTGATCATCACTCTCTGCTCTGCCAGCAGATAGATCTGGTATTAAGCACCATGTTACCTCAGTCTAATACGCAAACAGAAAGTGACACTACGTATGCATGAAAGTGACTGAAAAACAGGAAAGGCAGTCTGCATTGCAGAGCGGGAAGATCGAAATTACAACAAATTGTAGACGAGTTTTCCGGAGGATCCTAGAAGCCCTTCAATCTACGACATCACAATACTGAAGACATTATTATTCAGCTGCGGTAGATGATGCAAGTGCAAATAGCTAGCAAGCTAAGGGAACTCAATTCGCCAAGGTAAGGTACGTTGTCCGCTACCCTCTCAAATGAAATGAAAGCTGCTCATCTGCAATATCACGGTGCTAGTGACCTTATATACAGCAGGATCACTTGACTTAAATGTTCCCAGGAGTGCCGTCTGTCCGTCCACTACGTAACTTACTGCGAACCCCCGCTTTGTTGTTTCTGACATTTTCGGCTTCACCCCAGGGGTGGGGTCGACTTGGCTACTAACATTAGATACACTTAGATACAAGTGAGAAGGGGTTGTGACTATAGTAGTGTGACGAGCCGTTTGCGGGGTCAGGTCTGGGACTCGGGCAGCCTGGACGAATCCTCCTCATGTGCCGCTGCTTCCCCTCCTTCGAGACTGACGCGCTGCTGCGGCAAAGCCCGTCTGACGTGCCCAAGCGGTACAGATCCAATTTTCTCGGGCGACCTCCCTCGTCGCCATGCTCGTCAGCTTGGTGCCCCCGACGTCTTCTGTTTCATGTCTTTCTCAGATTTTCAGGGTACCCTTTGGGTCCATCTCGTGGCTGGAGCTCGGGTTGTGACTAGTTTGTACAGTAAAGATTAGGACAATGAGGCTTTGCATCTAGTCCGTGATGAGCACCAATTGCAACTTGTGAATGATCTATTCTGTTTGGAATCGGAAATACTACTCACGGAGTCTAGAGACTTGATTGATTGTGGGTGGTTTGAGAGTATCTTTGCTTTTGATTCAGCAATTCCAATGTTTTGGAATTGCGGGTTTATGAATTGAATGCTGATTGCTGATTTCTTGAAGATATGTCGAGATACTCAAAGCATTCAGTATGGTTGCTAGTGATAAACTGTGTTTGACAGAGATTTTGTGCGATCTTTTTGGCACTTGAAAGAGAATTCCAAATTCCTCTCCTTTTTTAATTTTGTGACACAATATTAACAATGCCTGAGAGTTTTAAAAGGGAGATTTGAAAAGACTTTTATTTGAAAACCATCTTACCGGAGGCTCTTTTCAAAAGCTTCTTGAACATGAAGGTCCTCTGCAAAACTCAAGAATGTGTCTGACCAAAAAAACATCATCAATGACGTCAAGCAAGTCACCTGCAGTGTAAACTCCATTGTATTATGACACTGATTCATCCTTCAAAAATAGTAATTACACTTGATGTACTCGTCAATGCACAACAAGGAGCTGAGGAGAGACAAGTCTGGTCCGTAGCATACCTACCAAGAGCCTGCAACAACGGCTCCAAGACCTTCACTTTGCAAAGCAAAGTAGTTTTCTTGCCTGCAACCCCGAAAATGGACGCTCAGACAAATTGAAACGGAAGCTGGATCACTGTATAATATCCCTCACACAATTGCAATTCCTTGTAACAATATTCATACATAATAGCAATCCCACAACGGTCATTACATCCAAACAACAATAAAAAAAGTTGAAAAGGGCTGCAGGGCTTTGTGGTTTCAGACTTCATTGAGAATTCGAGCAAGCCAGAACAAAACAAGATCGACATAACTGCGCCATCAAGGCATAAGCTTCTAGAGATTCTTGCCTTGTTTCCATCGATCTCACTTCGCTTGCGCAGCAGTCCACTGGAACAATGACTACTAGGGAGGGCACCAAGCTGAAGAGCATGGCGACGAGGGAGGTCGCCCGGGAAAATTGGATCTGTACCGTTGGGGCGCGTCAGGCGGGCTGTGCCGCAGCAGCGCGTCAGTCTCGCTGGAGGGGATTCGTCCAGGCTGCCCGAGTCCCAGACCTGACCCCGCAAACGGCTCGTCACACTACTATAGTCACAACCGTGAGAAGGCCACCTATTTTCAAAATTCCGGAATGAAAAATGACGGAAAATTCCATCCATATCACATATGGCTGCAAAATGACCAGTGCCCACCCCACCGACCAACCAATAGCATTTTGCTGACATGGGGAAAACACACCCAGATTGCAACAATACTGCATCAATACTAATGCACTTTTCCAACTATGCAGTATTGATGCAGTACACAATGTATACGTATTCAATATTAGAAAATTAGGTATTCTTGTAGTACTGTTGTAGTACAAATTATGTAGCCTCTCAATTATGAAAAATTAGCTGTTGTTGCAATATTGCAACAATTGAAATTGTTGTAGTACTGATGTAATTCTAATATTGATGCAATATTGAAAGTGTACCTGAATAATACTGAAGAATTTGGTAGTGTTGCTATATTGCAACAATTAAAAAATTTTATTGACTAATGCTTTGGATACTTCTTGAAAAAATACAATTTAAAATAACAAATTTACATTGAAACAATATTGCTTAAGTATTGTAATTGCTCAAATCTCACCTTTCAATTATTCATTTTTTGTACTACTATTTCCCTTATGTAACTTCTTATAAAGATTGTTGGTTGGCATGAAGAAAATGGTATCATTTTTAGAATACTCTATCAAAACTATCCTATTCAATTTATTATTTTATACAATCTTGATCAACACACCGAATTTCAATTTCAAAAACAAAATTTTCATTTTTTTCAAAACTATCTTATGTGCTCTTCATTGTGTTACATAATAATTGATTGAAAAATGTTGGTGATGGATTTTTCAAATTTTATTGTGTAAACATTTAAGTAACATCAATGTACTCATCTCCCCTCATGGAAAAAAAATTCACAATACCTAAGAGAAAATTTACACTAGAGAGAATTCAATGTCAAGATATTGCCTTCCCAAATTTTATTAAATAGATATTTTTAGATTATAATTATATTTTACTAATAAATCCTTGTATTATGACTACTTCTATATGTTTGAGCATGATGGTTTAATTGGTTTGCCAAACTAATTATAATTTTGAGAAATTTTTGTTACAATTTTTTTTATTAGACTTCATAATAGGGTTGCAAGACTTCTTAGAGGGTATTAAGTAAGGTATTTTTTTTGTTTTAAGCTTAATCATTCACAATTTGGTGTTTTTTTAACTCAATAGACTTTGGTGGCCATTTTGGCGTAGCAAAATAATTTTTTTCAAAAAACTTTGAACTATGTGAAGTTGTAATGTTAAGCTAAATTTCATCTCCAAAAATCCATTTGAGATTTTGGGTCTTCAATCAAAATTTATGGCAAAGTTAAGAGAGGGGTTGAAAAGGAAATATTTTTTTGGACATTTTCAAACATCCTCTTTGAATTTTGTCCATAAGTTTTTACCCCTAAAGGACCATTGTCCCCTCGGGGGACAAAATGGATTTCGGGCAGGTTCATATGACCTCAATTTTTAGTTAAACTTTCTGAAACTTTCTCATAAGATAGAAAAATTGATTAGCTTAGTGGGAATATAATTTTTATTTCAATCGGTGCCTGGGAGCAAAAGTTATGCCATCTTAAACATAATTTTCATGTCACCGGGCAGAAAAATAAATCCACAAAATATTGAAATTTAACTTTTTAATTTTTTATTCTTATAAATTATGTTTTTGTCTACATGTGAAGCTTTGATTCATTCCATTTGGATTAGTAATGTGAAAGTTATGAACAATATTGTTTTTCGGGCAATATGAGCATCTTCTTGAAAAAATAACTTATAGGATTCATTTCTGAATGCAATTTTCACAATTTCAAAAAAAAATTGTTTGACAAAGTTAAGTTTGTTTGCTAGAACAATCTCACCATTGGGATTATTGAGTTTCAATCCCATCTTAGAGCTATTAACAATTTAGTTTTTCATATAATCTTGGAACTACTTCTACTTAACAATTTTTTAGAGAATGAAAATCAAGAGTTTTTCTTTCGAAATTTTTTTCCTAGAATATCAACTCAATTCTTCAACACAAATTTTTTTTTTAATTCACAGTCGGTAGTGCAAAAAATTTCAACAAAAGGTGGTCAAAGTCATTTGAAATTGCAGGCCAGTGTTCAAAACTTCTTTTTCCAACTTTGAATGCTAATATCTCTCTATCTATGCGGTCAAAATTCATGAAATTTTTACCACATGGTCTGAGACAAGTAAAGTACAAGATCCTATGGTTAGATTTTTTTAAAGTATTTTTTTTAATTTTATGGGTGAACGCAGCAAAAATGGCAGATTTGAATGGTTTTTGACAGAAAAATGGCCTTGGTCCTTTAGGGGTTAAGCAGAGGCTCAAAATCTCATACAAATTTTTGAAAATGAAATTTAGCTAAATTTTACAACTTTTTGTAGTTCAAATTTTTTTTGAAAAAGTTGTTATACTATGTCTAAAAGGCCTCTAAAGTATGCTGAATTTACAAAGTAAGCGAAAAACATTTAAAAAAACGAATTAAATAAAATTTTATGTCCTAAATTTACATAAACTTTTAGGTATGGTGAATTGGCTCACTCCTTCCAACCTCCTTTGCAAGGTCCTTGGTTCAAATCCGGTGTGTGTGTGACTTCTATGGTCCCAATCCATTCGGGAGGGGGTACTTGCTTGGCTCCGGGTAGTCCCTATGCGGGTGGTGACTGGGGAGAGGGTACTTCCTAGGCTTGGGTGGTCCCTCTCCGAGTGAGGTAGGGTGCGTTGAGCTTGGGTGGTCCTGAGTGGGGACTATTTGATGATGGGCACCAACTTTTCTTTTTATAATTTTTTTTTTTTTTGCAATAACTTTCAGTATTGAAACAAAATAGTTTCAATAGCATTGCAGTACTGTTTTCTAAGCTTCTTTTCACCATTTATTTAATATGGTTGCAATATTTCAAGCACACACCTATTTTTCAATATTGCTTCAATATTGTATCAATACTCTACTGTTAAGCGTCTGTAACAGTATTGAAAGTGATCCTCATCAATACTGTTTAGAGGGGTCATTTTTTCCCGATGCCGAGTCCTGCTTACAAGGTCATACAGTCTCATTTTGTCATGGTCCATTTCTCCGCGGGTGGCTTGGGAAAATCGGCTCGTAAGTTGTAATAGGTTTACTCCGTTTATGGCTGCCGAACCTGCATTCGAAGCTACTTGGGGATTCACAGTTGCCGACTGTACTTACGTCAGCTTTGGCGGGAATACGAAATTACCCACCAGGTCACCAGGTGGGGGGTTTTCGATTTATTTTAGCAAGCAGCGACCTTCGCTGGTCAGGAGTGATGACGGAATGATGTCGGAACTCGGACTCTGTTTAACCCTTGAACGACGCAAACATCGAATTAGGCATTTTTGCACTTGGCTAAGTGCAATGATCGTATGGAGTACTATTCACTAAAACAATGTTTTTACAAAAATTGGGTACCCCCCATTGTTTCAAAAACAACTACCTCCCATTCTATTGTGCTATACTTCAATTATGCATGCTATTTATACATAGGAATGCACTTCTCAATATTTCTAAGTACAACAAGTAGGAATTTGCACTTTTTACTTCATTCATTTCAATTACTCTTGTTGTTTCTTTATTTTAGTCACTAAGCACTATATATTGCAATTCTATTGATATCATACTCTTTTTATGCCAATGTCACTTGAAAAGTGAAAAATCACTTTAGTCATTGGAAAATTTATTTAGAAAATCGAAATGAATTTGAAGGACAGTCCATTGCCTTCTCATTTTTTATTTACAATCATAAGCCTCTTTCTCAACTTCTACTTTTTGAAGACCATTTCACTATTGGTTACAGCGACAATGAGTCCTTCATCAATAGTGCCTACGAGGCTCTCAATGACTCCATATGAGTTTCCCAAAGTACTCCAATATCTCCCTTCTTCAATTGGAAAGTCAGTGATCCATAAAAAGGGCTTCTCTATAGCATTTGCTACTATCCGCCATCCATGCTCCAACCACTTAGAATGCACTTTAGGTGCCATGATGTTCTGCACATGAAAATAAAAGTGGATTTCAATAATTAAGATAACATTGGAATCATATAAATAAAACAACAACTACTATGAGACTATGAAGATTATTTGTAGTTAAACTTTGAAAAATTTCAATTTGTATCATAGAAAATCCAATGTCCAATACCTTTGTTTTTTTATTCTTCAAAGTGCATGAGCAAAGTTTTCAAAAAATGTAATGACCTAACTTTTAAACTAAAACAACAAAATTCTATGAATAAAAACATCCAAAAAGTTCAGAAGTAATGAATTTGAGTACTCTGTGGACCTCTAATGGATAAATGAAATAACACAAAACTTAAATGACATCATACTCCTAAACAGGAAAAAAAAAAAGGAATGAAAAACATAGTGGTTCAAGAGACACAAGGACATGCTACTCTTCTATATATCAACTAATTCTGTCTCCAAACTTCCATCATAAATGTGGACTACATCAAAGTACATGATAACCTTTCACTAGAAGAAAGAAATCTACGTTGATGCACCGTGCACTCTAGTATACAATAAAGTATGTTTACTAGAAAATAATGGTCAGATATTTAATTTAATTTCTTGGCTGAAAATACCACCAATACTCTAATCTACTCCTCCTTCATTCATTCTGAAGTAAGGTACATTTGATATAACAAATTTCACCATCTTTTTTCCTAGTACTTGTAGGTAATCCTTATAGTTCTAATTAGTTTAAAAATTAATCAAACACTATTACACATTTGAATATACAATATAATTGGCATTGTGTTCTATTATGAAATACAACAATGAGACCAAAAGTTGACATTTCACAAGTACTCATTCCATCTTCAATAACAACAAATATTGCCAATCAATTTTCCTAATGCAAGGAATCATGCTTCAAAAAATTAATAAATAAAAAATTGTATAAAATTCAACACATTCATGTCCAATATTACTAATTATGTTAATACCTTCAATGTACAATTCCATTACTTGATAGCCTCAAATCACCATATTAGTTTGTTACAAAGATATGCAAATAGACTTCAAATATGCCTAATTACTAGTGATTCAACTATAGGTGGAAATACTATATGAAACATTTATAATAGGTGTAAAACTACAACCAGTAATTTTAATATTACAGAACCCTTCGATTTTGTAATTATATCAATAAGTACATGTTTTATCCTCTTTTTCTTCTTATTTTCTTAGAAGTTAGTTTCTTCCCTTACTTTCTCTAACTTAGCAAGAGATTCTTGAAGCACTAAAGCTCTAAAATCGCCCAACTCTTCAAAATGTACACAATTTGTAGATTTTGCTTTTTCATCGTACGAATGATGTACAAGTAGTGTAAATTTCAGGAATTTCACAATTAAAGTGCCTTATGCCATTTTAACTTCAAAAATTCATAACTAATTCCACAAAGATCCAAGAAACATGAAACCACTTGGGTTTGATAATAATTCTATTTGTCTTTTAATGAAAATTTCAGCTGAAATATCTTCGCATGAAGTTCACCTCCCAAAAATTCAATTTCAGCTCATAAATTGGGCGTTGTATGGACCTTCTTTCTACCCTAACTGCGTGATCAGTCATTTACTAATATGGAATTCTCGTGATGATGAGAGACATTACAAGTTTTCCAGTCACTGAAATTCTGTTGATTGGGGAGGTTATTCGTGCTCTACACTGAATCACCTTCTCCATGACTATACGAGTTTAAGTTAAACCTGGGTAAGAAGTTACGAGGACTGAGTATTGAGACATCATTCATTCTAAGGTTTAATAAGTTATAACTTGGTTGAGTTAACTATCAATGATCAAGGTTGTTCAATACCCTTCATAAATTGGGAGAATCTCATGGATTCCAGCCACTGATTGGAAGCCGTCATGGACACAATAAAAGAATTCGAGCTTAAAAAGGTTGCTGCTGATAGGAATGGTATACTAATGGGAAAGGCCACAATGAAGTTGGAGATTCACAATGATTTGGAAAACTAAAAGTAAATTATACGAAATCTTCAGAGCAGTCATTTAAGGAAGGGTCTCCAGAATCTCTTAAAGTTCGAAAAACTTTGAACGGTATGTAATCTTGCTCTCCTTTTGTCACTGCTATTGAATTCTATCATTCACATGTCAGATGAATTGGTAATCCATTGAATGAATACTTAAGTCTCCGTTCATTTTTACTAAAATTAGATGTAAACAGGGTTTCACTGAAATTAGATGTAAGATGCCATCTGTCAAGCAGAAATCACAGAAGACATCACAGCAGCACGATGCATGAGCGGAAACTAGTAGCCTGTGCAGGTCATTCTTGTAACTAAATTTTAGTCGCATTGCAAGTCATTTGATTCTCTAGATGTTTCTCTCACAACTGATGCTTGTTCTACAGTAGAGGAGGAGCAGGAGGACGTGCTAGTCATCACCGCATCTTCTTCAAAAACGAACACGACGGGACAGCACAGAAAGGTAATGCAACTTACTCAAGCTCTGTAATGTGCACATTCAAACAAATTATTCATAACTTATTCCTGAATCAGTATCTTGGACGTGAAAGACAAAGTGTTTACAGATGTATGCAATGGCTGAGGTATTGAACCACTTTGTTACGTTCAATATTCTTTCGCGCCTACTGTTCTGACCAAGTTCGTAATTTCGTGCACACACATGATTCACCAAGATCTAGTTGTCTCTCCGATTCATGATGTCACCGCAGGTCCGCAGGAGCACCAAATACTGAGGATACCGGAATTGAGCAACAGACCGGGTGATCAGACAAATCCAAGTCCACTAACTGAGCCAAATCGAAGTCTGCTCACTGACAGATGAATCCTAAACGCTGCCCTCAGTACGATTCCAAACAAGAAAATCGCGATGCTGCTAGTTCAGGAGAGCTTACGAGTTCCAGTTTCAGGGATGAGATGTTGGCGAGCTAAAGTTGATGAACGTCAAACCTTGGGTAACTTCGGAATTTCTAGTCCAGCGTCGTTGGAGAGAGATTGCTGGGGTATCCTTTCCGGCGCAGCACTCACTTTGAAATTGCTGTCTACAGGGCAGGCAAGGCGGAAAGAGATTAGGCCCAGGTGGCGTCACGACAGAGGAAGCATGAAGGAGAATCTACGCTGCGTCCAGCGCGTGGCGAGGTAGCTGCGACTCCACGCTCCGTAAAGCACGTGGCACGTAAAGTAGACCGCAGAAAGTGGAGGACAGCGGCGCGCAGCGGAATTGGAGGTCACCAAACCAAGTCGACAATTCAAACTCGAAATAAACGGGGAGGTAAGACCACATACCTCCTTCCCGAAACTGCCGTTGTAAGTCCAGGAACAACGCGGTTCGGCACTTGCGACAAAATTGCCAATCCCCAACGCAACCTGCGTAGGCCACTACGCAAAAAAACATCACGTGAATGAACAGTGACCCTCCGCGCGCGCGGAGGGTCACTGTTCACTTGGGGTCTTCCATTCAAACCTACTAGACTGCAAAGAAGAATTTGCGAGCTGCGACCTAGGAGACATAGAAAAAAATTGTCGCAAAAGAATCGGTTCCGTTTAGATTACCTCTTCCTCTCTGGCTCTCTCAGTCTCCCGCACCCGCAGTGCTGCACCAATGAGTTGTGAGATCCAGATGCACTGATGCAGCTTCCGCCCTCAAATGAAGACTGTACCTGCGATTCAATTAGAAAATCATTAGGATTCGAAGTATTCACGTAAGCACATACAGGTGGGGGCCAGAAACAAACAGCGATTAGGAATTTCGAGATATAGGAACATCGCCGTACAGGTGGGGGCCGGAAACAGAGAGCGATTAGGAATTTCGAGAAACGCGAACATCGCCGCACAGGTGGGGGCCGGAAACAGAGAGCGATTAGGAATTTCGAGAAACGCGAACATCGCCGCACAGGTGGGGGCCGGAAACAGAGAGCGATTAGGAATTTCGAGAAACGCGAACATCGCCGCATAGGTGGGGGCCGGAAACAGACAACGATTAGGAATTTCGAGAAACGGGAACATCGCCGTAGGAAAGCCTGACCTACGGAAGAAAACCTGCTTTGGACGCACCTGGTTGCTGTTGCTTGCTGTCTTCGTTTCAACGCTGCGAACTCCACCTTGACGTCCACGTTAGTAGCGATTAGAACTCAGGCACATTGCCGTAGGGAAGCAGCGCTGAGCGGCTTGTTCGGAACAAGACTCACATTCCTCTTGCGGCTGGAAAGGTGGTGAAAGAAGAGCGTGGAGACTTAGGGTTTCCTGGACACATCAGAGTGTACGCTGCTGAGCATTACTTGATTTATTGAATGTTGCCGTTATCTTCAATTTCCATGCGAATGGGTCGGATGAATGGTTCTAGTCTTTGCGCTGTTAATTGTCCAAATGTTTCCATTATGTATTCCTCTTAAAGAATACTGGAATGAAAGTGTCAATACTCCATAAGGTAGGAGGTCCATAAAGCGCTCATCTAAGAGCTGAAACCAGAATTTGGGGAGGTAAAACTTCTTGAAATATTTTTCAGTAAATTTTCCTTGAAAGACAAATGGAACTGGCATCTAACCCAAGTTGTTTCATTTTTTTTGGAATTTTGTAGAATTAGTTATGAATTTTTAAAGTTGAAATGGCATAGGGCTCTAAAATCGCCCACCTCCTCAAATGTACACTATTTGTACAGCATTGGTACAATGAAAAAGTAGCATGTTCAAATAGTGTACATTTATAGAGGTGGGCTATTTTAGAGCCTATGCGCTTTTAGAACCTCCTACCTTAATTACATTCTAGATTTTGATTTCCTATGTAAGGGTTGCATACGGTGTTCATTTTTTTAGCACAATTAATATTTTCAAATAATTATGAATAAGAAAGTTTGCAAAGTGGTTCCCAAAGTCAAAATTGCAAGGGTTTCAATTGAGAATCATTTTTCCAGAAATTAGATCATACACATTAAATCATATAGAGATTCCCAAAAAAATCCATGCAAAGAAAACCTCATGTTAAAGCCATTCCAACAAATTGAACATAACCCCTACATGTATTTGACTATGTTTTCACCAAAAAAATTCAGGAACTACCATTTCTAGTACAAATACCAAATTTTAGAAAAAATACATTTTTGGACACATGTAGCCGTAGGATGTTATAGATCTCTGGTTTGATAAGACATGGAATAAATTTCATAAAATTCCAATGTGTACATTGCAAGACATTAGCATTAGAATTAACCAAAGGCCTTTTTCTACCCTAAAAAAATTTGGGTAGTTACATTTCACAAAGTCAAATCATTATGAAAAAATGTCCAACATGGTTCAAACTCTTTTGATTCATTTCTTAATTGCAAGTTGGCTATGTGCTTAAAGATGTTTACATCATTTGGAATTATACAGCACATAGGAAAAAATAGTAATTAAAAAGATGAAGAGAATGATTCAACATAATAAATTGAAAATAATTTTTTTATGTAATTGAGAAATGCCAATCCCAAAGCTTGTAGTGTTGTATTAAACAATCTACATGTAACATTTTTTATTTTTTCCAATGATATTTAAAATTGAGGTAAATAAAGGTCTTTAAAGTTTACTTTGGAGTGAAGATTCCATAAGTACCCACAAACTACCCACAACTAAAATTCTTCATAACTTTCATCGCATAAATCAAAATGTATTGATTCAAAGCTTATTATATATATATATAAATCTAGAAAAAAAATTTCAAATATTTATTTTTCAAAACTATAATTTTTAAAATTCTAAAATTTTCCCTATAGAGTTTGGGTTGAGGAAAATGTAGGTATAAGTATTAGTTAATTGCATCAAATGCATATAATTTTAAAATCAAATTGTAAAACTCATGTTCATATATGAAATCCTAATTATTCTAGCACAAAGTACTGTAAGTAGGTATTGACCAAATCAACAATTGTGGACGACATTTTCGACACTTAGGGTTTAAGCCTATTTCATGTGGTATTATGAACTGGTGATGCATGTGCAACAAATTTTCCTTTTGAGGGCATATGATATGCTAATTTGTTGAAAAATGTCTTCTAGTTTACTTTGAATATTCAAATTATACATGTTGTTAATTCTTTTTGGGAAAAGAATATGTCCACAAAATTGGAAAAATGAAAAAAAATGCTTTGAGTTTTAATTAATATGTACAAAATCGAAGGAAATTGCTCGAACAAATATAATGTTGTACTTGATGTTCTTTTAGACATGACATCACAAAAAAATGCGAGAGAAGTAATTACTTAAGTAGAGTTTTGTAACACATACTATGCTATCATGAGAGTTCCATATCAAATAGTAGTTTGAACAATTTTTGAGAATAAGTAAGTAAAAAATAGATTATTAGACTAACATTTCATACGTGAACTTCAAATCATTTAATTGAAGAAAGTAGGCAAAATTGGATTTTTTTTCTTGGACTTAAAGTTGAGGGCGTATTTGAAGAACTTAGGAACAAGAAATTCAAAATGTTCTTGTAGTTTGCAGAATAGAATTAGGAGGAAAGGAGTTCCAATTTTATATATCTTGGATCTCCATAGATGAAGCTTGAATTTTTGGTATTTGAAAGGTAGTGTAATCTAGTAGCAATGAACTTTGATCTTATAGTATATTAGTAAATTTAAAAAGTTTATAAATTATGATTGCAAAGAAAGCTTAGTCACTTGTAGAGCAAATGACCTAAATCCTTGAGAGACAAATAAGGCCTTGCAGCAGAAAATCCTATCCATACTATAAAATTTTCACATAGTTTATTTTTTCGAAAGTTCTGTAGTGATCAAAGAATCACTAGCTCAAAGAGTACACATTTGACTATATTATACAATGCTTGAAAGTAGATAATTTTGGAAAGTGTTCTTATGCTATTTCAAGTAAATGTACTTCTAGTACATTAGTATGGAAATGTATGCAAACGTATATATGGATAAAACAAATGAATTCAAGGATTATCTGGAACATTTTCCACAATGGTCCAGAGAAGGGGCCCGTGATTTACCATTTTATCCCATCGATATCTTGAACGAGAGCAAGGATGGCAATGTTGTTCCAAATGTAGAAGAAGGTATAATTTCAAGTGTATTTGTAGATGGAAATACAACAAGGATTGCAGCTATAGACTTGATTATGGCAACAATGCCTAATCCAAAGAAGAGGGGATATTTTGGACCCCATAGGGTTAGTTCCTTACAAGAAGTATCCCGAAGATTGACTAGAGAGAGGAATAAAGTCGAAAGTCATCATGTAGCAACCGAAGTAGTAAGAGATGCGAATAAAGATCCTTTTCCTCTATTCAATCTAAAGAATGGCATTGTTGTAGGCCAATTTGTAGAACACACTGTGGAGTTGAGGGAAGTAAGAGGAGGAGTACCTTTTTACATAGGAAAGGGATTGGAATTTGATCAAGGGAGGTAGGCCTCAAAGATGAAAGTCCTATGGTATTGGCCTTCTATGAGATCTGGAGTAGAAGAAGAAGCAAGTAGTAACACAGTGAAGTACACAAATTGCATGGAATCCACATGGAAACTGTCTGGGGAGAGGTTTGCTTGGATTGAGAAGGAAGCAACTATATATTCATGGATGGATGTCCCTCATCAAGGTAGAACTAGTCACACAATAGGATCCAACATTACAGTGCATGGTGTATAAACAGAGGAGACAATCATCATTCTGACAGAGGCTAAACCACATCTTGTGGAGTAGATGGCGATGCAGATGGAAGACCTCGATGGCAAACGTCTACAAAATGATTTGAATATGTATTGGAGAAGTATCATGTTATGTAGTGTGTTATTGACCTTCTAGTAGTAGTCATTTAGAAGTACTTCAATGTGAAGTGCACAATAATATGCATAATGAGTAGCATGGAGTGAAAAGTGTATGAGGTTTTCATGAAGTAATTCAAAAGTTCGGAGCAAAATGATGAATTTTCATTGAACAACTTTTACGAACACGAAATGATTTTTTGGACCCCCCCCCCTAATATTTGAAATTGTCTATTTTATATGGCGTACAAGCCAAGTGCAATATCGCACCTTCTAAGTGCAAAAATGCCTAATTCGGTGTTCACAGTGGACGATTATTGTCCGATGAATGACAAGGAATTCTCCTGTGTAGGACAGAATTGCAACTATTCATCCTCGGAATTAGGGGTGGAAAGGGAAGATCTTCTACAGTAGTTTGACTCCCAATGAATATTTTTTATTTTTTTAAAGTTGATGATGTCACACAGTTCCAAAATGGTTGATTTCCGCGGTCACTAGCCCAGCGTTCAAGGGTTAACCCTAGAAGGGCATGAAAGCCCTTTGTGACCATATAGTACATTATGTATTTGGTGGTATTTGATCAGGAAAATATTGACCAAATACATTTCAGTACAAAGTAAATTTAAAATGTATCATAAATCATTCATCTATTAAACCACAATTAAAGAGTTATAAAGTGAAATACAAGTCGTATAGAGGGACCCCAAGGGTCTTTCAAGGGCTAACTTAGTGTGTCCTATGCCGTTTTCCCTCTAGTCAAAATAAAAGTAAAAGTAATTTTCTAGTTTTCTAATTAAAAAATAACTCAAAAATCCATTACTTTCACACTGTAGGTCCAAACACCACTAAACAAAGTCTTTGCACCCCTCTTCTTTTAAGGGCTTTCCAATGGTACTAGAAACTTAACTAGGGGATCCATGGTTTGGGAGATTTCAACATAACAAACAAAACAAACTCATTTAGCCCCTAAATGTACTTGACTATGTCTTCACCAAAACTGCCATTTCTAGTACAAGTACCAAATTTTAGAAAAAATACATTTTTGGACACATGTATCCACAAGATCTTGTAGGACACATGTATCCACAAGGTCTTGTAGGACACCGGTTTGAGAAGATGCAGAAAAAATTTCAGAAATTTCCACCCTTTAGATTGCAAGACATTAGCATTTAAATTGACAAAAAGCCTCTTTTGGGCCTTGCAAAAACCCGGCAGCGGCACTTCACAAAGTCACAATTGTATGAAAAAATGTCCAAAATGGTGGTGCTTCTTTGGATTCATTTTCTAAGGCAAGTTAGCTACATGGTTGAAAAAATCCAGATCATTTGGAGTTGTACAACATATAGGAATAAATTAGTAAGTAGAAAGATGTAGAAAATGATTCAAAATACGAAATTGTTAAGAATTTAATATAGGAATTGAAAATTGCCAATCCCAATGGTCGTAATGTTGTAATAAATAATATACACCCACTGTTTTTATTTTTTTCCAAAAATATTGAAAATTGAGTTAAATAAAGGTCTTCAAAGTTTATTTTAGGGTGGAGATTCCATAACTACCCACAAACTACCCACAACTAAAACTCTTCATAACTTTCATTTCATAAATCAAAATGGAATGATTCAAAGCTTTCTACGTACATATAAATCTAGAAAACCAATTTCAAATTTTCATTTTGAAAAAAAGTGATTTTTAAAGAAGAATTTTTTGCTGCCTGAGCTACCTGCTGAGCATTGAAAACTACATATTATACAATAACTTTTTTACCATATACTCAAAAGTTATGAAAATTGTTGGGCCTGAAAGCTACTCCTCGGGACAATGTTTTGAAAAAATTTCAAAGAAAAATAAATAAAAATTCCATTCATAGTGAGTTGCCCCAAATCACTATGTTGCCAAAAATGCCATTTGGTCCTTTAGGGGTTAAGATATAGATTGTAGGATGAAACATGTAGAATGAAAGCATGTTTGCACCATAAAACTTGGGCTCAGACAACCCATGAATACAAGTGGTACTTTGTTCAAGGGATGAGACCATTGTAAGTGGGGGACTATGCATGAAACAAGGGCCTTATAAGTAGTGGCCCAAACATTTGGTGTAAACCGAAAGAGTTGAGTCAAGTGGTCCATTGTGCACTTGGGCTGAATTTTTTTTAAGTAGAGTTATCCATTAAAGCCTTTTTTTAGATTTATCCCATAGTCATAAAAGCTCTTGTAGTCAATGTTGCCCTACATGTTTGTGTGTGGTTTAGTTATGTCTCCCTCTATTTTAGATTGTTTTTGATGATGTTAGGCTAGAAATGGCCAAAAAACAATGAACAACCATAAACAAATGGCTAAAAAAAGTCTTCTTGAATTTCCTCATGGCCTTTGGATTTGGGTACCTCCAAGACCTTTCCAAAAAATACTCCCCTTAGGTCTAGGAAGTCACTATCTACTCCCACTAAGTAGGATTCCAACAAGGATTTTCATCTATTGAAAAAATGACAGGCTACAACCTGAAGTTCTATTTGTGTAAACTCAAAAGCTAGGTACCATAGCTATTTTCCAATCAAAACACTCCATTTCTTTGGGCTCCAACCCAAAGTTTTTTGGTGTAAATAGGCCATGAGACTTACAATAAATTTTTATCTAAAGTTGTATACCTCATCTACATGAGTGATATAATTGTTCAAAGAATATCTAGCAATTTAGTTATTCCACTCATTGAGAATGGAAGAATGTATAATCAAATATTCCCTCAAAAATTGTTTCATTTTTAGGCAAAATATCCCTAGAAAAATACAATTCTCCAAACTTGAATGTCCCAATTGGATTGCTAGTTGAAACTTTTCATCTTCACCAATCTCACCAACGAGACTTTCCCTTATTTGAAACATAATACTATTAAAAGGTCATTGTTAAATTGAAAAGAATCTACACATCTTGGGAAGCCTTTTCATCTAAAGAATGAGGTACCCCTACATAACATTCTAAATTGATTATCATGAGTCACCCAAACATTGTAGATCTCCAAAGAATATAGGCTAATAGGAAAAAAAATCTTTTTATAAGCCATTGAACTTTGTCCACGTCACTTCATTCTTTCTTTGATACCCATGTCTTCTTGAGGTAAAGAGGGACCCCAATATTAGTAGTAAAGAATGTTATGACTTCCTTGGATTGCATAAAGGAATATCTTCTTGTATTCTTATAAGAATACAAGAAGATATTCCTTTATGCAATCTTTTATGTAATTAGATCTTGAGCTTATTGTAGAGATCCATGTCCCCTAGTATACAATGTTTTGAGAATCTAAGGGAGCCTTTTTTATAATTTTATAATAATTAAGATTTCAACCGACCAATTTTACCCATAACATTACACATCTATATTGCTTGTTCTAAAATGTGAAATCTGGGAGTCTAAGGAAAGGGAGGGAAGATTCTTCTACCTTTGTTAAAAATTCTACAACTAGGATTTTAAGTATAGAGAAATTGAGTTAAGTCCATGGAAATTGGCTAGGTATGAGGTAGGGTGTCTCTTCTTGTCCCTTGGTGGGTGAGTTGTGTATTGTAACAATTTTCTTTGCAATTGAATCATGAATAGAGTTGTGTCCAAAAAATACACTAAAAAAACCTTTATTTTCCATAATTGGGTGATGGTTATATCAAAAGTCATATAGTTTGAAAATGCAACAAGTATCCTACAACCATTGATATTGTGGAAAGTGTGCAAGATATTCCAAAATGTCATTTTAGAAGTGTGATTTGTGTATATTCAAATTAATGTTGTTTAAAATAGTACACTAACTTGTGATTTCCTCATCAATGAATAGTTGTAGTTAAGAATTTGCAAATTTGCACTTAGGCTATTGTGGATTTCTCTTTCGAGATAATACTTTGTGAAGGTGTCTATAATAGTAAGATGAGAGTTTTCTTTAAATATTTATCAAAGAATAGTTTGTTGAACAATCTCTATCACAATATGGTGTACTTTAAGTAAGGTTAGTTTTGTAGAATAGTTGTAGTAATAAGACTAAGTAATGACCTTTGAGGAGATTTTCAATAAATTGCAGATTTCAAATTCTCATGCTTAAAAACCAAGGGCCCCATCCCCCAACATGTGTCACAGTTGATGCAAGTGCAATCTGAACAACATTTACAAACTCATTCACGCACAAATAATCATCGATTTCACAGTTTACAATTATTTTGGTATCAAAGCTTTGAGTAGATGTGCAAAACAAATAGCATGTGCCCCTAGTTCGTGTCCCCAGCTCATACCAACATAGAACTCCCAGATAACATTTTCAAGACAGGCATGCGTAGAAGATTGTTGGGTGGGAGACAACCGCAATTGGAGTCAAGACACATGCATGTTCAATTGCAATCGGAATATTTTAGGGTATGAGCTGTTTGTAATGCTGGTGCACAAATTTTGTTGTTCAGTTCTCAGGACTTTCTTCTTGTCCTCCCTCAGACAGATAGTGAATCAGTCGTGTTCAATTTGTCCCTTCTATTGATTTCAAATGAAGTATTGGCATCTTGAATGACTGCTCAGGGCCTCCTAATTTCAAATAAGTTTGCATTATATTTGTTTAGGGTTTAGGTAGTGTGATTTGCAACTTTATTGGGTTTGTTGGGATTATGTTGTGAGTGGTATTCACTTGTTGTCCTCTTGATCTGAGCAATGTCTTTGCAATGTTTGTTAAAATAGCACATAATCTTGCAACAATCGGCGTTGTCTAGGGTATTAAAAGTAACAAGGTCCCTAGTATATTGTTTAAAACCAAAGATCAATGAGATCAATGTCTAAGGCTTTAAAAATGGCATTAAACCTATTTGCTCCTCGTCGTTGTTCTAGTCTTATTACAAACCCTATTTGCTCCATGCCATAGGTTTTGTATCGGGCAATGCCTCTCATCGTCAGGGATTGTGCAAAATAAAAGTGCCAATGACAAGGGCAGAGCTAGACGAGGAGGCACTTTTATTTGCGCAATCCTTGACAACAAGAGGCATTGTCCAATGTAAACCATAGACATGGATAAGGAAAACAATGGTTGAGAAAGAAAATTTCAAATGATAAAGAAAAGTATGACAAATATTAAATCTATAATGCATTGTTACATGAGATTTCCCGCATAATGCTCACATTACCCAATATAATCCACTTACCTTTTTAACAAGCAATTTCTTGGTGGTGGTTTCTGTGATTTATGAAGGTCTTTGAAAAGCATTTGGAAGTTAGAATTGGGGTCTTTATCAGGGAGACTTCAAAGCATGGGTCTTGTAGGAACTAATACTATAAAATGTCAATAAGATCTTTCTTGGCAAGAAGCTCCCAGAGGGAATATTGAATGTCCATTCTTGATGATATCGATTTATTGTTGATGTAAGATAGGAACACCCAAATTTTCTACTTTGGCATTGCACATGAGCATATTCCTATTATTATACTCATCATATTTATGTATGTTTTTGTTGACAAATGCAAGAGGGTTCCAAACATCGAATGCTTCAATGATTTTGTTATTTGGATATGTCACTTGAAAAATTTATGATGTTGTAAGGTTTGTTTCGTAGGTGACTTGGAACCAATTTTTGATTAATTGTTTCTATGTTCCAATACCCCCTTTATATGTGCCTATTTTCTAAAATTTTAGGGTGGAGATTTGGGTCATTGGCAATTACGGGTGTTCCAACCTTAAATCTTCTTGAATATGCTCTCTTTGTTCATCAAGCCAATTGCAGTGTCCTATAAGGTAGGAGATCCAAATCATAATGTATTCTCCTACAAGCCTTTTCAAGTACAAACATAAAGGCTTTGATTCCAAATGTCAATCTATAGAACTTGCACTTCAATAAATGTGTGATTTTCAAGAAAAGTGAATCATGCTAATCATCTATTTCAAAATGTTGTATACTTGTATAGCTTATCCAGTGTTCACTTAGAACCCCTACGTTGATAATTACACCTTCATCACAACAGCTCAAACAAAATAAAGGAAAAAAATCCACAAAGCTAGTCAAGTTGATCCTCCCCTACATAGATCTCTTAGAAGGGAAGGATTTGAAGGTAAGAAAGTGGCGACTCTTTGATTCTATTGTGTGACCAAAATGTACCATGTGTTCTAGCAACTAGAAATCCTTCACAATCCTTGCATCAAACTTTAGCCAACTAAAGGAGGAAGTTGAAGAGTATCAACCTTGCCCCAAAAGATCTAGAAATTAGGTTTAAATAACAAGTATTTTCTAAATAGTCCACATATTTTTATTTATAGTTTTTTTGGTTGTTTAAAAAATATAAATAAATAAATATTAATAAAAAGAATTTCTAATTGATTGGCATCCCCTATTTCAATGCTAATGTTATCACTTCATTTACAAACTATACTATATACTACTAAAACCCTAGGAATAATCCACATCTACATGATTGTTCTAAGATCATTTTGTTTAATTTAGAAATATATAATTTTTTTTAAGGAGAGACATTACAATGTGTCTTTTCTATCAATAAAGGGTGAAGGTGAATACGATACATGGATTTAAAAGATGAATTATATAATGTTGGAAGAATAACAAAGCTTTAGTACATATACAATGCAAAGCTATAAGTGTTAATGTATACCAGGGCTTTTTTTTTTGGCGATAAAAAGCCAGTTTGCACCATAATTTCCGATCTGGCGAATTGACAGTTTAATAAAGCCTGTCAGAAACCGCCCCCCTTCGCCACGTTGGCTGCTCTTGTGCATTGGGCGGCGCCAGGTGGCGCTTGTCTTCTTAGTATTGTATCTCCGTGTCGCCCGCAGGTTCAGGGTTTAGCTCCCTCCGCCGTGTGATTATCGCCCACTCCCTCCTCTGAACGCACTCAGTTTTGTGATCTCCTCGCCTGCTAAATGTACTTGGAGCTGCAATTATCGCCCGCAATTGCGCTCAGGAAGTTGCTGATGTCGCCACGACCTTCAGAGAGAGTGGCAATTACTTCGCCACTTGAGTTTTAGGGTTGAGGAGACTATCGCCATAATTCTGCAACGTAGTGGTCTTCACATCTTACATTGCTTTGGTGCCAGCATAGGGGGAGCGCGAGGTTTTACTGCGACGTGAGTGTTCAATTCCAGAGAGTGATCAATCCCATGCTTAGATTTCTAAATGCATGTTTTGAAAATTTAATGTTCATTGTGTAGGACGTCTAGGAAATGGAGGTGCTGCGCCTTCATGAGTTTTGGGTTCTTTGCAACCATGCAGTAAAGTTTAAAGGAACGCCATTGCTCTGGGTTTTGCATGCAATGACATTGCTGGCTTGGTCCTTCTGTATGTTTCATGAGTGTGCATGTTTCTTTTGTGTTTGCTTTGTTGTGGCGCTTGATCTGTTTGAATTTGTTTTCACTGATCGGTTTGGAGGATGGGGGAAGGTGACGAAGACTTTGCAGATAAGGTGGTACGTGCTGCCAATCTCGCACAAGAGGCCAAGAAGAAAGCGGAGCAAGCAGCCTCCGAGGCCTTGGCATTGGCACGGAAGGAGATCAAACGAAAAGGCAAACTCGTGGACCTGAGGCGAGCAGAGACAGCAAAGAAAACAATGCGGTCTTACTTTCAATCGAGCCGTGGCTCTCGGGGGGGGCAACCATTAGCGATGGTCTTCGACGGCATGCTCCCAGAGGTGCCTGGAGCAGAGCCTCAGTCAAATGACGAATACCCCAGCAGTGACGAGAGTCGCCTACGTAGATCACGAGCGGAGCGCAATACAGTGTCCATTGACACTACCTTCATTCACGGTTCCTCTTCAACCCCGGGAGACATGCGAGTATTGAGTAGCAAGTCCCCGCTCATTACAATTTCATCAAAATCAGATGCTCTAGACAACACTAATTTGGTCGAAGTGAAGGATTCCAGTGATGGATATGAGGACGATTCAAACTTTCAGACGCCACCTTCGAAGAAGGACAAGAGCTCCCGCTCCAAATCCGAGAGCAGGCAATCTCAAGACCAGAAGAGATACGATCGCCACAGAAAATTCCAAACCTTGTGGGCAGCCAAACTTCCTTGGGCTAAGGGCATTATGGCTGCAGATGGAATCCTACATATGGTTAAGTGCAAGGTGTGTACTGCGATTGACAGGAAACCGTGTATAATGGCACCCAAGTCTGATACGTTGTTTAAGCACGATGGAAAGAGGATTGCTAGAAAGGATCTCCCTCAATTCAAAGTGAAGGCAGGCGAGCAGTATATTGCCACGCAATGTAAACACCGCAAGAACATGAGACTCTACGCAGCACGTCCGCCACCAACAGTCCTTCAACAAATCAACCATTGCACAACGATGGAAGCTCACAAGAAAAGGGTTCAATTCGCCACCCTTTTCCAACTTTTGAGTGAAGGCCGTCCCATGGTTGAATATGAGTCCCGCATCCATCTCTATAAACTTTTGAACGTACCTGATCTACCATCTGCTCATTGGTGTGATAACTCAGGATGGGTGATGGCGGGTTACATGTACAAACAAGTCATGAGTGAGATAAAGAGGTTGATAGGGGCTTCACGCTACTTTGCTGTTACAGTCGATGAAGTCACTGCTGTCGATAATACTAGCTATTTGTCTGTCCATGTCTATATCGTGCAAGACTGGGTCCGCATTCCCCTGCTTGTGTCTCTGGAGCGTGTTGAATGTACCCCAAATGCCGACAATCTCACGAAACTCATCATGGATGCTGTGAGTTGTGGAGGTGGATTGGATAACGAAAACATAGCCCGCAAGCTATTAAGTTTCGGAGCAGATGGGGCATCAACGTTGTAGGGTTCTAGGGGTGGTGTGACCATGCAGGTCAAAGAAAAGTACGCTCCTTTCATGATGGGAGTGCACTGTGTTGCACACCGCTGCAACTTGGCATTTAAAGCCTTGTCCGGCCTTGGAATTTTTGCTGACATCGAGAAAGTACTAGCTGTGACACATGCATATTTCTGTAAGAGTCCGAAACGATTTTCGGAATTCAAACAACTAGCTGAGTTGACCGAAACCAAAGGCTTGAAGATGTTACGAAATGTCCAAACCAGATGGGTTAGTCTCATCGAACCCTTACGCAGACTATTATCTGAGTACCGCACTTTAATCTACAAAATGACGGCAGATTTGGGGGAGAATGTAAAGGCTGAGGTAAGCACTTCTAACTTCTGTCAGCCTTTTGCATCTTATTTTCTGAATATCATTTTTTGCTTTTTTAGATTTTGGTTGTGGCATTACGGCTTTGGTGCTTTATTTGCATCTGTAAACCACATAAATTCTATATGTGAATTATGTACGTAATTGTTAGCTTGAATTCGTTCATATATACTTTTGCTTTCATAAGTATTGACTTTGTTGCATTGTGGTTTAGGCTTGCCTGGTTCTACTACTTGATCCTTATTCATTGCTGGGAATGTGTGCCCTACTGCCACTACTTGAGGCAATCGATACATTGGTGAACTTTGCACAGAAAAGGGACGTGTACATATGTGACTTTGTAGCGGCAGTGAAAATTTGTCAAGGATCGCTATACAGAATGTACGAAGACAAGGGCACATCGTTTAGCACGGACGAATTTTGGAGTTTCAACAATCTTCTAGACTGCAGTCACGAGCAGATCCATATCAAATGGCTTACGGATCTCAATGACAACTCTGCTGTTCTATCATTTGTTTGTCACGGTGAACAGATCCATGCGGAGCACAAGGGAGGGCCAGTGGATCGCAATGTTTGGACTTCTCTACTTGGCCGAGTAAAGGCTGAATGCACAAGTGAGTGTTGTTTGGCAAATTTGGCTTTGTTGTGTCATTCTGTGAATTCTTCAAAGTTTGTTGATTGTGACATCCCTTGACTTTGACGTGGTATGCTTTGCATTATACTATGTTCATGATCATTGTCTGTTTGCATGATGTGTAGCTATTTGAATGTATTGTCATTCATGTTGCTTGCTCTATTGTTCATGTGGTCTTTCATGCAATGTATTGTGCTCTAACAGTGTAGTAATTTGTATATGTGCAGGTGCCGCAAAGATGCTCATAGAAGAGCTAGACGACAAATTTCCACAACACCATGTCATGAATGCGTTTGGGATATTGTATTCTCAATATTGGTGCCAAGGCAGTGCAGAGGAGATGTTTGACAAGCATCTTTGCACTCTTATGGATGCATACGGGCATGGAAAAATTCTAGGCGAAGGTGACAAAAAGATGTTGATCCCTCCACTCATAGACCGGGAAGCACTCATTTCTCAATGTGCTCTCTTCAAGACATGTATGAAATCAAATTCACGTCCTGCCATGCTACCTCCACACGATGTCAATCCCTTGACGAAAGTGTGGCGGGTACTTGATAGCAACAATAATTTGACGCAAAACTTTGGCGAGTTTTTAAAGCTGGCAGAAATGGCAATTGTCCATGTCATCGGTTCAGTGGAAGATGAGCGCATTTTCTCTAGTGTTGGCTTTCTAAAATCCAAACTCAGAAACAATCTAGATGAGCACATCCAAATTGTCCTTGGAATGTATTCTCAACATATCTATAGCCTAGAGAACTTCCCTTACCAAGCTGTGTTTGATGAATGGTTTGTCTCAGGTGGACGAGGGAGGTACTTAGCCAGTGTTTAGGGTGTAGGTCAGAGTAGCTTACCTAGCAAATCAGAAGGTAGTCCATTTTTCACTTTGGCAGCAATAGTTTGCAAGATCTCAATGTTCTAGATATTCGGCAGGTGAAGGTTAGGTTCTTACTCTTATTCTTCAAAGACCCCATTTGCATGATTTTTGGGCTGCTGTGGGTTGTAAGGATGTTTTGTGCATTTTTGTTTATGACTTCGCATAATACTACAAATCATGGTGAATTTATTAGTTATCACTCAATACTCACAGTTGTAGTCTTATTGATCATGTTATTGCTGACATACTTGGCAATGTGGATATTGTCTTAGTTTCTTTCTCACAATTGACTTTTGCATAGGAGGGTGTCGGAGTGGGTGCAGGTCTCTGTGGAATCTAATACATGTCAAAAATGTCTTCAATTAATTTGTGCTATTTAATTCCTGTAATTACTTCACTAACTTGCACGTCGGAGGGGGTTGGGGAGGCACAAGATCAAGTTCGCTTTTACTTGAAGGCACAAATTTACAGAATTGCAAAAACAATTCTCTTCTAGGCAGATTCAGGACTTTGAAGGACAACCAGTGTTGTTTTTGTAAGTAGGCTTTCTAAACTTCTTTAGTTAATTGCATGTTTAACTTCCTAAGTTAATGAGCCTCATGCATTAGCATCTTGGTCCTTGAAGCCCTCCTTCGCCATGTGAGTGTAAGCTGCCCTCAACTTCCTCGCCACTGTGACGCCAATATTTTTTCCCACATCGCCATTCTACTTTCCTGGAATTGCTGAAATCGCCTGTAATTCTTTTTGCAATCACTAGTGATCGCCAAAATAAAAATAGAATCCTATAAAGAGTTCGCCCACTTTTTTGTTTGTAAAAGGACCCCTTTCGCCATCTGCCACCTTCATCATTTTCATTCAAATCGCCACTTCAGCACTCCTAGAGAATTTCATATAGCCTTTCCGTTCATTTCAAAAAAGTGAAAAAAAACAAACCCTGATGTATACATCACTTCTATATGGTTCAATTTTATCATAGTATTTATTATATTTTAAGAGAATATTTATTCAAGGTTTTCTTCTGAAATTCAAGGAAAAATAAGAATAATCTTTCATTTTTTCCCTTTCTTATTTTATTTAGAATAATATGCACAATGAGATTTTGTCACTTCCATTATTTAATTCTATTTATTTTTGGAACTCATTTTTAAGATCTCACTTTTTCTACTAAGAATGAAGCTTGACATAAACCATTTTATTTATTTTCAAATATTCAAAACATTTTCTTTTTCAAGATCCATGTGGTACAAATGTAAGTCAAATGCCACAAGAACCTAGAAAACAATTGTATAAATAAAAAGTCTTTATTTCAAATGTTTTTCTCATAAAGACCATTTACATAAAAATAAAAAAGATTTTTCTATCCCAAGTACCTCATCTATTTCAATGCTAACGTTATCACTTCCTTTACAACTTGTGGGGACACTTGGATTGAGTTAAAAAAATCACATGAGTTAAAACATAGTGTTGTTTTTATTTATGAAATGCAAAATTTCTATTAAATTATCAAATTTTACAAGTAATCTAGGGTTCTTTAAACTCAAAAAAAGAATAATAGAAGAATCTAATTAGATTATACCTAGAATATACCTCAACTCCTCAAGTATTCAGAGTATGTGATAGCCTCCATTTAAATACCATCTTAATGCATATGGTTACAATAGATATATGTTAGTGATCCCCTAAGCTCGGGGATGCTAGTATGTGAGCCTATGAGCTTGTATTTTTTTTCCATTTAGGGTTTAAAAACCCATTGGGGACCTATGACCATGGAATTAGATGTAAGGATGTACAATCCAAATGAACAACAAATGAATATGCTACTATGCAATTTTGTACCAAAAATTTGAACCAATATATTTTCAAAAAAGGAGATATAGTCATAATAAATAGTGTGTAAGCAAATACATGATGAAAATAGGTATAGCGGTTTAGAATGTCTTACTATGAAGCACATAGATGTAGAATTGCAATACATCATAACACCGTCATAGGGGTGACATTTATAAAGTCTAAAATAGAAAGAACAACAAAAGTAGGCAATATAGGCTGGACAAAAATTTGGTGACAAGCAAAGGTTGTAAACATTACAAGTACTAAATCATGAACAATGATTTTGAATGATTAAGTATAGTCTTCATCATGGGACTTCATGTAAATTGAAATGATGGAAATGGTCCACCTATTTTATTTTATTTTTATAACTATACTTCTAAATAAAAAAATAAATTATCATAGACATTGAATATTTAAAACAAACATAGTAGTCATATATTATACACCTAATAAATGTATTAATCTCTAATGAATTAAACAACTATATTTCTAGTTGATGCCTCTCTTTTTCAGCTATCCTATTTCAATTTTTATTTTTTCTAAAAATAAAAATTATTTTAAAAAATAGACTATACAAATATACAATGAATTGAATGGTAGTAGTTTAGGTGGATTCCAAGTTAAACTTTCTTTTGTGGTATTTTATGAATTTAAGTGTTGTAGTGCAATTCAAGACTCATGATTTATTGTTCAATTTGGGCATAGGTTGAAGTCTTGGGCCACCAAATGGAATGTTGCCTCATCATACATAGACAAATCCAATTTGAAGAACAATACAATAGAATAAAAGTAATTGCACTTGATGACAAATGTTATCGATAGCAAAGCAAGATAATATTAATTCAAATTAATAATAAGAACAAAGGAAAGACCTCAAAATTGAAAAGAAATATGAAATGAACCTTGTATAATACTCTAAAGTTTAAAGCGTCAATAGTCAAAGTAAACCAAGTTCTTTGTTTTGACTTCTTCTTGGCTTCAACTCTAGCAAGATTCTTTTTGGACACAAGTTTTTAAAAATATAAGAGTGGTTGCCTAGTTATACTTTGAATGCAATAAAGTTTGTAAACAAGATTTATAGAAATATGAAATTTTTTGTTTTTTACTTTCTCTTAGCAAAACAAGATTTAATATGTTAAAATATGTGAAGTGAACATACACCAAAAAAATGGTAGAATAGTGACAATTACAATGGTTCTAACCAAATAAGCTTTAGATACTAAAAAATCAAATGAAATGAAAATTGATAAAGAAATTGAAGGGATTACCAATTGACTTTATGAAATGTTACCAACATAATTTCATCGTCACCCTCGACCTCCAAAACAATACTTTCAACCACATAATACTATATGAAGTCGTATGCTTGATCTAAATTGATAATAGGCAATTATGCTTGCAAACAATGTTTGCCATTCCACACTATAAACATCTTGCCATAAAAAACTTTGAGATTTTCATCATTTTTCAATTCTTTCAAAAATGCAGTACATGCCTGCACAATATTGACACTCTACGATTTAATAATATCATCAATGACATCAGTTGTTTCTCCTCACTATTTACCAATACCGCTTAGAAAACTCCATTTCCTTCCACGTAACCACAAATAACAAAGCATGCAACTAGATCTAGGACATCATTTTTTTTAAAATTCATTATAACTTTCAAAGAAATCATACAACATAAAGGAATATTGATTTTTGCTTTTGCCCTTGGTTGATACTTCAATTGCTCAAAACAAGAAGAAGTGTTCGTAGTCTCCTTCTTGAAAAAGACATGCAATTGTAATTGTTAGTGATTTTCAGAATAGGTTGAAGTTCAACATTTAATTTCTGTGCTTGTAGATTTCATTGTGTCAATATTTTTGGAACAACATTTAAATTTAGATTAGAAAAAATTCTTGTTTGTGTATATGTATTGTATAATATGTAATTTAACACAATAACTATTAACGGCTATGCATTAGAAAGGTAAGAAAATTTTAGCATTTGATCAAATCTCTAGCATATGTTGGAAGCAAATCTAATTAAAAAATAATTGTGGTTATTAATGGCTATGCACTAAGAAGGCAAGAAAATTTCAGCATTTGATCAAATTCATAGAATATGTTGGAAGCAAACACAAACACAAAAATTTGGCCATTAACGGGTATGCATTAGGAAGGTAAGAAACTTTTTGGATTACATTTACAAAGAAAAATGACTAGTGTAATACAAACAATGAAATGTGAATCACATCCAATTTAAACAACTATATTTGTATTGAATGAGGTTGAAAAATAGCTTAGCCATTAATGTCTGACAAATAGTAACCAACATCTTAAATGGGCCAAACTTTCTTAGAACCTAAAACAAATGTAAAGGTCCAAAACTTAATATCTAGACTCTAAAAAATGAATATCATTCAATCTAAATTAAGACTAAAAAAGTTATAGTTTGTGTATATGTAATGTAGAATATGTAACTCAACATAGCAGCTGTTAATGGCTATCCATTGGGAAGGCTAAAAAAATTGCAACATTTAACCAAATTTTAGCATATAGTGCAAATAAACTTGAATTCAAAAAAACATAGCCGTTAATGGCTAACCATTAGATGAACCAAAAAAATTGTAGCATTTAACCAATTCCTCTTAAATATTGGAAGTACCTCTTAATATGTGGCCGTTAATGGTTGTGTGCTATAAAGGCCAAGAAAAAATAACATTTGAACAAATCCTTAGTAGATGTTGACAATAAATTTGAAATTTTGAATCCCCCAAAGTGTGGTCATTAACAACTACTTATTGGGAAGGCAAAAAAGGAAAGCATTTGAATCCCAAGAAGCGTGGCCATTAACAATTGGCCATTCGGAAGATAAAAATATAAAAGCATTTGAATCCCCCAAAGCCTAGCCATTAAGGGCTGCCCATTGGGAAGGCAAAAAAAGGAAAGCATTTGAATTCCAAGAAGCGTGGCTGTTAACGACTGTCCATTGAGAAGGCAAAAAAAATAATTTTTTTCTGAGCAAATCATAGCCTACCTTGTACCATATAACAAAATGTTTTATCTATTGCTAGATATTTAAATCCAAAATGAACTTCAACACTTTATAGTACCATTTTTCAATACTATAAGCATTGAAATCAAATTGAATTCAAAGTAATGGGCAATCACCCCCACTTCAATTTAGAAGCCACTTATTGTAAGTTTGAGTGATGGAGAAGACGAGCTCTTTATACAAATAGGGTGGTAGGAGGTATAACAACTCATGTGAGATATCTAAATTAGGATTACTGAAAGTTCTACCGCTCATATCTAGTTAATCCCTCACTACAGAAGGCCCAAATAGCTCTAAAAACAACATTCCTTTTGAAGTGTTGTAAATATAAATTTTAATAAGATATAGAGATCTCAACCATAAGATCTTGTAGTGCACTTGTTGTAGATGGCTTGCAACAAATTTGGTGTCATTTGACCGCAGAGATTGAAATATTATAATGTTTTAGTGTTGAAAAAGGATGCTGAAATCTTCCCTAAAACACATTTGGAGGTAAAATTCGGTTTCTAAATCTATTCAAATGAAGAAACTTTAAACTAATAAGTGATTCAAAATCAGCATACAAACACATTAATGAAAAAAAATATCATTTAATTGACACATTGTGTTTGCAAAATGGCTTTGAAATGTCAAAAAACAGCAAGAAAAGTTGCAAAAAACACATCAAAAACTGAACCTCCTCCTACTAAAATGCTTCTCAGTCACTCATAACTTCTTAGATCGATATGAAATTTTGTACACACAAACTAGACAAGTATGCGCAACTTTTCCAACAAAAATTATTAGAAACGGACATTTTATGAAGAAGAAACAAGCCACCGAAGTTCACTCTAATTCAAAAATGTCGGGATTTTGAACTTTGATTTTCTCCCAAACATTCAAAATAACTTGGATTGGCATGAAAATTCTACCACAATATCTAGACTTCAAGGGGAATACAACCCAACAAATTTTATTGAAAACGAACATTGGATGAAGGAGATACAAGCCCCCGAAGTTGCAGCCATCAAATGCAATTTGGTGAACTTGAATTGAACTTGTGAACTTCGATTGGCTTCCAAAAATTCAGTACATCTTGTATTGATTTGGAAATTTAACCACACAAACTAGAAGAGAGAGCGCAACTTTTCCAACATGTTTTATTGAATTTGGACATCTGATGCAAAAGTTACAGGACTTTGAATTTGACATGAGGACACTTTTCGTCCCCTTCGGCGGTGAGGGGTTAAGTCAAAAGGAAGAATTGTGTTCAAATGTAGAACTTCGGACCTAATTTTGGCATAGTAGAATAACTTATTCTAAAAAACTTTGAACTAAAAAAAGTTGGGAAATCAAGTTAAATTTCATTGACAAAAATCCGTTTGAGATTTCAAAACTCTATTCAAAATTTATGGACAAAATTCAAACAGGGGTTAGATTGTTAGAAAGGACATTAATTTTTCTCTAATATTTTCAAACATCCTCTCTGATTTTTGTCCATAACCTTTTTTTGAAGACTCAAAATTACAAACGGATTTTTAGAAATGAAAGAGGTCTTGATTCTCCAACTTTTCTTAGTTCAAGGTTTTTGGTAAAAAGTTGTTTTATTATGCCAAAATGAAGTTTGAAGTTCTACATTGAACACAATTTCTACATTTAATTTGATAATGAGTGGTCAAGCTTTCATGTTCAAAATTTTGAATTGTCCCATACCTTTTGAGGATTCATGACAAACAATGAATTTCATTGTAAAAATGACCTCTCAGCCCTTCAATCTTGCTAATCAATGAAATAATTCCTTCATTTTACCACAATAAATTTTTGTGATGGTAGATGGTTAAACAATAGTTGATATTTGATTTAATGAATTGCTATTGAGTTCTTTTAAGTTTTGGCAAACCGTCTTTACATATCTTGAAAGGACTTGCTTGTTTCATTGGACAATAAACACGTACAAGCACATAGAGAAGCTAATCACCAAATAATTCTTGAACCAACATATCCAACTCTATATGCACTACAAGAATGCAACATTAATATGTGAAGTGGATAAAATGTATCTAGAAATCAAAGCTTGGTGATACTTTTTAAAGTTGCATCAGAACCAATAATTCATGAACTAGAGGATTGGATTGCATTTTAGCACTTTTAATATCGTCAGTGGGTTGAATTTATGGAAATGGTATTACCTTTAACCTAATTTTTTCTAATTCTTACCCTAAACCCTAAATTGCCAACCATTTCAATAATGACTCCATTCATCATCTTTGTAGAATTGAAATTGACAATAGAAGAATTAACAAACATCCCAACATACAATCTGGAAGAAGCAATGCACAAAAAATGGATGTAAGTTGTTGAGAAATGCGTATCTAATTTGTTCATTGCCACGTGTGATGGCTAGATAATCTGAATTTGAACCTTCATGCAAATGATTAACTATAGGATTTATCTCTACAAGGGCCCTTTTGAAAAAGGCCCATGTAAAGAGGATTTGAAACTAAAGAGAACTATGACATTTATAGGTGGAAAGAAATTGCAAACTTATTCAATGAGATGCTTAGACTAGAAGACATTTGCACTTGAATTTCACACTTGGAGGGAAAAAAGGTATTTGATTCGAGCAAAAAAAAATCAAATCTTTTGATCAATTTTGAAGTTAATCTCATCACCCTTTAAGGTTAACTTCTCTCATGTTCAGATTAAAACTAGATCAGTAGTTGTTAGACTGAAATTGAGGACAGTAGTTGAGGAGTTTAACACAATCATGCTCCATATCTGATTTGTATTGAAAATGGATTGCAAAACATCGAAAAGGCTTTAGTGAGAATTTCATACAAGTCAAGGAAACAATGTCACATTGTTCAAAAGTACATACAGGACAAATGCAAGCTATTGATTCTTACGTTTAAAAAACCTATTGTCATCCTTACTTATAAAGAATAAAAGCGAGATTATAAGTATATAGCAATTTAGATTGACAAGGATTTTTGGTTTTATCTACACCAAATTGTATAATGCATCATGGAACTTAAGCATTTGAATGTTCTTACCTAACTCAAGATCCCAAGTCATTTGTCTTGTTCTTACTAATATCAATTTTACCCTTACTGAAATCACCAAGACATATGAATGAGTAAGCTAGTTGACAGATATTAGGATGATATGAAGTAGATATGTTGTATGAATATATTATCTTCAAAATTCCCAAATCTAGTCACAAAATATTATATTCATATTTCAATATATATTCTTTGTAGTAATGAAAGAATATTTTACTACGTACACAAGGTTCCACATCCTATAATATTTTTGTTGCATTCATCTTCCTCTCATCCTTAAAATTACCTCTAAATTATTCATACTCTCAATTGATCAAACCACTTTGACAAAGCCTCTCAAAACATGATATCAATTTCAAAACATGCAATATCATCAACTTGTCAATCTTTTAAATATAAAATCCATGGTCATAGGTCCCATGATAATAGGTCATATTTTTCGAAATATACTAAATTTTATTGAAAAAACATTAGTCTTTTAACTTTTTAACAAAATTTAAAAAATAATAATATCATATTTTAAATTTCAAGACCCTAGGCTCACGCTCACACACTCACATCCTAGCGTCGTTACCCCAAGCTTTACAAACAATATTTCTCAATTTCTAAGAATAATCCCCATCTACATGTTGCAAGAACAAGTTCTTTAATGTAGATGTATAATATTGCTTTAGAAGGAGATTCTTAAGGACCCACATGTCTTGTTTATATTTGGGAAGCTCATAGAAATGTGTGTTTTTAATAAGAATTTCACTTTCATCCACTCAAAATTGCCACTTTATATAAACATACTCAAGCTTTCACAAAAGCTCTATAGGAGTCTAATGAACTTTAGAGGTTAAATTTTTATTAAATAGAATCAAATTTTATTGGCAAAACTACTAATATATTATATGTTGTATAGAATGTGAAAGCTGAGTCACTTATTGCCCCCTATGGGATCAAGGCCTATTTTCCATCAAAAACACTAAAAACTGCCATTTTTTTATTGCTACAAGAAAATCTGTTATTATATTTTTTCTTCAAAAAATTTAAATAGACTATCTTGCACTAAGCTAGTATAAAAATGTTTGGGAAAAATTTCAAAATTTCGACCTTGTATGTTGCTATATATTTGAGTTTAAGAAAACATTTAATGGCATCTTGCCTAACTAGATTTAAGAATTTGAATCTTCTTAATTAAAAATTTTGCAAGAATTGTTTTTTACATTGAAGAATTTAATTGAGTGTCTAGGAAAAAGAATTTAAAAAAATCTTGATTTTTATTCTTTAGAAACCTATTAAATAGAAGAACATATGAGATAAAAAGAAATACTAAATTGTTAATAGTTCTAAGATGGAATTGAAACACACTAATCTCAATAGTGAGATTGTTCTAGTAAAAAACTATACAGTTTTGAACCTTTTTTTTGAAAAATTGTGAAAATTAAGTTCGTAAAGCATCCAATAAATAATTTTCTTAGAAAATGCTCGAATTGCCTACTAAACAAGATGACTTGTAACTTTCTCACTAATCCAAATAGAATGAGCCTAATCTTTTCATGTAGAAAAAATAATTTCTATCCTAACCAAATTATGAATACATTAATTTGAATTTTTGTGATTTTTTTTTGCCTAGAGTCAAGCATTTTGAGCTCAGTGTGGCTTTACTTTTGGTCTTGAATGGACATGGATAGGAATAAATATTGCATTCCCCCATAGCTAATTTGATTTTCCATCTTCAAAAGAGGTAAAAAAAATCATGTCAAAAACTAAGATTATAGTAGAACCTACCTAAAATTCAATTTATACCTAAAGGAATACTTGGTCCTCTAGGGGGTAAAAACACATATTAGTCATTTTATCTAGTCCTCTCTAATTTGCAAAAGTTTCATAATTGAATCAATTATTAATCAATGAATCGATTTGGAATTATTTTTGAATGTTCGACAAATAGGTTTATCTTTTTGAATTTTTCCTAGACTTTCAAATCATTGATTCTCTTTCTTTAATCCCTAAAGGCTAAAGGCTTAGATCCATTGCAAAATGGTCAAACATCAAGTTTGAGCTAAATTTTGCCTTTTAAATGGTATTCATGATACTATTTGCTTGTTAAATTATGTATTTTTTGTTGAAGTTGATTTTTCATAATTTTTAATGGAGAACTCAAGTTATTTTTATTAAGTAAAAAATAAAAATAAATTTCTATCAATTATGACATGTATTATAATAATTTGAATTTTTCATTATAAATTAAGGTCAAAATGAGAAGTAGGATTTTCTAATTGATTTTTTTAAATTTAAAAAAAATATGAATGAAATATAGACAAAATTGTGTAATTTGGATCTTCAATTGATACATAGAGCTTGCAATTGCACTAATTTTTTTAATTAACCCCTAAAGTCCCAAGGCATCTTCTATCAAAAACACTCAAAACTGCCATTTCTATTGCAAGGTGCAAAACTTTTAAAATTTTCATTTTTTAGCATATCTAACCATAGGATCTAGTACTAGACTATTAATAGAAGAATATGTATTAGAAATTCGAAAAACTTTGATCACAAAGATTGCAAGATATCTACTTTTAAAGTAAAAAAACAAGTATTTTTGTACCTTATATAACTAGATTCTTTGAATTTGAATCTTCTTAATTGAAATTTTTTGCACTAATGAGTTTGAGGTTAAAAAATTTTATGTTGAATCATTTAATTGAGAATCAAAGAAAGAATTTTTTTTTAAACCTTGATTTTCATTCTTTAATAACAAATTAAGTAGAAGTAGGTCAAAGATTGAATGAAAAATTAAATCTTTCATAGCTTTAAGATGGAATTAAAACACAACAATCCCAATGGTAAGTTTGTTCTAGCAAGAAAACTTAACCTTTTCAAACAATTTTTTTGGGAAAGATTGTGACAATTGCATTCAAAAACAAATCTACTACATACACTATTTTCTCAAAAAGTTTTTATGATTGCTTGCAAAACAAGATGCTCCATAACTTTCACATTACTAAATAATCCAAATGAAATTAATCAAAGCTTTCCATCAAGGCAAAATAATAATAATCTAGAAGAAAATAAATAATAAAAAAGATCAATCTTTTTTATTTTTATTTCATGCCTAGGCGAATTGTTTTTAGGACTTATTGCGGCATAACTTTTGCTCCTAGGCACTAAATGAAAAAAATTATATTCCTATAAAACTAATGCATTTTTCTATGTTTAGTAAAAGTTTGAAAAAAATCATATCAAAATTGAGGTCACAAGAGCCTACTCCAAATCCCAAGTGCCCTTTCAAAGGACACTAGGGACTTTAGAGGTTACTTTTTGGATCTTTCCAAAATTTGAAAATGAAGGAGGAACTAAACTTTTCAAGCTTCATTTTTGTAGTTTCATACAACAAGCAATCCAAACCCTACTATTTTTTTTATTTCCTAAAAATTATAATAATTGAGTTAAAAAAGAAATCCCATATGTTTGTTTTTTATGATTGCCTATAGAATAATATTCTTAAAAACTTTCAAATCTCTAATTTAAATGAAATGAATCAAAGCTTTTGTATAGAAATAGATATATTCTATGGTAAACAAATTTGATAAAAAGAAAATTTGAGTTTGTATGGTGGTTCTATTAGGGCTCTTGGGGCTTGAATATGTTTACTCTGGGTGGCAAAACATTTGTTCCTAGACACCAAGGGAAATTCAAAACTAATTTTTAAAGGTTGATTTGTTTTTCTATCCTAAGAGAAATAAGTTTCAGAACATCAAGCATAAGTTGAGTTCATAGAGCCATACTTGAAGTTTTCCTTGTCCCCTATTGGAGACTTTGATCCTTCAGAAGTTAATAATGTTGTGCCACCAATGGAAGTACATAAGCTAATACACATGAATGTATGTCCTGTAGACATACATGAATGATCAATTACAGATGAATGTGTTGCGAATAGAGAGCTTGAGTGTTCTCAGAATAATTTGAAATGAAAAAACTAAAATTTTTTTATTCACTATGGACTAAATGGAAGAAAGTTTTGCATTGACAGAGGGTACCTCAAAACAATTGAGTAATGAGGTAGTCTGCTCCTAAATCGTGCGTTTAAGGGCTGGTCGGCCTTTTCGATGGTTATTCGATGCACGAAAATATTTTTCCTTATTTTTCACTCAAAGAAAAGTTGATGTGGAATCTAACCCAAGTGGTTTCATATTTTTCAGAGCATTTTTGAATTACTTATGAATTTCTAAAGAATTCTGCCACAGGTATCTATTTATTGATCGTAGGCTTGACAAAACTCACACATGTGTAGTCTGAAAAAAAATATGGTTTCACCAAAAACAAGCACTGCAGCATGTAGAAAGTAATAGACAGGGTTCCAAAATACGAGCTTTACTAAACTAAACTCCTAAAGGACTAAGGCCTATTTTTTGACAAAAATCACTTGAAATTGTCATTTCTGCTGTGTTCTTTCAAGAAAGAAAAAAGTTCAAAAATAAAAAATCCAACCGTAGGATCTTGTACTATACTTGTATGAGATCATGTGGTAAAATTTTTATCAAGTTTGACTGTACAGATTGAAAAATATTAGCACTCAAAGTTGGGGGGAGAAAAGTTTTTTTGAACACAGGTGAACATTTCAGAAATGGACTCACCTTGGCTCTTATTCCATCCACTAGCAAAGTATAAAGGAACTTGTGACAAATTTTAAACCGCTCTCACAACATTGGCAAAATATTCAATGCTTTACACATATGCATTTTACAGCTTGTTAATGTCCATTTCAAAACCTGGCTAGGGACAGTCTTTAGAAGATGAGTGGATTTAGAGCAGACTATCATACCTTTCTTCAACAGTGAGCTAGTGCTACACAGGCAGAGCCTCTTGTATTGTTTTGTAGTAGTGTACCTACTTCTGGCCAGAGTGCTGTAAGGCCCTAAGGAACTGTCACTATTGTCATCATCCAAGACAGCCGACGGAACATGCCTGAGGCTTCTCAGCAACATCGATCATCAATCTCCATAGCCAGCACTCTCAGAAATGCAGAGTATGGCGACGTGGTGAGCACATACACCCCCGAGTTCCCAATCACTGAAGCACAGCAATTCCCTTCCACGGTCTTCATTTCGTTCATGAGTCCGCACAAGGAATCCTTCCACTGGGACATGTCCAAAACATCCCAGGGCAACGGGTCATTCCCTGGTGGAAGCACCTTCACATTGTCAGCCATGTCCAGTAACATGCTGCAAATCCTCTCTTTGTCATCGAGATTTTTCATGAGAAAATTGGGCCCATTTCGGCCCAAAAAGTGGAGGCAGTGTGAGTGGGAAAGCCCTTTTACTATAACGTCAGGCTCACCAAAATTTTCTTCTTCCCTTGTGGATGGCTCTCCGTTTAGACCTAGCAACCATTATTTACAGTCCAGAAAACAATGTCAGTTTGCTGAAGAACGGAGCTCAAGACAGAATCAAGACTTCACTGTTTTTTGAAAGGCAGAAATTAAATTTTTGACTTTTCATATGTGTCATACTTACTCCATCTCAAAAGAAGTGTCTGCAGTGTTGTTGAAAACATTTGATACGAATTTTGTTGATCCTATTGTGAAAAGCCCAATTCAGAAAGGTTCAAATTTTATATCACGAAGACTCAATGAAGAATGTTGCATGTGTTCATTGCAACCAAAATAAAGTTGGACAGAGAAAAACCCTCCATATGACCTGCTCAAAAAAACCTAACAAACATGAGTTCCTATTTCTAGGACAAGTATTTCAGGACAGAGGGAGTTTGTTCAACTACCCTTACCATCTGCTGGAATCTTCAGGGCAGACAGCTTATCAGAACCCTGCCCTTCCAAGTTTTGCAGATGTTCTGGAATCATGTGGTTACAGCATTGGGGTGACAAGGTGGCGTTAGAGAGGCTTACCATCATCGTCAACATTGAAATGAACTCCAGAAACCGGAGTCTCCAAAAGGTCTGTCAAAAACTCGTCTCTTCTGAATAGTAAAGAGTCAGAGCTCAGTGCTTCCTCCATTGGTGCCTCCTATGGTTCCTTCACTCAAACGATCTCTGCCACAACACATTACCAGGCAAGGCAATTTCCATTGAGTCCGCAATCTTTGATGACAAGGGCAAAGTTCTGTCCAATTGTAGTAAATTCAAATCGATACTGGTCCCCTATAAAAAACCTGTCTCACTTGAGCATCTCACTTCAATTCAGGCTGTCGGAAATTAGTCAATTGAAGTACTTGAAAGTACCTTCTTTGGGCTGCCAGAAACAGGGCACCATCAACATTTTTTAATTTTTTTTTTGAAACACATGGACAATTTCCATTGCAAGGGGAAACAGTACAGAAAACCAGAGGCAGAGGCCCTGGCAAACATATTTATGTTTTCAGACAACTAAATTCAAATGACCAGCAAGGTCGCAAATGTTGTAACCAGGGGCCAGAACACCACAGGGAGTTCACTCGAATCTCCCCATCTTGGGAAGAGCCATCCTCCAGCTAATCACAAGGTGGGAGTGAACCCAAAAAAATTCAAATGGAAGCCATGTATTGTCAAATCTTCTAAGGAAGGCACCATCAACATTCAAAATCAAAGCTTGTGATCACACAAATCACAGTGCCAAAAATTCTAATAAACAATTGATTGACAAGTACTATTAAGGTAAACCTGCCTATGACAGGCATAATGAGTGTTTTGCCCTGTTATAATTAGCAAAAAAATTCAGAGTTTTTTTCCATACAAAGACATCTTTGAGAAAAGAAGAGAGCAATTGAAATTTTATTTTTCTCACAAAGTACAAATTTCTTATGAATTTTTGAAGTGCAATTACCAATTGGCCCAAAAGAGTTTGTAGACCAACTCAAAATCAGCAGAAAGTGTATGCATGATGGCCACCCTACCACCTAAAGCACTCAGAATATTTCCTAACATGGGTACAATATTTCCTAACATGGCCATAACTTGAAGGATTAAAATTATCACTTACTTTGATGAATTTACACTCAAAAGTTAAAAGTTTCTAAAACAGACAATAATAACTCCATCACCATCACCCAAACCATTGATTTTGGCCAATAACGAACCTAATGTAGTCCTAATCTTATTTATTAAAGAAAATTTGTCATGAATCATTTCCTCAGTGCCTGTTATAGGCAGGTTTACCTTATATCACTCTCTGCTCTGCCACCAAATACATCTAGTAAGCACTTGGTCACCTCAATCTATAACGCAAACAGAAAGTGACACTACATATGTATGAAAGTGACTAAAAAACAGGATAGGTAGTTTGCATTGCAAGGTGGGAAGATCGAATTTAGAGCAAATTGTAGACGAGTTTTCTAGAAGATCGGCTAGAAGCCCTTAATCTAAGACATCACAATACTGAAGACCAGTGTTCCCAGAACCTCTTTCCCCATATTTGCCAGGAGGCTATACACGTGTTGCATAAAGGAGCTTTTTCCGCAACACCTATTCCCATGGGTGGAAGAAGGGAAATAAATTGCATATTAAAATGTGGAAATTTGCATACATTTTTTTTTTGTGGTAGAGTGAAAGTTGTGACACATGCAAAAATTCAATGCAAGGCAAATAGATACTTCATCTCATTTGCTATGGCAAAATTGCTAAGTGCAAAATGCATATGCTGTGAAATGGAGATTTTTCTTTCAAGTGAAAACAAAAGTGCACATTGTATTTCAATCAAATTTATACATCATTTTCTTTTCAAATTATAAATCCTATGATAGAAAATTCACTAACAAGGGACTTGAACCCTTCTAGACTGCCCAATTGCAATGTTAGTGTTCTACATACATCACAAGACAAACAAAACACGTTAGGGTTAGGAAAAACAACAAAAAGCAAAAAATGTAACCAGAAAATGAGCAATCGGAGTGGGTCCAACATTCCAGCACTCCATCCTCGGCTCTTGGCAGCATGAGCATCACACCTAGTTGCAGCGGCAACACACTCAACTGCCAACTCGCCGCAACAGCACAACTCATAGCCTCCGTCATAGAAGCAGCAGCACACCTCCGTCGAAGTAAGATGATGGTAGTTAAGGAGAACTTGAGTTGCAAGGCATGCTTGACCTCATGAAAACTAAGGAATTTTACTTAGATGGTGAGGATACTGCTCCTCCGGCTCTAAATTAGACATCCCCTTGCCAGCCAACCATGACAACACTTTTCCCAGATTCAATGGCTTCCTTGTATGGGAAATCCTGGAGTGAAAAGTACTTCTGGCCAAACATACGCACAACAAGGGGCAAATGTTTCCCTAACCTATTTCTTTAACAAGATTTAAGAAATTTAAGAGTAGAGAAACACCTCTCATCTTCCACTGAACCAAGAACCAAACTGCAACCTATCTCAGCAAGTTTGAAATACTCTAAGATTAGCTTACTCAAATGGCGTGATTGAGAAAGGTTTCGCCACAACTTTATGATAGGATTCAAGTGAAATGGTGGCCCACATGCTGCCTCAGCATTTGCCTTCATTGTCACCTTGAATAACCCCTGTTGGTTATCCAAATTCGATGTTGATAACATCTCCGGCACAGTGTATGGCTTCCCACCTTCACACAAGGGATGTCCATTGTTCACAGGCCTCACCTTTGCAAAGAAACTCTTGAGAACCGCCAAATGATGGCCAAAACTTTCATTGGCACTAGTCTGCCACCAATATTGGGGATAAATAATCCCAAACGCATCAAGAAGTTCTTGCTGCGAGAATCTACAGTCTAGCTCATCATTCAAAGATTGGGCAATTTCTGCACAAATTGAAGCACCCAGAGTTAGAAGTTTACAACTCACTCAATAACTAAACTTCACTTGCACTCACTCCTTAAGTTGTGAGAACCAAGAACTCATATAGACTCACCCATTCAGTTATCAAATAAGCATAGAACTAATAGAAACAACTCATTCATCAATAATTACCCAAGCATTGGTTTAGTATTCAAACCAATTATCATCAAAGAACAAAAAATTGATAAATGAAAAAACAAACAAAAAATGGAAATATGATGTGGCGGCCCCACCTCTCAGCCTCTCACTCTTTGAGTCTCTCACTCTCTCGGTTGCACTTGCCAGAAACTCTCTCAGATGCAACTACCGCAATTGGCATTCAGAAACAAGAAAAAAAATGGAAATATGATGCTACAGCCTCCAGCTCTCAGTCTCTCACTCTCCGATGCACCTACAGCAATTGGCAGACAACAACAACAACAAAAAATTGGCAAACGGACAAACAAACAAATTTGGAAATATGATGCTACAGCCTCTAGCTCTCAATCTCCGATGCACTTGCCGCAAACTCTCTCAAATGCACCGGCGGCAATTGGTAGACAACATCAACAATAAAAAATAGAAAATGAACAAACAAAAAAATATGGAAATATGATGCTATGGCCTCCAGCTCTCTGATGCACTTGTCGCAATTAGCAGTCAACATAGTAGCATGAAGCATTTCTAAGAGAATAGAATGACCTGAACCTCAACATTGAATCGCAAATGCAAACCAAACATAAGAAAAGAAGAATAGAACTAACATAGAATGCAAAGCAAACAAACAAAAAATTTGAAAAGAGTTACTTGAGAACTATTGTTCAATGTTGTCTTGCACCCAATTGAACTCCTCTTGGGTGACAAAAAGATGTTGCCATGTTTGCTTATCATGGCATCTTACAAACACGTAAGTCTTCTCAAAGTTGAAGAATAAGTGACAAATGCCAGTATCTCCAGGTAGCTGCCGCCATTGGAGAGGAATTTCGGAACTAGACAATGTCAAAAGATCGTTGTAGTACGGGAAGTCGGTTTTCTTGTATGAAGTGGAAGAATCAATAATCATGCAAGCGAGTTCATCTTGGCAAAGCTTCACCACTTGCATGAAATCGCAAATGAAAATATCACAAGCCTGGGAAAGCTTTATCAGGCAATGCACAACATTCACAAGAAGAATGAAGCAAGCCAGGGAAAGTAAAACCTCAATGTCGAACAATAGATCAAAGTTGTTAGTGGCACCAGTTGCCGGTTTCGAGCTTGTACTCATGTCGACACCCATTTTCACGAGAAGAGTGTGGTACTCTGATAGGATTCTTGTTGCTGGACTTCTCATCGAAATCCAACGGGTGTCCACATTTCTTACCATCTTATTGCCCTTAGTTTACATGAAATCAGCAAGCCTTTGCAACTCAGTGTGACGCTTGTTCCTTTGATAGAAGTATGCATGAACGGACTGGAACAAACCTTCTAGCCTAGAGATCATCGGAAATTTGGACATAGTCTCAACTACAAGGTTAAGACGGTGACTCACACAATTGGCACCAATAAGAAACGGAGCCCACTTCTCCCAAATTTGGGTTGTTACTCCCATCCTCGATCCTTGAAATGTGCTTACACCATCAACGCCAAAACAAACCAATTTTCTCGCAATCTCTTCACGAGTCAAGCCTCCCTCGCTCAACAAAGCATGCATGATTAGATCAGTTAAGTGGTCAACTGTACCGCTTTCCGAAATGCAAGACAAGTGCAACAGATGAGGAATTCTCTCCCAACAATCCATGGCATATACATGGACCCCAAGCCAAGATGTGTTATCAATTGCCGTGACTTCATCGGCACTGATTGAAATTATACTAGCAGACTGGACAATAGACTTCAAGGCGAACAAAACAGAGCCATGGAGATGTTCGCTCATCTCCCAGCTCGTTATCTCCGACTAGTGCTTTCAGGGAAGGTTTCTTACCTTGAGCTGCCTCGACAATTGTTGCTAGCACTCATAATCGCAGAGCGGACAACCATGACTCAGAATATGAAACATGGTAGCAAACTGCACTTGCTTTCGCTTGAACTCCCCTTCCAGGCCTCCAAGCATTTGTTCAGCCACAGTAGCAGATTACTTCGGCCCCGCCCACAACTTCACCAACTGCAGGTGCTTGCAGTCATGTTTCACGAATATGTCACCTTTTTTCAGGTGAGGTAGTGGAACGTCGTCTTCTCTACAGGTTCGTTTTCCTTAATGTTTTTCTAAATTGTCGGCCTTCGGAACCAAGACTTTGCACCTCCCCGTGATTGTTGTGTAGCTGCAGCAAACTACGCCAACGACATCGCCATCTCCATTAAACTCACCCTCTGCCCAGGCGAATTTACAAGCCTAGACTTCTTGCCATCAACGGGTGACAGTGCTAGCAACGGTTTTCACCTTCTTTTGCCATGACATTGCAACCTGATTGGTCCTCTTGCCCAACACGTGACCCTCGCAATCACCATTGCCATTGCTCATTGGATCAGCAGATGGAGACACAACTGTAACTTTAGACGTTGGGCGATTACGAGGCATTGGATGTGAAACCAAGTGTAACAAGCGTGTCTCAGACACATAGGTGACGTCGAAGGAGCTGCCACCATCGTGCACATTGGGATCAACATTTGGGACCAAGTATTTCCCCAAACCGCTAGTATTGCGACTTGAGCTGAAAGTGTGCACTCGAAAATTCTCTGGGAATTTCAGTAGAGGCGCCATCTCAAAAAGCCACAGTCCTGCAATCCCAACATCCAATGCAGCAATACCAAGAGTCCAAGATGCAATCGTAAAGCCAAACAAAATGCAAACAATAGATTAAGCAAGTGAGCATAAGCAAATCAAATGGCGAGCAACAATGTACTCCAAGACTTGAAGGTCTAAAGCGCGATCACCAACATAAACAACAGAAGGAAGGCATAGGAAACTTGGGAGACACCATAGGTGATGATGCAAGAACTCTGTGAATTGAGCAATTGAACAACGATTAAATTGAAGAGGAAGAACGAGTCGTTCAGTCGCTGCCTCCATTCCCAAATTGTTGTGAATGCAAGAGTCAGGAGACGATGAACCTGCAACTCTACAAGTCTCCACTCTCTAGTTCTCCAAGAATTGCACCGCAACAAGGAAGTGGCAGCTTCAGCATTGAAAGCCAGGAGCGAGGGAAACCAATTTTGAAAAAGAATATAATCACCACGATTCCAAGAATCATGAACGCAAGCAAACAGGAAGGCCAACGATGGGCGATGGCAGCAGTGCAGTACGGAAGCAAAACTTAATGCAGAGCAGGTATAGAAGCAGAAGTTAATGCTAAACTAAGAGAGAACCTGAGAGAAACAATGCTAATCCCCCCCTACTTTGGAGCCGCCTAAACCCTGAAGCCCTGGCTAATTCCAACCTTCAGATGCAGCCGCCAAGCGAACACATCGATGACCCAGGTTGCAACTGCGCGACTAGATGAAAACTATTTAGCAAATGGATGCTATCTCAATTTACAACGAATACGTGACTTGGCGAGTTTCTGTCCCTGCATCTGTAGAATTTTGCTCAAAATCTTATTTCTAGAGTCATTTCTACAATATACTTTTAGTTCCTAGATTTCTGTGGTAGAAATCTAGCGCAAATTAGCTAGTTTAGAGATCACTGCTGAAGACATTATTATTCAGCTGCAGTAAATGCTGCAAGTGCAAATAGCTAGCAAGCTAAGGGAACTCAATTCGCCAAGGTAAGGTACGTTGTCTACGACCCTCTCAAATGAAATGAAAGCTGCTCATCTGCAATATCACAGTGCTAGTGACATTATATACGGCAGGATCACTTGACCTAATTGTTGGCGGGAGTGCCCTGACTGCCATCTGTCCACTTCACTTAATTGTTCCCAATTCGTGCCATCTGTCCATCCACTATGTACCAAGATACGTCACTGACCTTGTGCTGACTAAGTAAAGCGACCATTTAAGAGCTGATTGCCTTTCCAGGGATTTGTTATTTGTGACTTTTTCCACTCCACCCCAAGCTTGGGGTGGTGTACTTGGCTACTAAGCAGTGTTTTTTTTTTGGTTTTCAGACAAATGGTTATGTGGCCTTCCTTTCAAGAAGGTTCTGCGTTCCTTGGCTCCTTCATTATGGGGATTTGAATTGAATGAGGCCAATTATGAGTATACAATTTTGAATATCTAATTTTTGTATGCAATATTTGTATGTATTGGCTCTGCATGATGGATAAAATGAGGTTTTGGAAACATTGTGGCAACAATGTGCAAAGTGATGATGATAGTCTGGCATTTTTTAACACATTTATCCCCTTTTTTTTCTATAGGCTTGAAGCTGCCCATTTTTTTTTGAGGCAATTGGGCATTTAATTGCCTAAAAAAATAACCCTGCTACTAAGGTAGTCTGCTCTTAAAGCGTCCATGCTCTAAAAGCAATTTTGCTTTCTTTCATGTACCAACATTATTCATTTCAGAAGACGGTTGCTTTTAGTGACCACTGCATTTCAACTTAACCCCTAAAGGATGAGGCACATTTTGGACACAAACTGTGAAAAACTGCCACTTCTTAGAACAATAAGAAAAAAATGAAAAAAAAATGTTTTTTTTCAAAATTAAACCGTACAAATTTGTACTAGAATACTATGGGAATATGTGGAAAAAATTTCAGAAACTTTGACCGTACGGATTGAAAGATTATAACGTTCGAAGTTAGAAGAAAAAGTTTTTTTTTGACCCTGCCCGACAGGGCCAGCAGACTTTAACTCCTGTAAAAGTGAGATTTTTACACTATACATGGTTATTTTTTTTCACATTTGTATCTGAAATCATGTAAATTACATACCTGTAAAATTTCAGAAGTAAAGGAGGAGCTTTGCAAAAGCTGCCCGATTAAAAAAAACATTCGGGGCAGCATAACTTTTGATCCGGGCATCTGATCGAAAAAAAAAAATTATATTCCCACTTAGGGGGTACATGTTTACACCTTGTGTCAAAAATTTGTGAACATCCAACCAAAATTGACTTCATAGGAACCTACCCGGATTTCGATTGTCCGTTCAATGGACAATTGTCCTTTAGGGGTTAAAAAAATTGTAACTAATTTTACAAAGGTCCAAAAAACATGAAACAACTTGGGTTAGATGTCAGTTCCATTTTTCTTCCTACGGAAATTTAATAAAAATTGTTTCAAAGAGTTTAACTTCCCTGGAAAGGCAATCAGCTCTTAAATGGTCGCTTTAAGAGCAGACTACCTTAAGATTAGATAATTTTTAAGTGAGAAGGCACACAAGTTCGAATTTCCGGAATGAAAATGACAGAAAATTCCATCCAAATATTTCTGGAATAAAAAATAACTAAAAAAATCCATTACTTTCACACTATAGGTCCAAACACCATTAAACAAAGTCTTTGCACCCCTCCTTGTTAAGTGCTTTTTGACGGTGCCCAAAACGTAACCGGGGGATCTATGGTTTTGGAGATTTCAACATAACAAAGAAAACAAACTCATTTAAGTTATAGATTGGAGGATGAAACATGTAGAACAAAGGCATGTTTACACCACAAAACTTGGGCTTAGATAACCCATGAACACCAATGGTATCTTATTCAAGGGATGAGACCATTGTAAGTGGGGGATTATGCATGAAACAAGGGACTTATAAGTAGTGGCAAAAACATTTAGTGTAAACCAAAAGAGTTGAGTTATGGCCCATTGTGCACTTGGGTTGGATTTTTTAAGTAGAGTTATCTTTAGAAGCCTTTTTTTAGATTTACCCCACAATCATAGAAGCTCTTTTAGTCAATGTTGCCCTACATGTTTGTGTGTGGTTTAGTTATGTCTCTCTCCATTTTAGATCATTATTTTTTGATGATGTTAGGCTAGGAATGGCCGAAAAAATAAACAACCATAAATGAATGGCTATAAAAAGTCTCCCTGAATTTCCTCATGGCCTTTGGGATTGAGTACTTCCAAAACCTTCCCCTAAAATACTCCCCTTAGGTCCAAGAAGTCACTATCTACTTCGGCTATGTAGGATTCTAACAGGGATTTTCATCTATTGAAAAAATAATGGGCTACAACCCCAAGTTCTATTTGGTGTAAACTCAAAAGCTAGGTACCATAGCTATCTTCCAATCAAAACACTCCATTTCTTTGGGCTCCAACCCCAATTTTTTGGTGTAAATAGGCCATGAGACTTACAATAAATTTCCATCCAAAATTGTATAGGGGCATTGCAAGAAACACTAACCTATTTTCACGTCACAATCAAAGTGACTCTCGTATCATCCACTATAAATTTTGAATTAAAAACCCAATGCCAAAAATAAAAAATCTATTTCTAGTTAACTTGATTTTCATTCTATTTTTTATTTTTTTTAAATTTTAAAAAATCATTTTATATTTAAATTTAAATTATTTTAATATGTCACAATTTTGAGTTTAGTTTTTTTAATACTAATTACCAGTTTAAATTAATGATTTTTGGTTGAAATTTCTGCAATGTATTCTTATAGTAGGTAGACATGTTCCTATCAAAGGGCATCTAATAAAACATTAGTTTATGTCTTCCAAGTTCGTGCAAAGAGGCCTTCTTCTGCACTTTCTTGAAAACATTAGAAATGGTTTTGACCTGATTTATTTAATCAAATCTCATTGTCATGAAGTCTTTCCAAATGACCAATTTTTCGTTTTAAAAAAAATTGATTTTCCTATTTTCTACAAATTAAAATGTCCAAATTGTATATATTGGGAGAGATTCTTGGACATAGAATTTTGATGAAGAAAATATATAGCCAAACATTTTTATTTTTATAAAATGGAAAAATCAATTTTATATAAAACTAAAAATTTTGACATTTTAGAGGACTTCATGGTGATGAGATTTGACCAAAAAAATGACGTCAAAACTATTTCTAATGTTTACAAGTGTGTGTGCAAGAGAGGCTTCTTTGCACAAACTTGGAGGACATAAAATAATGTTTTTTTAGATGCCCTTTGTTAGGGACATGTCTACCTTCTATAGGAATGTACCACAGAAATTTCAACCAAAAATCATTAATTTGAATCGGTATTTAGTATAAAAAAACCCTAAATTTGAAAGCATGACTACTTCACAAATTTGATTTGAAAATATAAAATGATTTTTAAAATTTTCTGAAAAATAAAGGGTACAATGAAAATAAAAAATTCTAGAAATCCATTCTTTATTTTGGGCATTGGGTTCATAAGTCAAAAGTTATAGTGTTGGACACAAACCGGTTATCCAAAACACTACGCAAAACAGACAGTGTTTCTTGCAACAACCCTATACCTCATCCACATGAGTGATATAATTGATCAAATAATATGTAGCAATTTAGTGATTCCACTCATTGAAATTGGAAGAATGTATTATCAAATATTCCCTCAAAAAATTAGATTCTTTCATTTTTTTCGCAAAATATCACTAGAAAAATACCATGCTGCGAACTTGAATGTCCCAATTGGATTGCTAATTGAAACTTTTCTTCTTCACCAATCTCACCAACGAGGCTTTCCCTTATTTGAAACATAATATCATTGACTATGAAATGATCATTGTTAAATTGAAAAGAACCCACATATTTGGAGAAGTCTTTTCATCTAAAGGATGAGGTACCCCAACATAACATTCTAAATTGATTATCACGAGTCACCCAAACATTGTAGATTTCCAAAGAATATAGGCTAATAGAAAAAAAATAAATCTTTTTATAAGCCATTGAACTTTGTCCACATCACTTCATTCTTTCTTTGATACCCATGTCTTCTTGAGGTAAAGAGGGACCCTAGTATTAGTAGTAAAGAGTGTTATGACTTCCTTGGATTGCATAAAGGAATATCTTCTTGTATTTTTAGATCTTGAGCTTATTGTAGAGATCCATGTTCCTTGGTATACAATGTTTTGAGAATTTGAGGGAGCCTTTTTCATATTTTCATAATAATTAAGATTTCAACTAACCAATCTTGTCCATAACATTACACATCTAGATTGCTTGTATGGTGAATTTCATTAAAATGGTGGTATTATTCTATAATTTCTAACAGATTCCATGCCATTTTAATGGAATGTTGTGCAATTTCTAACATGTTTTGTGCCATTTTACCGTAATACCACCATTTTAATGAAATTCACTATTTGTTCTAAAATGTGAAAGCTAGGAGTCAAGGAAAGGGGGGCAAAATTCTTCTACCTTTGTTAAGAATTCTACGACTAGGATTTTAAGTGTAGAGAAATTGAGTTAAATCCATGGAAATTGGCTAGGTATGAGGTAGGGTCTCTCTCTTCTTGTCCCTTAGTGGGTGAGTTGTGTATTGTAACAATTTTCTTTGCAATTGAATCATGAATGGAGTTGTGCCCAAAAAATAAACAAAAAACCCCATTATTTTCCATAGTTGGGTGATGGTTATATCAAAAGTCATATAGCTTGAAAATGCAACAAGTATGCTACAACCATTGATATTGTGGAAAGTGTACATGTAAGATATTCCAAAATGTCATTTTAGAAGTGTGATTTGTGTATATTCAAATTAATGTTGTTTAAAATAGTACACTAACTTGTGATTTTCTCATCAATGAATAGTTGTAGTTAAGAATTTGCAAATTTGCACTTAGGCTATTGTGGATTTCTCTTTCAAGATAATACTTTGTGAAGGTGTCCATAATAGTAAGATGAGAGTTTTCTTTAAATATTTACCAAAGAATAGTTTGTTGAACAATCTCTATCACAATATGGTGTACTTTAAGTAAGGTTAGTTTTGTAGAATAGTTGTAGTAATAAGACTAAGTAATGACCTTTGAGGAGATTTTCAATAAATTGCGGATTTCGAATTCTCATGCTTAAAAACTGTCGGCGCCATCCACCAATATGTGTCACAGTCAATTCAGGTGCAATCTACACAACATTTACAAACTCATTCACACACAAATATTCATCAATTTCGCAGTTTTCAATTATTTTGGTATCAAAGCTTTGAGTAGATGTGCCAAAAAAATAGCATGTGTCCCCAGTTCATGTCCCAAGCTCTTACTGACATAGAACTCCCCGCCAACATTTTCAAGACAGGCACAAGGGAAAGATTGTTGGGTGGGAGACGACCGCAATTGGAGTCCAGACACATGTTCAATTGCAGACAGAATATTTTAGGATATGATTGAGTTGCCTGTAATGCTAGTGCACAAATTTTGTTGTTCAGTTCTACATTTCCTTGCTGTCCTCTCTCAAACAGATGGTCAGTCGGTTGTGTTCAATTTGTCACTTCTGTTGATTTCAAATGAAGTATTGGAATTTTTAATGACTGCTCAGGGCCTCCTAATTTCAAACAAGTTGTGTCATATTTGTTTAGGGTTTAGGTGGCATGATTTGTAACTTTGTTGGGTTTGTTGTGATTATGATGTGAGCAGCATTCACTTGTTGTCTTCTTGATCTGAGCAATGTCTTTGCAATGTTTGTTGAAATAGTGCATAATCCTGCAACAATCGGCGTTGTATAGGGTATTAAAAGTAACAAGGTCCTATAAATTGTACAGAGGACCCTAGCATATTGTTTAAAACCAAAGATCAATGAGATCAATTTCTAGGGCTTTCAAAATGGTATTAAACCTATTTTCTCCTCATAGCTATTCTGGGCTTATTACAAACCCTATTTGCTTCATGCCATAGGTTTCATATAGGGCAATGCCCCTCATCGTCGGGGATTGCGCAAATAAAATTGCCAATGAGGAGGGCGGAGCCAAATGAGGAGGCACTTTTATTTGCACAATCCCCGACAACAAGAGGCATTGTCTGACATAAACCACAGACATGGATAAGGAAAACGATGGATGAGAAAGAAAGTTTTGAACAATAAAGAAAAATGTGACAAATGAAAAATTTGTAATGCATTGTTATGGGGGATTTCCCACATAATGCTCACATTACGCAATATGATACACTTGCCTTTCTAACAAGCAATTTCTTGGTGGTGGTTTCCGTGATTTATGAAGGTCTTTGAAAAGCATTTGGAAGTTAGAATTGGGGTCTTCATCTACTGGACTTCAAAGCATGGATCTATGAGCAAATTTCAGAGATGAAGTTTTAAATTATCAAAGAAAATGTCCCTTCCAAACTCTCTTTGAAATTTGCCCATAACTTTTGATTGGAAGCTTTAAATGTCAAACAAATTTTTGGAGGTGAAATTTGGTTTGATTTCCGACCTTTTCTAAGTTTATAGTTTTTTGAAAAAATTTATTCTACTATGCCTAAATGAGGTTTGAAATTCTACTAAAAGTATGTTTACTAGTTTTCACTTAACTAAGAGTGGTTGAGCTCCTACTTCTTTTTAGTAAACATCTTTCATGTGGTTTGTCCTACCTCCTACCACCTCACTTGTATAAAGGTCTTGTCTTCTCATCTTCTCATATTTTCTAACATCAAGGTAAGTGGTCCTCCTAGTCCAATTGTCAAGTTAATAATAATCTAACATGAATAAAGTGTTAAAATATTTCTAAAATTAAATTTTAATCAAATTTTAAAATTAAATTTAATAGTCTTGTGTACATGGTGGGTCTATTGATGTGGTAGCCTTGCCTACGTAGTGGGTTTGCTAATGTGGTAACCTTGCCTACATGGCAAATTTTGCCTAGGTGGCAACATACATGGCGTATTTTTTCACAATAGAAATTTGATCAAATCACAAAATAAAATCAACATAGTTGTGTTGATTATTGTCCGAAGAAGATGTCCTAACCAATAGAAATAACCAACATATATTAGTTCATTTTCATGTTAGATCGGGCACTCATTTTTCTTGTAGTATATGTGCCAAGTTATGCATTGTTGGTGATTTATATTTTGAAAGAAGCATTGATATAGAAGATTTTGTGGTGTACTTTGCAAAAGTGTTAAATGAGAGCAAACTTTTGAATCTAGCTTTTGACAAGGCTCATGAGTCATGCCTTCTAGTAGTGTAGAGATTCATGTTCATCTTTTTCAGGTTGCAATAGTTACATGAACGTGGCGGATTATGTGATAACTCTAAAACCTTCAATGCATGCTCACAACCGGCACCATTTTGAAGGTGCAACGACATCCTCTTTAAATCCATGTGCTCAGAAAACAATGTGTCACTGAAAACAATTCAAACAGACAGTGTGAGAGAATGAGAGATGATCATGATTTCCCCAAACATTGTAAACCCCCAAAGAATATAGACTAAGAGAAAACTAAAAAGGAATTATCCCTTTTATGAGCTGTAAAACTTTGCCGATGATGTTACTTCATTCTTTCCTTGATATTCATGTATTCTTGAGGTAAAGAGGGACCCTAGTACTACTACTAAAGAATGCTATGACTTCCTTGGGTTGTACAAAAGAACATCTTCTTGTATTCTTGGGTTTTTGAGCTTGTTGCGGAGATTCATGTTCCTTGGTATACAATGTTTTGAGAATTTTAGAGAGCCCTTTTCACGTTTTCATAGTGACTAAATTTGCCCATAACATTACACATCTAGAGAAATTAGTAGCCAAAATACTTAGATGAAAGATCTCTTTGAATATTTGCCAAATCAAAGTTAGTTGAACAATCACTACCACAATATGGTGTGTTTTAAGTAAGTTCTTTAGCATAGTCCTAGTAATAAGACTAAATAATAACCTTTGAGGAGATTTTTTAGTGAAAAAATTACTAGAATCGTGTGATTGCAAGAAACACTTGTCCTATTTTTTGTCCCCTTGTCCTCGGACGGGAGGTCTCTTGTTTATAACTTTTGCATTGTTTGTCCATTTGGCATGAAATTTGGATTGAAGGTGCATGTGGTAGTTACAAACATTGAGTAGTTTTTTCAATTTTTTTCAATTTAGTTTACTATTTTTAACCTACTCCTGGTTGGGTGTCTACCTTGGTCATTTTGGGGATTTTAGTCGTATTTTTTTACCCTAAATAGAAAATTTGAAGCTACAAATTAGACATGTTGGAGGTCTTCTAACATTACAAGGAATTAAGGATTGACATGAGTTTTTATGAAATATCAACATGTCAGTTGTGGACATGGGATCCAACTGACCTTCCTTTATGCGAAGGTTAGCTACAAAGAGGGAAAAAAATTCCTACATAAATTTTTTTAAATTACTAAAAATGAAAAGGTCCACATATTCCTTTTCTGCTTTTTTTTGCTTCCAGTGGATTCTATGGTACTCGTTGCAATCAATAATATTACAAAGTACTAAATCAAAATTTCAAATCTACAAGCACTTTGGATCAACGATTTAGATTTGCAAGGGTGTTGTTGACATATGGTATTGGTAGCAGTACATATTATTGCCAGTTGTAAGCCCCCAATTCATCACCAAGGGTTCACTCTTTTTTTTTTTTTTTCTTCGTATTTCGTCATTTTAAATGCACTTTTATATACAAAAAGTCCTAAAAAGAGTGTAGAACCAAAATAGGAGTGTCACATTCCAATATAGTATTTGGTCTATTTTTAGAATATTATAGCTAGAATGGCCCAACCATGAGTTGTAAATAGGTTAGAACCCAACTAATCGTGGCAAATTGGTCAATTATGAATGATGGGCGTATTAGGCTCAAAACCCCACATGGAAAGGACATCTCTAGGCTAGAATTGGTTGAGGGAACCCTGGTAAGGCATAGAAATCAATTTCCAGAGATAGGTTCTAGTTTCCCTTTCCCATTGAAGAAATAGCAGAAACCCAATTTGTTGGCTTGCAGATATTGAAGATACCAAGGTGGGACCGTGGAGGAATCTAAGGTCCAAGGAGGGTGATTTGGGGTTAAACCCATGCCCGGGAACCAACAACAAGGTCGGTTCACCAAGATTCCCCCTAGTGTGGAAGATTCTCCGGCCACCGATAATTAAACGAGGGGGTGGATTTTGTCCCCTCTAGGCTAATGTGTAGAGTAAAAATATGAGCATACACATGTGTTGGGGGATCCCATGGGAGGTTGCACGAAAAGTTTTGGAATTTTCTGATAGTCAGAAGATGTCTTTCTGGACGATCAACTGCCCAAACCTATGATAGGAAATTCTTAGAAATTCCCCATGTGACGGTAAATTCCCACTAAAAATTCATATAGCTTCTTTTATGTTAATAAGCTGCCCTGATAAGTTTCACGACATTTTGATAGTCAAAAGTACCTGTACTAGCTACATTCCCCGACAATTAATAAAATTTAAAGTCCACAACAAGTTTGACCGGTGGAGCGGGATCATGCAAAGGCGGAATGGGGCCCAAGATAGGTCTTTTCTCACTCCCCCGTATCAACTTAGGAGCCTAGGCTAGTTACTTTTGCTAGAAAAGTTAACCCCCAAAAGTTGGGATTTTTCTTAGTTTTGGCGTTAAATTGGCACTGGGTTTTGTTGCAATTTTGAAGACAGAAAAGGGGGAGGGAATTCATTTAGATTAAAAATGGCCTTCTGAAGTCAATGGCGCAATCCATTTGTGATTCGTAGTTAATCTCCAAAAGTTAGCTTAGTGGGTCAATATAGGATGAAAGCCTTGAGTTTTGGATGAAAATCCAAGAAGATAAGGTTAACTTAGATGAACGAGGAGAGGTGGGTGCCCGGGAAAGAGTATAAAAGGGCACCCTTTCTCCTCTCTCACCACCCCCTTTTTTTGTGTAATTGGGTCCGTTAGGTCCAATTGATGTTGGAATTGTGGCATTTTTAGCCACAAACCTTGCAACGGTGTTTTTTGGGCACTTTTGGCCATTGTTGTAATTTTTCAAGCTTGCAAGGTCTTTCTAGGTCCCCTACACCTTGGGTTTATGTACTCCTAACCCTTCCAAACTTGAGCTTGGAAGTTTGTTTATCTTACCTTGTTACTAGAGCTTGTGTGCGTTTACTTTGGTGAGTCCCTTTTGGCCACCCTCTTTGTCTTGTCATTGCACTAACCCTACAGCAACCCCCCATATGACTAGCAATGCCACTTTGGGGGGCCTTTAGTTCACGTCGTTGAAGTTACTAACTCGTATCGCTAGCCTTCGAGTTTCTAGGGCCCTTTCTTTGTCTTTTATCCTTATTCCTAACAAGTGACGTGTTATTCCTTGTGAGAGACACGCGGGGTGAAGGTAATGGATTCCGCTTGTACGGCGAAGCTTTGAACTCCCTAGGGGTAAGAAGGTCTTAGTGGTGTGTTAAAAGAGAGAACGACAACGAAGCTTTGAATCCCCTAGGGATAAAGAGTCTTAGTGGTGCATTAAAATCACCTCATGGGAGTGCCGTGAGACTAGGTGGCCCTTTCCCCCACAATGTTTGTCGCGCCCCTTAGTGACACTTACTACCTTAAGTTTCCTTCCAATGCTTCTCAAGCACTTGATACTTTAGTGGCACCAAGGGTCATGCTCTTCTAACACTGCACATGCCACGCACATCCAATGTTAGTCCCCAATTCCAACTTTTTGTAATAAGTCCCAATCACTGGGACTACTAGCACACACACACACCCATCATGACACCGGGACATGTTACTTGGTAACATGGGGCGGAACTTCCACCTTATTGTACAAGGACCCATGGTGGCACTACTCACCATGGTCCTAACCGCCCTTGAGTGTAACCCCAACTCCATACTAGGCTCCTTGTATATTTGTTACTTTCCACTTCATCACTAATCGGGACTCACCATTCGGGACACCTCACATAGCCTAGCAAGGAATGGGACTCCACCCAACCGGTGCCATGGGACACACGCAAGTGTCCCATGGTGCCTTGGAGTGGTGGTGACCCCACACCACCAACCTTGAGTCACTAGGACTCACCAAGGCTCCAAGAGTGAGTGAGGAGGGAGACCAATCCCTCCTATAGTACTTTCTGTGGGATTCGGTAGACCCCCCCCCCCTTGTATGTCAAGGGGGACTCCCAAACACCCTTTGATTTTGGAAGATCACCCCGTTTCTCCTGATTCGCACTAATTTGGGACTCCCGAACTTCCACCCGGCATAACTTTGCGGTACGGGATCCAAATCGCACATGCGACCCCATTTTCGACATCTAAGCGACGCGTAGATGCCGATGGACTACTCACTTGCTCCATTCGGACAAGTACTCGCAAAGTTATCGCCCTCCAAAGATTCGGGACACTCCCGGCGCGGCCAGGGCACTCCTGGCGCGACCAAGACCCCCCCAACTTTGAACGCCCATAACTTTTGACTCGCAAGTCCTAATCACGCGTTCTTTGGATGGTTTGAAGCGTCTTTTCAAGACCTTTCCAAGAATGTATCACACGCCCTCAAATTCATCCGGATCAGAGATCTACATCGCTCTGATCGCTCGGGACTCCTAGTCCCCCTCACCTCATCTCTTGCAAGGCTTGGGGAGTCACCCCCAATGTCCCCTTTGCTCACCAAGGTGGCATGGGCACGCCTTGTGATGAGGGTCGTGACAATGTTTAGTTTCCAAAACGTGTTGGGAACAAACCAAGTTTTAGGCCCCCAAAATAGGAGTTAGAGGTCAAGTTGAGAGTAGAGGAGAATTAGGAGAAACTAAGTGAGGTCCTCCCCCTACGGACCTAGCTACCCCCTCCAACCATGAACATGGGGGCCCCCAACTCCCTTTAATAGTTAGCAAAACGTTGGCAAAAAAAGAAGGAGGTCCAGCCGACTAGGCCAACATTCAACACTAAACCAACACTAGTCTCCGCTGAGCCCTTTGGGCCCTACGTTATGTTCCTTCTCTATGTCATTTGGAGAAGCTCTGGTTGGAATAGAGCTCTCAAAGTCCCTTGTTGTTAGTGTTAGTTGGAGAAACTCTAGTTGGAACATAGCTCTCAAAGTTCTAAGCTATCAGTGTTAATTGGAGAAGCTCTAGTTGGAACAGAGCTCTCAAGATCTAGTAATAGGGTCTTGGAATTTGAGGTTAATCCCTCCATACAGCGAAGCTTTGACTTTAGGTCTTAGGATTAGTGTAGATTTTGGGTGATGTTTAAGAATATGGCAAAGCTTTGACCTCAGGTAGATTAAGAAGTAGTCTTGAGTTTGGTTCTTAAAACCTTTCTTGGGAACCCTTAGTTTAGCTCCAAAAGAATAGTCAAAATCCAAGTCTCGCAAGAGTAGGATATGTAGAAAACTTAGAAAGAACCTTGACCGAGGCCCATCCCTTGGTCAGACCCTTGAGACCATAGGTCAGGTCATTTCTTAGGGTAGGAACCTATAGAGGAGGTCTGTAGCTTTCCAAAACCCTAAGGCACGTCCAAATCGGAGTAAAAATGAGGAAATTATTGCCGGATGAAGATTAGGGTCAAATTGGATGAAGAATAGCTAAACTTTGGATTTGACAGAGAATTAAGTAGATTAGGAGGAGGCTACCAATTAGGGTCCAGGGCCAAAGAGAAAAGTTGATTCCGAGTTATAGGTTAGGAGAAATGAACGGATGAAGTTTGGGTAAGGCTTGGATGAAAATTCAGTAGAAATCCCCGATCAGGGTCCAACTACAGATCTGGGTAGGAGAAATTCCTGTGAACCACCCCTCAAAATTTCGGATCTTTCCGAATTGGGGAACTAGGTGTAATCGATGGATGAAGTTTGAGGAACCAAATAGCGGTGAAACTTCATCCACCCATAACTTTGGCTAGGAAGGTCGGATAGGGTCGAGTCTTATGTTTTCAGAAATGGCATGAGATGAAATAGATGGTTACTAGGATACTTTTGCCCTGGTGTAGGTTCCATCCAAATCATCTAACAAGCCCTCCATCCAATCGGCCCAGAACATTGGAAGTAGTTTAAGCCAATCTTGCAATTTGGGGTCACTAAAGCACTTAGTAAAAAGATCCATTGCTTGGAAGGCACAATGGACCATGCTTAGACACCCAAAAGTAGGAGTCACTTAGCCGAAACTCAGAACTTGGTTGTGTTCGCGAATTACCAAGGGTGGGTAATTTGGCGCTCACACCAATCCTATGGCTCAAAACTACGTTTTTGAACCAAAAATGTGAAGTATTTCTTGCAGTCACCCAATCACATTTATTTCTAGTAAAAATTTTCTAAAAATCTCTTCATAGGTCATTATTTAGAGTCTTATTACTAAAATTATACAAGAAAATTTACTTAAAATACCCCATGTCGTCGTAGCAAATATTCTATATAAACTAGTGTGGTGCAAAAGTGAATCAATTGAAATATTGAATAGTCACCATTCAAAAACAATTGTCATTCATGAAAAATTGTGTTTGAGAATTTGAGAGTTTGAGAAAGAATTTCATGACTCACTTCATTAGGAATTGCTACCTCAAGAAGCAAGTGGAAGGTTGATTTGCTCAAAGGCAAAGAAGAATAGCTTCAGTTTTAAGACTACAATGAGACCATCAATCTATATACTCTTACTTAACCCCTCAATGCCCATGCTGCGAAAAAATCGCCTTTTAGGATTTTTTCAATGGAAGTTTTAGCAGGCGATGAAGTACAATGAAAAGAAAATTGAAATGGAAGTGGTGGGATTTCCCCTCTAGTACCTAGCAATGCGATTTCTGACAGTTCAAATGAAATTCAAATTACCCTGAAGAATAGAGATTGGAGCCGAGCCCAGTTTGGGACACAATAGTTGAGGCAGAAGTTTGGATTTCCATTGGCTATAGCCAGTGGGCGATTGTTGCATCGGCTTCACCAGAGAATCCATTGCAGGGAGCTAACTGCTAGTGCAGTATGCCACTTTGATCAACCACACAATTCATTCATGTTTTCTTGAAGAGTGTCATTTGTAGGAGTAGTTAGGGAGTGATGGCAATTGTAATGGTTAAGTTGCATTTTCCAGTTTTATGGATTGAGCATGCACGACCCACTTCTTTACTGGAAATGACAACAATGTGTAGCATGGCTAGTCAATCCGGCACCCAATTGATCTCCTAGTAGCAATAGCTATTTAGCCTCCAAGCACTCTCGACAATCCTCCTGAATCGCTCAGCTTTGCAGTGGTTGCCCCTGATTGGATCCACTTTTATCAGAGTCCCAATGAGGGGTGGAGAACTTGTGGTGATGAATTTTGCCCAACAGTGCTTGGATCCTCGCATACTAGTTACTCCGCCATCACCAAACTACAAGATCTTGATAGTGATTCCAGATTGCATGATGTCTATGTATGGGAGTAGGATGTGTTAGATTTGTTGTAGCATGGTAGAAACTAAGGATGTTTTTGAACCTTGGAAGACAGTGATATTGCAATTTCAATTTATTTCAAGTAGTCCCCACGATGTTGTTTTATTGTAATGCCAATTACCATAGCGGTGTTTTGGTATTGGGATAGATCTTGAGCCGGTTGCAACGAGGCCAACTGATCACTATAGCCAACCAAGCGTCGGAGATGAGTGTTGATTCATGTCTCGCAGCACTTCTATACACACCCAATGCTTTGGAAAATTGATGTAGGCATTCTAATGTACTATGTGCACCTCCTCCCAATTTTTCTGGATCTCGATCACAAGGGATCACTCACCACCTCTCTCGAAAGTTCAACCATTGTTGAAATTCCCGCTCAAGCGTTGCCAATCAAGTTGTCTAGATCATTATAAAACCCTTGTCGTGACAGTGAAATTTGTTGCAAATTCCTCCTACTGCTACATAAGTGAGTTCACTACCCAAATCAATGGTGAAATTTTGGACAAGCTCTGAGTGTGCTTACAAATCGGCTCTAAGTAAAATTGCCTCATAGGGCCTTTGGACCATGCTATTTCGGCCAGGGCGTTGAAAGGTTAAAGGAATTTCAATCACTAGATCTTGTTCATATCAATAAATTGATGCATGATGAGATTGGGAAAATGAAAGGTCATCTAAAATTACAATTCAATTATTCAATATCCACAACAACAAGTGGGACCATGATGTTCTCCTAAAATTCACTACTAATAGATTATATTAGTATATTTTGGATGAATCTATAAAATTCACTATTCATGAAGGAGACATATATTGAATTAAAGTTGCACTTAATGGTGCATTTGGTGACCCTTTTATGCTCCTTAGGATCCAACAACTTGTTTATGAGACGAAAGAGATTAAATAACTTTTTGAAATTTTGATGCAAGTATTGAAAAGCCTCACTACCAAATTATTATACCACTTTATGTTCCAAAATCTGAAAAATTCCACTTTCAACATCCAACTATTATTTGTCATTCAACAAATTCCCAATTTGTTTTTCAATGTGTATTATTTACCATTTGCATTTCTCTAAATATGAAAATTTACACAAGGTCTTATGTTTACACCAAGTCCGCCTAAGTATCTATAGACCATTAAAGACAATCTTGTGGTGATTTTTACTTATTCATCAAAATGTGGTTTCCAAAACCAAATTGCTCCTTCAAAAAGAGAAGTATAGAAACTCTCAATTATTTTTCAACTATCAATTGAAATTGCTTAAATAAAAAACTCTAATGAAATGTGTTAATTTACAATTGACATACACAAGAAACTATACAAGAAGAGGCTTCATTGCAAGTCCAAATTAAATGAGGCTCAATGAATGTTTACAAGATGCAAATTAGCACGAATGTTAAAAATATCATATTATAGCTTTGGAATCCACTCATCTTGGCTAGAATTGGTTATGAATGATGATATTCCCCAAAAATTGGATGAACTTTCTAACTAGAATAAGACATGTATGATATCAATGTGTTAAGTAAACCCCTAAATGTGCTTGTAGTAAAAAAAGATGATTTCCAATGCAAAATTTTGAAAGAAGAATTGATGTTTTTCTTACATTTTTTAAAAGTCCTTTGAATGTGTATTTCATGATAGAAGATGCTAAAAAAATTCAATGACAAAAGATATTCTCTTACAATAGTGTATTTTGGTTACTTGTACATTCTTACTCTTCATTTGAATTTTAGACATTAAAATGGCCTTTTGAATTTGAGCCCAACTAATGAAATGAAAATCACCAAGTCTAGTTTCTACTTCAACTTGAAGAATTGAGTTGAGTATTGGAGAATTTTTTTTCAAAAAAGCCCACTTATTTTCATTCTTTAAAAAATTGTTAGTAGAAGTAGGTTTGAGATTGAATGAAAAATTCCATTGTTAATAGCTCTAAGATGGAATTAAAATACAACAATCCCAATGGTAAGATTGTTCTAGAAAGCAAACTTAATCTTGTTAAACAATTTTTTTTTAAATTGTAAAAATTGCATTCAAAACCAAATCCAATATGCTATTTTCTCAAAAAGTCTCCATGATTGCTTGCAAAATAAGATGCTCCATAACTTTCACATCACCAAAAATCCAAATGAAGAAAATCAAAGCTTTTAATGTAGGCAAAATAATAATCTATAAGAAAAAATGAAAAATAAATAAATTTGAATTCTTTGTGTTTTTCTTTCCTACCCGGCCGAATTGTGTTTTGGACTTATTGTGGCTGTAACTTTTGCTCCTAGGCATTGACTGTAAGAAAATTATAATCCTGTAAATCTAATGCATTTTCTACATTTAGTGAGAGTTTTAAGAAAATCATGTCAAACTTGAGGTCATATGAACCTGCCCTGAAATCCCAAGTGTCCTTTTGAGGGACACTGGGACTTTTGAGTTTACTATTTGAATTTTTCCAAAATTTTAATATGGAGTAGAAACAAAACTTGTCAGCTTCATTTTCATATTTTAATACAACAAAAAATCCAAACCCTATGATTTTTTTGTTTTATTTTCTAGAATTATAAAAATTGAGGTAAAAAATAAATCCCATATCTTATTTTTTCAAGATTGCCTAAAGAATAATATCTTAAAAACTTTCAAATCTCTAATCTATATGAAATGAATCAAAGTTTTCCATATAGAAATAGATATATTCTATGGTAAACAAATTTGATAAAAAAAATATTTGAGTTTGTATGGAGGTTTTATTTGGGCTTCTTGGGCTTGAATATATTTAGTTTGGGTGGCAAAACATTTGTTTCTAGACACCAATTGAAATTAAAAATGATTTTTTTAAGGTTGATTTTTCTTCCTATCTAAAAGAAATAAGTTTAAGAAAACATTGCAAGAGAAGAAAACCTTGTTGAAGTCAATACAAACTACATGATGTTCATTGTATCTTCACCTGTCTCACTTTCACAAGGATGCAGTCAAGACTTAATAATTTGGGTGCATCAAAGGCACATTTAATAATCAACCACTAGAAGAAAATGAAGGGTTTTGCAAATACTCTGTACAACTATTTTTTCAGTTGTATAGGACACTTGCGACTGGTTTGTGACTAGTGATATTTTGGAGACTTGTAGTCGCAGTGGACACCTTAAAATCTAAGAATAAAGTACAGCAATTGCAAAAGTCACGCCTTGTATGTGACTTGTTTGCGACTTGTAGATTTGTAGATTTCAGAATTTCATGTCTACCTTCTTTCTAGATTTTTGATTTTCAAAACTACCTTTTTTCTAGATTTTAAAATTTCAAATCTATCTTTTTCTAGATTTAGATCTACCTTCTTCCTAGATTTCAAAAATTCAAATATTGATATTTAATAGATTTCATTGGTTTAGGATACCTTATAATTTCATAGATTTTAAAATTTAAAATATTTTTTTATTTCTATAGATTGTAGAAATCTATACTCTATAGAAATCTACAAATCATGAAAGTCTATAAATTGTAGAAATCTTAGAATCCTATCAACAAAATTCATTGCATAAGACTACAACAACTTACAAGTCTTACATGTCCAACCTAATGGTACTCTTTAAAATTGATATGGGACCATTGATATAAGACAAATGGGAATGAACTTTGGAAGCAACTAGGAAACAACTAAGAAACAACTAGTGTACAACTTAATAGGGACTAGGAGACAACTAGCTTCAATACTAGAAAATTCAATTTTTTTGTTGATTTGGTTGCATTCATTTGGTTCACTTTTCTAGTGATTTCTATTCTAATCAACAAATTACTCTCCAAATCAATAGAAAAGTGAATCAAATCTATGCAACCAAATCAACGGAAAAGATGAATTTTTAATATTGTAGGAAACAACTAAGAAACAACTAGTGTATGACTAGAAAGCAACTAGGAAACAACTATGGTCATTTTACAATTGCGATCTTTTCCTAGTTGTTTCTTAGTTGTTTTTTGCAACTACAAATTGACTACTTTGCAACTACAACAATGCATCAATGTTGTAAAACAATGATATAAAATAATTACGTTAGATTTGGTGTTAATAGAGAGGATTACAGTCGCAAGATAGTTGTATAAGACACTAGTTGCATAGTGGCCAATTGTGCCAGACACATTTTTCTTCTAGTGAATGCATCAAAGTACAAGGTGTTTAATGAACTCTAATGTATCCCCAATAGAGTTGGGTTATTAATAGACTTTGAGGTGTTTAATCCAATTGGGTACACATCATAGTTCATTAAACACATTAGTCCATGTGTTTAATCAAATTTTGTTTCATTTGTTCCCAAAAAAACAAGGTGTTTAATCAATCCATACTTAACCAGTAAGTGTTTAATTAGTCCATTAGTCTATGTTTAATCAATCCATGTGTTTCACCGCTAAACACTCTGATGTTCATTTTCTTGACAATGAACAAATTGAAACTCAAGTTTCATCTTCCTAACTGCTTTGATGAAAGTTATCCTAATTTGTGGAGAGACTTTATCAAGTTGTTATATCTAAGGGTAGGATTCGGTGTTACTAAAGTATACATTTTCTATAATTACAAATGTGCAAGTATGTCAAGTGATTGACCAAGCTGAAATTGCATTGACTCTAGTTTAAAATTGGATTTGCCAAAATGAGGCTATAGATTTAAAGAACACAAATTTTCAAAAATCACCATGTCTAGAGAACCTTGTTTCAAATCCTTTCCAACAAATTTCACTCAAAAAATAATCATATTTTGTTGTAATCAAATTTGAAAGGTATTTTGAAATTTCCCTTTCAAAATTTATAAAAAAATATTGGTGATAGCTTTGATAAATCTAATTGTACTGATGGAATCTAAAACTCACTCTCTACAACTTTTATTTTTCTATCAATTCCAAATATCCTTCCAAATAGCACTTTATGATGATTTTTTTCAAATCGTCAATTCTAGAAAAAGACTCTTGACGTTTAGGGGTTAAAAATGAATAAAAACATAATTTGTTACAGATTACATGAAGGAATTCATTAAACATATGTACTAATTACAACTCAATGTACAAGGTATTAATTAGATTTGGATTATTAATCAACTCAAAATACAAGGTGTTTAATCATCAGGGTTAAGGTGCATTAGAGTTTGAATACACCTCCATTACTTAGATTTTGAGCCACCCTACACACTGACAATCATCCGACATCCCAATATAATGTAAACAGCAATAGGGGGAAAATTACTGAAAGTGCAAAATAAAATGTAATCTTTGGGGTCCTTTAAGGTCTTTCTAGCAGACCCCTAGGGGATTCATTTCTTCTCTAATGATAAGTGTATGTCTTGTAGACATATATGGAGTGATCAATTACAATGTGTGAGTGTGCTAATAGAGAGCTTGATTGTCCTTGGAAGAGTTTGAAATGAAAAAACAAAAAAGATTTACTGGCTTCCGACTTAAGGGAAGAAAGTTTGGCATAGACAGAAGGCACCCTCAAGAAAATTGAGGAATACCTCTCTTGAAAGCAAACTAGTGCTACAAGGACAGAGCCTCTCATGTTGTAGTGTAGTGGAGCTACTTATAACCAGAGTGTTGTGCACAGCCCTTAGGAAATCACACTATAATTGTCGTCCAAAACAACCGACGGAACATGCTCTTCTCAGCAACATCGATCATCAATCTCCATAGCCAGCGCTCTTAGGAATGCAGAGTATGGCGACGTGGTGAGCACATACACCCCCGAGTTCCCAATCACTGAAGCACAGCAATTCCCTTCCACGGTCTTCATTTCGTTCATGAGTCCGCACAAGGAATCCTTCCACTGGGACATGTCCAAAACATCCCAGGGCAACGGGTCATTCCCTGGTGGAAGCACCTTCACATTGTCAGCCATGTCCAGTAACATGCTGCAAATCCTCTCTTTGTCATCGAGATTTTTCATGAGAAAATTGGGCCCATTTCGGCCCAAAAACTCAAGGCAGTGTGAGTGGGAAAGCCCTTTTCCAAAAACAGTGTCAGGCTCGCCAAAATTTTCTTCTTCCCTTGTGGATGACTCTCCGTTTAGACCTAGCAACCATTATTTACAGTTCAGAAAATAATGTCAGATTGCTTAAGAACGGAGCTAAAGACAAAGTCATGACTTCATTATTTTTTGAAAGGCAGGAGTTCAATTTTTGACTTTTCAAATGCGTCATACTCTCTGTCTCAAAGTAAGTGTCCGCAGTGTTGTTGAAAAGATTTGATACCCATCCATGTGTTTCAAGAAAGAAAAAAAAAAAAAAAAAAGATTTGATACCTATTTTTGTTGGTCATATTGTGAACAGCATAAATTCCAAAGGGTGCAAATTTTGTATCAACAAAAATCAATGAAGAATATTGCATGTGTTCATTGCTACCTAAATGAAGTTGGACAGAGAAAACCCTTCAATTCATATGACCTGCTCAAAACAACCTTAAAAAATATGACTTCCAATTCGGAAAAGTAAGTTATTTCAGGACAGAGGGAGTGTCTTCAACTACCCTTGCTTGGCATACCGTCTGCTGGAATCATCAAGTCAGGCAGCTTATAAGAACCCCGCCCTTCCAAGTTCTGCAGATCATGTTCTGGAATCGTGTGGACACAGCATTGGGGTGACAAGGTGGCGTTAGTGAGGCCCACATCATCGTCAACATTGAAATGAACTCCAGGAACCCGAGTCTCCAAAAGGTATGTCAAAAACTCGTTTCTTCTAAACGGTAGAGAGGCCGAGCTCAGTGCTTCCTCCATTGGTGCCTCCGATCGTTCCTTCACACAAACGATCTCTGGCACAACACAATACCAGTCAAGGCAATTTCCATTTCATCCGCAATTTTCAATTAAAAGGGCAAAACTTTTGCACACATGTAGCTAGTCAACTCAAATCGACACTGGTCCCTAAAAAAACAACCCGTCTTAATTCTGGCTATCGGAAATTAGTCGATTGGAGTACATGAAAGTGCCTTCTTTGGGCTGCCAAAACAGGGCACCATCAATTTTCAAAATCGAAGCTTGTGATCACACAAATCACAGTGCCAAAAATTCTAACAAACAATTGATCGACAAGCACTATTATATCACTCTCTGCTCTGCCAGCAGATAGATCTAGTATTAAGCACCATGTCACCTCAGTCTAATACGCAAACTTACACTGATACTGCGTATGCATGAAAGTGACCGAAAAACAAGAAGAGCATTCTGCATGGGAGGGAAGATCAAATTTACCCAAGTCCCCGTCCTACGTTCAAGAGTTGTGAGGCTGAAGAGATCCTCTACGACTTTACATATTCATATCAGTATTTATGCTGCGGTAGAGGATGCACGACCTCTGAAACGACATGAAAGCTGCCTATCTGCGATATACAGGATGGTGCTAGCGACCTTATTTATACAGCAGGATCATTAGTTCCAACTGTTCGTGCTTGTCTCCAAGAGTGCCGTCTGTCCGTCCGTGCGTCCTGGAAAGAAGATTCTATCCACTTGGATATATTGTTCTAGGCTTCGAGCCAGGGGGAAAATAGTTACGGAGTAGTATAGTATGGCCGCAAAATGACCAGTGTTTTGGTATTTCGGTGAAGCCCTTTAACTTACCACATAGCGTTCTGAACGGATATTTCGTTAAAACGGCCGTATTCCACAAACTTGGCACTTCGAGGTTCAGACCACGCGGTCTGAAATGTATACCACTCCTATATTTCAGAACGTTTCTGCTGAGTACCATGCGGTCTGAAATCTACACCAGTCCTAGAAAATAAATGGAAAAATGGAGTATGAATACCGCCATTTTAACACTATACCTGTTTCTGCTGAGTCCTGAATCCTGAGTCCTGAGTAGGAATTTTCTGTACTGTGGGATTCAGATCAAGACTTTCTCATTCAGGATAAATTTCTCCGTGGGTGGCTTAGGAACTTCGTCTTAATGTATACGGCTGCGGAACGTGCATCGGAAGCTTCTCAGGGTGACCTAGTTACCGTCTTACCGACCATACGTGGGGACACCGAATTACCGACCCGAACCAGGGCTTTTTTTTTGGACTAATGTCCCCTCTGCTGCCTTCACTGCATAGGCCAGATTTTGGAGGGCCAGATTCTTAATGGTCAAATTCTGACAGATCTGGCGAAATTTGAAATTTCGCCAGATCTGTCAGAATTTGACCATTAAGAATCTGGCCCTCCAAAATCTGGCCTATGCAGTGAAGGCAGCAGAGGGGACATTAGTCCAAAAAAAAAGCCCTGGCCCCAAACCACTGATGAGCAGGGTTTGTTTCTGTCGCTTTAAGGTAGAAGCACCTAATTGTGACACTTGTTTTGGATCTGTTGATATGGAGGGTGCGTACAGGAAAAAATTATCTGCGTGTGTTAGGAAATGGTTTAGGAAACCAACAAAATTGGTTTCATATTTTTCCAAGCTTGTATGAATATTTTATGAATTTTTGAAAAGTACTTCATAGATGCACCTATTGTGGACATTAGACTAACACCAAAGTGGACACAGAAACACCCAAAAGTAACACTCTCTAAACTTGGATCAAGTGCGGGTGATTGGTTGCTTCTTGGAAAAATGACAACTTCTTGGAACCTCACGTGTCTCCTTTAGAACCCCACTTGTCTCCTTTGGGTCCACAAGCGCTTGGATTTAGGTTGTTTTCTAGGTGTCTGTAAACGACTAGTGTTACATTTGGGTGCTTCTACCTTAGTTTAGGCAGTGCAATAAGTTAATAAGCGACCCTCTATCACTGGGGTGATGACAGAAGTTGTTTAGATTTATATTATTTGGGGATGAAACATGAAAAATGTGGATGAGACATAACCCCTATGTGCTTTGACATCCACTTTCTGGACGATGAACATATTGAAACTCAAGTTTCATTCCCATTACTACTTGGATTAATCCCTAAATGTCCAAGGCCTTTTTTGAGTTTCTTGGAATTTGCTCTAAAAAACAATATTTTGATAGCTTTATCAATTTTTTGTGAATTATACTATACAAATTTAAACTAGACATGTTAGTGATTACATGGGAAAAGAAAATACAACAATATCACTTATAGAGTGAAAGATTATAATGTTTGATCATGAGGGTGTTAAAATTGTGAAAGCAATTTGAAGTCTTTCAATCCTTTTTTCAAGTGTCAAATCTAAAAAATTGGTCACCCAAAGAATATGATTGAGGTTAATCCCTAATTCCCTAAAGGACCAAGTGTTTATTCAACATATACAAAAAATCTCTAGTAGGTTCCTACAAAGTCATTTTTGGTTAGATGTTCATGAAATTTGTACATGATGTGTAACTATGTACCCCCTTCCTGAAGATCTAATTTTTTTCCTAGTCAAGTGCCCAGATCAAAAGTTATGTTGCCCTAAACTTTGTAGGCAGCTTGGGCAACTCCGGGCAGCATGTGCAAAACTCTTCCTATGATTTTGAATTTTGGTGGGTGTGTAGCTTACATAATACAAGATGAAAATGTCAAAAAATAACCATGTTTACTATAAGAATCTCATTCTAGAAGGAGTTAAAGTTTGCAAGCCCTGTCGAGCAAGGTTGAAAAAAAACTTTTTCACCTAACTTCAAACATTATAATCTTTCAATCCGTGTGGTCAAAGTTTCTAAATTTTTTTCCATATGTTCCCAAAGAAGTCTAGTATAAATTTGTATGGTTGAATTTTGAAAAAAAAAAATCATTTTTTTCTTGCTACCCTAAAAAGTGGTAGTTTTGACAATTTCTGCCTGAAATGTGGCTCGGTCCTTTAGGGGTTAAAGGGCATAACATGAATAACTCCAATCAATTTATGTCTTCTAAAAATCAACTCTACAATTTTTTTTAAATGAATTTATGGGTCAAATCATACTCAAAGGTACCAAAAAAGGGGTTAGACACAATGAAATTTGCAATGCTATTTCTTTTTAGGAATTTCTTTTTGAATCTAATCTACTAATTCTACAAGTGAGTTAGTCCTTTATGACTAGTACTTCAAGTCATGTTTTGCCTAATATTTTTTTATTCATCAAAAAATAAAAAATTCTTTACTAAAGTTCCAACTGAAATTTAGATGTCAACCTATTAGTTTTTTCAATGTTAAAAAAGGGGTCTAATTTCTAATGAATAATAATGTGATTGAATCCAAAAAAATTATGTGTATACGTGATCATATAATAGAGTAGAAAAGGACTCTTTTGCTACAATTTGAATATGTTTCCATTTTCTGTAATATTCATAAGTAAAAACATGTGAATGTCCTTTTCAATATAAAAAATAATCCAAATGATGATTATGTTAGAGCAAAAAATGAATATATTATTTATGTCAAGGTCCCCATGTAATTTATTTTTGGAATTGAATTTTTTTTATTTAAAAAAGAAAGAAAGAAAGAATTTGTTGAAACTCCAACAATTAATTAAAAAATTATACTATTTTTTGTCCAAGATTGAATCACTCAAAATCCTTCTTAATAGTTGTACGTTCAACAAGTATAAAAAATTGGATAAAAATATCCTATTAAAGTGCTATTTAGTACTATATACACTAAATTTAGCCTTACAATTGGTGATTTTCGTCCTCACGAGAATTTTTTCTAAATTTTTTTCCTCCAGCTTATTAAAGGAATGCATTGCAATACTAGTCATCTATAAATTTATTAAAAAAAATGAAAACATTGAAGTAATTAAGAGCTTCAAAAGTTTTATAAAGGACTCAAGTTGTGTCCTACAAAAGTAATCCCAATGATTCCTTTCATTCTGGTTTGACCTTCTAATGTGATTTTTTCTCTAAGATCTATTGTATTTGAGGTTCATCTCCAAGAGTTCTCAACACTAGAAAATCAAGATTTGCAATGGACACCTTTGAAAAAAAGCTTGAATAGAAAAATCATAATCATTCTTCTTCAAAATCAGATTTTTGATGCTAAAACTAGACTTCAAAAAAAATTATTAAAAAAATAATAACTTTGTAAGGTTTTCTTTAACTTCACAATATTTTCAACATCATAAATAATTTGGTGCCTTGGGCATTTAGGGGTTAATTATGAAAGAATGATGTTAAATTTTGAGTATATATTACTACATGGGAAAAGTACGAAATTTTAGAAAGGTGTTTTACATAGAAAAAATGATAAAGTTCAACCAAGTAGGAACATGGAATGTCCTTGTTAAGGATTAATAATTTCAATGCCTTGTGAGTAAGGATATGGTTGTGTGGTGGTCCAGCCTGCTAAATTGTTCTTGATGTTGGGGGTGTGATTTCATGCTTTAAAAATGGATTGCAGAGCATTCACTGGCAAGTAACACACATACCCACACGAAAAAAAATTTGAATGAGATTGTCCAATAAGTTTCTGTACAGGTTGCCTTAATTTGCAGCAATAAGTTACCAAGCAGCTCGCTCTGAAATTTGCTAGAATATCTTTCAGAAGAATCACCAGATATGATAGTTTTCAGTTCTCGGTCATCAGTAATAACATGCCACCTGTTAGCTAGAAAAAACAGCTAACACTTTCCAGTCCATCACTGTATCATCCTGTGAATTGCGACACTGATGAAGCTGTGAGGTGAAAACAAGAGAAGCAGAGCTAGGACGACTAAGTAAAACACTTAACCCCTAAACGTAACGTCCAGATTCATCTCCAAAATTGACAATTTGAGAAAAATCATTATAAAGTGCTATTTGGAAGCATATTTTTGAATTGGTATAGAAATAAAAGTTGTAGATTTTGATTTGTAGATTTCATCTATATGGTTAGATTCACCAATGCTATCACCAATTTTTTTCTATAAATTTGAAAAAGAAATTTCAAAATTCCTTCAAAAATCAATTACAAACAAATTATTATCATTTTTTGAGTAAAATTTGTTGGAATGGATTTGAAATGAGGTTCTCTCCACATGGTGATTTTCTGAAAATTTTGTGTTCCTTTGATCTATGACCTCATTTTGGCAAATCCAATTTTGAACTAGAGTCAATGCAATTTGACCACTTGACATACTTGCATATTTGTGATTTAAAAAAAATATGAACTCTAGTAACACCAAATCCAACCCTTAGATAGGACAACAACTTGATAATGTATGTCCACAAATTTAAATAACTTTCATCCAAGTAGTTAGGAGGATGAAACTTGAGATTCAATTTGTTCATCATCCAAAAAATGGACGTTGAAGCGTTTAGGGGTTAATTGAAAAATTAATGAGCTCCCACAATCCTTGGATCCCAATTTGCACCTAGGGGATTGCCAGAAACATTTATCCTATTTTTTATCCCCTTGCCCTTGAATAGGTGTTTTTTTGCTCATAACTTTTGCATCATTTGTCCATTTGGCGTGAAATTTGGAATTGAGATACATGTGGTAGTTTCAAACATAGTGTAATTTTTTCAAATTTTTTCAAATTATTTCATAATTTTTAACCTGCCCCCGATTGGGTGTCTACCTTTGCCATTTTGGGGGGGAGTGTAGTCCTATTTTTAATCCAAAAATGCAAATTCGAAGCCACAAATTGGACATCTCGGAGGTTTATTAACACTATAAGGATTGACAATGAGTTTTTATGAAAATAGTAACATCTCGATTGCCCACATGGAGCTAAAGTGACATTCCTTTGCGCAAAGTCTATGAAGAGGGGAAATTTTTCCTAAATAATTTTTTTGGTGCAATGCAAGCGCAATCTTCTCTAGAAAATTGGATTTTTTAATTATTTTTTTCTGAATTTTTTTAAATTATTGTAAATGAAAAGATCCACAGACTCGTTTTCTACTATTTTCTTCTCCCAATAGCTTCTATAGTACTCCGTAGTAGTCTATAGTATTGCATAGATAGTCTAGATTTGCATGGGCCCCAAATCGATGGTTGAGATTCACAGGCGCACTGCAAGCACACATAATTGATAGTAGTTTGTAGTACTGCCAATTCTTCAACCAGAAATTGCGATTTTGAGCCTAAAACGTGAAGTGTTTCTTGCAATCACCCACCTCATTGTCAAATCTACACAATTCAACAAAAATTTGAAGATCATCAAACATGCCCTGCTCCGAAGCTCACATAGCTCAATATCTTTGAGATTGAGGTCTAAAATAGTTGTTCAAAATCCAAATATTACAATCAAATTCAATTAGGGAAGGACTATAGTAGAACCATCCATTACCAACCACTTAAGAATTATGTACATGATCTGGAGTAGTAGAAGGCAATGTTAATTTTTTGCTCTGTAGAGAGATAGAAATGTTGGGCATTGTCAAGTTTTCATAAAAAAATTCCTTAAATTCAAATTGTTATAAATTTTAGAAGCCAAAATTTGGCATCCACCCACCCCCTACACATAGATTCTTCTATCACTACTCATCTAAAAACTAATTTGTCTCTCGCAACGAAGCACATCTGTCATAATAGTGATGGCTAGAAGATGGTTGGAAACCAAGAAACTAATGGTTAACCCCTACAGGACCAATCTACGTTTTTTGGTTGTATAGCAATTTTGGGTAGGTAAGTGTGGCTGGATATTTCCATGTTTTTTACCCAAATTTTAAGAGAAGGTGGGGAAAAGGAATATCTTTCAAATGCAATTAATCTCATGACATTTGGAAATACGAGTCAAAAGTTATGGCCTAATATGTTGCTTTTTTTCGTAAATGGGCAATCCGGGCAGATTTTTAAAAATTACTTTTTTCAAAAAATGAAATTTGAAATTGGTTTTCTAGAGTTATATATATACACTTGGAAAGCTTTGAATCATTCCATTTTGATGAAGGAGTCAAAATTTATGAGGATTTTTTGTTTGCAGGTAGTTATGGATTGTCTATTCTAAAATAAACTTCAAAGTCCTTTATCTTACTCAATTTTCAATATTTTTGGAAAAAAATAAAATCATACGATGTAGATTGTTTATTATAACATTGCAACCATTGGGATTGTTATTTTTCAATTCCATAATTAAATTCTTAACAATTTAGTATTTTGAATCATTCTCTACTACTATCTACTTACTATTTTTTTCCTATATGTTGTACAATTTCAAATGATCTGAAATTTTTCAAGCATGTGGACAACTTGTCTAGGAAGAAGAATGCAAAGAAGCACCACCATTTTGGACATTTTTTCATAGAAAAGTGAGCTTGTGAAGTGCAATTGCCTTGTTTTTTGCAGGGCCCAAAAAATGTTTTTAGTGAATTTAAATGCTTTATCCTGCAATCCACGTGGTAAAAATTTCTGAAATTCTTACCACATGCTCTCAAGTCAATATACTACAAGATCCTATAGTAAAATGTGTCAGAAAAAGTTTTTTTTCAAAAATTTGGCACTTGTACTAAAAATGGCAGTTTGAAACATTTTCAGTGAAAACATAGTTGTAGAACTTTAGGGGCTAAAATAAACTTTGAAGTCTTTTATTTAACTCAATTTTCCATATTTTTTGAAAAAAATGAAAATATTGGATGTAGATTGTTTATTACAACATTCCAACCATTGGGATGGGATTTTTCAATTCCATTAACAAAATTGTTAACAATTTAGTATTTTGAATCATTCTCTATTTCCTTCTACTTACTATTTGTTTCCTAGATGTTGCACAATTCCAAATGATCTGAAAATTTTCAAGCTTGTAGCCAACTTGCATTGAAGAATGAATCTAAAGAAGCACCACCATTTTAGACAATTTTTCATACAAATGTGACCTTGTGAAGTTTAGCTGCCTGTTTTTTTCATAGGGCCCAAAAAAGGATTTTTGTTTCTTCAAATGCTAATATCTTGCAATCTACATAGTGGAAATTTTTGAAATTTTTTTCACATCTTCTTAATCTAGTGTACTACAAGATCCTATGGTCACATGTGTCCAAAAATGATATTTTTCAAAAAATTGATACTTGTATTAGAAATGGCAGTTTTTGAGGGGTTTTGGTGATAACATAGTCAAAGAACTTTAGGGGTTAAATATCAGTCATCTTTGTGTTGAATCTCCCATTACCTATTTATCATCCATGAGGTTTGGCTGGTAATGGGTGGTTCTATCATACTGTCTGATGCGAAGCAAGTCCAGCTATTAGGATATCCAGCAATAATTGAGTTCCACAGCTTCAAATATCTTAGCATGTTTTTCAAAACCTGAAGCAGCATCCAGAACCTTTGGCCAACAAGTGAGGTGAAGGAGAGAATGCCACTGTTTCCTCGCGTTTGAAATGAAATGTGCCAAAAAAAAGATTGTGCCACATACTGGGCATCCTGACGACTTGACATGTCACCACCTGCAGTAAATGGCTTGCGTCATGGTGATGTAGAAATCTTCATACTGGAAAATTAAGATTTTTGCTGTGTCCAGATGGAAATAACGATGGGCAATAGAGTCGGAAATAATTCGAAATAGTCAAGACCCACTGTGAACTTCCAATTCGGTACCCCGGAGGAAGTCCACATAATTGGAGAACCGAAAAGTCTGTACAGTCAGTCGGTGCTCCAGAGAGAAAATACGTAGTAATACTTTATGAAGCTAAAGCGCACTCATGAGTCATGACTTCTGGTAGTGTACAGATTCATGTTCATCTTTTTCAGGTGGAAATAGTCACGTAGACGTGGCGGATTATGTGATAACTCTAAAACCTTCAATGCATGCTCACAACCATCACCATTTTGAAGGTGCAACAGCATCCTCTTTAACCCCTAAATGATGAGGCAGACGTTTTTTGTCTGATGAATGTCAAGGAATTCTCCTCTGTAGGACAAAATTGCAACTATTCATCCTCAGAATTAAGGGCGGAAAGGGGAGATCTTCTACAATAATTTGACCCCTAATAAGTATTTTTGGTTTTTATAAAGTAGATGATGTCATACAGTTCTAAAATGGCTGATTTCCACGGTCCCCAGCCCGGCATTCAAGCGTTAAATCCATGTGCTTAGCAAACAGTGTGTCATTGAAAACAGTTCAAAGAGACGGTGTGAGAGAATGAGAGAAGATCATGATTTCCCCAAACATTGTAAACCCCCAAAGAATATAGGCTAAGAGAAAATTAGAAAGGAATTATCCCTTTTATGAGCCGTAAAACTTTGCCCATGTTACTTCATTCTTTCCTTGATACTCATGTATTTTTGAGGTGAAGAGGGACCCTAGTACTACTACTAAAGAATGCTATGACTTCCTTGGGTTGTACAAAAGAACATCTTCTTGTATTCTTGGGTCTTTGAGCTTGTTGTGGAGATTCATGTTCCTTGGTATACAATGTTTTGAGAATTTTAGAGAGCCCTTTTCATGTTTTCATAGTGACTAGATTTGCCCATAACATTACACATCTAGATAAATTAGTAGCCAAAATACTTAGATAAAGATCTCTTTGAATATTTACCAAATCATAGTTAGTTAAACAATCACTACCACAATATGGTGTGTTTTAAGTAAGTTCTTTAGCATAGTCCTAGTAATAAGACTAAATAATGACCTTTGAGGAGATTTTTAGTAAAAAAAATTACTAGAATCGTATGATTGCAAGAAACACTTGTCCTATTTTTTGTCCCCTTGTCCTCGGACGGGAGGTCTCTTATTCATAACTTTTGCATTGTTTGTCCGTTTGGCATGAAATTTGGATTGAAGGTGCATGCGGTAGTTATAGACATTGAATAGTATTTTTAATTTTTTCAATTTAGTTTACTATTTTAAACCTACCCCCAATTGGGTGTCTACCTTGGCTATTTTGGGGATTTTAGTCCTATTTTAATCCTAAAATGTGAATTTGAAGCTACAAATTAGACATGTTGGAGGTCTTCTAACATTACAAGGAATTAAGGATTGACATGAGTTTTTATGAAATATCAATATGTCAGTTGCGCACATGGGATTCAAGTGACCTTCCTTTGCACGAAGGCTATAAAGAGGGAAAAAAAACTCCAACATGAATTTTTTTTAAATTACTAAAAATGAAAAGGACCACATATCCCTTTTCTACTTTTTTCTGCTTCCAATGGCTTCTATAGTACTCACAACAGTCAATAATATTGCATAGTACTAAATCAACAGTTCAAATCCTTAGGCACCCTAGATCAACAATTCAGATTTGCAGGGGCATTGCTGATATATGGCATTGGTAGCATTGCATAATATTGTCAATCCCATAGCCAAAAACTACATTTTTTAACCAAAAATGTGAAGTGTTTCTTGCAATCACCCAATCACATTTATTTCTAGTAAACTTTTACTAAAAATCTCTTCATAGGTCATTACTTAGAGTCTTACTACTATAATTATACAAAAAAATTTACATAAAACACCCCATATTGTCGTAGCAAATATTCTATATAAACTATTGTGGTGCAGAAGTGAATCAATTGAATAGTCACTATTCAAAAACAATTGTCATTCATGAAAAGTTGCATTTAGGAATTTGAGAGTTTGAGAAAGAAATTCATGACTCACTTCATTAAAAATTGCTACCTCAAGAAGCAAGTGGAAGGTTGATTTGCTCAAAGGCAAAGAAGAATAGCTTTAGTTTTAAGACTATCATGAGACCATCAATCTATATACTCTTACTTGAAGGAATTTCAATCACTCAATCTTGTTTGTATCAATAAATTGATGCATAATGAGATTGAGAAAATGAAAGGTCATCTAAAAGTACAATTCAATTATTCAATATCCACAAGACCACAACAACAAGTGGGACCATAATGTTTTCCTAAAATTCACTACTAATAGATTATACTAGTATATTTTGGATGAATCTATAAAATTCACTATTCACGAAGGAGACATATTTTGAATTAAAGTTGCACTTAATGGGGCATTTGGTGACCATTTTACGCTCTTTAAGATCCAACAACTTGTTTATGAGACAAAAGAGATTAAATAACTTTTTGAAGTTTTGATGTAAGTATTGAAAAACCTCACTACCAAATTATTATACCACTTTATGTTCCAAAATCTGAAAAATTCCACTATCAACATCCAACTATTATTTGTCATTCAACAAATTTCCAATTTGTTTTTCAATGTGTATTATTTACCATTTGCATTTCTCTAAATATGAAAATTTACACAAGGTCTTATGTTTACACCAAGTCTGCCTAATTATCTGTGGACCATTAAAGACAATCTTGTGGTGGTTTTTAATTATTCATGAAAATGTGGTTTCCAAAACCAAATTGCTCCTTCAAGAAGAGAAGCATAGAAATTCTCAATTATTTTTCAACTCTCAATTGAAATTGCTTAAAAGAAAAAACTCTAGTCAAATGTGTTAATTTGCAATTGACATATGCAAGAAACTATCCACCCAAAAGACAATACACCTCCTTGTATTTGCATTAGTTACCCCCCCCCCCCTCCAATGCCAAATATCACAGGCTATTGATTTTTTTATAAAAATGCTTCCCCCCTTGAATGTCATGGATTGCTTAAATAATCACAAGCCATTGATCTTTAAGATATGATCTGAGCCATCCAAATATAGAATATAGAATACAATATTAGATATAATACAAACATAGATACGATACAGATACAATATATATATTACGGATATAATATATATTACATATATATATATATAGAGAGAGAGAGATATGGTACAAATATTTTGGGAGATATCCCATATTGAATGCCATCACAATGGCATGTAAAAATTACAAAGAGGTGGGGAAGGGGGTTTGAATTTGAACTGAAATGAACTTAGTTAAATTGTAATCAATGCCCAGGAAGAACCGGCAGCTAGTTCAAAGTTAGCTGGTGGAATTGGTAAAAAAACCGGTTGCAATTTGAAAACATCAGCTAAAAACCGGTGGAAAAAACCAAAAAAAATTGATTTTGAATGGGAAATAGAGAAAATAACCAGACTCTATACTTGGAAAACCGGTTCAATAAGGGAATAGTAGGAAAATAGCTGGTGAAGCTCAAAAAACTTCCCGAACACTGATTGTAATACTTTTTAAAAAGGGGGTGGTAAGAGGGGTAACTAAATTGAATTTAAATAATAATGAATTTAACATAGGTTTGTCTTTAGGGTGGATACCTCTGCTTCACTATCCACCGAAAAGACAACACTCATAAATTTGCAATTGATATACACAAGAAACTATACAAGAAGAGGCTTTGTTGTAAGTCCAATTTAAATGAGGCTCAATGAATAGTTACAAGATTCAAATTAGCACGAATGTTAAAAATATCATATTATAGCTTTGGAATCCACTCATCTTGGCTAGAATTGGTTATGAATGATGATACTCCCTCAAAATTGAATGAACTTTCTAATTAGAATAAGACATGTATGATATCAATGTGTTAACCCCTAAAGGACCAAGGCACATTTCGGGTAGAAATTGTCAAGAACTAACACTTTTTTAGGTCAACAAGAAAAAAATGAAAAAAAAAGTTGTTTTTAAAACTTCAACTATACTAACTTGTACTAGACTTCTTTGGGAACACGTGGAATTTTTTTTAGAAACTTTGACCACACCGATTAAAAGATTATAATGTTTGAAGTTAGCTGAAAAGGTTTTTTTTAAAACCTTGCCCAATAGGGACTGCAAACTTTAACTCCTTCTAGAATGAGATTCTTACACTAAACATGGTTATTTTTGACATTTGCATCTTGTATCATGTAAGCTACACTCCCACACAACTTCAAAATCATAAGAAGAGTTTTGCACATGCTACCTGAGCTACCTACAAAGTTTAGGGCAACATAACTTTTGATACGAGCACCCGATGGGATAAAAAAATTAGATTTTCAAGAAGGGGGTACATAGTTACATACTTACATATCATGTCCAAATTTCATGAGCATCCAACCAAAAATGACTTTGTAGGAACCTACCTGAGATTTCTTGTGTATGTTGAATGGACACTTGGTCCTTCCTTTAGGGATTAAGTAAACCCCTAAATGTGCGTGTAGTCAAAAAGAGGCTCCTCGATGATTTCAGATGCAAAATTTTGAAAGAAGAATTGATGTTTTTCTTAAATTTATTAAAAAGTCCTTTGAATGTATATTTCATGATAGAAGATGCTAAAAAAATTCAATGACAAAAGATATTCTCTTACAATAGCGTATTTTGGTTACTTATACATTCTAACTCTTCATTTGAATTTTAGACATTAAAATGGCCTTTTGAATTTGAGTCCAACTAATGAAATGAAAATCACCAGGTCTGGTTTCTACTTCAATTTGAGAATTGGGTTGAGAATTGGTGATTTTTTTTAAAAAAAGCACACTTTTTTTCATTCTTTAAAAAATTGTTAGTAGAAGTAGGTTAACTTTGAGATTGAATGAAAAATTCAAATGTTAATAGCTCTAAGATGGAATTAAAATACAACAATCCAAATGGTAAGATTGTTTTAGAAAGAAAACTTAATCTTGTTAGACAATTTTTTTTTAAATTGTAAAAATTACATTCAAAAACAAATCCCATACACTATTTTCACAAAAACTTTCTATGATTGCTTGCAAAATAAGATGCTCCATAACCAAGGTTGACAGGATGTTTGGATGCAGCCGTGAGTGTCTGGACATTCAACATCTACAGATGCGACCCCTCGAACGTCCTCTAACATTTAGTTTTGGGGATTTTACCAAGGGGGTAATTCTTTTTACCCCATCTACATCACCATCTGCCTACCTACCTATCCGCTAAAGGCCGTCCGACACCTTGTCCGCTCGTCAGCCCATCTACATCACCGTCCGCGACCCCATCCGCCATTTCCATAGCCCATCCGCACATTAAGAAGACCATTTTCCAATCCATGGGTCCGTCCACCTCCCCGTTTGTGAGTCCAACCGCTAGCTTGCTAGCACGTTTGCCCACTTGCCCGCCTTGTTCGTCCACGATGCTATCTGCAACTTTGAGAATGTGTCCACAAATCCGTTCACCAAATTGTCCATGGGTCTCGTTGTCTATCCGCGAGGCTATCTACACATTTGTAAGACCATCCGCTCTTCTGTCCACTTGGCAAACGAGCGGACGCTCACTACATAGTCCCAGCTCGCTTCACTTGCGATTTTCGACTTCATTTTTTGAAATTTTGGGGCATGTAATATACTGTTGGAAAGGTCTTCCAAATACCCTTCCAATGGTATATCACACGCCCTAAACTCCCCAAACTCCAATCAAAAATGGCAAAAGAAGTCTAGTGCTTCAAAAAAGTGGGCATCCGCCTTATTGTTCGCTTGTCTGCCTATTTGCCTAGTTGTCCACTCTCCCATCCACTTGGCGGACGGAAAGATAGGAGGGCGGCGAATGCGGATGGACGGATGAACAATGCGGATGGGCAGATGGCGGCCAGTGGACAAAAATGACAGTGGGAGGAAGAGGCGGGCTTGAGGAAGAGGTATTTTCAATTTAGTGGAGGTTGGCGGTCGGAGGATGGACAAATGGCAGATGGGTAGACTGCGGACAGGGAGGAGCGTAGGAGGGAGAGGTGGGCACAAGGAAGAGGTGTTTTCAATTTGGTAGAGGTGGGCGGTCGGCGAACAAACGGACGACGGACGGGGAAGAGGGCAAGAGGGAGAGGTAGGCGCAAGGAAGAAGTTTTTTCAATTTGGTGGAGGTGGGCGGTCGACAAACAACAGATGGGGAGGAGGGTGGGAGGGAGAGGCAGGTGTGAGGAAGAGGTTTTTTCAATTTGGTGGAGGTGGGTGGTCGATGGATGGGGAGGACGGTGGGAGGGAGAGGCAAGTGTGAGGAATAGGTGTTTTCAATTTAGTGGAGGTGGGTGGACGGCGGACAGGGAGGAGGGTGGGAGGGAGAGGCAGGCGGGAGGGAAAGGTCTATTTGATTTTGTGGAGTTGGCGGACGAGCGAACGGGGAGGAAGGTGGGAGGGAGAGGTGGGCAGGAAGGAAAGGTGCTTTTGACTTTGTGGAAGTGGGTGGATGGAAGGATGAGTAGAGTATGCATTGCATGGTGAATCAAAAAAGCTATAGAAATTATTTCTTTGATATGTTACATCATGAGGCACTAAATCAATACAACTATGAAAAGGCACCAAATAGCCTCTTGTTTGGAAAATCATTTGATTTGTAAACAAAGAATTCAAGTGGGTGGGTAAAAAAATTTAGTTCTACATTGGTGCTTTTTTACAAGTTTGCTATATCAACAATACTTTTTGGCTAATAGCAAAAGAAATTTAATGTCAAGATTGTAACAATTTCATTGATTTCAATCTCTAATTGATTTCTATGTCTTTGAAGGAAAGTAATTAATCCCTAAAGTCCCAAAAGCCCTACACTCTTATAGGGGACTCTTATGTAGTTGTGATATGTGATCTCAATTAAATGATTTATTTCTAAATTTTTTGTCCAAGATTCTTCGCTTATTAGTTAGATTCTTCAATTGAAGATATTATAAAATTAAAATCATTAATGCCAAAATTTAAAGTGAAGAAAATTAGAAGCCCAAGAATCTAGTATAGCAAGATGGAAGAAAACATTTTTTTGCTTACTTTAAATGCAAATATCGTGCAATGTATGCACTCAAAGTTTTCAACATGACAAGATTACTCCCACATATTTTTATACTAATTTAATAAAAATTCCTATGGTCAGATATGCCAAAAAATTAATTTATAAAGTTTTTTGCTCTTTGCAATAGAAATGGCAGTTTTGAGTGATATTCAATGGAAAAAAAAACTTAGGACTTTAAGGGTTCGAGATTTTTTTAAATCTTAGGCCTATACAACTACATAAGCAATTCAAATATTCAATCAATATTGTAAATTTATAATCTACAAGATATGATATTACAAAACTTCTTATAAAATCATTTGCAAAAAAGTCTTGAGATGAAACGTACTTGTAATCATTGGAGTATGACGTACTTATCCGAATTGTTGAACCTGAAGGCTTGTCATATTTGAAGGTCAATGACATTCTACACTACCTAAGCTCTAATATTTTGGGATTGTGATAAATTTATTGATGGTTTACAGTTAAGGGTACATGCAAGTATACATAGGTATAAGAGTGTATGATAAGAACCTCAATTTCATTTTTGTTGTATATATGCTTATTTTAATCTTGTCCACATGATATTACATCAAATTACATTAAAGTGCTTAAATCATTTTGAGCATTGTCCTGTAAATGCCATAATAGAATAATGAAATAATATAATTTCTTTTAGGATATTTACATTGGTGTTTTGCACTATCAATGCATTTTACAACAAAAATTGAAGAAACACTCTAGGTTATAATTCAATGTTCCACATTTGTGTAGTGGCCCATAATAAAGTAAATCTTAAGAACAATTGAAATCTAAATAACAAAGTTAGTAAGGTCTACATACGCATTACATTGTCATGATTGCATTCCAAACTTCAAAGGAATAAAAAATAAAACATATTCCACACACCACACCACTAATTTTGAAAAATCATGCAATGTTATAAGTTCAGTTTGTACAATTGAAGGTTCTACAATTCAATTTTTTTGTACGGTTTCATGTACATGATTTGGAGATCATGTTTAAATGTGGGGAGGAATATCTGGAATTACCCTTTGTCACATTAATACTATATTGGATACTTGTTGCATTGAAGAGTTTATTTAGGAAATGAATTTGCACTTTTTAGAATTTAAAACTGTAGAACTCTTAGTAGACAAAGGTCGGGTGGGGTCATTGGCAGATGGCCAAGTGGACGGGTGGATAGTGAGGTGGATAGGAAGGCAAATGGCTAAGCGGAAAGCAAGGCGGACACCCTCTTTTTTGAAGCAATGAACTTCTTTTGCCATTTCTGATTGGAGTTTGGGGAGTTTGGTGTGTGTGATATACCATTGGAAAGGTATTTGGAAGACCTTTCCAACGGTATATCACACACACCAAAATTCAAAAAACGAAGTTGGAAATTGCAAGTGAAGCAAGCTACAATTACGTAGTAAGCATCCACCTATCTGCCAAGCGGATGGCTAGGCGGATGGGCAGACAACAAGGCAGACACCCACTTTTTTGAAGCAATGAACTTCTTTTGTCATTTCTGATTGGAGGTTTGGGGGCGTGTGATATATCAGTGGAAAGGTATTTGGAAGACTTTTCCAATGGAATATTACACACCCCAAAATTCCAAAAAACGAAGTCAAAAATTGCAAGTGAAGTAAGCTGCAACTATATAGTGAGCTTCCGCCTATCCACACCCTATTTACATTGTGATCACCCGTTTGCTCAACTCTGTTCCTTCAACCGCCCAATTGGTTGACCGCATTTATCTATGGTAAGTTTGTGGATGGGATTTTATACCCACCAAAGTTGCAATGTCCATTGAGTTTGGATGTGATTTTGGCTGGGATGATGACTTTTGTCAACCCTAGTCCATAACTTTTACATCCCCAAAAAATCCAAATGAAACAAATCAAAGCTTTTAATGTAAGCAAAATAATAATCTATAAGAAAAAAGAAAAAAATAATAATTTCAATTTTTTATGTTTTTCTTTCCTACACGGCCAAATTGCATTGTGGACTTATTGTGGCTATAACTTTTGCTCCCAAGCATCAACTATAAAAAAAATTGTAATCATGTAAATCTGATGCAATTTCTACATTTAGTAAGAGTTTTATGAAAATCATGTCAAACTTGAGGTCATATGAGCCTACCCTAAAATCCCAAGTTTACTTTTGAGGGACACTAGGGACTTTAGGGGTTACTATTTGAATTTATCCAAAAAATTTAAATGGAGTAGAAACAAAACTTGTCAAGCTTCATTTTCATATTTTAATACAACAAAAAATCCAAACCCTACGATTTTTTTGTTTTATTTTCTAAAATTATAAAAATTGAGTTAAAAAATAAATCCCATATCTTATTTTTTCTGGATTGCTTGAAAAATAATATTCTTAAGAACTTTCAAATCTTTAATCTATATGAAACGAATCAAAGTTTTCTATATAGAAATAGATATATTCTATAGTAAACAAATTTGGTAAAAAAAAATATTTGAGTTTGTGTGGAGGTTTTATTTGGGCTTCTTGGGCTTGAATATATTTACTTTGAGTGGCAAAACATTTGTTTCTAGACACCAATTGAAATTAAAAATGATTGTTTAAGGTTGATTTTTCTTCCTATCTAAAAGAAATAAGTTTAAGAAAACACTACAAGAGAAGAAAACCTTGTTGAAGTCAACACAAACTATATGATGTTTTTTGTATCTTCACCTTGTCTCACTATTGCAAGGGTGAAGTCAAGATTTAATAATCTGGATGCATCAAAGGTAAGTTTAATAATCAAATGAATCATAGTACAAGGTGTTTAACCCCTAAAGGACTGAATGACCGTTGAACGTATACAGGTAATCTCAGGTAGGTTTGTATGAAGTCATTTTGTAACGGATGTTCTTCAAATTTTGATACAAGGCATAAACATATATCCCGTGAGTGGAAATGTAATTTTTTTTCCGATCAGGTGCTTGGATCAAAAGTTATGTTGCCCTAAACTTTTCTGGCAGCTCGGGCAGCATGTGCAAAACACCTCCTCTACTTCTGAAATTTGGAAGGTATATAACTTACATGATATAAGATGAAAATGTCAAAAAAATAACCATGTGTAGTGTAAAAATCTCACTCTAGGAGGAGTTAAAGGCTGTTGGCCCTATCGGGTAAGGTAGAAAAAAAACTTTTACCCCTAACTTCAAACATTATAATCTTTTAATCCATACGGTCAAAGTTTCTGAAATTTTTTCCACACATTCCCATAGTAGTGAGTAGTCTAGAACAAATTTGTATAGTTTAATTTTGAAAAAACTCTTTTTTTTTTTTCATTTTTTTCTCACTGCCCTAAAAAGTGTCAGTTTTTCACAATTTTTGTCTAAAATGTGCCTCGGTCCTTTAGGGGTTAATAATCAATCCTAAATCCAAGTCTGATTATAAATCAACTCAAAGTACAAGGTGTTTAATGAACTCTAATGTATCCCCAATAGAGTTGGGTTATTAATAGACTTTGAGGTGTTTAATCCAATTGGGTACACATCATAGTTCATTAAACACATTAGTCCATGTGTTTAATCAAATTTTGTTTCATTTGTTTCCAAAAAACACAAGGTGTTTAATTAGTCCATACTTAACCAGTAAGTGTTTAATTAGTCCATTAGTCTATGTTTAATCAATCCATGTGTTTCACCCCTAAACACCTTAACGTTCATTTTCTTGACAATGAACAAATTGAAACTCAAGTTTCATCTTCCTAACTGCTTTGATGAAAGTTATCCTAATTTGTGGAGAGACTTTATCAAGTTGTTATATCTAAGGGTAGGATTCGGTGTTACTAAAGTATACATTTTCTATAATTACAAATGTGCAAGTATGTCAAGTGGTTGAACAAGCTAAAATTGCATTGACTCTAGTTCAAAATTGGAATTGCCAAAATGAGGTCATAGATTTAAAGAACACCAAAATTTCCAAAAATCACCATGTCTAGAGAACCTCATTTCAAATCCATTCCAACAAATTTCACTCAAAAAAAGATCATATTTTTCTTGTAATCAAATTTAAAAGAAATTTTGAAATTTCTCTTTTAAAATTTACAAAATAATATTAGTCATAGCTTTGGTAAATCTAATTGTATTGATGGAATCTAAAACTCACATTCTACAATTTTTCTTTGTCTATGAATTCCAAATATTCTTCCAAATAGCACTTTATATTGAATTTTCTCAAATCGTCAATTCTAGAAAAAGACTCTTGATGTTTAGAGGTTAAAAATGAATAAAACAAAATTTGTTACACATTCCATGAAGGAATTCATTTAACATATGGACTAATTACAACTCAATGTACAAGGTGTTAATAAGATTTAGATTATTAATCAACTCAATATACAAGGTGCATTAGAGTACAAGGTGTTTAATCATCAGGGTTAAGGTGCATTAGAGTACAAGGTGTTTAATCATCAGGGTTAAGGTGCATTAGAGTTTGAATACACCTCCATTACTTAGATTTTGAGCCACCCTACACACTGACAATCATCCGACATCCCAACATAAAATGAGCGACAATAGGGGAAAAATTACTGGAAGTGCAAAATAAAATGTAATCTTTGGGGTCCTTTAAGGTCTTTCTAGCAGACCCCTTGGGGATTCATTTCTTCTCTAATGATAAATGTATGTCTTATAGACATACATGGAGTGATCAATTACAATGTGTGATTGTGCTAATAGAGAGCTTGATCATCCTTGGAAGAGTTTGAAATGAAAAAACAAAAAACAAATTATTGACTTTGGACTAAAGGAAAGAAAGTTTGGCATAGACAGAAGGCACCCTCAAGAAAATTGAGTAATACCTTTCTTCAAAAGTGAGCTACACAGTGCTACAAGGACAAAGCCTCTTGTATTGTAGTTGTGTAGATCCTTCTAGCCTGAGTGCTACTAGGTCCTAAGGAAATCACACTATAATTGTCGTCAAATACAACTGACGGAACATCCTCTTCTCACACAAGAGCGAAACCCGTCGTTTTTCATTGAGGAAATCCGGAGCTGTGTCGCTTCTCACTGAAAATGATCTATTGTTAGTATCTAAGTCGGACCCACGATTTGTCCACGATTTGTCCCTTGTGACTTTTTTCACTCACCCCTCGTTTTGTCGCTATTTCAAGGAATGAAAAGCGACGGGTTTCGCAGTAGTGTCAGCAACATCGATCAGCAATCTCCATAGCCAGCGCTCTCAGGAATGCAGAGTATGGCGACGTGGTGAGCACATACACCCCCGAGTTCCCAATCACTGAAGCACAGCAATTCCCTTCCACGGTCCTCATTTCGTTCATGAGTCCGCACAAGGAATCCTTCCACTGGGACATGTCCAGAACATCCCAGGGCAACGGGTCATTCCCTGGTGGAAGCACCTTCACATGGTCAGCCATGTCCAGTAACATGCTGCAAATCCTCTCTTTGTCATCGAGATTTTTCATGCGAAAATTGGGCCCATTTCGGCCCAAAAACTGGAGGCAGTGTGAGTGGGAGAGCCCTTCGACAACAACAGCGTCAGGCTCGCCAAAATTTTCTTCTTCCCTTGTGGATGCCTCTCCGTTTAGACCTAGCAACCATTTACAGTTCAGAAAATAATGTCAGATTGCTTAAGAACGGAGCTAAAGACAAAATCATGACTTCATTATTTTTTGAAAGGCAGAAGTTAAATTTTTTGACTTTTCATATGCGTCATACTCTCTGTCTCAAAGTAAGTATCCACAGTGTTGTTGAAAAGATTTGATACCAATTTTTGTTGGTCATATTATGAACAGCATAAATTCCAAAGGGTGCAAATTTTGTATCAACAAAATCAATGAAGAGTATTGCATGTGTTCATTGCTACCTAAATGAAGTTGGACAGAGAAAACCCTTCAATTCATATGACCTGCTCAAAACAACCTTAAAAAATATGACTTCCAATTTGGAAAAGTAAGTTATTTCAGGACAGAGGGAGTGTCTTCAACTACCCTTGCTCGGCATACCGTCTGCTGGAATCTTCATGGCAGACAGCTTATCAGAACCCCGCCCTTCCAAGTTCTGCAGATGTTCTGGAATCATGTGGTCACAACATTGGGGTGACAAGGTGGCGTTAGTGAGGCTTACCATCATCGTCAACATTGAAATGAACTCCAGGAACCCGAGTCTCCAAAAGGTATGTCAAAAACTCGTTTCTTCTAAACGGTAGAGAGGCCGAGCTCAGTGCTTCCTCCATTGGTGCCTCCGATCGTTCCTTCACACAAACGATCTCTGGCACAACACAATACCAGTCAAGGCAATTTCCATTTCATCCGCAATTTTCAATTAAAAGGGCAAAACTTTTGCACACATGTAGCTAGTCAACTCAAATCGATACTGGTCCCTAAAAAAACAACCCATCTTAATTCTGGCTTTCGGAAATTAGTCAATTGAAGTACATGAAAGTGCCTTCTTTGGGCTGCCAAAACAGGGCACCATCAATTTTCGAAATCTAAGCTTGTGATCACACAAATCATAGTGCCAAATATTCTAACAAACAATTGCCGACAAGCACTATTATATCACTCTCTGCTCTGCCAGCAGATAGATCTAGTATTAAGCACCATGTCACCTCAGTCTAATACGCAAACAGAGTGACACTGCGTATGCATGAAAGTGGCAATGCCAATAAACTAGAAGGCAGTTAACAAGATAGGGAGCTACGAGGCCAAGCTACACGGTCCTTAGTCTTGAATTATACCAGTACGTCTCTATGTACCGTTTCGCCTTTCACGAGTGCGTACGAGAATGCAACCACGCAATCCAACGAAAGCTCAAATTGAAGGGACTGAGCAAGGGAGGACTCGGCCTGATTGCAAAAGCTGTTCAGGGCTTAAAGAAGAAGAGTGACGTAGTTTTCTTTAGGCCCTGTAAATGAAGAATCTGTTCAGGAGTTCGACTGCCTCTGACTACAATAGGAAGCGGCTCTTCAGTCTTTTAACGCCTGCTTCGGAGGCAAGCGCTATGACTCACACACGAACAGGCTCCGAAAGAAGATTTACACAATGTCCAATTGCTATCTCGAACGGAGTCTAAGCATACATTACTACTGTAAGAATATATCAATCACCGCAAGGACAGTGCTTGAAGCAGATGCAATATGCAATTCCTTCGTTCCAAGGAGTCTAACAATATATATACATAGCACGCACGACTGCCGTCAGAATCAACTACTGCAAGAACAGACAGAAGCAATGCTCCATTCCTTCGGCAAGGAAAGACAAGGCAAGGCAAAGATAAGGCAAAGGCCAGTAGGAGATCGACTACACTTCGGAGTACTGACTGCGAATGGAGCTCATGGAGGGCGAGCAGTCAGTATATATAGCCGCCACGAAGGGGCGGGTGTGCCATCTGGGAAGTTGTGGAATTTGGTAGATTTCGTGGTGGGGGATCTAGGAAGACGTTTGTTGGGTGAGGCGCCGCCAAGGAGGGGCGGGTGTGCCATCTGGGAAGTTGTGGAATTTGGTAGATTTCGTGGTGGGGGATCTAGGAAGGCGTTTGTTGGGTGAGGCGCCGCTAAGGAGACCTGGGAACTGATTCTTGGCATTCGGTAGATTTGCAAGGGGTGGGGGATTGGGGATCTTCAGGAGGCTAGTATTTTGTTTCGTTTTGGCTGCTGCTACAGCCACGCAGGCAGGCAGGCAGGCAGTGGAGCAGCTAGCAGCAGCAGCCTTCTGTTAAGTTATATGGGCTCGCTCCCCTCCCTCTCCCTCTCTCCTCTCTCCTTGGCCCTCGGCCCTTCTTGGTGGGAATCATCACAGCCAACACTTTTCTTCCCCTTTTCTGCTAAATTCTGCCCAGTGCTGGGCTGTCAGACAGACCAAGAATGTACATGGTTTAAATAATAATTTTGTAAGGAAACTTTGTCACTTTGCTAAAAGGTCTCCCGGCTCTGCTCCATACATGTACGTTACAATACCTCAAAACGGATGCACTAGTAGAAAATTCAGTTTTTGTGTTGATTCGGTTGCGTTGATCCAGTCTCTTTTTGGATCAACGCAACCAAATCAACACAAAAACTGAATTTTCTATTAGTGATGGAGAGCCCGGGCCTCGTAATGGAATTAGACACAGTAGTACTCGTAGTAGGGTAGCTCTCATAGTGAGTGGTGTGCACTTGGGTGTATTGTTGATTGAAAAAAGATTCAAGTGACTCTTTGCATCTTCTTGTCCACGAATCTCTCTTCCCACCTATCCATAGTGTGTGGTTGCAGGGAGGACGCTCACTTGATTAGAGCATCTACAATGCATACTCGGCATACAAGCCCTGTAACTGCAAATGGCGAGCCATTCCAAGAGGCCCGCACAGTGCCGGATTTTTCTTTAGGAAAATTGACCCAATGCAAAGCCGGCAATTCAAACGTCAAATGGACTTCTTCATATTATAAAAAGAAAGAAAAGAATCTACAATGAAAGGAGACTTTTCATGGAAACAAAGGAAGGTAGAATTGATTAGCACACATATCAATGCTTGAAAAGCGTTGACAATAATGACTATTCCTACAAGGGACAACTTGCAGGCCCTTCACATTTTGCAAATTTGCCGATCCCGAGTGGTTCCATACCGAGGCCATGGAAGTGGAGGGCCCCTAAACAGTTGCATTGGAGTCGGGTTTTAATTAGAAATGCCAAAGCACCCTCTACAATGCCGATACTGGGCTTGTTCCTGGCTGCATTGCAGATGCTCTTAGGAACACATTTTGTTTTTTTTACTTGAAACACATGGACAATTTCCATTGAAAGGGGAAAAGGTACATCGAACCAAAGGCACAAACCTCAATGGGGAACACAAGGAACCAAAATTTTCAACACGCATTTTTCACTTTTTAATCAAATTTTCAACAACTAAATAAAAACAGAAGCAACCAAGCTCGCGAAGAGGCCCCATCCACAACATCGGGTAGCCAGAGAGCAGCACCTTTGCCACGCAGAGGCTACCGGGGCACAAGCAGGTGCAGCCCAATGATCGGAAAAAACCGGCAGTTAGTTCAAAGTTAGCCGGTAGATTTGGGAAAAAAACCGTTTGCATTTTGAAATCAAAGGATGCTAAACCGGGAAGAAATTTCTAGAACCGGAAATCAACCGGTGCCACCCAAAATTTGGAGGATATTTGATCGCCTCCTTAAAATATTTGGGGGATTTTAGTTGCCTTGCCCAAAAAATTATTGGCTAATACCCGGCTAATGAAGGTCTGTTGCCACCAGATATCAACCTTTGTACTTGTGCTAAAGGCCCTAGTATGAAATTATGATTACTAAAAATTGGAAAAAAAATTGGAAAAATGAGAAACCTTACCAACTCACAGCTCATAGAGTCGTGGCTTGCCACCTCGTAGTGGTGTAGGGCACTTTCCAAAGTTGCTAGAGGAAAAACTTCAAAATCGCATGAAAACATCCAATTTGGACAATGTCATGCGATTGGCTTTAGGAGGTCCTAACAAAGACTATGACAACATAATAGAAGAGGCCATTGACTTGTGGAATAATTCTTCTAAGTTTTACCATTTATATGCAAATCCTATGCGGTACCTTATAGGGGCAACAAAAGAAATATTTGAAGAATGTAAAATTGGTACTTCCTGAACTCTTTTGATTTCATGCAACCTTTTCATAACCATCCTCAACTTCATATTGCATGGGTTGGGGGATCTTTGGCCTTCAAGTGGTGAAGGACTTTGTCAAGTTCAATTCTTACTAAGGATGCCATATTAATTAATACTTTCGTTTTTAATTTTTTTTACTATATTTTATACAAATTTTGCAATTTAGCTCGTGCCAATTTCAATTTAGGGGAAATTTGCCAGTGAGAAATTGAAATTGGAGGAAATAAACCGGTACTTTTTGTGATTCAAAGGATGTAACCAGTGCCCATTGAAAAAAAAACAGTTCATTTTCACGGAAGGAGGAAATCAGCTGGAGGACCTTGAAAAATTTCCCGAACACTGGTGCGGCCCTATTAGGTGATCACTCCCATCTTCGGGAGAGCTAAGAGCCGGTTGCCATTGGGCTCCTGGACCTCCCAAACAGGATGGTCCAGGGGGGCTCCATTGCAGTTGTCGCTCCGGCTGGACCTCCTGCTGGACCTCCGGCCTCCAGTCCTTGCATTGCGGCTTTGCAAAGCTGGAGGACCTGGATGGAAGCCTGGAGGGTTATTCAAAGGAAAAAACAAAGCCAGTTTCAACTCTAAGTCTGTCTGAAGGATGTGCACTGCACTGTAGTCAGTGTTCGGGAAATTTTTCGAGGTCCTCCAGCTGATTTCCTCCTTCCACGAAAATGAACCGGGTTTTTTTCAATGGGCACCGGTTACATCCTTTGAATCACAAAAAGTACCGGTTTATTTCCTCCAATTTTAATTTCTCACCGGCAAATTTCCTCCAAATTGAAATTGGCACCGGCTAAATTGTAAAATTTGTATAAAATATAGAAAAGAAAATGAAAAATAAAAATGCTAATTAATATTGCATCCTTAGTAGGAATTGAACTTGGCAAAGCCCTTCACCACTTGAAGGCCAAGGAACCTCCCAACCCATGCAGTATGGAGTTGAGGATGGTTATGAAAAGGTTGCATGAAATCAAAAGAATTTAGGAAATACCCATTTCACGTTCTTCAAATATTTCTTTTGTAGTTTTGTTACCCCTATAAGGTAGTAAGGTACCGCTTAGGATTTGCATATAAATGGTGAAACTTAGAAGAATTCTTCCACAAGATAATGGCCTTGTCTATTACGTTGTCATAGTCTTTGTCAGATGCTTCCAAGGCCAATCGCATGACATTGTCGAAATTGGATGTTGTCATACGATTTTGAAGTTTTTCCTCTAGCAACTTTGAGAGGTGCCTTGCATTGCTACGAGGTGGTGGGCCGCGACTCTGTGAGCTAGGAATAGGTAAGGTTTCTAATTTTTTTTTTTCCATTTTTTTCATTTTTCAATAATGAGAATTTCATACTAGGTCCTTTGGCACAAGTGCAAAGGTTGATATCTGGTGGCAACAGACCTTCATTAGCCGGGTATTAGCCAATAATTTTTTTGGCAAGGCAGCTAAAATCCCCAAAATATTTTAAGGAAGCGGTCAAATATCCTCCAAATTTTGGGTGGCACCGGTTGATTTCCGGTTCTAAAAATTTCTTCCTGGTTTCGCATCCTTTAATTTCAAAATGCAACCGGTTTTTTTCCCAAATCCACCGGCTAACTTTGAACTAGCTGCCAGTTTTTTCCGATCATTGACTGTAGTAAGCTCAAAATGGGCAGTATGCACTATAGCAAGCTGAATATGGGTTTCTGACATATCTTAGCGGTTGGTCAATGGATAGTGCCGTATGACCGGATCGCTCCGGGCTCCCCTCCGGTTCCTGGACCTCCAGCTCCCCAATGGAGACTGGCCCTAAGTGCCAGCTTATCTGTAGATGGGATCGCACCCCAAAGAAAACCGTTTGAAGCCAGGAATTGTCAAATCCCTTAAGGAATATCCGCACCTTGTCCGGGTAGAGTTTGCAGAGCTTCGTGCTTTTCAACCAAGCCACCCGGGCATGGTCCACAAATGCCTCCCACAGCACTTGCTCGAGTTGTCGGTTAACTTAGGCCAGGGATTGTTGTTGAAGCAGATCGCATTCCTGTCCAACGAAACAGTCCAGATGACCGAGCCTCGAAAGAGGGACCACATTGAGGTCCCTCGTTGCAGGCGCCGACGCAGTTTAGACCCAAGAACACACTGTTGTCAAGTGAGAGCTGGCCACCAGCCACTTAAGGTGGGACCTGAAGGGCGGAGTATAGCACTGAAAGAGCAAAATTCCCTTAGGAACACGTTTCAAAGCTAGCTGTTTTAAGTGGAGCTTTGTGACAAGGATGGGTACACATGGAAAATCCTTGTCGATATTGAATAAAATATTCAATCTTGAAGGGGAAAAATCCCATTAGAGAAATTGTGGATTTTCCATAGGGCTGTAAGGAAGTGCTCAGAGGGACCCTCAGTGCATTACATTTATTTTGCTTGAGGAACTTTTTCCCTATTTTTGCACTTTGTCACTTCCAAATGTTAGAGCATTCATTCTCAAGTACTATTAGTTAGGGTTGTGACAAGTGTTGTTTTGATATTTGAAAGCACCCCTGAAGCACCTTACTCTGACGATTGCAGAATAGAAAACTAAAATATACTTCTTGGAACTCTCGATATTTACACAAGGTGAATCTTTGTTTTGTCAAAAATTCCCTCTTCTGAGTAGCTTCAATAGGCTCTAGAAATAGATTGGCTTGTCAAACGTTGGCAACCCTCTGGAGAGTCCAAAAATTTTCTAACACCTTTTTTGCATTCTTCTTCATCTTTGTTCAAGATTGCATACATTGAGCTCAATTTCTCAATGATTTCCTTGTATCTTGCAAGTTGAAATGTTTAACCCTCAAATGTCGATATGGATGTCTTGTGTCCGATAGATGTCAAGGAATTCTCCTGTATAGGACAAAAGTGCAACTATTCATCTTCGGAATTACGGGTGGAAAGGGGAGATCTTCTATAGTAGTTTGGCCTCCAATGGATATTTTTGGTTTTTTTTAAAGTAGATGATGTCACATAGTTTGAAAAGCCATGATTTCCACAATCAAAAATCCATCCTTTCAAGGTTAACCCCTACAATTCCATGACTATGTTTTCACTGAAAATGCTCCAAAACTGCCATTTTTAATAGAAGTACGAAATTTTTGACAAAAAAATTGTTTTTTTGACAAATGTAATATTAGTTTCTTGTAGTATGCTTACTTGAGAACACGTGGTAAAAATTTCAGAAATTTACACTACATGGAGTGCAAGATATAAGCATTCAAATTCACTGAAATCATTTTTTGGGCCCTGCAAAAAACAAGGCAGCTACACTTCAAAAGCTTACTTTTCTATGAAAAAATGTCCGAAATGGTGGTGCTTCTTTGTATTATTTTTACTAGAAAAGTTGGCCACATGCTTGGAAAAATTCAAATCATTTGGAATTGTATAGCATATAGGAAAAAAATAATTGTAGCCAAAAAATGCATGCTAGTCTTTCAGGGTTAAGTTAACTATTTTTAGGTATCTCTACCTTAGACAATTCAAATTGGGATCAAAGTTTGACTTTAACCACTATTTTGATTCTTTGGGGTTTAGCTTACATTTAACTATGAACAGCACAGTGGCTTAAAAATATCCAATGGATGACCAATAAAGAATTCTTCTATAGAAGATAGAAGTGTAGATGTTCATCCTTAGAATTTTGTGTGAGAAAGGGAGGTCTTGCAGAGTAGTTTAATTAACCTCCAATGAGTGTTCTTGCATGTAATCTTTTGAGCAAAATAATTCACATGGTACCCAAATGGATGATTTCCATGGTGACCAACATGGCCTTCCAAGGTTAATGTGTCATTTTCTTTTTGAGGTAGTTGTGAAATGTGGTTTAGAAATTGTGAGACTTTGAGTTCACTAATGGGCTCAATTTCTTGGGGCAATAACTTGGGGTAACTTATATTTGTATTTGATATTAGGAAGGGATGTTTGCTAAAGTGAATCTAGTCCAAAGGTATACCTAAATTCATTTCCACTATAAATGATTATGAAATTTCTAGAATGCCTTGAATTTAGAGTGGTTGACTACGTTTCCATTGAAAAATAAATTCACTTGCTACAATAGCTAAAGGTCCCCTAGTGGTTGTTTAATCGTTAAAGGAGTAAAGGACAAACATGCCCAAGGGGCATGGTTTTAGGTTCACGTAGTTCTTAATTTTAAATGTTTGGACCTTACTAAGAAAATGTGGTTTCATTAATCTACTTTTCATTCCTTTTTTATATTTTTTAAATTATTAAATCTATAAGTCTTGAAATCCTAAAATACACCGCTTTTAAATTTTTTTTATTGAATTTCTCATAATGTGAGCTCAAAGAATACACCAATTATACTATAATATTGATCACAATATTCATTCTCCAATTTTGCTAAAAATTTCATACTATTTTAATGATTTTTATAATTACTATGATCTTTACAAAGAAATTACTAAAAGATATTATAAATTTTGGATATATATTTATGCACGAGAAAAATATAAAATTTTTGAAAGGTATGTTTTAATATAGAAAACTAATGAAGTTTGACTAAATAGGAATATAGAATGTCCTTAAAGATTAAATTGTCTCAAGTAAGAGGTCTATGTATGGTTAGGCCTCTAAATGCATCTCCTATCTAGGAAAGAGTGATTTGTTATTTATAATATCTATGGTAGTCATTGATTAGGTAGGTAGGCTTAAAGGGATAATTTATGGACCTCCTAATTTAGCTAATGCATTAACCAAATGAGTCCAAATGAGAAGTTTCCTTGCTTTGGAATTGTCGTGGAAAGTGTACTAAGATCCATTTATTGTAAAGGACTTATTAAAATATTTGTAGAATTTTTGTGTTATGCTTCTAAAGTTCACTATGGCCTATGTTGTACATTAATCAAAGCAAAGAAACCTTTATAATTCCCCAATTGTCCAGGGATGCATGTACTATTGGTTACAATGTAGGCCCACAAACCACCAATTCGATGTGACTAGAGTTCATCTAAATCTTTCACTTCCCGTGACCCCCGTAATCAAGTATGTAATCAATAGACACAAAATTGTGACCCATCACCTCCCACACTGCAAATTCACCTCTCTATTGCAAACTTACATTAGTCACAAAAAAATAAGTCTTTTCAAAATCTCATTCTTTTGTCCAAATTCTAAGTGGTACTTTCTTTATTAAGCAAATTGGACAATATTTGTGTTCTTCAATAACATGCTTGGGGACTTCTTCATATCTTCAAATTTTTTACAAAGTAGATATAATATTTTTGGTGATCACTCAATCTTGACCACAAACTACTCATTGTAGGCCTTAGAAAACCTAATTGCATGGCTTAACCTAAAGTTCTTTGCCTATGATTTAATTAAAAAAAACTCCTAAAATGCCATTTTAATGCAAAGAGCTAAGAAGGAACAAAAAATTTTGGTTTTGCAAATCCAAGTGTAAGATCTTGCATAATATTTTTACAAAAATATATGCAAAAAAATTTAGAAACCTTAACCACATGGATTTTCACTTGTCAAATAATAGTGTTCAAAGTGAAAAGTAATGTTTTGGGGGGGACCTTGCTATATTAGGTTTCCAAATTTGAATCATCTTAACTAAATTTTTTGAACTAGAGAGACTTGTGATAGAAAATTTTAAAAAACTTTGTGTTGGATAATTGAGTTGAGAATCTAGGAAAAATGTTTCATGAAAAAACTTTATTTTCATCCTTTAATAAATTGTGAGGTATCTAGAAATATGATGGAGATTGAATAGAAATCTATATCGTTTATAGTACTAAGATGGAATTGAAACATGTCAATTGTAATAGTCAAATTGTTCAAGCAAACAATATTGACCCTACACAACTTCTTCTAAAAATTGTGAAAATTGAGTTCAAAAACATTCAAAAACTAGTTCTATAAATTTTTTTTTCAATAATTGCCTACTAAACAAGATGCTCCATAACCTCTACATCACAAATCCAAATGGGATGAATCATTGAAGCTTTCTAAATAGGCAAAAGATATTTTATGAGATATTTTTTGGTATTTTTTGAGTTTTTTTCTTACCTATACTAAGCTATTTTTAAATTGTGTGACATAACTTTTGCTCCTGGCTACCAATTAAAGTAAAAATTGTATTCCCTAAATCTAGTATATTGTCACATTTTCATAAAAAGAAATTCAAATATTAGAGTGAAAATCGAAATTATAGAACCTAGTCAAATTCTAAATAGCATTATAGGACAATGGTCCTTTAGGGGTTAATTTTTCAAGTTTTGTAGGGTCATCTTCAACAACCTCCACTAGCACCATTCAAAATTAGGGATCAACATACCTTAGAGGTCAGTTTAAGATGCAATTACCTCATTGATTTAAATGGCTTATGACAAGGAAGCTAATAATATGCAAATCATATAACACTCTTTTAAATTCAAAGGACTCTCAAGGTTTTAGTGCACCTTTAGTTGGTTCAAAAATGATAATACTAATGGAAACGTGGTCTAATATGAAAACCAAGGAAAGAGCGGAGAAAGAAAAACCACACCACTAATTAGACTTGTTGTAGTCTTCTTGTAGTCATTTCCATAAGCTACACATACCATCATGTTTTAAATAAAGCATAGTAGCTAAATCCAAAATCAGCTAACTCCTCTAGATGTCCATCCCTATTTTTGAATGGAAAATGAACAAGCTAAGTCTCTAAAATGTTGAGTACTACTTAGAAGGATAGCAACAAATTGGACTTGGAAAATACTTTGGGCAATAAATAGGTTCAATCATTTGTTGTAATGTGGAGGCACAAACTTTATAGAGGGTTTGTTTTTGTTAAGGCTATCTTTCAATTTCACTTGGGCAATTTTCAATACCATAAATGTCTTTTCTTTGTATGCATTGAATGGATTTAAAATTCACCTAAGTTACAATTGTAGACTCCTACAACCTTCACTTTTGAAATCTTAAACCATTATCTAAAGAAAATTATAGGAGGTTTGATTTTTATTGAACTACAAAAATAATGCATGCATTGCTTAGATGATGCTTAAATAGAGGGATAACAATGTTTGAGCTTTGTTGATCCAACCTAAAGATTTTACTTTGGCTCAAGATTTAGTAAAGCGTGAAGACAACAATTCAAGATTGTTGGACAGTACTTGGTTGACTCTCATTGGATTGTACCAATTCAATTTTTGGCTCTTAAAAGGTTGAAAGGAACGAAATAAAACCACCAAGGTAACTACATCTAAATGTGTCCAAATAAGCAATTAAGCATTGTTCCTTTTATTAAATTGTCTAATTTTTGTTTGGATCTTGTGGAAGTCAAAAGAGTATTGTACTTTACTTGCAACTTAGGCACTAAAGTGCCTAATATTTGATTAAATTCTAAAAATAAAGTTAGACAAGACTAAAATTTAATTTATGCTATTTAGGCAACCATCCAAAATTGAATAAAGTATAGGATTTTGTCCAAGTTTAGACACTTCATTTAATGGTTTCAAAGAAGACAAGAGGTTCTTTGTTCATAAAATGCATGAAATATTGAGATAGAATTGCCATAAGTGGCCAACACTTGTTTCCATAGAAGGATATTGTAATTGTTCCTTGATCAATTGCAATATCCAAATATTAGGCAAGACATGGGGATAATTTCTTAAAAAATTAGGCAAGAATTGTAATAATTATTTTATGTTGAAGGTGCTAGTAAGGTATGGTATTCTAGATTCTTATCATATGTATTTATTGAACACTGAATGAATAAACTATGACTTTTCAAGGTGCTAAAAATAAGTGTTTTCAAAACCAACCCTAAACTCTCATCAATAGAGGGAGTATATTTCAAGCAACAATCTACAGGGGTAAGTTTTAAAAAGGGATCATAATTATATGCAATTACCTTATATGTAGTGTAGAAGTTTTGATAAGGTGATGCCTTTTGTCTCAATTTCGCCTTCTTATTCCTATGGGGTACATTTCTAAATGAAAATGTAGACCACCTATACATGAAGGCTAAATTGAGATGGGGGTAGTAATAGGTTGGTTTACTTGGTTTAGCAACCGTAGAGCTTATACAACTAGAGGTTTATGAAGAGGTACTAAAGATGCATTAAGGTAACATTAGCAAAATCATTTGAATAAGGTTTTGAACATGGGTCCTATAATTGGATTTAGTAAAAAAATTTGTTGGGTCTTGTTGGTATTTGAAAGGGGATTTTAGATTTTCTTTAGATTGAAACAATTTTTAAACATAGTATGAATTAACTAGGAATTTTCAAAGTGTTGAAAATATATGTACCTAAAATTGATTCTAGACAAGAGTCTATACAAATTGATTTTAGTAACAAGTCACAATTACATGTGATTGCCTCACTTTGTATTCTACTTCACTTTTGGATTGGACTTAAATTTTTTTGATAGGTCCTTTGATTCCAATAATAATCATGATTTTTTTTAAAAATTATTATGGTGCAAGATTGTCTAGTTTTAGGGATATTTTTTTTCCCTTTATTGGTGCTTGAAAGGTCAGGTTATATTGTTTTAAGCAAAAAAATAACTCATGGTAGCAAGAAAAAAAATAAACAATTGAAAAAAATTTAGAATTTTGATTTAATCACAGAAATAATATCTATGTCTCAATGCAAAGTTTGGATTCATTCTATTTAGATTAGTGAAGTAAAAGTCATAAAGAGTCATGTTTTGAGGGTAATCAAAGCATCTTCTTAGAAACATCATGTATAATATTTGTTATTGAACTCATATTTCCCATTTCCTAAAACCAAACTTTTGTAGGGTATAGAATGTTTTCTAGAACAACTTCACAATTAGGATCAATGTTTTTTTATTCCATCTAAGAACTATCGATGATTTACTTTTTCATTCTATCTTATACATGCTTCTATTTCATAAGATATTTTTAAATTTTTATTTATTTAAATATTTATCCTAGATTTTCAATTCAATTATCTACCTTAGAGATTACATCCTAACAATTGCTTAGTTCAAAAATTTTAAGTTAAGAAGATTAAAGATTTAAAAACCAAGTATAATAATGTGCTAATTATAAAATTTATCATCACATTGAACAATAATATTTTATAATCTTTATATCAAGGTTTTAAATTTTTTTTCACATATTCCAACTCGAGTCTTATGCAAGATCCTATAGTTGCATATGCAAAAAAAAATTCTTTCATTGCAACTCTTTGTACTAGAAATGATAGTTTGAAGGGTTCTTTTGGTGTAATGTAGTATTGGAATTTTGACCTTGTTAGGATGTTGAGGCTAGAAAGTATCCAATGGATGACTTTTAAGGTTACTAAAGAGATGAAAAATATAGCTAGGGCTTGATAATCAATCATTTTTTACTAATCAACTTGATGATAGGTCTCATCCGGTGAATGCATGGTTTGGTGTCTGAATAATGGCACATGTTGATTCACTAATCAACCATCTAATGAGAGCCTTCATAAGTGATTGAGTCTTCATAAGTGTTTTCCTTTTTTTTGAAAAAATCAAAACATGTCCACTTAGAACTTCAAATATACTATGCAAAAAAAATAAAAATAAAAATAAAAATAAAAATAAAAATAAAAATTGAAATACATAAGAAAATGACTTCCAATGACTAGACCTAATTTCCACTCTATAAAAGTCCATAATCATATGAAATACAACAATGTTGGCACCAAATAATTCATTTTCAGATAAGAATGTTTTCATTTACTCTTAAATTAGTCACTATAAACCATTTCTATGTGTTTATGTTTTAAAAAAAGTTCACATAATATATAAAATTGAATTGTTGTGACAGTTCATTCATTTGTCATTAAGAGTCTATAAATCAATATTGATAGACATTGGTTGTCAAAAAAAATACAAAGATGTCTTTGTAATCATGCTCTTATGTTTTTTGCCCAAAATAATATGAGAAGCTATAATACTTTGTGTGATATTCAATTTGGAATACAAACTCCTCTCTAAATCAACCTTGTGACATGATTGCAAAGACACCAAACCATGGATCTTCTCCATTCTTTACAATTATCTAATAAATATTCAAAATTATTGCTAATTATTGCCTATAAAGATGGTCTATTGTATTGGTTTAATTACCATTTGCACTAAAATAAACATGTGACAAAATTCATTTTAACCCCTAAATGTACTTGAAGTCATGAGTGGCTCCTAGATGATTTTAGATGCACATTTCTATATCAAGGATTGAAATTTTTCATCCAATTTTTTTGTCTTGAGAGTTTTGTGAATGTGTCTCCAATGGATGGTGGTGGAAATTCCCACATTGAGGTATTCTTGATCTCTCTAAATAAGTAGATTCTAAAAAAATAAATGACAAAAGATGTTCCTTTTAATTAGTGTATTTTTGACAACTTGTACATCATTGCTTTTGATTTTGATTTAGAAATTTAAATTATTATTTATGAATTAAATTCCAAATATTGAAATTAAGTTTAGAAAATCTAGGTTCAATTGCTATTTTGCAACAAGACCCCACCCTGTACAAGAGTTGTTAGGAAGGTCCTAGCTATATTGAAATAATTCTAGGACATCACAATGCCGAAGACATTATTCATATTGCGGTAGATGATGCAAGTGCAAATTCTAGCAAGCTAAGCAAATTCAATTCACCACTTGAGCCAAGGTTGTCTAAGTCTACCCTCTCAAATGAAATGAAAGCGTGTGGTTGGTCGGTCTTGTATTTTTCCTTTGCAATGAAATTCCATTTCATTTGTGCCAAAAAAACAACAACAAATGAAGTGAAAGTTGCCAGTCTACAATCAAAGTGAGGAATGTAAGGGGAGGACTCAAGTTAAATGCTCAAACAAAGTTGTACACTTCACCAACAAAAGTGCAATACTTACAGTATAGTACCAATGAATGGGGAGTACCGGCATTGAGTTACAAGCTAGCTGAATGTTTTTGAGAATTTCCGATTCCAATTGAAAAGTTTTGGATGAGGTTCCAGATGTAAGAAGGCACTTTTCGAAAATGGACCATATGGAGAAAATAAAATCCAGCAATTAGGCTGGTCCTTGTGGGAATATGAAGGAAAATTATCATTTGGAATAAAGGACTATTAGTAGTTAGCCGGTGATCATCTTAGTATGGTGGATATTTCTATAATAGGCCCTCCAATGCTTGAGTGAGTGGGTGACCCATCTAAGTGACCGACGCACCGCCATTGTCACATTTTTGCAGATTCAAGTTGTTGCCCAAACACCCGCTCTCTCTTGCACTCCTACCACACTCATCTTTTCAAATTATCCAACATTTGTGATTCATCAATTTCTTGTTTTTGTTGTTGCAATCACAAATTCACCATTCTTTAGGTTGAGGGTTCTAAAGTTCCAATTTCTACAAGTTCTATGCTACCAAATTGGATGGAGATCAATTTACACTCATGGGGATTTTCACTTGCGTGCTTCGAGAAGCAATCCTGTTTGCTTCACCAAGAATCAACAGATTTCGTGACTACGAGGTATGACTAATATGTCCCTTCTCTCGCATTGCAATTTTGATTGTCATTTTTAGGGTTTACAATTGAAATCACATACCCAATTCAATGTTTTTTTATTCATACAATGAAACATTAGATTATTGCAAACATTAACGAAGCTCTCTCTTAAGTCTCTTCTATAGTAGTTGTCTATTTCCTTACCAACAATACACTCGTCACAACCTTTCAATGATGCTAACCATACCCATGGCATTGTTTGGAAAGAAAATTTGAGATCGAGTAGGAAGATAATGTGGGTGTGCAATCCGTATGAGTCCTCTATTATTAGCTCAACCAATCTGTGTACAAAGTTTGTGCTGTTGACTACAAAAATGTTATATAGGTTATGGACTATTTTATGTCATTGAATACAAACCCTTAGACATTGAAGTCAAATTATTGAAAAGAATCAATTTAATGGATTGAGTTGGTTATTTTGGAAGTAACTAAATTTTAAAGCATTTACAAGAAGTGGGTCTTTTCGAGGAATTATGTAGAAAACAGTGAAAGATCTTTTTGCTTGTCATTTGTGAATGTAAGAAGACTAGGAAGCAATTATTGAACTCTAGTCTTGGGGTATGTTGAGATAATGTGTAAAAAGGATATTAATGTTTCAAATTTCCTACTTTGTAGGATGGGTGCATGACCTTTCAAGGAGGATTTTCATTATACGAAACTTGCCTTTTCATTAGAGGAGTTTTGGGGGGTTTTGAGGGCTGAGGGTCCCATGGGTTCCCCAACCCTGGGATTTGCCCCGCAGAAGCTACCTGACGTGGTACACCAATTGCCATGTCACTTCTTTTTTTTTAATTTCTTTTTTCAACTTTCTTAAACATTTTAAAATTTTCAAAAAATAAAAATAAAAATCTAACAACAGCCATTCTTGGACTGTTGGGGGAACAATCCCGAAACAGCCCTCTAGACCCCCTAAAACTCCTCTAATGTTTGACATTATCATCAAGCAAGCATGTTTTTCAAAATAAGAGTACAAAGATGAGATTGCGGTCGTGGAAGGCAAAATTCTATTGGATGTTCCACAAAACATGTGGATGTCACAGGCAAAACAAGTTCATGTCCTATGCGACAAGAATGTTCTCTAAGACATTGGAAAAAACATAGGCGTGTTTTATACAACATCCAAGAAAACATAGACTTGCCATGTTGGCAAGCGATTTCAATTTCACCACATGTAAGTCTCTAGAGGTTACTAGGGGCTAAGGTAAAATGTTGACCAAATTTAAAAAAACAAGAGAAGGGTAGCCATATGGCACATTTTTGAAAACAACAACAACAACTTTATGTTGCACTCTATAAAGATGATGTGGTGTGCCACATTAGCACACTTTGCCGTCATTTAAGATTTTGAACATTGTTTTTTTGGACATCAAATTGGGACGTTAATTGAGACTTCAAGATGTTTTCTATGACATGAACTAGGACGTCAACTGAGATGTTCAAATGCTTTTTGTGACGACAACTTAAATAATTTTGTATATGTCATATCATTTGATATATTCCATATGGTTTGTCTCCCTCCTTACCAGCCCACTTGTATAAATAGCTTATGTTCTTATGTCCATATACTCACAATAACATATAGTTGCCAAATATGGTATATTATGTCTGGTGTATAATGTATTATATATATTGTATTATGTACTATGTATAGCATACAATGTGTGGTGTATTATATATAATGTGTAGGTGTACTATGTATAGTATATGTCTAAGTTGATGTCTCAAAAAACTGAGACATGCACATCAAGCATGTCTTAAAAGACATCATTTGTGTCATTCACACGTCTCCATAGACATGTCATAATACATAGTGGATGCTACATGATGTTCAAAAAAATTAACCTCATGTCATAATTGACACCATAATAAACATGTGTGTGTTATGACAAACATCCAAACAAAGAAGACTTAGGGCACAACGCACCCGCCACGTCATGAATTTTCATGTACTACATCATGTTCCATGTCAGCAAAGGCTTGGATGAAAAAGTTGCTGACATGGCACTGTCTACCCGTGTGGCAATGATATGGCTACCACATGGTATACTTTGGGCACCTTCTTTGACCATGTCTAAGTAGATGTCTCACAAAAAACATGGCATGTTTTCTTAGATTTTCGTATGTTATTGTTGCATCAATCTTGAAGAATTTTGTTAGATATCGAAGGTGACATGACTGATGTCAAGAAAAACATATGACCCTGTTCTAGAGCATGTCCATGGAAACAAGGGTTTCTTATAGTGTTTGGAACTATTTTAGCATTGGTTAGTAATAGTAATTCTATGTTGGTTCTTATTGATAGTTTTCTAATCTTCTAATTGTTTGAAGCTGCAAAATGTCATATTTTCTCATTTCGCTAATGTAGTACTAATTAAGGTGTGGATTTAGGCATGGATGTTAAAGTAGCATATGCATTCCATTGTGGAAGACAACCATTCAGAGAAATTTACAAATCAATTTACAAATCAAGTGCACAGTACATTTTTTTGCCCCTTTTTTTTTGTGAAGACTATAGGTGCATGCATGCTTTTTCAGATTTCATTTATACTCTCTTTAGATTTGGCATAGTGTAAAAATTGGCTAGATTTTGTGATCATTATTTTTTCCATTGCAATCTAAATATTCAAAGCTTAGGTGTAAGCAGGGTTGATTTTGTGTACCCTACATCCGTTATAACTCTAGGTATGAATTGGTGTACATTGCAATGCTTTGTTTGGAGTATTTAATCATTCTTCTATTGAGGAAGATAGAAGATTAGAGTTTAGGACTACTTATTGGTATGTATTCTGATGCAAAAATATCAACTAGTGTTTGTGAAGCTTCAGACTATCGAAGCCAATATCTGTTGCTGAAGCTCACATTATGAAGCTTCAAATAACTGGAAAGTGAGGCATTAGATTGCTGGAGCTCCTATAAGTTATTCAATCCAAAGTGTGCAAGGCTTTAGAATATTGGAAAGTATCGTGAGACTAAAAGATGTTGAAGCTAGTGAGTGTTATTGGATACAAACATTGGGAGGCACTAGATTATTGAGAAGTATCTTGAGGCTTAAGGTAGTTTATATAAGCTACTGAATGTTGTACAATGCACACATTGCTAGGCTCTCAGATTATTGAAAAGTATTGTGAGGCTTAAGGGTTTTTAAGCACATATGTTGTTGACTACATACACTATCATTGTAGAGGTTTCAAGGATGTGGATTACTTTATCTCAATAATCTATTTTGTTGTTGTATGTTTTTTGTGTTAGTTTTTTTAGGTGTAGTTTTAGGATTTGGCTAAATCGCTCATCTACTGAAGGTATGTCTTTTACTCCTTAGGTTCCTCCAAATCCAAATTACTCATCATTCTTGCATTGAATCTGAATAATTTCTTCATGCTTCACTTGATTTTTTAATTTTGAAATGTGTGGGCTTCTTTAGCATGGATGGCTAAACAACAGAAGTCTTTAAGGGACCATTTTTTTGCAAAGTCTAGAAAAGTGGAAGTTCTTTCCTCAACGTCTAAGACCTCTAGTTGTCCCGAAATTGGTGAATCAGGCATTGATCGACGTCCCCCTTCAGATGCAAAGATTGTCCAAAGCCAATGGAAGGAGCAATGGTGCATTTAGTTCGAATGGCTCCATTTCTCTCTAGACATTGGAAAGGTTTTTCGCAAGGTGTGTAGGGATAAAGGGGGCCGTTTAGCATATGCGAAAGAGGGCTTCAAAAATTTAAAAGTAAGTGCTTTCCAAGATGACATTCGGTCCAATGAATATAGATGTTTTATTTGGGCATTGCAAAGTAGTGGGAAGGTGATGGAGAAGGCAATCATTCAAGGTCAAAGGGTGTGTGATGAGGTTGTGGCTTCATTGTTTCGGGTAGCATACTTTTTAGGGAAGCAATCCTTACCCTACTCCAAATTTCCCTCTTTATGCAAATTGTTGGTGAGTGTCAAAGCTCCAATGACCTTATCTATGTATCATGATGAAAAAGCATGTGCTGATATAATGTGGTGCATTTCTATTGTAATTCAAAAGAAAATCATTAATCGTGTTCGAAATTCACCATTCTATAATATCATGATTGACAAATCTACAAATATTAGTGTGACAAGGCACGTTGTTATTTTTGCTACCATAATTGAGGAAGATTTGTCTGTCACTGTTTTTCTAAGTCTGCTGTAGATAGAAGGGGGAAAGAAGGATGCAGTTGTGATTTACGAAACATTAATTTCCCACCTTCACAATTGGGGGTTGGATTTAAGAAAATTTGTGGGCTTTGGTAGAGATGGCGCCAGTACCATGGTGGGCGTTCATGGTGGAGTGGCTACATGGATCAAGCAACAGGTAAATCTGTACTTTTTAGTATGTCATTGTGTTGCACATCGAACTAACTTGGCATCCCTTGTTGGTGCAAAGGTGCTGGATTGTAAGGTAATGTCTTCTGAGGTCAACTCTTTGCTTAATTCAGTTGCTGCCTTCTTTAACAAATCCAGCAAGCGCAAACATGTACTTACCTCCTTGCAAGAGGAATTGTTTGATTAAAAAAAACCCAATGAAACTGTACCAAAAAATATGGTGGCTTAGTAGGTAGCAAGCAATCATAGCTCTCTGTGATTCGTTGGAGTCTGTACTTTGTTTCTTCCGTGATGTACAAGGCAAGGATTTGGGTCAAGCAAAAGCTATCTTGGAAAGGTTGTCCCAATTCAAATTCATTTATGTTTTGTACTTCCTTGTGTGTACATCCCTGACACTTCAATAACTACTGATGTACAATAAAGGTAGATATTTATATAGTGTGGAATGTCGATTAAGTAGTATGAGTCCCCTTAATACCCCTATTCAGTGTAGAAATCTTAAACCAGAACTGTGGGTATAAAATGCCATTGATTGCTGGGCAACCATCAATGGTTCATGCAACATTCAAACTGAAATTTTATGCTCAATTCTCAATCAAATGCTTGTTGGGAAGGTACTGAAATTGCGCTTCTACAAAGCAATAATATGCCTCATAACTTGAAGTAACAAGATCATAACAAGCAATCTATAAATAAGCAACACAACAAATATGAGAGAGACAGTAGTGGGGTTTGGTTTAGGGTGCATCTAGCTTGAACTCTAGTCTTTGTACAAAAAAAATTGAACCTAAAAAATGCATCATTTGGCTCTAATACATCAATTGAATGCATTGTCTTATTCAATAAACCTATTATATTAAGTATAGACTATCATGCAATCTATCACGACCCATTGTCACAAATTTGGTCACATTTTCATCCTGATTATTTCGTCTTGTCATTTTGAATGTTTTTTCATCCGGGTCTATAGGACTTTGACTAGCAATTGAGTTCATATTATCTGAAGTTCAATGTTATGTTGCAACAGGTTTATACTAGTATTTTAAATGGACACAAGGGCATTGAGATGTAACAATGGTTCATGCTACAACCTATATTCTCTCTACAATGGCTAATGCAATTCCATGCTCTGAACTCCAAAAAAATATTCAAATATCATGAGAATCAACATCATTTGCATGTTTGTCAAATTGTGAATATTTCAAATTCTATAAATGTCAACTTCCTTCAATTTTTGTGAGCAACAATTTGAAATGATGTATACCAACATGTCAATGCACAAAATGTTTTTTTGGAGTTCCAAGAAAAAATTGAAAAGATATAAAGTAATTCCAAATTATGGCACACAAAATTGAGATTTAGACATGGCTAACTTTGAAATGAATTTTCTTTCAAATCACAACTAATTTCTTTCAAACCTCTATAGTAATATGTTATATATCACATACTGTCTACAACTTTTCTATATCTACTTTTGGTCTTTGTCCATTGATGCTTATGGTAAGATTGTTCGAATGAAAAAAGTTTCAAATCTACACTCAGTTTTGTTCGTCACTGTACATTATATCAGAGAGTATATCAGAGTGGTTTTAGCTGGATTGAATTATGAAACTCTCGCCGGCGTCGTCAGCGTCGTCAGGTCCAAAATTAGGAGCATGTCGCTTCAAACGTGGTCGAGGCGAACTTGAAGTCGAGGACATGGGATGAGCATCGATTGACTGCATTTCAATTGCAATTCCGTGCTCTGGCTTCGGCACGTAATCGCACAGGATTTAACAGTTCATGTTTTTGCTAATCACTCTCTTATGGAGTATGTATGATACTGTGTTACATTGCTTATTGTAACTATGCGTAATTAGTCGAAGTCTGAATATTGATGCGTTCCTTTGACCAAGATTGAGTTGGGAATTTTGACGGGCTATTCGATTCGTGTAAGATCGAGGTTCAATCGACCTGCAATTTTGCACACTGAGTAGTCTTTAAAGGTAAAATCACATCCACTACTACCGTTTTTTCAATTACTGCGAGAAGCACTAATTTAGTAATTTTTTCATTTCGGCACTTTTCTTGAGGAATGAAAGTGTTTGAGAACAGATGACGAAGAAGACATTCTCTTCTTCTTCTCCCAGTAGTCATTGAAAGAGTGAATGTAATTGTATTCTAGTTTTGCGGAAGGCAACGAAGCTGGGGTTTGGGGGTATCTTCTGTGGCTACGATGTTAGAGGATCTCAGTATGGACTTTCTGCCCTTTTGTTGCTGTTGTGGGTTTCAGGGTTGTAATGGAATCTAGGGTTTAGGGTTTAGGCAAAGTGTCGCAGGTTCTGGAAACTCTGGTTAATTAGGAAGCACAAAGTAATGCAAACCTGGATTATTATTACCGCAGGTTGACTCGAGCAGATGAAGCTATTACACTTGAAGCTCTGCTAATCCCGACGTGAGCACTACAGCTTATCTCACAATTCACAATATATGTCCTCGTATTGAGCAGTGCTTACCATATGATGATCTCCGTTGATTGGTTTAGTGCATAATTCACCGTTAGTTGACAGGATCAGTGAAGTGAAGTTTTTATTCTGTTTTTGAATTGTACCTTTTGTGTTTAGAAGGTGTAGTGCCAGTACATGAAGCAGTCACTCGTTAATCAGAAGTGCCTTCTCACATGAAAAGACTGTGTTTTTCTGATCTGAAACTGTTGGATGATTAGTCTGTGTCATTCAGTGTCATGTTGTTGGCAGGTTTGGCACAGAGGATCAACGTCAGGCCTTTCTTTCTGAGCTTACTTCCATGGTATATGAGTCGTAAAAGGCAGTTAATGCTGTTGATTAGTACCTTTTCTTTCCCAAATTCTATTCTACAGTTTGCAATCTGGCATGGCCGTAATAGTTGAAGTTTCTGAAGGGTTTGATATCAAACGTTTCTCGATTATTGGCTATTGCAGGAGTTGTTGTCATCTTAACAGCGGGAGTGACACGGCTCCTCTTCAGGTTTTTGCCGCTTAAGTGATCAGTGTATTGTTGGTTTTGACTTACTCTTCAAGCATAAACTGGGATCTTCTCAAGATCAGCTAGCATGCTGCATTTTGACAACTTGTAATTTCGGCATCAAGCTTAATGCTGATCTTGCCGATCTTGCATTTTGAACAGACCACAGCAAAAAGTGAGGACGGAAGCACAGATTAAGTACTCATTGAGGAGAAAGTAAGTTTGTTCAATCTAGTCTAATTTTTATTATCTCACGTAGTGGTACTTGCATAATATCCAGAGATCAATAAAGTCTGCAAAGATTCATTGATCTTTTAGTGGTGAGCTAAATGTGTGTTTTACACTTAGTTAGAAGCTTTATTTGATTTCTATGTCCTCTTGGTGACTAGTCATTTATAAGCGTTGGCTGTGTCAGTGATGTCTACTTGGTAATGGCTGGCACATACGGGCGAGCCAGGTCCAGAAGGCATTTCATGTTTTTTTGGTCAAAAAGGTAAGCATCAGCTTACTCTCACATTTGTGAACCTTTTTCTACTTTTGTGATTGGACCTGCTACAGTATTCTGTTGCATATTGTCATTTGTGCTGCGGTTGTCTTCTTTGAAATTCTATATCAGAATTAAAATATTGATTTATGTAGACAAATTGATTACTGTAAACAATGGTTTGGATAAAATTAGTTTACTTGCGCTAGAGTGAACTCATTAACCATGGTTACTTTGTTTACCAATGTATCATAAGAACCTTGATGTTGAACTTTATCCAAGAGAATTTCTAGTTGGGTGTCTATGTGTAGGATAGTAAAGGACTATCTTTTTTTTTTTTTTCTTGAAACACATGGACGATTTCCATTGATGGGAAAGGACTATCTTTCAACCACCAAGAAGACAAGCTTGGGTGATGTTCACAGCCTACTTCATCAGTGCGTCTCTTCACCGTCCACTCGTTCTCTTAATTACAATCCCGAGTTCCAAGATTTTTTTTTTTTTTCCCAGATTGCATAAACGTAGTTATTTTGATTTCCTAAACCCATTCTTGCTACTTAGGGAAATTGACTCGCAAATAATTTAGGGAACTCAAGTTCAAAATAATTTGTTGTGGTTTGAAATATCGTGTGAAGAATCTCAGGTGATTCTTGAGGATCTCCAAGTAAGTGACGGAGAGGAATTTGATTGGAAAGGAAGGAGAAGAGTTCAGCATAGCAATGTCAGCATTGGATGGGGGTCGTATCAATATTGCAGGTGATTATCTCTAATATCTTACAACTGAACAAATTTGAAGATAGCAATGTCATGCATAGGGCTCTCGTGGCTTGCACCTTCTTTCAAAGTCCATTGCAGACAGATTACTAACAGCATTTATAATCCCTTTCCAGCCATTCCAATTCCTTCCTACATAACTCAATTGAGATAATAATCCATGAAGCTTTGCCTTTTTGTTACCTTGTGGTACTGTTGGGGGAGCTCAGTTCTGTGTAGATGCTGCACAGGGGTACGTATCATCTCCGAAACGAGTATGAGGAGATTCTGTTGGTAAAAATTATTTCAAATTTTTGGCACATGTTTGATGGGGTCTAATCTATCCGTCGTAGTATATACTTGTGGTTTATTCCTTCTTTTTTTTCTCTTTGAATTATGAGTGTTGTTGAGTTTCTAGGGATTTGATTTTGATATTATTTTGCATACTGATCATTTGACATTGCACTTGATTAGAGGGTTTTTGTTTACTCGATGAATGGTTTTCCTCAAGTATCATATTTGTAGTTAAGGTAAATATTGGAAGGGGCTAATGTTAGCATTTAGGTATATGGTTGATTTCATATCTATATATTGTTTAATTCTTGATACAATTCTTATTCAAAGCATGTAGTTCCTAGTTCTGAATTTCAATGGCATAAAGCAAGTTGTGCAAGTTCTAGAAAGCTATTGATCTCCTTAAGGTCCACTTTATACTAGTCCTAGAACTGGATGGAAGGCCAGTTGGATTTGTATGAATTCGAGCCTTCAACCCGGCCCCAATTAATAGAATGTTGTGAAGCTTGATTTTAGGGCCCAATTTTCAATCATGTGCTCTTGGATTTTTTTAATGCTCAATTTCTAAAAACATAAAACATTCACCTTGTCCTTTTTCTTCCTATTTTTTCTATTTCAAAAATAAAAGAAAGTTCTTTTACTTTTTGTGAACCTTTTTTGTTTTCTTCCCATTTTTTAAATTTCTTGTACTTTTCAAAAGTATATTGAAATGAAATTTGACTTCATTTATTATTACATATTTTTTGGTTATTTGATTAATCAAGACATATTGAATCTCTTTTCCTAATGGCACTTAATATTTTTGATACCTTAGAAATGATACCCTAGACCTTTATGTGCAACCAAATAGAACTTGGGAAATGACATATGTAGCATGTGAAATTTTAGAGCAATTCCTCAAGTAATTATTTAGCACCTTCCTCCACATCTATCCAGCCTCTATTGACTTTGTCACTGCACCCCAAATTGTGCAACATGTGTGAAAAAACAAAAATAGAGAATTATACAACATGTACACATGCACCTACAATAAAATCTATGATCCAAATAGAAGAAATTCAAACTATGAATGAATCTATCTTTGAATCCTTGCATTGAATTGCTAAATCCTAGGAAAAGTTGACATTGCAAGCTCAAGAATTGGTTAATGACATATCTATAATAACCTACCAACATTCAATCCAAAATTTAGGCATTGTAAAAATTGATCAACTAAGAAAATCAATTGAAATTTGAAATCTGCTTTGATTGAAACAATTGAGGAACAAAATTAATTAAAAAAATTAAATGAGGATCTAAATTAACTCCTGAGTGCCCATGTGCCCATGTATGGTTAATCTAAAGTTTCAAGCTCATTTTTGTACGGGTTGTTAAATTCCTTTGATCATTTTAAAATATTTTATGGGCAATTTTAAAGATTAACTATTGAAATCTTTTGTTTTTCACTAGAAAAAAGGTAAATATTTCATTTTTAGAGGTCTTCAAACTCATATATGTACCATAAATGAAGAGTAAAGCTTGCTCATTCTACTTCATTTCTTGGTTTTGAGCAAAGTTTGTTAATTTCCACTACAAGGAAATGCAGTCCAAGATGACTTGTTTCTAAGAGAGAACTATCCGAAATGACAATAGCCATATTATTGCTACCTCATGTTGTCAATTTGTGAGAACTTGTCAATTTTTTTTCAAATTTGTAGTTGATGTTTGGTTCTCTTCTCCCTATTTGCCAAAAATTCAAAGATTCTATTAGATTATTATAAACATTTACCTTTTCATCAATTGCCATAGATATCTTAATTTGGGTTATGTTTAGATGTCAAGCTCTTTCTATAAAGATGGAGTGGTATGAGGTAGAACAACCCATGTGGGATATGTCATTGAGAAGTTGCAAGAGTTTAACCGCTCATAGTTAAGTTTGAAATTGGAATTGTATTAAAACTAGAATTTTAGACCTCATTTAGGCATAGTAGAATAATTTTTCAAAAAAAAATTGGAACTAAAAAAATTGGAAAATCAATTCAAGTTTCATTTCCAGTGTTAGATATTTTGATCTTCCAATCAAAAGTTATGGACAAATTTCAAAGAGGATGTTTGAAAAGATTAAAAAAATTTCCCTTCTACCGCCTCTCTGAAATTTGTCCATAACTTTTGATTGGAGGATCAAAATATCAAACACTAGAAATGAAACTTGAATTGATTTTCCAAATGTTTTTATTTCAAAGTTGTTTTTAAAAAATTATTCTACTATGCCTAAATGAGGTCTAAAATTCCAGTTTTAATATAATTTCAATTTTAAACTTAACTATGAGTGGTTGAGCTCTTGCAACTTCTCAATGACATATCCCACATAGGTTGTTCTACCTCATACCATCCCATGTGTATATATAGAGCTCTCTTCTCTTTTCAAATCCATAAAACAAAAGTGGTTCATGAAGTGCAATGTAACAATGACCATTGGTTGTGAGTACTTTGCATTTTCGCTTAATATATGAAGGTTTAAATTTGAAGCAATTTCAATTTTGATATTTTGTCTTCCCCCCAGAATGCGGACACTTGTAACCATTGATTAGGCTATTATGCCAGCATGACAATGGGACAACTAACAAAGGAGGGTATTAGGAAATAGAAGTTGACAAAAATTCTAGCAAAATGACAAAATAGTTGACAGAATTTTGTCAAATTATTAGCTGAATCTTCAGGTTCCCACTAATAAAGCAATTGACAAACTTTGGTCAATTTTTTGTCAAATAAGACACAATTTCCCTTGTAGTCTTCACTCGATTTGAGATCTAAAACATTCTATTTATCTATTTGTTTTGGAAATGGTCCCAATGGAAAGAGTAAAGTATTTTCACGATTTTTACCATTGAAAATTTAAACATGCAAGTGTGAATTTTGGAGTTATTTGCAATTTCTACTTATAAAAAAATTGCATTTCAACAATTGCAAGGTGGATTGTGTAATGAGTTTGATAGCTCTTCATTTGAATTGAAGGTTTTTGGAAGTACATTTAGGTGTGCTAACACAATTTTTAGTTGTTCATGTCACCTCTAATCTCAAAATAATTTTACATGCAAATTTTTGAAACATTGTAGGGAAGGGCAACATACTAAAAATGAAAAATGTACATTTCTCTTGTTCTAATCTCACAACTCGTATGCAATTTCACACTCAAAATTGGTGTGCATACTAATATGCAAGCTCTTTAAACATCTCTATGGTTAGAATTAAAAGAAAAATTTGCTTCATTGGAGATAACTATAAGTCCATTCTCTTTTTTCATAGTCAAAACACACTTGGAAAGGCTTGGGCATTTAGAGTTTAACTATACAAATTAATTGAGGAGCTTCATGAATTGAAAAAATGAATTGAGAAGTTAAAATTTGCTTTCTTGAATTCAGCTACTATAGAAATTGATTTATTGAAGAGCTCAAATCTACTTTCTTGAATCCAAATGTTTTAAACTTTTAGTGGATACCAACACTTTTTGCTATAGTGACTATTTACTATTATTAGATTGGTCAAATTTTCAAATTTTCTTGTTGGCAAGTAAAAGGAGGTTCCAATATACCAAAGAACACAATACGTAGGTATTATGTGCAAAAGTTACAAAGGATCAAAGTGTCAAATAATAACTTTTGTTGCTTAATGCCAAAGATGTTTATGATCCAGTGGAGTTTTTCATCCTATTTTATCTTCTTCAATTTGACTTATTTTTTCAATGTTTCATGTTTTTGAAACCTTTGGGAATTATCTACGTGAATTTAAACCTAAAGTTTGTATTCCTTTTGGCTATTTTCTTGGGATATTTGAAGTAGCATGATGTTGACTATAATCCTAATTTTTGTTTACAAATTTAGGAATTAAATGAAATCCCAAACCAACTCATGATAAATTCATACTAAACAAATATTATTATTATAGCTTCTAATTCGGTCTACTATAGGTTTTCTTTGTTCCAATTGGGCCTCCTAATCAAGGATCAAATCTTAATTTAGGTGGTTGAATCTCACTTCTCACACCTTCACATACAACTTCAAAAACTCTGTATTTTTGGCTTCAACCAAATTTAGTCTAGGATAAAAGGAAAAAAATAGCAAGATGTACTACTTCAAAATATAGTAGATGCATTATTGCTTAATAGAATGTCATAAAATATAAAGTAAATGGGACTTTATATACAAAAGTGTACATCTTTACAAACAACATGTATAAATATCATTTATAAATATTTGATTGATACATATAGGTCAAACATACATATTGTGTATTAATATTGTATAAACATAAAATATCAATACATGCACAATATGTAAAAGTCAAGTATATCCATACTTAAATATAACATGTATAAATACTATAAAAGTTGCATACAAAAATGTATAAGCCATGTATAAAATTGCAAACCCTTGTAAATCTTTTTAAAGATATAAACAAACACCCTTCCACTTCAGAGTAAGTTTTTGCCTCATAAAAGCTCCAAATACTTTAGGCCATATCTTTTTGGAAAGCTAACTTTATAAAATAAATTCTTCCAAAATCTTAGCTTTAGATAATAAAAAACCTACTCTCAATGCTTCATCAAAGTTGGGACATCCTCTAAGCTTATACTTGAAACACATGCATCTTATAAAATGTTAGAAGGTGATGAAAATTTTTTATCATTATAAGGAGGCATTGCAACCTTACCTATTTTTTGCTATATTTTAAAAATATTCATATGGAAAAAAAATCAAAATGCAATTCATTGAAGAAAATAGGTAGGAAATTGCATCCATGATTTGTATTTCATGCTCTCTATTCTTTGTACTCCAATCAACTGTCATTTTTTTTTTCTATAATGTAGTTATAAGTGCCCACTTTTGTAGATTCAAAAACATTAAATTAAATTAGAAAGAGAGTAAGTAGTTGTGGTGGTCATCTTCTAAAAAAAATACATGTGAAATGTAGAAACTAACTTGACTCATATTAGTGACTGGCCCAAAAGTCATTGAAAGTCATCACAACTTGAGACATAAAAATAAAAGTTAGAATAAAAATAGGACTGATATATAAGTGAAACCCACCTATAGGCAAAGAATCACTTTAGTGATAAAACAATAGTAATTATGGTGATTCTTATATTAATTCTAAAAATATATCAATAGGCAAAAAAATTATGAATATGTAGAATAAATACTAATTTAAGGTCACAATTTTGCATAGAATTATCATGGTGATATCAAACAAGCAATCCAAATCCCAAAAGAAGGCCACTTCTAGTATAAGATGGATGAACTGAAAAACTTGATGACTACCAAAGACAAAATGTCAATGGCAACTAGAAAATTTCTTTAACCAAAATTGTATCCCATGGATTCCTCCATCAAAACACAAGAAGAGGAATACAAACAAGACCAAAATGTGACAATGTGAACAAAGTCAGTGTAAGAAATTGAACCGCCAACCTGGTAATGCACCCAAAAGTTCCTACCACTTGCCCCATCACATGAGGTAGTTTAGGGTCATTTCGGGCCATTATAGGGGCAATTTGGTGTCAAAGAACTTGAAAATGTTTGGATGAAGTCTCCTGAACGCGGACGACATTCGTCGATCTGCAAAGCCCGTGCGCTGCTTCACCACCCGCGAGGGGTCCGGTTGAAGGAGCGAAGAGCTTGATCTCTGTTGCAATGGTTTGTTTCACCGTCTTCGATTCGGATGCCACAGCTATCCCTGCAACTTTCGCATTGTGTCTCCGGTGAGAAGAACGAACTCAACTTTCTATACGGCTCTCAGTTCCCTCCTGTTTTTCTCTTCACTAACCTCAGATCTGCCCCTCAGGACGGATCTTATTACTTAGGTTTTGAATGAGTGTTTGGAAAGTAGGTCTCAATCACAGCTTTCGTTTGTAGGATTTATCCAATCGTGCCATCCAGTAGAGAAACCTGTACTGTCTCGTTAACCGTTGAGAATTGAGTGGTTAGGTTGTCTTTGAATTTTTTTCATTTTTCGGTTAAGTCACGTTTCTATTCGAGGTGAAGTCATGTTTGAGATTTTAGTCTATTTGAGCTGTTTTTTGTCGGTCGAGTTAGTCTGAATTTTTTCGATCACTGATCCTTCAAGCAACGGGAATTCGTATCTGCCAATTTTGGTAGAATGCGACAACTCTTATTTTCTCGTAGAAACTGAAGTGTGACTCCGGTGTTGTGGTGTAAATGCCGAATCCGTGTCTCTGAAATCGTTGTCGACTTTCTTTTACTTTTCTGTTCTCGCTCACTCCCTTCCCCGCATCGCCAAGCACTGATCCGGTCTACAAGACAATCAATCGATGCTCTTCTTTGGCAAATCTGAATGTAGAGGGCCTTACCATCTGTGCAGGTGGCGATTTGGATGAATGAGGTGTTTCTGTCATGCACGATTCGATTTCTTAGGGTTGAGTGATTGAGGAGGGAAGACCTAAGGAGGAAGACGAAGAAGAGGGGATACAATGTGGAGCAGGTTTGAGAAATTGAAGGACAACATCACGCAAATTGCCTCTGATGTGTTGGACAGTCAAGATGACGATGATGAGCTTGATGCAGAGGGAGCGCTTGATGACGACTCACTCGACGACCACTACAATGCACCTCAGTCTCTGTATCTTCGGGACAGGGACAGCGATGGCGAGGATGAATCCCCAGAGTTTCGTCCTGCAGAGGTATAATTTCTGCCTTTTGTTTATATTTGCCTCCAAGTCTTGAGCAGTCTGCAAGCTATAGTATTGATCTCAACTGAGGATTCCCTTCCTCTTTCAAGGCTGGACTCTATATAAGAGCAGGATGAGTTGACCTACCAGTTAGCAGAAAGTGAAGAAGCGAAGGGCGGGGAAGAATGAGGTACTGATACTCCACAAGGATCTGCAGGAGAAAAGGAATGGACATGTGGACGTTGTAAGGGAGCAGCTTGAGGGAGATGAAGCATTGGTGGAGAAAGCAGATACAGAATCTGAAAGTAGGTGACCAGGAGAAGGACCTCTTCTTGCTTTGTAACATACTAGAACGTCTCTGAATGTTTTGAAAATGGGGTTTCTGACTGGCACTTCTATTTTTCAATCCGTTTTTATTGGATTCTCTTATGCTTATTTGTACCTCATTAGTTTGCACTAATGAGCTCTGTTGACCTCCAGCCCTAAATGTTGCCCCTGTTATCCTCCTCATCGCTTTCCTTCTACTGCAGACATTTGCTTGCGCATGTGCTCACTACCTGCGTCTTTGCTTTCTCAAATGTTCTTTTTCGTACAGCGCACAACCTCCAGATCATTTAGTATTCCTTGTTGAGTGCTGATTCATTCTGGACCTGTCATCGACAGAGGTCTCGGAGGCTCATTACATCGCCACAAACGGCTTTGATGTCCCAGAGAAAGCCAAGCTCGAAGTTATTTCATTGAACGGCAAAGTAAGTTTGACTTCAACATTGTCAAGACATCTACCCAATACCAGGAATAGCTCTGTCAAGATTAATCGACATTATAGGGGTTGCACAATTTAGTTAAGTTCATCTATGAATTTGAGCTCGATGATGTTAGTGATCGTACATTGACATCTGGCATTGAGGTCCACTACTGCTATTGTTCTCGGTCTTGTGATTTGATTTGTGTAAATAGGAGCCTCTTTGTTCACAAGTCTTTCTTTCTGATTGAGTGGACGCCAGTGCAGGAACCCAATGGATTACAGGAATCTGCGCTACTGCTTCCTGAGGTGCAAGTCAATGAAAGTGAATTTATAACCAATGAACAGGAATCACATGGAGATTCTTCTCACAATGATTTGAATGAAGTTTTTCCTCGCAAAGATTCGCATGAAGGTTTTACTCTCACGGATTCCCATGAAGATTTTTCTCATAATGAATCACAGGCATCAAATGAAGATTCTTCTCACAATGATTCGGATGAAGTTTTTCCTCGCAAAGATTCGCATGAAGGTTTTGCTCTCACAGATTCCCACGAAGTTTTTTCTCGCAAAGAATCACAGGCATCACACGAAGTTTCTTCTGACAAAGACTTACAGGCATCAACAGCACTAGATGAACAGGTAACCTGCTGCACTTTTCTAAGATGACCACGTTTGTTTCTTTCATAGTACAGTTTTTTGAATTCAGTGATGTGCATGTAAGTTTATCCCATACACTAGCTTTGTAATTTTTTATGTGTATGCTACTCTTGTAATGAATGTAACTTCAGGTCCTACTAGTCGACCTTTTTGGTTGACGTCTTGTAACGACGGTTGTTGTTGTGTATATCCCTTGTACTTATGTGATTTGTGACTTTCCCGATCAGGTGAGATCCTTGTCTGAGAGATTAAAAGCATCAGAAGATGTTTGCTGCTCGTTGCAAACAAAACTGGATGCCGTGTCAAGTGAGCGAGACACGATTTCGAAAAGATTGGAGGAAGTTTTGCTGGAGCCGGAGACGTTGTCAAAGAAATTGGAAGAGGTGCTCCTTGAGCGAGACTCCCTTTCCGAAAAAGTGGTAGCGGTGTCTTTTGAGCGGGACAAAGCAGTTCAGAACTTGGGAAGATTAAGACAGAATCTTCTGGACATGGTATACCTTCACTGCTTGAATTATTCTGATTAAATGTATTTGGATCCGGTATAAACTAGTGTTCTTCCATAATCAAATATATTGAAATATATTGCATTCTTAAAAGTTAAGTCTTCCGGCAGCGCACCACACATCCTATATGGCACGTGTCAAATGAAACTTGATGCCTATTGGTCTTTAAGGTGTCAACGCTGTGATTCTACTTGATTAAGTATAGGTGCTGAACCTGTATCAACCAAATTTTTCGCAATGCATGTATTGGAACTCTGCAAATTCACTTTGCTAGATAAAACCCTAACACCTATTTCAGAATTTCTTACACGTTGGTAAGCGCAATATAGGGACAGGGTCATAAACATCTCAATGAGTGGGATTGGTGTTTTCCAGACATGAAAGCAGTATTTGCCACTGATTGGACAAAAGCAGACTTTTTGATGGTATCCAGGGCATTTGAATATACAGCTATTAGGTGTGGGAACTGACTCTGATGCACTGTGGATCCACTGCCAATGCCCATGGTGTGATTTGGTAGGACTCGTCCACCTCAGAGAAGATGGACAATGACACCATTCTCATTGGAGACCTTGAACTGCGGTTGAAGACTGCTGAAGAGTGTATTAGCCAATTGCAGCAAGCTCTAGCCAGATCTCAAGATGACTTGGCGGAAGCAAACAGAAACAATGCTTTGAGATCAATGGGTACGAGTGAAGAAATGGAGCTCCTAAAACAAAGACTTCAAGCTTGCTCTGAGGATCTAGAGTCCAAAGACATGGAACTTGCAAACCTTCAAAGTGCTCTTGGACAATATTATGCAGAGAGTGACGCTCAAGTAATTGCCCCTTTTTCTAACTCTGCAATGATGCAAGGCTACGATTTCAGACATCATGACGAAATAGTGACATTTCTTTAATTTAGTTAATATATAGTCGTTGTATCCGCATTTCATCTTAGCTTTTTTGAATTTCTCTAATATATTTGTGTCAACGATACAGGAGCGTCTGGAATCGGAGCTTCGTGCAGTCAGAGAACTGAATGCCAGACTCACTAGAGATCTGAAGGTACTTTGTTAACCCAAGAGTTTAGATCTATTTATGCTCTCACTGTAATCACTCTGATTTGCGATGAATATTCTATTTTAAGAACTATCAACCTTGTTCAGAAATACTACTTATGTTTGGTGGTCAGGCCCTCCAGATGGTTTGGTCCGACAGCTATGAACAGATTCTAAGATTGCTCTTCTGTACTCATCTTGGTTAATATCTCAGCATAGCTAGCTTCGTTCATGCATTTGTGTCATCTACTGTTTCTGCTCATATGGCTGTCTTGATTTGGGAGAGCAGATTGCAGAAGAGACTATGGATTTGAAAGTCAAGGAACTTGAAACAGTTACACAGAAATTAGCAAGTGCAGATACTCTCAATGTGGAGTTAAAGCACACCATGCACAAGCTGCAGCAAGACGTGTTAAAACTCCGTGCTGCTCTAGAGCAATCTATTACCAGCCTCAATCGAATGTCGTCTGATTCAGACTTCTATGTTGACAGGTCCTGTTCCTGATGTGCTTAGATGGCTTATGCATGATAGGTCCAATCTTTCACGTGTGTTGGCAATTTCTGCATCATCGTCTGATCATCATCAGTTACAATAATGTCAATAGCTTTCACTTAGTTGCTTAGAATCTGATCGCATGCTAACGTTTCTTGTCATGGTACCTTTCTCATATGTCTCTAGTCTTGACAACTTGTGTCTCAAACTGTTTACCTTTCATCTATACTCGATTTTGAACTTTCATCGGATTAAATCAAAGCATGTCTCTTTTGTGGCTGTAGGCGGATTGTTATCAAACTATTGGTCACCTATTTTCAAAGACATCATAGCAGAGAGGTTTAACATCTTCACCTTGTTAGTATTAATGCATATTTTCTTCTCATGTTTCTTATGCCTGAAATATTTCTGCTCTAGTTCTCAGGAAGAGCCTTTTATTAGACTATTTCAACATGGTACCTGCTGTTCTTTAGGTACTGGATCTTATGGTACGTATGCTGGGATTCTCGGAAGAAGACAAAAGACGAGTCGGAATGGCGCAACAAAATGCTAGAGGTGGTGGAATGGTTAGGAGTGTATTTGGTGTACCTGGCCGCATTGTTGGGGGCATTCTCGGTAGTTCAGATTCAGAAACTTCTCCTCGCGCTGCCCCTGGTGAAAATCAGGTATGCAGTTTTCTTATTCTAGTCAATTCCCCAGCTAAAGCTTCGCAACTATCAACCCTTTTAAATTTTGTGTCACCATTCTAGAGGCAGAAGGTTCTTTGCATCCCTGGGATGATTTTCTTTGAACGAAGTTAACAAGAATGTATTGGTTTTACAGTCTTTTGCAGATTCGTGGATTGATTTTCTGCTCAAGGAGTCGCAAGAAAGGGAGAGACGAGAGAGGGGAGAAGGAGGCGGTAATCCTGCCCCCATGTCACCCATGGCTAATATTACACGGTCAATGCCGTCATCCCCCTCTGGTGGTGGTCATCACAAACCTAGCAGTAGTTTCTCTGGTTTTCCTTCTTCTTTTCTTCTACCTCCAAAGCCCAGTAGGGTCTCTTCTTCAACCGATTTGGAAACCATCTTGATCGGAGACACTCGTGACGATGCTTCCTCTTAGTGTATTCTTTATCCCAGTTTTTTTATTTTCATTTTTTTAGATGCAAAGGATTTCATGACTCAGAGGTCCATTATTTATTGTTAGATTATAATTTAGGTGTGCGCATGCAAATTCTTTGGTACCAAATTTTGGTTAATTCACTTATGTTCTTTGTAAGAGCAGTGAGAGATCGTGTAACCCTCTTACAAGGCCCACAAGCTTATTAGTACTACGATGTGCCATCAAGGTCTCGGTATCTGTTGGTAGCGAGGTTCAGACATTCAAAATGATTCCAGCCCTGTCCTGTGCAGTGTTCCAAGTGCGGTTACTTCTTAGTAAATAAAGGGGTTACAAAAGATATTCTTCAAGTAATTTGCGAGTCTTATCTGAATAATCCCTTTGTGCCTGTGCAGGTGATACATAATCAGGGTTTAGTGCAGAAAAATTAAACCAAGCTTGCAAACAAATCATTTGAAATTTGTTGAAATTCTGTGCCATCCCAAGAAAGTAGATACAAAGCAGAATATCCCTAGGTGTACATTATCTAGGCTGACAGTCCTTGTCACAAGGATGATGGCTTATTTGTTTTTAGGCTTGTTCCACTGTATGTCAGTGGATTACTTGAGCAGATTACAGGATTTGGGACAAGGTAATGCATTCATCTGATGATGTTGAATGTTTTCTGTACAATAGAATTTTGTAATTTTTAATTAACGTAGTAAATTTGATGGCCCGTAGAGTTATCTCTAGAATTCATTCAAAGTGGGGGTGTCGATGCGCAGACCTTGTTTGAGTGAAGTTTTCAATTATGAATCATTTGTGAATAGATATTGACAAGCCTGTTTTTGGTAGTTCAATCACATGAAGTACTGTTGAATTTAAAGATATTTCAAATGAAGCTATTAGAGATATCGTTTAAGTCCAATGCAAAGTTTCATGTTGTGTTTTTTCTTTGACCTCCAAGAAGTAAGTGAATTTATTAATCAATGGAGTACATTCTACAATATAGGTAGAAACTTCTCTTAGTGCATCCTCTCCTAGTGCATAATATGGAATAAGAAAGTTTGTCGACAATAGGTGGGCTTGGGTGAGATGCAAGATGGAAAGCTAAATGTGGCCTCTCTAGATGTATAAACATCTATTTGTCCATGGATTTGGTATCATCCACTAAGAGAGGTTCTACCTATACTATTTGATTCCAATTTTTAATTAAATTCAAACATTGGAGATCTAGAATAAGACATGCAAAGGTTTGAAGTTGATCTTGAATTCATGCAACTTTTGAAAGTTGCATAAGAAACAAGTTGGAAAGATATTCCATTAGATTGGTACAATAGTAACCTTAAAAATTCAATTCAAGAGCCCATTTCAAAGCTAGCCTTCTAAGCGGAGTCTTTTCTAATCCATTTTTAGATTGGACTAGGAAGATTAAATAAAACAAGGAATGAAACCCAACACTCAAATAAAATGAATTTGATTTCATGTGTCTAATATTTTGCAATTTTATTTCATATGTTTTTAAATTAGCATCTTAATGGCTTAATTACAAGAAAAAATTTTGCAAAACAAAAACTATCAACTATATCAATTACTCACATAAATCCAATCACCCATATATGTCCCATCATGCCTTCATAAAGTACCCATTGTAACAATATATGGCAACTATTGGAGCACTATCTTTAAGGCAATTTGAAAAGTTTAGGATATAGCAATTTTTTCATACCTTATATTATAGCATATATTCTATACAATAAATTTTTTATTGAAAGAAATTAATATATAATGAATCTTTTTTATTATCTACAATGAAAGTAGATAATATAAACCTCAAATTACTTTATGTACTATTACAAAAGATAGTATGAAGTTGATGACTTTTTTGAAGTTATAAGAAAATTGAGGATTTATTAGCTACAATTTGTCTTGAAATCCTATCCCATACAAATGTAAGAATGAATCTATAAATATAGATGGTTGAAAAATAAATGTACTTGTGTTGGGACATTTAGCGACACTTATTTCTTCTGGTTCACCCAAAGTGTTTTTGTGGCACTTCACTTTAGTGACACTAAGAGTTGTAATCATCTAACTCTAGATATGTCATACATCCGTAATATTAGGTTCCAATTCTAGTCACTAGGCCTCCATCCTCCATGACTCTCATCTTGTAACTTCCACAAGATCTCAAGCATATCATTTGATGATATAGGATGGAACTTCCATTGATGTCCAAGCAACCAATGGTAGCACTATTCACTAGAGCTAATTGCCCTTAAATGGTACCCAAATCCCTACTAGGCCCTAATGATTTCATTTTGGAACTCATTAATTGGGACTCATGTCATGGCCTAGTATGGAGTAGAGCACCTTTTAATTGATATGAAAGAGTGCACAAGAGCACTCCAAGGTAATATGAAGGCAACAGAGATGCTTCATCATCAACATCATTACATGTAGCAACTAAGGCTCACTATAACACCATTCAAAAGAGACGAAGAAGACCACCCCTTCTTATAATACTCTCTACGGGATTTTGTAGACCTCCCTCCTATAGGTCTCTAGAGCATCCAAGACACTTCTTTGTTAGAAAGCAATCCAATTCCATGCCTTAGTCTCAAAGCTGAGCCCCAAAGATTCCTCGATCTTCCTATCAAGATAATTCTTAGTATTGGATTATCAAATCCAAAATGTAGGCCCCTTTTCATGATCTATTCTTTCCATAAATCACTATAGACTATGCACCTTTTCAAATGCAACAAAAGTATCAAGCAAGTCATGGTTTTCCAAAGGTCTAAGTCCTCTGAGAGGAATTCTTCAAGATTCTATTCCCTTTGTTTCCCACAACTTCTAGCTCATAGCTAAGCTCTTCATGAGACTTAAAATTCTAGAATTCTTGTCTCATCATCTTTTCAACAATATTTGGCATGCCCTATTTGGATTTAGGGATCTTCATAGTACCCCTAGTTCTATGTCCCCTTCCTTGGGTTTGTGGCCGGTGCACTACCAACCTTTGAAGAACTACAATTTGTGACTTACAACATGGATCCTTGCATTTTTTGGACTCAAGGATGCTTGTTCTCATCAACTTCCCAAGCACATGTGGCATGCCACCTTCTTCATCCTAACCAAAGTGCTACAACACATTGTCTTTTTAGAACTCCTCATTTCCCTCATCTAGTCTTTTGTAAGGCTTGAAAATTCTACTAGAAAAAATAGTGTTTGAACCAACATGATAATCAAGTCACATATATTGGTTAGGACAATTGATTAGGACAATAATCAACACATCTATGTTGATTTTATTTTTTGATTTGGTCAAATTATTATTATTCAAAAATTTACCACGTATGAAGCCACAAAGGCAAACACAACCACATGAGTATTGCCATGTCTAAAGACTTGTCACGTAAGTAGGGCTGTCATGTCAACACATACCATATCTATAGGGCATATTGATGAAAAATAATCAACTAAGGCCATATTCATTATATTGAGACTTTTTACAGATTTCAAGATAGAACGCTAGTTATTTGAAAATTCATTTAAAAAAATAAATGATGCTCAAATAGTGATCTTGTAATGAAATTCTAAAAGTTGGTGTTGTTGCCTATTTATAAAAAAATACTAATAAAGAAATGAAGCGGTTTATCTTCAAGTCGAGGATAAAAATGAGATTGCAAAAAGTCTCAATATAACGAATATGGCCTTTAACTAATATTTCCATAGTTTGCTTTTTGATAATTTTTTCTAATATTCTTTTTCCAATTTTTTTTTAATTTAAAAAAAAAATTCTCTATTTGCATCGTGGGGGTGCCAAAAATCTTAAACTCGTAGCCTTTTGTTGACCTCTGAATTTTCCTAATGACTTAGAGTACGTTTAATGGATTGTTGAACTATCTAAGCAAATTTTGTTTTTGTTCACAATCAACACATTTCTCATTTCTGGTGATTGCTACTTTTGTCAAAAAATACAATAGCCAGATCAACATACAAAATTCCACTTTCTCCACAATCAATACAAATTAGTTCATCTTATGTTGATTAGGGCCCTTTTTCTAGTAGTGAACTGAAACACCCTTTCAAAATGTCCCCTTTGTTTACCAAGATAGCATAAGCACAATTTAGAGAGACCGTTGTTTGAGTTCAAATGTTGTTCAAAATTTGGACATGTGGTCTCTAATGAATTAACATTTGGATATACAATAGAGTTAATTATAAAGTGTATGCAACGAAGGATAAGGAATCAATGTTTGAGAAAAACTCAAGACAAAACTCCTTGAAGCACCAAAATTAAGGTCTGATGGACTTTGGTGTTGTATTTTTTGGTATTGTTCTTAGTTAAACCTTCTTTTGACACCAATGTTTTGAATTGGCGTTTCCTTTATAATTAACTCCAAGGGCAAATAGAATTTAGCATGATATTATTATGCAAAATGGAATTTTAAGACTATCTTACTTATGATTATGAGGGATTATGTAAATTGAAGTTATGGTAAATGTACCCATATCTGATCACTTAAGGGATTTGGGAGGAGATCATGAACAATTTAACATGCAACAAATTTATCCCATGTAGAAAGATAGGAAATATGGAGATTGTCATTTATTTGTAATTCTATAGTTGAATTAAAAATAACTGTGAATTTTGGTAGCCCAAAAGTGCTTGGAGCCCATAGCCAATTTATAAAGTCTTCCAATTTTGATCATTCAAGAACTACTTTCCCCTCACTACTCCCTATTTTTTGGCTCACTATTTCATGACATGTGTCATGACCTTATTAGTCCCAACCCTAAAATGGAGAAAAAATACACATTCCAAGCTTTGATTGGAAACATGATTGAGCTTTGGTTGGAGACAATGCCCTCTACAGGTTGGGTATGGGTTGTGGTTGACAATGGGTATATTTACCTTAAAAGCCAAAATAGTTTTGGGCAAACCTAAAGAGCCTAATGTGAAAAGTCAAAGTGAAAGTAAACCGATAAAGTGTTCGTCATTCATATCTTTAATATAGTAACTGAAAGTAAAATTCAATAAGGTCAAAACTGGAATAAGATGTACCCCCTGTGTACATGATTATCGTCGGAAATAAATGTAAAATTCAAAAAGGTCAAAAGTCAAAACTGGAATGAGATGTACCCCATCTTAACATGTTTACCGTCAGAAATAAATGTAAAGTGATGCCCAAGGAATCCACACAGGCCGCCATCGAGGAAAACCGTACCCGAGGTATGATAAAATGTTGCTATTCTGTTGATGTATTCATCTAGGTTTGCTGAAGATACACCCTGTCCCGCGCGCCTTTGTCACCTTCCTCCGGTCCCGTTTTCCCCCCTCCAGGACTCTTTTGTCTGTGCTGTGTCTGCTGTCGAATCCGACGCCGCGCCTCGATTTTGTTGCACTTCCGTTTTCTCTTGGAAGGTTTTCATTTTGCAGTCGTGTTCGCTTCGTCGAGAGCTCTCGACTGACACCAGGAACTCCCATTAAGGTTGGTTCTCGTCTGTCTTTGGCCTGTTTTTTGTGGAAGTAACTTACCGACGGAACGTTCAGAGAGCGGCTGGTTGCTGCGGGGAGGGCGAGGCGTAGATCCTTGCTCGTGGTGGAGTATATTATTGTGAGGAGCGTGTTACCTTTTCGGTGGAGCGTTTTCTCTTCTGTAGGCGGCGGTTATTTGGTAAGTTTTTTTTTCCGAGGTGTCTTTTGGTAGCCCTAAGTTTTTGAGAGCGGAGAAGATTGTTCGGTAAGGGTTCGAGTAGTGCTTTTTTTCTCGTTTTTTGTTTAGTGTGAGGTTTTTCTACGGGAATGGATTTCTGTTTCTACCTTTTGCCAAGGTTTATGGAGTTCAAGAAGTGCGGTGAAATATCATTGGTTTTAGGAGTTGCTACTCTGTTGTCGTCGTCTTGGTCTTCTGTCGATTCTCTTATATTATTCGACTGTTTGAGACACTATTGCTGTAAGAGGGTATTGTTGAGGGGAAGTCACAGCGTGTTCTCTTTTTCCCCCCTCCTTCCCTGTCGTGGTGATTTTTTTACTTCTTGGAGATGAAGGTCTTGGCTCCGGCCTCGTGGTATAGTTAGTGGAGCACAGAGTTTCTGAGCATTTGAGACGTTTCTTAACCTCGGCGTTGCTCATTTTGAAACGGAGTGGACTTTTGGTTCGGTTTTGTTGTCTTGTCTACTTCCCCTATATAGTTACTGACGGTTAGGTCTGGTTAGCCTGGTACGGTCGTCTGTTTGATAGGCTTCAAGGTTTAAGCTCTGCGAAGGGCACTTGCCGCTTGCAAATCCCCAAAAACGTTTGTAGGTTCGGTGCTTTGCTTGTTTGAAGTCTTGCCGTTACCCCTATCTTTGCGATTGATACGTGCGATGGAGCGCTCATTTTTGTTAGTGGGAGACATTGAGGAGCGAGGGCAGAAATTGCTTGGTTCCTTTTTAAACATATTTTTGAAGATTTTCCGTCGATGTGTGATGTCTTTTTGCAGCGTAGGAGGATATTTAGTTTGAGGCTATTTTACCAAGGGCAGGGCATTATTAGCGTCAATCATGCTTCAGGTGAGGTTCCGTACTTGCGTGTGTGTAGTCGTTTTATGTTGCCTTTATAATAACGTCTTATAATGATATGTAACGTTCTAGGAGATTTGCTAGGCAGTAAATAGCTTATTTGTTGCAAGCATGATTTCTTTCTCTGTACTTGTTCTTTTTATCCACCTCATTCGTATTTCATTTCTTTACATCCATTTGCTTGGATTTTTATCTCTGAACAATTTTCTATAACATACCTGGACAGACGGACTTTCGTGGTGCTAATGGACCCAAGCGCGCTCGCACCGATGGTAATTTTTATTGCTTCCTGGGACATTGGTGTGGTTGCTGCTTGGTGCTTTATCCACATCCAACTGACTCCATCTAATGTTTCTAAATGTACATGGTTGCTTTGAAATGACGTTTCTTTTCATTTGCTAGCTGAATATTGAGCTGACATTGCAGATTCAGGGGCACGTGGTGAGGGTGATTGGACATGCCCTCAATGTGGTAACGTGAACTTCGCGTTCCGAACCACTTGCAACATGCGCAAATGTGCTACCCCAAAACCTACTGATGGTGGTCAGGTAATTGGACGCTCTAGTTATTGTAACTTTTTGAGATCGAAATCGAGCAGAAACGAGAAGGTTTATGTCGGTGCCTCTTCAGATTTTATTTTTATTGGTCTGAGGTCAAAGCTGTTGGCATTGCAGAGAGGTGGTGGAGGGCCTTTGGGACCTGCTGTTTATGATCAAGCCCCGGCACCAATGTACATGGGAGGCCCTGGTGCACCTTCACCGCTTTCCCTGGGGCTTCCTTCCAGCTATGGAGCTCCCATGATTATGGCTCAACAACCGACAGTGACAGTACCATACGATTATGGTGCTTCAATGAACAATCCTCAGTCTTACCAACAGATGCCTAGGCCAACAAGCTATGCACCTCCGGGAACAGTCCTTGGCGGAGGTGTGCAACATTTCCTAGTCTGATGTTTGACATTCCTCTGGTGTCTAGAATATTGTGACTTCAGTTCTATCAATATATGCTATAGCATAGCGTTGCTGACGTATTACTTCTTCCACGAGTGTTCATTTTTTAGTATTATAGTCGGAAGTTCGTTTGCTTTAGAAGCTGCAAGTTGAATTAACTTCAGTATTATCAGTGCAATTTGCAGGCCCAGCTTATGGCGGTCAACCTGTTATGGATGCTTATGGAATGAACCTTGGGATGAATATGGGTCCTCCAGTAAGTATCTTGACTTTTCTGCAGGGTTTAAAATCTCACATGGCTTGATTTTGCATGCTCAAGATGTTTGGACACACTTTATCTTTTCTTTTAATTTTCATTACTAGAGAGTGAGTTTTAGGGTGTTCTGTTTTCTTTTTGAATTTACTTCCCTTGCAAAGAGTGGTACCAACTTGCACCTTTGCAGCCAATGGATTCAATGCAGATTCCTCCACCAAGAGCACCAGGAAATTATGGAGATGAAAATGGATCACGCAAGCGGAGAGGAGGTATTTTTGTCTTCCAGTTTGGGGAACTTGCGCTACTAATGTATTAAAGAATCTTTTAATGTAGTTCCTGTGTTGACAATCATGTCAATATTTCTGATAAGGTCATTCATAAGGATGTTATGTCTTTCTTTTCTATTGTCATAAGTTTGATTAAAAATTCATTTTGAAAACAAATCGTTTCCTATTTGTACCCGTCTTTTGGGGTTTAGGTTATGTTTCATTATTCAGCTTTCTGTTTGCTCTGCACATAGGTCCAGATGGTTTATCTGAAGGTGACTGGGTGTGCCCTAAGTGTGGGAATACGAACTTTGCATTCCGTACCACTTGCAACATGCGGAAATGCGGTGCCACAAAACCAACTGAGAATGTACGTCGACCATGTCTTTCCTTTTTCTACCTTTTATAAACTTTGTTACTTCAAATGTATTTGAGGACTTGCATACATGACGATTGAGAATGCAACCATACATGATGACGATTGATTTTATGGTTCGCTACGGTTGTGAGTCTTGAGCAAGGTTTTCTAAGCCAGTATCTATATCCATTTGCAGAGTCGCTTCAATAACGCTCCTCCTCCAAGAGCACCACCCGTCACTCGTAAGATTCACCCTTGTGATTCTTCATCTTAAATTTATATTGTATTTATTTAGTTCACGTGAACCCTTTCTCATGTGGGTCAGATTGTTCGGTTCTCACATACGTGGCATGTTATGCAGAGGGACCTCCTCCAGATGGTAGCTGGACCTGCGAAGCATGCGGCAATGTGAATTATCCATTCCGTGTGAAATGCAACCGACGAAACTGTGGTGCAGACAAGCCGACTGAATCAAAGGCTCCGCCTGTGTCTAGTTCTCCACCGCCAGCAACTGATCAGGTTCGTCAAGTCTTTGTTTGTATGTTGTTGCAGGTAAAAGGATCAAGTCATATCAAGTGTATGTTGCTTCTTGTCTCTTTCCTTCTGTTGAGCCGGGCGTTCTCCTCAAGGTCTGATTGCATTCCTGAGGCCTAAATCTGAGAGCGCTGCTTGCTTTCATGTGTTTGCCCTTAGCGAGTCGGAGTTTTTGGTTGTCTACTCTTTTTTTCCTTTTTGTATCTCAGGGAGGAAACTTATCTGCTTTTATAGCAGTCCGAGGCTGATTTGGATGGAATGTCTAGCCTTGGGTCTTCGCTCTACTCACACCTAGATCTCGCTTCTTTCCTGTACTATTGTAACCATGCTGTATAGTGTCCCCCTTGAGGTGGCAGTTTGCATTCAAGTATCTTAGAATATGTATTATATCTTCTGATGCTAACTTCATGCAGAAATTTGTTGATAGTGTGTTTGTACCTGATGGCAGTAACAGCTTCTTACTTTTTTTAACTCATACTAACAATTTCACCTTTATTATTGTGATGATACTTGCATGAATATTGATTTGTGTTCCGTCTGGTACTGTTCCAGTGAGTGCCGTGTGTTGGTCCGTCGCAAGGTCATGGTGGAACGAAGTCCAGAGTGCCCAGAGTTACATACGTCAAGTGGTTGCGTGGGCGTACCATCCCTCGGTCAAGGTGTCGTCTCAGAAGTCAGTCGAGGGCCGTCTCCGTCGTCTTCTTGCATACGTTGGTGTGCTGTGCCTTCCGATCAAATCTGATTGGCAGGTTGCAGGAGTCAATCAAACCAGGTTTACTTCATGTTAGTGGATACTTAAATCTTGTGTTCTAGTTTCGGGCTTACATTTTTGGATGGGTAGTCACTCCTTGTGCACGGTAATACAGAGTGCTAGCCAGAAGAGTGTAGCATGGGTGGTCTGGTTACAAAAGCTAGCATCAGCCAGTGAGGCTGGATGATCCAGGGGTTAGTTCTACGAATTCTTACGGAAGTTTAGGGCAGCAGCTGTGGATGGGAGGGCTTGTCTTTGAAGTTGTGGGGTGCAGTCCATTGTCATACTCCCCTCTTCAAACAAGTTGAGAGTCTCCCTGTAGCTGTAGGTTAGGTAGTGCTGGATCAAGTCTCTCCAGAGTCATCTGTGGAAAAACATCGCCAGTGCTTCATTTTGTAGCTAGAATTCTGCAATTTAGAGTTTTGCTTTCGCTGTACAATGTTCTGTAGTAGGGTGGTCCGTTATTTGACAGGCAAGTGTCGGATTGGAATAATTGCATGCGGGGGAGTACTTTTCTTGTTGTTTGTCTTGCACAGTCCATTGTTCTGAACACTTTTTCTCATTTTCATAGTCTATGTTCAGTATATAGAATATTACATAGACATGTAGTTTGGCACAGTCATAGTAGAGTTGCAGTGCTAGTTGTCTCCACTGCATCCAAACATCAAGCAAGATACAGCTGGAATCAGTGTCTCGTGCCAATGCCTCTGAGGAATGCTCTGCAGGAGCTTGTGTTACATGGTTTTCCTGGGTGTAGTGTTAGCATTCTCGTGATCGTGAATCTTGCATGTACGTTCGATGGTCAGGGATCTGTTGTCGCTGTTTACTTGTCGCGAAGCAGTTCATATCTGTTCGGTGGTGCCATTTCCAACCAGTATCAAACCTAGAGAAAATGTGTCCTTATTCAGTATTGGGAAAGTTTCTTTACGGGTTTTTTAGTAATCATTTGTGTTCAACGTTATCTGTATGAGCAACTTGACCATGCGGTCAGAGATAATGGATTGTGCTCTATGTTGCTCCATTTTTGTTTGGATCCTCCCATCACGATTATCTCAGGGACTTCGGGTGCATGGCCTCAAAAACGATGGATGTTCTCCAGGTGGGGTGTTCTCTACTTCACAAGGTAATGTTTCACAAACCTCGACGTTATCAGCTTTATTTCCATTACTGGTTGTGTGCTGCCTATTTCAATTGGCGGAATTAAATAGGGTTCAACATTGTCCACACTTGTAATCACGGATCTGGCTAGGGCATGAGGTCCTCCTGACTTGATTAATCGTATTGTTCCGCCAATGAATGGGTAGAGCACATGGGATATTTCTCGGTAAGAGATGAAGTAGGGATCAACATCAACATCTCCCGTAATGTTTAGAAATAATTTGTTTTGTAGAGAATAATATCTCAAACACTGTCCAAACTTCAGCAAACTAGAAACAATTTCGTTACAACTCAAGCTTTGGGGCCTCAAGTCACTTATTGTTTTCATATTCATTTAGGTGTCGTAATCCACCTGTTTGTGTGTTACAAAATCTCGTGAAATTAATTTAGTGCCTAATTGATTTACAAATCCTTTTAATGTTTTTATTATTGTTTTAAATGGTGCGGTTTTGTAGTTGTGCGACCAAGGTAAAATCTATTTTTGTTAGGCGCTGTGTGTCGAAATTCTGTAATAAGGGGCGTCTGATGCCTTGATTCTAGAATAGGAAATTATCAAATGCACTGGATTCGTGCTTCATAGTGTTGGACCCCCCTGATTATTTCTTGTTTAGTTAATTACGACACTAAATTATGCAAGCGTCAAATTGTCTTTGTTTCTGGACCTGGTACTACCCTGATCTATCCTATTAGAAGACACCAATTCATGATATATTATATCTAATTAGTGCAGGCTAGAACATTGTTGTATTTCACGAATTTTTATAGTTTTTGGTTATACTAATTTAGCGTCCTCACTGATAGGATAAATCAGTGTTGTGCCACTGATGTGGATAAATCGTAGTGATCCATGTTGTTTTTCATGAAAGTTAAATTGTGTGGATTGCTGTATTCCACATTACCGTAGTCAACTGAAGCAGTAAGCCATTTCGACTTCTAACGTTGAAAAGCGATTAACTTTTCAAATTAGCCAGAGCTTCTTGACAGCTGCAATTCTTCTTGCTACTCAGGTACGGGGTTGACTTACTGATACGTGTCCCAAATATTCTTATAAATATAGGATAGAACAAGAAAGTGTTCTCATGTATTTGGGGTTTAGCTGGGAAGTTCGTATGATCAGGTCTCAATAAGGACATGTGCCTGTTATAGTCTGGAAATTGTCTTCCTAAAAATCTGTAAGGGGCGTGTTTTCTAGTTTTTGCAGCAGCGCATATGGTTGCCGTGAAACTTTACTGTAAGTGTTCAATGCACTTTATATCAAAAAAATGATTCTATTACTGATCGAAATGTGGACAGGATGTGTTTAGGTTTTCTAATCCATAGCATATGTTATGGCTATGAGGCAAACGTGAATCGAAAGATCCTAACCTTCTACACTAGACCTTAATTCTTAAGCTTCTTAAGGCTAACATTCCATGATTAGATAAAGGAGCTTAAAATTGTTGCTGGTATCAAAGTTAACGCAGTCTTACTCAGTTGTCCCATATTTTTAATTCCACATTTTTTACTCGAAATTGCCGCATATTTTCAGGATTCAAGATCCATTGATCTTGTGAAGGGAGGTGCTGGTTAAGGGGATTCCAGTAAGTAATCATATTCCAAACATAGCAAACACAAATTTTTTTATCTTGAGTGTCAGAAAATTTCCAAATGACCTGGGTTGGATATTTCTTCAGGTCTCTAATGAGTTCATTTAAAAAATGTTGGAAATTGACCTTACAAAATTGTAGAACCAGAAAAAGTGGTGCTTTTGGGTTCTTGTACCTTAAACTTGTTTGGCAGACAAACAAGTTTCATCAAATTCATCTGTAAAGAAGTAGGGGACCTCTGCTGGATATCACCAGAGTTTAGGATGCCTGCGCTGTCTTAGATGGGTTTGAAACATTTCCACAGCCCCTGTAACTGTAACAGGCTATCCTAATGCTTCGACAAATTAATGTTTGGTGGACTCTACTCCGAATGATACATCTCCACCGCAGCGAAATCCTTCTTGATTAATTAGAACATGTGCTAGGCACTACGAATTTTTCTAGCAGCGATCCTAGTTCGGAGTGCTGTGAACTCAAAAACAGTCACATCAGCATCAGCATAATACACAGGATACACCGACAGTGCTTTAATAAACGCACCTCTACCAGCGAGATTCACCAATGTCCGTGGAATCTCCCCCTACACACACAGTGCATTCTTAAGGAAATTTCAAAGGAAGAGCCTGAAAGACGAAGTCATGGGCAAGAAATAGTGGTGTGTACCTTGCCCTTGGGATCTGGTTGCAAGTTGTCACGTCCACTATCTGCCCAAAATGAGTCGAAAAGAACTTCAACCGTTTTGCCATCCCTAACCACATAGTCCCCTGATGCACTCAGCCAGCCCTCTCCCACGGGACTGAAGTAGCGCGCGTGACTTGAGAATCCGGAGTCCGTGAGTATGTACTGTAGAGGTCTAATTTGCGTTCCTACTGCGCTACTCATTCTGCAGCACGAACCAGAGGGAACGGAGAAAGGTTAATCCCCAAATGGAGTTAGTTTTGGAGCAGTCGCTGTTACTACCGTGCAAGTTTCGGCAATTTCACCATTGAATTCTTAGTGGTGAAATAGAAAACAAAGAAATACATGTTACCAATGGCATTAGCAGCGTTTGAAGCTACCCTCTGCAAGCCGCACAACTCAAGAATTGCCAAGAGCTATCATATAGTATTGATTTCTTAGCAATGTTGGAATGAAGAAAGATGATTTATAAGTGGCTTGCTCTGCTTCAAATTCGCAGTATTTGAAGCTACGAAAGGAGAAGAAACGGAGAGGGACTTGATTCAAGCAGCATTCTCAGTGCAGCATTTAAGGCTATAATTCTGCAAAATACGCACAGCTCAAGAATCGACAAAAGATATTGAATTCTTAACAATGCAAGGAACGGAGAAAGAGGAGATTATTACAAGTGGACATTGGCGTGCAGCATTTGAAGCTACGATTTTGCAAAACGCACGCGCAAATCGAGAATCAACAAGAGCTATTAAAATCTTAGCAGTGAGAAAAGAGAGGAGAATGATTCGTTACACACTGCATTTGCAGTGTAGGATTCGAAGCTAAGATTCTGCAAACTCAAGAAAATCGACAAAAACAATCACGTAGCCTTGAATTTTTATCAGAGAATGATCAGCAGATGGGCAATTCTTACGCGAAAATGTGCGGCGCATAAAAGACCTCCCACACGCCATGCGCCTCGCGGGATCGCATAAACTCTCCGAAGTCTTGGCCGCGGCACGCACAAAGCTTGGTCACGGCGTCGGCCAACACCTTCTTCGTCGCCTCGTCCGAGTTCAAAGCCCAGGAGACTTCCGCCAATCCTCCCGCTCCTTTGTCGTCGCCGCCATTGCTCATCAACACCTCGTCAATCACTCGCTTCGCTTCCGCCACTCCCTCCTCCACCGCTGCCGTCCTCGCCACGGCTCTCGTCCACCATCGCAAACCCAGACCAGGCCTATCCGCAATTCCATCTTGCCCCGCAAATATATCTTTCCTTCTTGCACCACGAGAAGTGATATTCGACAGCAGGGCGAAAGCAGGAGTGGAAGTGGAGAATCCAACTAAACAATTGCGATTTCTGCGATACTCGTAATTTTTGGAATACAGTCGAGGAATGGTGATTCCAGTGAGCTCCGTCATGGCTAGGACCGCCATAGCTGCTGCTGTCATGTGGAGGGCGCTGCACGGCATCGAGAATTCGTCGTTGTCCTCATCTTCCGAATCGAAGTGCCAATTTGAGAGCCTGGACTGAAACCCAAAATTCTGTAGATACGATCAAAATCTTCCTTCCAGTGCTTTGTGTGTGGGAGGTCCATAATGCATCCTTCTAATTAGTACCGTTTCACACACACCCAAGTCCCACTGAATTTTTAGAGAAATTGTACACTTCAGAAGATTTCAAGCAAATTTTCATTGAAAAAAGAGTAATAGTTGCATCTAATATTCAACTTGCTTCATATTTTTCAAGCTCCTACTGAATTTGTTACCAATTTTTGAAGTTGGGATGGAAATGGTATAAAAGCATCCCTACTTTGAAATCTTCATTGTCAAATTGTTAATATCAATGTATATCCTTGTAATGGAGGGTCCTTTTTGAGTAAGGGTAATTTCAAGAGACTACAATGTTTGAAAATATTGACACATGAAATTGTAGTTAATGTTACAAAGCCTTTCAACCTAAACAAATTTCATCATTGCACAATTACCCCCTAAGGTCAATTGTCACTCCTTGCAATTAAGTAAAAAATTACTTGAATTTTGAAATTTTTATTTTTCAAAGTTAATCTAAAAAGAGCACTAATATTTAGTAGTAAGGAAACTCATAAACGAAATTAACATAACAATGTTGAAAAAAATACAATGAATGTCCAAATAGTAGATTCACAAAATGTCACATATTCAATGGCTTCTATAACATTATTGACCCTTAATTCACTATAGAATCTCTCTAACCTCCTCTACCTAAATCAAGAAGAATTCAATGCTCTAAACAAATCATAATGGTGAGCAGTGCATGTTACACATGGTGAGTCCCTTTATTTTCTTTAGAATGAGGACAAATTGAATGCTCTGGCAAATCATAATGGTACACAGTGCATGTTACACATGGTGGGTCCCTTTGCCTTCTTTAGAATGAGGACAAATGGAATGTTCTCAACAAATCATAATGGTGAGCAGTGCATGTTACACACAGTAGGTCCCTTTTCTTTTTTTAGAATGAGGACAAATTGAATGCTCTAAACAAATCATAATAGTGCACAGTGCATGTTATACATGGTGGGTCCCTTAGCCTTCTTTAGAATGAGGACAAATTGAATGCTATGACAAATCATAATGGTGTGCAGAGTATGTTATACATGGTGGGTCCCTTTGCCTTCTTTAGAATGAGGACAAATTGAATGCTATGACAAATCATAATGGTGTGCAGAGTATGTTATACATGGTGGGTCCCTTTGCCTTCTTTAGAATGAGGACAAATTGAATGCAATGACAAATCATAATGGTAAGAGTATTATATGTGGCAAACTATCCAATATAAATCATAAGCATGAGGCCAATCCAACCACTTATTTATGAAGAAATTCACTACTACTATAAATCATGATGATGAACATTGTTACACATGGTAGCCTATTCAATGCAAATCACATGTACAAGGCCAATTTAAATAGTAATTCATGATGAATTGTTGATGAACAATATAATTATATATACTTGTAGGTAGCTTGAAGGAATTATATCTATTTTAAAGATATAATAGGAGTTCAGGAATATCTTGTAGTGAATTACACCTCTTTTCATGAAGAAATATTAATGTACTATATAATTATATGCACTTGTAGATATTTCAAGGTAAATTATACTTCTTTTCGAGATATGGTGAGAAAGTAGGAATATCTTGAAGAGAACTATACCTCTTTTCATGAAGAATTGTTGATGATCAATATAATTGTATGTACTAGTAGGTATGCCAAAGGAAATTGTACCTCAATGATATGAACAATATAATTATATACCTTTGCAAGCACTTGGCAAGTATTTGGGAAGGAAAATATACTTCTTTTCTAGATTTAGTGGGAAGAGAGGAATAATCCTAGTGAATGATCATACTATGTCCACTATTGATTGTTCACTATGCCTTCTTTCACCATTCATACTCATATTTTAAAATTTGAAGATTTTAGGAAAGATTAATGATGAATGCTCATACCACAGGTGCTCAGCAAAGTTATTCTCTTTATTTTACACTTCTCCAAAAATTTAAAAATTGACAAGTCCTCAACTTCTATTTGCACTGGAAAGGTTCAGCCTAAACTCATTCTCTCAATGCATAGTACATTTGGCCTTCCCTCCACAAAGAATGATAAATATACATCTATATCCTCCACATCTCATTACAATGGATAAAAATGAAAATTTTCAATTCACCAAAAACCTTATTGCTCTACACACTATAATTGGTGATCTCACTAAATCTCGATGTACATTGACACTATTAGTTGTCCAAGGCTATTGGTTTGGGTTTTGTAAAATACTAAAAAAAATTAGGGGGTGGCTAACCTCACAATTCTTGTTTGAGTTTGTTATCAAATTGGTCACAATGCAATCCTCCTTTCCTCAAAGTACTGGTCCCTTGGTAAAATTTTGGAATGCAATTCCAAAATGTAGGCTAGCACTAAGATTAACCCTCCAAATATGTTCTTAGTTTGAGTCTACTTCCGAAAGGAGGCAACAAGGGTAACCCCCACTACCAATGGATAGTTGAACTACCCCCACCACGCTCTCCATTCATGATGGTCTTTGGTCCAAAGTTATCATTAGGATCATGTTCCTAAACAGAAAAATGTTGTTGAGAAGAGCTTGGCTTCTGGCACATGCATTCAGGGAAAGGATAAGCAAGCACATCCTTGGAGCTATTTAGTGGTCGTTGCACAGGATTCCCAACTGAGTCGACATGAAGTGCTCTAATAGTTTCATCAAACTCTGCAGGCGTCATAGTGGAGTTGAGAAAATGGGAAATCATTTGCCGTTTGTTGGGCACAATGTGCTTGCGGTGCCCCATGAAAGCACGATGGCCCTGTGCACATAACAACATAAACAGTCCACTTAGTTGCATTGGGGTTGCATAATAACTTAGTTGCATTGAGATTGTATCACTAAGAATTAGATAACCTTTGAGAGTTGGGATTCTGAGGTGTGCAACAACATGAACTCCACTTAGTTGTATTGAGGTTTCACGAATAAAAAACAAATTACTCTTAAGGATTAGAGAACCTGTGGATTCCGATGCTCAAGATGATAATCAGACTTAAAGAGTCACAGCAGTTGGCTGATTGCTTGTTCACGGCTCTAATCGTTGAGAATACTTCGGGACATCATACACACCAAGTGCAAGCTTGTATTTTTCCTGTGAATTGATGAGATGAAATTTTACCTGCATAACGCGTCCGAAGTTGCCCCCATGGGATTGCAAGAACACGTCACTGTAGAGGCAAACGAGGTAGTCAAGGGCAGCCAAACTGGAAGCCTTTTTCTTGAAAGGCTCAAGCTCCTGGGGTGTGGCAAGACTGTCCTTGTTGAAGAGGTTGGGAAACTCCTTCCTCAAGGGTTGTAAAGCCAGCTCCTTCCCGAGAGGCTCACCTCCTGCCCAATAGATTCTCGTGCTCCGTGATGCTCCCAGCGCCTTCAGTAACCTGCAAGAACGAAATTGAAACCATTTAGCAACTGAATCAAAATTTACATTCCCAAAGTGATACTTGACATGACAACAGTGGGCAATCCCTGCGTTCCGAATCCGATGATACAATGGACAATGGAGACTATTAGAGGGCGTTAGGAGGTGTCTCAATGTCCCTGTTGAAGAAGGGAATTTTCAAAACACAATTTCAAAACTCTGCCTAAGAGCAAGAGCTTCAAAAGGCCACATTATTTCCATGAGCCAGTTTTTGGGCCACATGTATGCGCTCCAAGAAAGCAAACGTGACTAAAAATAGTAAATGTTTTAGCTGGATAGTGTGAGACCCCCATTTCCTATGAAGAAATTACAGTTGATTACGTGTATTAGTGAAACACCCTCCATGTTTCTATCAATAAGTTGCAGTTGGACACCAGTAGTGTGCCACACCCACCCATTCACCCACAATTTTTAATGAGTAACTCGTAGTTGGACACTCTGAACTCGCAGAGGTCCCAGATGTGATTTTCGGCCTAAATAGATCTAACTTTGTTCCTTTAAACACAACTAAATGTGCTACTAATTCAAGTACTCTGATTTTTCACATTTTTTGAAGAAATTCCTGTTATAACACCCTCCGTTTTTGCAATTCATAAGTCACAGTAGGAAACCGGTAGAGCCCCAATTTCTTATGAATAAATAGCAGTTGGCCACAGGTAGTGTGACGCCCCCCAATTATTTCAGAATAAGTTGTAGTTGGACAGTCTGATCCCAAATTCGATTTTCCTAACTAGAGCTAGTTGCTAAAACCACCTCCCAATGTGCTCAAACCCCCTCCAAGCTTCACAATGGGCAACCAACTTACCACTGATTTTCACATTTTCTGTACCTCTAGAAAACTTTGGCAAAACTTGTTGCTGGATTGATTCCCCCAACATTCTGAGACAGTGGAGAGAAGGGAAGGGGAATTGAAGCAGTCTGTTGGTTACCTGGCGACTTCGGCCCCTGTGAGCGGGCACAGCCCCTGGCGCTTCCTCTCCGTGAACCCCATTTTCCCTCCTTTCCCCGTGAGCCTGTCCGGATGCTCCCTCCGCTCCACCCGCACCTTCTCGTCCCACTCCCTCCCCAGCCCAGGCAGACACCCCGTGCGCACCCACACGTCCACCTCCAAACGCAAATGCACCGACACGAACGCCCCTTGCCTCGCCATCCGCGACGCCAGGGAACGACCGAGAGATGCCAACGGCGGAGAGAAGCGCAAAGCCTGGAAAGCCACTTTGCAACGCAGCTTCTGCAGGTCGAGGGAGAGGTCCTTGGACAGGCGGGAGTCCAGGCCTCGAAGGAGTAACACGCCTTCGCGACTGATCTGAGGAGGAATCAGACAAGGGAGGCATCCAGGGGGGGCGGAGGAATCAGAAATGTTGTCAAAATTTGAGAAAGGAAAATCTTATAGTACACATGCCAATAACCGGTCACATACTGCGACTTATAGGACTAGTTTCGTAGTCTGTGGGTACTACTGAAATCTTACTCTTTTGCAAATGTCCAATAATACTAATGCAGTTGGTTCCGAAGTAGAACAAAAAAAAAGGTCAGCTTTTGTGGAAAAAGTTGCACCTTTCTCAATCTGAGTTCACATAGGTTCGTAACTGTTTTGAGAAAACACCATTGCCCTTCACTGTGCACTTCAATGTGCCTCTTATTTCTGTATTCACTGGACATTTTCTCTTATTCGCCAGATAGTTCAATGTGCTTAGTGTGTTGTCTAGTTATTGCAAGTGTCTGTTCACTGGCATGTGTACCATATGGATGTTTTTGAAGGATTCTGCAGGCAATGTCCAGTGATGATAGAGTAGGACACACTAGACTAGGATGGATACACAAGGATCCATTTGCTAGTGGGTACATGAGGAATGGAATATGGACACAAAAGGACATTGGTCTGATTTCCATACGACACAATTAACGTTTGTTCCGTTTTCACATTAAATTTTTTGCTGTGGATTTAGGGGTTAGTTTCTCACAACGCTTGTCGGAGTTGGGAGTTTTAAATGTGAGCTCTTGGGCCCAATGCTACCATTTTACTTTTCGATTGTTAATCGAGCTTTCATCTTACTTGACAATGTGGATGTTTTAAAATCCACCTGGTTTTCTAAGTGCGAATCTAGACCCATTGGTAAGTTTTTTAACAGATTTGAGGAGAGTGAGCGATGGATCCACAAAATTTGGACCGAATTAGAGCAGATTAGACAATGTGTGAATCTCACAAATTCTAATGCTAGTGAAGGTGATTGATTTGGAGATACCCACCTTGCCCTGGTAATGTTGGCGTAGCCATCGTGGGCTGGCGTTCAAGGGCGTATGCTTCTCCTCCAGTGGTCGGATCATTACGTGTGTGGACGGCAGGGACGACACGATCCGCACGTCGTCTTTTAACGTCTCCTTGAAATGCTCCAAGTCGAAAATGTCACTAAATTCACTGCCAAAATCGATCGCCACGCGCAAAGGCATCAGCAATCCAACACCGAATGCACAATTCGTGCATTTCAATTGTCTAATAAATCAGGCTAGAATAATCGGGTATTCTGTGGTCGCATTGAAATTCTCTACACCATTTAATGACACACCTTCTACTAAGAGTATTGATAAGTGGTGTGCGAAATTCTAAGCATAAAATTATCAGAGAAACCACAGAACCCTACAACCAAGGGAACCACCAGTCAAGTAGAGTAAGAATGCAAGCACAAAATCCTACAACAAAGGGAACCGCATTCAATTAGAGATAGAATTCAAACTCAGAATCCTACAAAATAATGAACCACTTTTCAAATAGAGTATGAATCCAGATGCATTCTAGATACATTTGCGAGAGGGACTACATAAACGTGGTCAGTCATTCCATGACTTTACAATTAACAATATTGTGCACTGTCATTGCCGTGTTCCCCTGTTGTGTTTTGCAGCAGAAAAAACAATTAAGGATCTCGTTAACGACCTAACAAACGAGTCATGTTCTAGCAATTCCAACGAAGGCTTGCCGTGCTCCCCTGTTGCAGCAGAAAAATCATTAAATACCTAATAATCGAGCAGTGGTCTAGCAATTCCAATGAGAAAAGACGAAGGCCATGTTCAATTGCTGATTCCAGAAACCCACAGCACCGAGCAGGGCTTTAGGCTGATCAACATTTGAAGACCAAAAGCGTGAAACTCTCAAGAAATAAGCTGAAATGCGAGAATTTTCAACAATCTGTGTGTGAGTTGAAACGCACAAGTGACACAAGGGCCAGGTACCCGTGGCGCCCACCTTGGTCTTCCCCTGGAAAAGATTCGATTTTCCGCTGCAAAAAGCTTGTTTTTTATGCAGCAAAAATACCAATCGGGGAAGCCATGCTCTCACAATTTTAATAAAATGAGAAGAAGGCCATGTTCAATTGCCTGGATATACTAGACTGATCAACAATTGAAGGCAAGGTGCATCCCATCGTGTCGCTCACCTTTCGTCTTCCCAGATGGGATTGACTTCCATAACAGGCACCACCAGCGCCGCCCCCAACACGCGCGCCATCACCACAGCGTCCACGATCTGGTTACGTTGCTGATTCAACCCCCCGTTCACCACCACCATCAAATACTTCCCCCTCTCCGCCACCACCATCGCCGACTCTCTCTTAAACGCATCACTAAGCTCCACGCACCCCACCAGTCCTAAGCCCTCCGGCTGCTTCCAAAACAAACGCTCCAGCTCCGTCATCGTCACGGAACCATCATCCTTAGAAGAAATACTAACTCCCGAAGTTCTGACTCCCGGGGATTCCAAAGCTCCAGTGCAATCGTCGGTGTTGGGGTTGGGGAATGGTCCGGGTTGCCAGAAGAGGAGGAAGCGGAGCATGGAAACGCAGGCGAAGACGGTGAGGAGCATGAGCCAGCAATTGGAGAGGGGCGACTTGGGGGAGGGGGGCTTGTTGTGGGAAGGCTTCGAGAAGGAGAGAAGCGAGGCGGTGGTTGGGGTGGATTGTATGTCAGGAGTATTGGGATACCAGAAGCTTGTTCCCACGGTCTGTTTCTTGCTGGTCTTCGTTGTCACCATCGTTGGGAAAATCGGGGTGAATAAATTTGCACTAGCTAGCTAGGGATGTCGATCGAAGCTTGCAAATCGTGCTGCGAGTTTCGGGGTCCAATTGGGATGGTTCTGTTCGCAAAGACTTGAATCTTCGTGGAGTTTTGGAAGATGATACATTGGGAGGGTAGAGTGTAGATTCTGTACACAACTGTACTGAAATTGGCTTGTTCTCCGGGAGAGCCCGCGCACCACTGATGGTTAAATTGTGTTCCAGGAGTGAGTATCACGCTTCGAGGTGAACTCCTTTGGGCTCAATCAATAGGAGATGCCAAACCTCGCGATGAATTCCGGTTCTACGATTTGGAGTTCACAACTTGGGAACAACACGATTCAAGGGCAGAGCACGAAAACCAACTAGGCGTGTTGGGCGTCGCGCTTCCTGCTCAACAATCTGCAGATATTTGTCGAGAAATTCGGCACTCAAAGAGTTTTGGACATGGACCTTTCTCAACTCGCCTTCTTCTGCGGCACCCGCTACTAGAAACAAAATGGCAGGTGATGGCTAGCTACGAAGAATTGACGAGCGGTACCCACCATGACGGAACCTTCACACCATGACAGAGGAGCAATGTACACAGATTCTGCGACTAGCTTGCAATTGTTGCACCTTTGAGTCCGTCATCGATCACCACCCGCCCATGACGGACCCGTCAAGTAGCGCGCACATTGTATGACTAGCAATTACCACACGAACTCACCGAATGGGAACAGACAGAGCTCACAACAGACCGCTCAGTAGTTATTAGACTTCCTAACGTTGCCGGTGTTGTTTCCATTGCTCCCCGGAAAAGTAACACGAAAGTCGTGCCGCGGGCACACAACAATGACCTTAGGGGAGCCCATCTTTTGTGTGAATTGCATAGCTAGTTAGCCCTGGGGTTTCTTAGAAGTCGTCGGTTTCTCTCCTTCTGAATGGTTGACAACCGGGATGAGCTAGCTGCACATGAGCTGCAGCCGCGGTGGTCCCGTCGTATAATCCAGGTGCACATGCGCACATCATGATCCTGGAATCTTCCCGTCATCAAGTTACCCGCTCGTAAACCGAGAAAAAAACATTTTTCTTCTCAACAGTGGAAGGTCACTAAATCCTATTGTAATTATCACAATCTAAAACACTGTACTACCTCATTCAGGGGTACCGCAAACAATGAATGTGACGACAGTGGACTGTGATAGTGATAGAGTGAGAAACTGTATGCAAGATGTCCGAAATGTTGTTTTCGTGGAATTTGGAACCGAATAAGAGTTCGTGGAACAGTGAATGATGTTAGTATTGTAGACTTGACTGCCACGACTCGGCCATGCTCGGTGGTAGTGTAATGTTGATCTGGGGTAAGATTTTTTCTTACTGTGGGATGGAACGTGCAGACTCGGTTGAGGCCGGATGGCGAATGTGAGTGTAAAGCAGATCACCCATTTCCGATCAGACTCCCATTCTTGTAGTTTAGACTGCTCCATTTCCGATCAGATGAATTGTGGGTGACAGCTCATGCACCACAGGACCCAGGGGACAACAAAAATGTTAAGTAGGTGTACATTGAAAGCTTATATGATCACAATGTGTACATTGAAAGCTTATATGATCACAACGTGTACATTGTAAGCCGTACATCGATTTTGGAACCATCCTATGGTTGGAAATAGGTTTGCCTACATATCAAGATTGGGACAAATAGAATCTTCACGAAAAAAATTCGTGATAATTTTGCTTTTAGGAAATTATAAAATCCTCCTGAAATCTATTTCTCTACACAGGAAATTTTTTCCTGAACTTTTCCTATGCCGCAGATAGGCTGAATTGCTTAAGTGATCGGAAATTGGTGATCATCCTGATAATTCCAGAATACGATAGTTTGAGAAACTGTGTGCATGATATTCGGAAATGTTGTTTTTAGCTCGAGATGTTTGGAACCCAAAACCATACTGAAATAGTTTGTGGAACAGTGATAGATTTTTTGCACTGTAGACATGCCAGGATTTGGAAGACTTTCAATTGATGGTGCCATGGTGGCCGGTACTGCTGATTACTCTGGTAAGATTTTTCGTTGCTGATGTATGGAACGGGCAGACCCAGTTGAGGATGGCGAAGCATGTGAATGTAACTAACTAGAGAATATGATAATAGTGTGCCGGATATTCCAAAAATGTTGTTATCGTGATGTTTGGAATTGAACCCAAAAAGAAGGAGTTCGTGGAGCACTGCTGTTTGTCCTCTTCTGTCGACGTGACTGCCATTATTTGCGAAAAGTTTGGTAGGACAGTTGTGTTGCTGATCAGCTAGTGTGTGGTAAGTTAAGATTTTTTGTTATTACCGCGTTGGATGGACTACCGGTACCGTGCAGACGGAGGATGGCAACGACGACTGTGTCAAAGCCGGCCAGGCACTGTTTCAATTCGTTGGCTGGTTCTGGTGGAACCAAGTCTCACTTGCTGCGATCAGTGCGACGGATTCGGGCATTTGGGGGCAGACAGAAACGCGTGCAAGTGACTGGCGAGGTGCAGATTGGGCGATGGTGATGATCATCCTTCGATGCCGGTAACGTACGCTGCAATTCTGCTGCAAGTGGCAGGGAGCTTGGTCTGCCCATCTACAGTACGCCCAATCCTCCCTAATTGCACATGCCCTTTGAGTATTATTTGTTGAGATTGTTTCAAGGCAAGAGTTGGGAACACTTGGGAGAAGAAATCATACTTTGTCTCGGTCTCATGACATTGCAATTACGGAGGGTGGAATGACTGGAGGCTATATATCCACATCTTTTGCTAAAAACGGTAGAATGGTAGATCGATTGAAGGGAGATTGGCATGTCTGAATTACTTCTTTGAATTATCCTCAAATTGGGACAAGTTCTAGTGTTTAGCCCCTAAATGCCCAAGGCACCAAGTTTTGGTGTCAATAAAAATTTGAAGTTAAAATAAAATCTTATCAAATTACTATTTCTAGTAGTTTATGTTTTCAAATAATTTTTTTTGAAGTCTAGTCTTAGCATCAAAAATTTGATTTTGAAAATGAATGATTAAGATTTTTCTATTCAAGATTTTGTGCAAGGTATCCATTGTAAATCTTGATTTTCAAGTGTTGAGGGATCCTGGAAATGAGCCTCAATTACATTAGATCTTGAAGAAAAAAATTGCATTAGAAATTTATTTTAAAAAAATGGTAGAATAGATTTTGAGAAGTCGTAAATTGATTGTGGTTATGCATGTTGTTCCCTTTAACCTCGTATTTTTGTGGACTCAATTTTAGATTTGACATGTGAAAAAAAGGATTGAAAGACTTCAAATTACTTTCATAGTTTTAACACCCTTACTATGATCAAGCATTATAATCTTTCAATCCATAGTGATATTGTTGTATTTTCTTTTCTCATGTAATCTTTAACATGTCTAGTATGAATTTTTATAGTTACAATTCAAAAATATTGATTAAACATTTAAATTTTTATTTTATTTTTTTCATTTTGAGCAAATTCCAAGAATCTCAAAAAAAAAGGCCTCGGGCATTTTAGGGGTTAAAACTTTTGATTACTTGAGAGTCTTGGCTACTTTACAATGATGAAAATACTTCAAAGTCTTTATTGCAAAGATTTGGGCACTTGAAAGTTATAATTTCAAGACTTCTAGGCAATTGCAAGTCCTAGTTCTAACTAGGACTAGGAGTTGACAATTGAATGTCAATAATCTTGCAATCATTATGAGTTGTTCCATTTTTACTTAACACAACCATAAATAACATAGAAAAATAGTTTTGGTTCCCTTCCTTGGCTCGCCTTTGGGGTCCAAGAAAAGAAAAGAATATCCTTATCCATGATACCTTGGAAGGAACTTAGGGGGAACTTACAATTTAGATGAGAGACTCTCATTGGTTTGCAAGAGGTATTGTCAATAGCTTTGGTCAATGGTAGGGGATGCCTTAGAGGGGACTCTTAGTTTAAATGAGAAACTCTCATTGGTCCGTAGAAAGAATTGTCAATAGTTTTGACTAATGCTTGGGAATACCTTGGAGGGGACATTTAGTTTTAAAATTAGAGGCTCTTCTTGGTTTGTAGAAAGTATTGTTAGTAGTTTTGGACAATGTTGGAGATGCCCTTGCAAGAACATATAGTTTGAATCAAAGGCTTTCATTTGTTTGTGTGTAGAAAGTATTGTCAATAGCTTTGGCCAATATTAGGAGATGCCTTGGAAGGGACATTTAGTTTAAATTCGAGGCTCTCATGTATTGGTTCATAGAGAGGATTGTAAGTAGCTTAGTGAATGTTAGGGAATTGCCACCCTAAGCTTCAGTTGGGGGACCAACGGTGAGAAAGACTCACCATTACCTTGGTCAACAAGGTTAACTTAATATGTATGGTGGCAGGGCACCCAAAAAATTGACCAACACCGTGGAAATTGACCAACACCATCAAGAACTTCAAGGCATGTGAACATGGTGCCACAATGGTGCATTGAAGTGCAATTATGTTAATTTGGTGCCAACCTCCATCCCAACCTAGTATGGATAAAATGACATGTATACTGCCTTTGGTGTCAAAATGGCATCAAAACAATCTAGCCCAACTTTTCTGATGACTACATTTCCAAAATGCCTGATTTCCACCAACCCGGCATTCAAAGGTTAACTTCATATAAGTTAGTAAGTTGACAATCATCTTTCCTGATGATCAGGCCCGTTGGCCAATTCTATAAGGTAGGAGCACTCAATGGCGTCCCTTTCTAAGTCAGGAATTCATTCTAGAACATAAATGTAGCTAGACTATAGACCTCTTATCATTTTAGGTCAAAAAAAATAAGCTCTGTACTATCTACTTACATTTCCAACCTGAAATGATTATGCCCTGTAGAATCTGACGCTATTGGGTACAGGGATGCCATTGGATGCTCTTACCTTATACCTTACCTTGTGTTAATTTCCTGTAGCAAAAACTGAAACTTTTCTTTTTTCTTTTTTCTTTTTTTTCCTTTTTTTTTGGGAAACATATGAATCGGACTTTCATTGCAAGCCAGGGGGCAAAGTACAAGACAGCAAAGAACTTTTGCGCCTGTTTAGAACATTCAGAACTGAAGGTTTGCTTCTGCTGGAAGTCTTCCTATTGAGATTCTTGCACTTGTCCTTCCTTCATGGGGTTAAGTTACTGACTCTTACAGCTGCCCTGTCCTCCACAAAGGCACTTGGGTAATCCAGACTGGCAAGAAGGTATACTGTACTGTACATATGGCTCTCTAATAACTTAACTTATTTAAAGGGGCTCCGTAAAGCTCAGTTGGGTTCCACAAGTAAAGGATACGCTAAGTTACTGCTGATGTGCACCCTTTGGGCTGGGGACAAATGGCCGGGGTGAACCGACCCCCTCACTTGTCCCCAAGGGAAAACCCTGAAATCTTTTATTTGCCACGCATGACAAAATTTGCAGATTTCGAATTCATATTTGCAATCAGAGACCCCAAATTAGCTACACTGAATAGGGGTGTTAAGGGGACCCATACTAATTAATCGACATTCCACACTATATAAATATCTACCATTATTGTACATCAGTAGTTATTGAAGTGTCCAGGGGATGTACATCATGTTTTAAACATCTATAGTTTTCTACAATCAAGCCCTTTAATTTTTTGGTCCCCTTAATACCCCTATTCAATGTAGAGGAGTTGTACAAGGTGAATTAATCCTTCAAAGATGGACTTGTGACCGAGGAAATCATGGCTTTTAGAATCATGTGACATCATTTACTTAAAAAAACCCAAAAATATTCATTGAAGGTCAAACTATTGTAGAAGATCTCCTCTTTTCACCCCTAATTCTCAAGATGAATAGTTGCACTTCTGTCCTACAAAGGAGAATTCCTTGTCATCCATTGGACACAAAACGTCCATGTTGATGTATACAGGTTAATCAAGCACAAAACAAGGGGATTTTTTTCTACTTGTACCCCTAGAATGACTTGGAGGGGCCAAGTGAGGGGTCAGTTCACCCCAACCGAACAAATCAAGTTGGACTCAACTGGGATATTACAACCAATTTCTTTCGTCATATGGAATACATGCAAACCTAAGGAGGTAAAAGGGTAGAAAAAAAATTAACTATTCACTAGTGTGCCATGTACCATTGTCATAGTCAAAATAAAAGTAAAAGTAATTTTCTGTTTTTTTAAATTAAAAAATAACGAAAAAATTCATAACTTGCATATTGTAGGTCTAACCACCACAAAACATAACAAAATTTGTGCACCCCTCCTTGTAGAGAACTTTCCAAAGGTACGAAGAGTGCAACTGGGGGACACTTGGTTCAAAAGATCTCACTATAACTAACTAACAATTGAAACAAACTCATTTTAAGGTGTAGATTTAAGGTAATGCATATGCATAGATGGAGTCAAAATTACAATTTCCTTTCATTTTTACTTATAGCCTAAAAAAACTGAAAATTTGAAAATTATTCTTTGGGGGAGAATTTTTGTATTGTAATAAATTGCAAAGGCAAGACTTTGAAGAAACCTTGACCTCTAAATACCATTGTCCAAGTGGAACACAAAATGGACTTTGGCAGTAGGCTCATGTAACCTCAATTTTTGACACAATTTTGGGAATTTTTTTTAAATATAGAAAAGATTTGAGATTTTAGGGATATTTTTTATAATCTCAAACAATGTCGGAGGGCAAAAGCTATGCCACAATGCAATAACCTCAACATGTGGGAGACACACACAATTAAAAAGAACTACAAAAAATTGAAATGAAATTTTTAATTTTGTTTCTCATAGATTATGTTTTTGTCTTTGATTCATCCATTTGGATTAGTAATATGAAAGTTAAAGAGCTTTTTATTTTGGAAGCAATCACAAAAACTTTAGGAGAAATAATGTATTGGAGTTGTTTATGAGCTCAATTTTCACAATCTTCCCAAGAAAGTTCCACAAGGTTAAGTATACTTGCTAGAACAATCTCACCACTAGGATGAGTGTGTGTCCATTCCATCTTAACCCCTAAATGCCCAAGGCACCAAAATTTGGTGTTTGCAAAACTTTGAAACCTAACCACGTTGCTATTGTTAGTTGTTTGTATTTTTGAAACCTTCTTTTTGAAGTCTAGTTTAAGCATCAAAAACCCGATCTTGAAAATTGATTGATTATAATTTTTTTATTCAAGATTTTGTGCAAGGGTGCCCATTGCAATCTTGACTTTCCGTAGTGTTAAGGGCTCTTAGAAATGAGCCTCAAATACACTAGATCTTGGAGGAAAAACCACATTAGAAATCCATTAAAAAAAATTGTAGAGTAGATTTTGAGAATCTATAAGTTGATTGGGGTTATGCATGTTAGGCCCTTTAACTTGATATTTTTTTGGTGACCAAATTTTTAGATTTGACATGTGAAAAGAGGATTGAAAGACTGCAAGTCACTTTTGCAATTTTAACACCCTTATGATCAAACATTATAATCTTTCAATCTATAAGTGATATTGTTGTGTTATTTTTTCCTAAGTGATCTCTAACATATCTAGTTTGAATTTGTATGGTTACATTTTAAAAATAAATCGATAAAGCTTATCAAAATATTGGCTTTTTATTCAATTTAGAGAAAATTTCTAGAAGCTCAAAAAAGGCCTTTGGCATTTTAGGGGTTAAAGCTATTAACCATTTAGTTTATCATTCAATCTCATACTAACTTCTACTAAACAATTTTTTTCAATGAAAATCCAGTATTTCATTTTAATTTTTTTATCAATAATTTCAACTCAAATCTTCAACATAATAAATTTTAAATAAAAAAATTTAGTGCAAAAATTACAAGTTTAGAAGATTTCCAATCCTATTATGTAGTCAAAAAAGTATAAGATGTGCACAAAATCCCATTTTCTTTACTTTAAACAAAAATATCTTGCAATCTACATGGTGAAAGTTTCTTAAATTTCTCCAACAATCCCACAATATCGCACAATTAAATATGCAAAAAAATAAATTTGTAAAGTTTTTTACTCTTTGCAATAGAAATGGCAACTTTAAGTGTTTTTTGATGAAAAAGGCCATGGACCTTAGGGGTTAAAGTGTTTTGTATGTGCATGCTCAAAGATCCTTCAAAATTACCCAACTCAACCATTCACAAAAGGCTTAGTTTGCAGCAATATTGAGCTATGTGTGAAGTTGAAGATATTCCACTGGAATGGTTTAATCCTAAATGCCCAAGGCACCATATTTTGGTGTCGAAAAAAATTTGAGTTAAAAATTAAACTTCTAGTAGTTTATGTTTTCTAAAAATTCCTTTTTAAGTCTAGTTTTCTAGCATCAAAAGTTTGATTTTTAAAATGAATGATTTTGATTTTTCTATTCAAGATTTTGCACAAGGGTATCTATTGCAAATCTTCATTTTCTAGTGTTGAGGGCTCTTGAAAATGAGCCTTAAATACATTAGATTTTGGAGAAAAAATCACATTAGAAATTCGTATAAAAAAATTGTAGAGTAGATTTTGAGAAACAATAAATTGATTGGGATTGTGCATCTTGTGCCCCTTAAGCTCATATTTTTTGTGGCCTCAATTTTAGATTTGACATGTAAAAAGAGGATTAAAAGACTTCAAATCACTTTCATAGTTTTAATATTCTCATAGTGATCAAACATTATAATCTTTCAATCTAGAAATGATATTGTTGTGTTTTCTTTTCTCATTACAAGATATTTGAGGGCATCAGATGCTTGTGAGTTCCCAGGCAGTTCCCATGAGCCTACCTTTATTATTGGGTGCTACGGGAACAAATCCGATGTGGTCAAGTGACTGCCACATAGGATGACTGAAGAGCCGGTAAGCGTGGGACCATGAGACCACCAATCACAATGCAGCAGTCACAATGTCCACAATGAATTTGTGAACGGGGAACTTAGACAACTATTCAAAGGAGCATCCATTGGAACACAGCTAAAACAGGCATGTTGAGGCCTCCAATCTCACCTAATGCATGTGATCTCTAACATGTCTAGTTTGAATTTTTATGGTTACAATTTTAAAAAATTAATAAAACTTATCAAAATCTTACCACTTTTGTTTAATTTAAAGCTAACTCTTAGAATCTCAAAAATGGGCTTGGGCATTTAGTGGTGAAGGACATATTTAGAACACTTCAAGATATTCCTAGGTAGGTCTACCTTAGTTTGTTTCTTCAAAGTTTTTCACACCTAAGGATATGAAAAAAAGTTCAAACCCTATTTTATAGTTGGATAAATCTTCCCCTCATTGACTTGAAAGTCTATTTAACCCTTAAAGGACGGACTAGTGACAGTGGAAATCATGGCTTTTGGAACCGTGTGACATCATCTACTTTAAAAAAAACAAAAATATCCATTGGACGTCAAACTACTGTAGAAGATCTTCCCTTTCCACCCCTAATTCCGAGGATGAATAGTTGCACTTCTGTCCTACACAAGAAAATTCCTTGTCATTCATCGGACACCAAACGTCCGCGTCGTCGTTTAAGGGTTAACCCCTAAAAAAGCCATTGGTAGGAGGGGGAGTATAGCGAATTTTGTTAAAATGGAAATCATTTTGTAACTTCGGCACTTTAACAATTTAGAGTGCACAATCTGAAATTTATACTTGTCCTAGATGGTTTAGACCACACTGTCTAAAATGGCATATGGAATATTGCATTTGCTATGAATGCAAATCTGAAGCTTTATAGGCACAACAAATTATGGCTTAACAAGAAATCAATTCAAACATGAAATCTTCATTTTTTTTTTCTTCTCATCATCTTGAGTTCTCGACTTGAATTGATTAAAAACTTTGCACACACATCATGTTGGAAGTGACCAAGTTATTCACATTGCCAAAGAATATTAAAAGAAACCATGTTTTGAGACTATAGTTGGAAACTTGGAATTAATGTAATCCATCCCATAATTCCCACAATAGGATTTCAAATACAATCATCATTATTCACTTGATGAATGTTTGCTTTCGGAAAGATAAAATATCTCCAATATGAATCCAAATACATAATATTATTCAAAAATGGTAGGAGAATTGTTTTTTCTATTCATGCAAATAAAGCGGACAATTTAGTCATTACAATAGAAAAAATAACGGAAATGAAGGAGATCGTTTGCAAGTGACGGATGTCAACTCTCTTTCGTAATAGATTATCTTGGTCCCCTAGCCTATAATCATTATTAATGCTTTTTGACTTCACGATGTCGGTGTCCCTTCTCCATTTGACTTGGTTTGAATCTTTCAATCCATGATTGCAAAAGAATTTCTCTTTGAAATTTTCAAATTTTGTTGGAATTTTTTTTTAAATTGTAAAGGAGAGCATTTTGCTTTGCAGAATAATATTGTGGAAAGAAATCCAAATCTCCAAATTTGATCTTTTGCGGTAAGCAATATATTCTTGTGTTTTCCTCAAGGTGAAAAAGTTGAAAAAAATGTGTTTCCAGGAAAAACACAAAAAAATTGAAAAAAGTGGAAACATCACTCACTCCATATCAGTGAGCAGTAACTTAACCCCTAAAGGACCAAGGCCTTTTTTCTGCAAAAAAACACTCAAAACTGCCATTTTTAGAGCAAAGAGTAAAAAGATTTGAAATTTTTATTTTTTTTCATATCTAACCATAGGATCTTACACATAACTAGTATGAAAATGTGTGGAAAAAATTTCAGAAATTTTGACGTCATAGATTGCAAGACATCTGCGTTTAAAGTGAAGAAAACAAGTTTTTCCACACATTGCGGGACTAGGTTATTTGACTTTGAACCTTCTTAACTTTAATTTTTTGCACTACAGAGTTTTGAGCTTTAAATCTTTATGGTGGAGAATTGAGTTGAGAGTCTAGGAAAAAAAAGAAAATACAAGAAGAATTAATTTTGATTCTTTAAAAAATTGTTAAGTAGAAGTAGGTACAAGATAGAAGGAAAATCCAAATTATGAATATCTCTAAGATGGAATTAAAATGCACTAATCCCAATGGTGAGATTGTTCTAGAAGGCAAATGAAATTATAAGGATCTTTTTTTTTGGAAAAATTGTAAAAATTGCATTCAGAAATGAATCCTACAAGTTATTTTTTCAGGAAGATGCTCTAAGTGCCCGAAAAACAAGATTGTCTATAACTTTCTCATAACAAATCCAAATGGAATGAATCAAAGTTTTACGTGTAGACAAAAATACAATCTATAAGGAAAAAAAATAAAAAATAAAAAAATTCAAATTTTTGAAACTCTTTTTTACTGCCCCCTCTCCCTTGTTTTGAGCTTATTTGGGCATAACTTTTGTTCCCGAGCACCAAATGAAAAAAAAATTATATTCCCACAAAGCTAATCAGTTTTTTCTATCTTCATAAAAAGTTTCAAAAAATTAGGACAAAAATTGAGACCGTAGGTACCTGCCCGAAATCTCATTTGTCCCCCGAAGGGACAATGGTCCTTTAGGGGTTAACTTAACTTATTCCAAATCATGCTGGGCCATACTATTGCTGGAATTCTGGGATCAGTCATGTGGGTTTTGCTGTCCAGTACATTTTTCGTTTTCGTTTTCTTTCTTGGGATTTTTTTTCAGTTTCCACTATTTAAAAAAAAAGTTAATTGGTCGTCCAGGGCTTGTGAGAATGTGAGTCCGTCAGTGTAGCTTTGTACCCTCAGTAAGATACCTGTGGAATAACAACTGTTCATTGACAGGCTCAATATTAATTAATTAAAAAGTTGCTCATTCAATCTTTGTTCACTGATTGGCTTGCCACTTTGGCATATTATTCAGTGTCTCCAGGAAATAAACGAATGGGAAATGACTGAACCAGCTAATAAGTTATAGGCTCCTTTTTCTAAGTGGCTTGTGTCAGTAGTAGGACCACCTGAGGGACACCCCCCAAAAGTCCACAAGGCAAGGAGTTAGGTTGGGTTGAATACTTTATTTTTCATTTTCAGTTGGGTACACAGTGATGTCGGCCAACCTATAAAATGGGTCACTTTGGTTCACTTTTGTGGACCCTCAATGATGATTGGGCAACAATCATAATTGACTTATATCTTAGAAGAAAAAAGAAAATGGTTATCCCAAACCGCCATTTTTTGCTACCATGTTTAATAATTATTATTATTAGACTGGTCAAAATTTCAAAATTTCTTGTTGCCAAGCCAAAGGAGGTTCCAATGGCACCAAAGAATGTGACATTTGGATATTGTATGCACAAGTTAGGAAGGGTCAAAGTGTTTTTTGGTAAAGATTCTCAAATTGTTTCTTCACTACATTCGTACATATTGATTTTGGAGATGTTCACAAAGGATTGGTAGTGGTTTTAGGTAAGGTGTGATTTAGGGTGTATCGACCTTATTAGTTGTGGCCTTGTGGGTGGAAAGAAATTAAATACAATGTTGCATGGTGTAGGCTTTGTAGTGCTACTACTGCAAAGAAATTCCATCATTTGTTCAAAAAAGAAAAAAATGGATTGAAAGAACATATCTTAACAAAATAAGGTATCTACACCCATAATCATCACTACTAGCAACTAAGCATAATTACTATCTACAACTAAATACAAATTATTTTAATGGATATTATGGATAAAAGAAAGAGGATTCTATTGCACTTTAGCATCCATTATTTAGACTCCTAGTTTGCATAAGTTATGAATTTTCAAATTATTGTCTAGAGCTGTACCAAAAATCAGCTCTCATCTCTTGTAGACTCTCGTATTTTGATTGTGTACAATGTAAGTAATCAACATTTGATTTTAATATTGTTTTTTGGTCCAAGGGAAATGTTATTTTCTTTGTTAGTAATGATTGTGTGAGTATGTACCTTAGATGGTAGGAAGCCCTACTTGTTTTTGTTTCAATCATATTTGAAAGCACAAATTACACTACTAAAAAACCGTGACCAAATCAACAGAAAATCAATTGATTTCTGTTATTTGGGGCACTGTAGTGACCGATTTCACTAATTTTTGAACTTTTTGTAAAAATCAACAAATTGCTACCAACATTCTATTGATTTGATTTCATTCTATGCAATGACCGAATCAACAAAACTTTTGGGAATCTAGAATCTTGTTGGAATCTTGTTGGAATCTTGTTAAAATCTATTAGAATCTTTTGTAATTTATGGACTCTACTTCGTACATTTATAAGATTTTGGAATGTTCTTATATTGTAGCAATAGGGCAAGGTTGGCACATTTATGCCAAATAAATAATTTATACTCAAAATCATGAGTCATGATTTCAAACCATTTTCTATTTAGTTTTGAGTAGGCCCTTCTTGATACAATATTTATTGAATACAATTTTTGTACAAGATGTGAAATTTTTAATAAACTTGTGTTTCACTACTAGATTAATGTCTATAAATTTTTTGATCAATCCAAGTTACAATTAAAAATTTATTTCTGAAAAGGTGATTTTTTTAGTTTTGGGCGATTTCGGGCACTCATGACAAATACATCCAATTGGTTTGAAATTCTTTATACGAACTCTCAACAAGATTGTGAACATAATCTCTAAAGTTGAAAGGCATCAAAACATACAATTGTGACTTTCTAAACACTTAAAACATTTAAAACACCCTCATTTGAGCAACATTTAAAGCACAATGGTTGAAGTTCTATGTACTAGGAAAATTTTTAACTTAATTATCATTCACAATTCTTTTTTTGAAAAACTCAGCAGACTTTGGCAGCCATTTTGGCATAGTAGAATAACTTTTTTCAAAAAACTTTGAACTAAAAAAAGTTGGAAAACCAAGCTAACTTTCATCTCCAAAAATCCTTTTGAGATTTTGAGCCTCCATCCAAAAGTTATAGACAAAATTGAGAGTGGGGTAGCAAGGAATATTTCTTTGATATTTTCAAACACCCTCTCTAAATTTTGTCTATAACTTTTGAATGGAGGCTTAAAATTACAAACGGATTTTTGGAGATGAAAGTTAGCTTGATTTCCTAAATTTTCTTAGTCCAAATATTTTTGAAAAAAGTTATTCTACTATGCCAAAATGGTCTTCAAAGTCTGCTGAGTTCCAAAATACCAAATTGTAAGTGTATATTTAAGAAACAAATACTTTTTAGTACATTGAATTTAAATAGTGGTGAGTTGGTTAGGGTGTTGCGATTTCAAGTGTGAGGTTCCGAGTTCAAATCCAGGTGGCAACCGTGGGTGTGTGGATTGGTTGCCTGGAGGCTTCGGGCAGCCAAAAAAAGAAAAAAGATTTCTGTTGATTACTGTCCAAAACAATGAGTCCGAAACAACAGAAGATATCAACACTTCTCTGTTGATTTGGATGCTGAATTTTCTAGTAGTGTTAGCTATAAGGTAGGATCGCTCAATTTGAATATATTTTGAAAGCAAGGTCTAAACAATTTAGAGCATACTAATCCATTACAATCTTACATTGGTCTATGACAAAAAAATTTGCAATAAATGAAATTTGAGCTAATTAGATGGAATTAATGGCCACAATCAATGCCTTGGATGATGGTGAAGGATTTATTAGTGACTACAATAGGAACTTCCATCCTTTTAGTATAAATTCATTACAAAAAGGAACTCTTTAATTCCCTCATGTCATGGCCATGTTAGGAAATATTGTGATTGCTTTAGGTGGTAAGATGACCATTATAGGTACATTTTTTATTGGTTTTGGAGTAGTCTAGAGACTCTTTGGGGCCGATTGGGTAGCACACTTCAAAAATTCATACTTAATTAGGACCGATGTTGAAATTTATATTGATGGGAAAAACCAATATCACGTCAAAATAGAAAACCTTGTCAATTGGAAAAGGACGAGATCAGTTTCAGTGATAGCGCCTTCCCTACACTAGGCATTAACGTCACCACCAATTCTCTACCTCCATTGGGCCTTGCCATGAGTACCACTTTTGACCCTCTAGTTGGCCCTATTGTCAAGACCATTCTTGATCCACTTGATATGGTGGAGCAAAAGTTGAAGGAGCAAGACCAAAAGCAAAAGAAGCAAGACCACAAGTAGATGGAAGAGGAAGAACAAAACTTAGACTTACAAGTTGCTTTAGTGGAGTTGTGAATCCTTTCATTTCGTTGGAATAAGAGGGAGTTTGCCATTTGTGCAAGTGAAATCTGGAAGTGGTGTGTGTAAAAGCATGGAGTTGCAGTTGGAGACAAGAAGCATCTTCTTGAATAAGAGGTCCATGGTCTTGTAATGATAATTTATTTCAATATTTTTTCATTTATACTTCATGTTGTTGTCAATTCATGACTATTTGGGTAGAATTCCATGCAAAGAGGAGCTATAGCCACAAAAATGGTACATCAAATTGTTGAGATGAAGGACATGTTGAGGACTTGTATTGTCTTGTTGTGTAGATTGATATAGTACACTTTTCTAGCTTGCGATCTTTAGATGATTCAATGCAACAAAGTCAAAGTGTGATAAAGATATATCCTTCATTGTTGTAGTCTCACTTGTTCCAATGCTCAATTGTTTCAAACTATGAGATTTAAACAATATCTTCCACAAAGCTTCAGTGATCAATGATACAATGTGGCTTAAGGTATACAAGCATAAACCTATTGCTAGTGTAACATTGAACTTAGGAGAATATGGAATGGATGAAAAACACTCAAGGATAATATATAGGAGGAAATAGTCAAGATGAAAATGTGACCATATTTGTAACAACATGTCGTGACAAATAGCATGACAATGTGTATTTCATATAATAGATGAGAGTGTTTTTATCTCAAGTGTTTATTGCTTGTGTACGTTTTTCTACATGCTTTGATGATAATATATTATGTAAGTATTTTACAAATGTTTATGTGTTCTATATACATAATTTTTCATCTTTCTTGTCTTAGGAAATTATTGGTTTCAAGTTACAATGATGATTTTGACCCACTGATAGATGAAGTGATTGGTTGAAATCCACTAGTGGTGGTTTCCACATTTATTATATACTTTTGGTTCATAGATGTCTTTCATTACATGCAAGATTCTTTGACCTAATGTGATGTTGGCTTTTCCTATAAGGATGTTCGTCAATGTTTGTCGGGGTGAGTCCTCACATGTTAGGATCGCACCTAGATGCCGATAGCCAAAAATAATTTTTTATCAAAATTTTGTTTATCTTGGGTTAAAAAGAGCCAATGAAATTCGTCAGGTCTATCCTTCGGCCCACATTGCCAATAGACAATCCATCTAGTCAATGGATGGACATTGAATGGATGAAAAATTTGTTGACTAGATGAACTATCCATCTAATTGGACGTTTTTTTCATCCACTCCATCCAGAGAACATCCCTTCCATCCAGTTGTTTTTTTTCATTTTTTATGAAGTGCCAAAGTGGCGATATAAAGTATTATAGTGGTGCTCCAAATTTCAACATTCATCCACATATTGGATAGAAAATATCACATTAATACATATCACATGTTTGTAATTATCTTTTCATCCATAAATTGGTGATTTCATCCAAGATTTTTTTCTAATTTAAAGTTTCTGGCGAAAAATTTCACAATATTTTGTCAAGTTTTTAGCCAAATTATTTTTTTCTAGTGCAATCTGGCACCAGAAAGCCAAAAAAAAGCCCTGCTTCCATCTAGTCGATGGGAGAGAGAAATAGGCCATGGTCTAGAGGGGTGCACCATCCATCGAACATCCAGTTTGTTGGTTGCTTCTCAGGGGTTGTTTGTAAATTATCTACTATGTCAATTATAATTTGTAGGATGGTGTAGGCTAAATTAGGTAAATCCTTGGACATTGGTGTCATACAAAATTGATTTGTTTGTTTTAATTGGGATTTGTGGTGGATAATTTAAGTTGATGCGCAAAACAAGAAAGTCAAGGCCTATGAATTCTCTCAGGGGAGCTTCTAAACAATGCACTAATACATGTCATACTCTTGTATGTAGCAGAAGTCAAATCTCTACATAGAGCAGAGTTGTGATTGTTCATCCAATTCATGAATTCTAGTTTTGAATGTGAAGTTTGTCTTTGGGGAGCATAGGTTGCATACTTGGTAGTATTTGTACAAAGTTAACCATTATATTCAACAAGAACTATAAGCTTCAATCTTCCCTTTCACTTCTTGTCCATTCTGAAGTGTCATATTCTTGATCTCAAGCTCTAAAGCAATGCAAACTTCGCATCCAAACTCATGCCCATCATCAAACCCAAATCAAACATGGTCTCTCTAATTTTTTCCATAAGCGACTCACCAAAGATTTTGAAAATATTCCGCACTCTTGTATTCACAAAACGCATTTACAAATTGCATCCAAGGCCCTTGGTCCTTGCAATTCCTAGGTAGAAACTACTCCTCACCTATAAACCGCATTCCATTGGCACACACTATATATTCAACACACCAATCCTCTTCTTCTTCTACAATTGATCTTCAAGGGAAAGGGGCTAATGGGAATACCACCATTTTGACGAAATATCCGTTGTTTGTTCTCGAGATTTCTCATTTAAAGATTTTCCGCCTTCTTTGCCCAGAAATGAGTTGGGAGTGGGAAATATCACCGACAACACCATCAACAGCTTTACTGAAAGATCCTTTGAATTCTCCAGATATCGTTGTGGATGGGTGTCCATTTGAACTTAATTGTCAAGCATTGTAGTTCAGTTCGTAAAATATTTAAAGTCAGTTCTGTTGCGGAAGCACTAAGCTTATAGAGAGACACGGGTTCTATTTTTGTAAACGGAGAATGAAAATATAATATTTCCAAGTTTGATAATGAAAATTTATCAAAGACAATGGAAAACAAGCTAGAAACAACTAAGGTAACTCAATGTATGACAAGCCAAATTTGAGCCAGCCTGTCATAGACAAAAATATTCTAGAAGTGTAAATTTTAGAACTAGAATGTACACCACTATTGTAGATTTTTTTGCGATGAGCTGACTCCCATTTGGCCTATCATAGGCTGAGTTACCTTATAGTAAACTTGTCAATCATCACACAGATAAAATTCAAATCCTTCTCCACATAAATATAGAGACTTGCATGTTTTGAAATTTGGTGTGATCATTAAATGCCTTGTTAAGATTCACCTTCAAAAAACAAAATGCAAAAAAAAATTCTTCCTACAAATTTTATTGCAATCTAAAGGCGATGAAGCTAAAATCTAGTTAAAAATTCCTTGCAACCATTCACCGCATAGTGTGTGGTCATTGAGTAGTGGTACAAAATTTTGTTCTCATTGTAATTGAATTGGTAGTTGCATTGTGTAGTCATTGTTTGGTAAATGGCAATGTAGTTTTTGGATGGGTGCGGTAAATGATACCATATTTAACTACTTTTGGACTATTGAAAGTCCAAAATTAAGAAAACGCAGAAATCTCCCGATGCATGGTGTGAGGCATTACAATGGGAGATTTCCAGATACTGTGAAGTTAATTTCTGTAAGTGTGTTGCACGGCTCCCGATAGGTCAATTGAATCACATGAATGTGCATCTTAGGAAATACATTAACTGTGAATGATGAAGTAAATAGGGCTCACATGGATTCATTTTAGGCAATACATCGGGAGATATCCAGATACACAGAAGTTTAGGTTTCCTTGAGGGTGGTGCCAGGCCCCATACGCACACGAACATACATGTCAGGGAAGATTGAAACTTTGAATGATGAAGTAATTGCTACCACTTGGAATGGAGGTGGGGAGTAAGTTACCTGGAAATCTCCCGATGGAGTGCAAGCCTTGTAAGGCTAGCATGATCATTTTGTATACCAAAACATTGTGGTCTTATGCATCTTATGCCCTCCTAAAGTATTCCGGGCATGAACAATGAATGTAAAAACTTGGCCTTAATTGATATTAACAAAGTCGTTCGAAACATAAACATTTGAAAGCAGAGAGGTAGAAGATTCCAAAGAATGACAAGACCAAGTCATTTGAAATGTAATAGAACGAATGAAAATGAATATTGGAAATAGTAACTTACAATTCAAGAAAGAAGGAAATTGTCTTGCAACATTTTAATAATCGCTTAAGAGATTAAGTACAAGAAAATATTGAAAAGCAAAGCCAATGGAGTGCCAGCACCTGCTATGACTAAGAAATGGGATTTGGAGGTTGCACTGAAGGAATAAAAAGAACACATTCTAGTCTTCATGAATAAAGTGAAGGCATTCACAGCACAGAAGATTTCACAAGAACCGGTGGTCCCTAACTAAACCTTGAAAGACAAGAAACCATATGTGGACACGCAGGCTCCTACTTTTGCGCCGGTCAGAAAAAAACATCGGGAGATCTCCCGATGGCCCTGCCAATACAACGTCGAGCAAAACGAAGCATCGGGAGATCAACTGATAGCTGTGCCACTATGCGGACAAGAAAAACAAAGCATCGGGAGATCTCCCGAAAGGCTTGCCACAGTTACGAATTGGGAGATCTCCTAATAGCCGTAAAGATCAGCACACAATAGTCGATCAAGGGTCCACCTCGTTTGCCCTATTCAAATTTGCAAGGGCATCTTCTCTACTTTTCCTAGGAATGGTTCGTGATTTCGGGTTAACTTTCTTGGACCAAGTCGCGTATACTACAGAAGATGCATCCACCCAAGCGGGAGGTGTATTTTCAACAACCCACTTTCCGTACCAACAATTTTGGTATCTCAATTTCATCGAACTTTCAGAATTATCCGGTCTCCAATATTGGAGCAAGAACTTCTCGTTGTTGACATGGCCTTCCTCTCTGCAAACCTCGCACAGTGCTCTTCCTTGCCAGACAGCACAAATTGAGGGGTCTTCGGGTTGGAGCAGAACCCACGAACCTGGACGAATATCAACCCAAGGATTGAAGCTTTCCCTTGGCGCCTCATTTTCAGGTCCGCAATAAGGTTCCAATTCCTCTTCCTCTGGAAGGATGTCGACAGGATTAACTGTCGGTTCCTGGGAAGATGATTTTTGCACCCTCCAATCGTACTTTGGCCAAAAGCCTTCAACCAATTCTGTAGGACAATCCGGAAGTGGCTCCTTCACCTCGCGCAACACACGCTTCCAATACTCGACATATGGAGAAAAGGTAGTTGCAAATCCCTTGCATTTGGTCATTCCATCTTCCCAGAAGTCAATGTACTTTTCCAGTCCTAACAGAATCAAACCCTTGTTCAAGGTCACTTTCCGTGCCGCTTCTACTGCCTTCTCTTGATTTCCGGATGTTGAGGGAACTTCGCTACCCCACATGGGCTTGAAAGGAACAGGTTTAGGGCAACCCGGAGGTAGCTTCGGCCGACCACTTCGGTCTTTCTTCCACAAGCATCGCGAAGGTCCATCAGATGGTAGCCACTGTGAATCAACTGCTGACTTCTTATATTTCATGACAGGGACTCCATGACAATCCACATAGAACCGGAAGAGGTGCATCTCCCCTAAACCAATCAGTTTAGCAATGCCGCTACACAGATAACCCTTGACAAACGACTTGAAATCCGCCACCTCTTGGATGAATTCTGGCATAAATGACAGTTCTTAGGACTCCATGAAGGCTTTCATAAGGTCCGCGACGACAAATGTATTCTTGTTCTTCAAAGCCTTGGACAGGTGGCTAAAATATGCATCAATGTCCTTGTGAGTATGTCCTACTAGTAGAAAACCCACCTGAATTTCCTGGAATACTCCTCTTGCAGTAAGCAAGGACAAGAACGCCATGAGATACTGGTTCTTGTTATCTTTCGCGGAGTTGTCAAGCTGAAGATAGAGCTTCTTAGGAAGAGGGCGAGCTCCACGTCGAGCATCCTCTGGAATCAATTTCAAGGCGTCCATACACCTAGATTTCCCTCTAAGTAATGCCTCGAACAATGTATTCGCAAGCGGATAGGGGAATAGGTTGCCAGTCTCCCGAATCGGGGGACCTTCAAGTCGACGACACAGCTTAGCCAACGATGAGACAATGAATTTCGAGTCGCCTGGCCAGCACGCTAGTCCATAATGGGCATATGCACCGTCGGCATGACCATGAGCGACCATACCAGTTACACTCATAGCAAGCTGACCCAAACCTTGTGTGGCCTTTGTTGTCACCCGCATTCTTGGAAGAGCCGTCTTCCTTGTATCCATTTTGTCATGAATGATGCACAGTATCTCCTCAGGGTTCCTCTTAGATTCTTCACGCCATGTGGCATACAATCGACGGCAGGATGCTTGATAATTCAGATGCTCACCGCGCTGCTTCATGAACTCCACGAAGTCCAAGCTTCCTTTTAGTGATTTCAAAATGAATTGCTGCAGTTCATCGCACTTCGTACACTTGGCAAAAGAGCTGCCTACAGGCTTAATGGAAACGTTATTGAAGTGCTCCTTTTTTATTCTACTAATCGTGGACTGGCTGACTGTACGAAGGCCACACTCCACATTCAACTGCAAGTAGAAAACCCGGACTACACATCAGATTCAGTCAGGGTATGGAATTCTAAAACACCGTAAACAACAATCACAATAGCAATAGTGTCGACAAATGATTTCACCAAACGACAGTCAGAAGAATTTTGGATAGGATAGAAATAAAATCAAGTCCATTGGAAGACACGTATCGGGAGATCTCCTGATGAGGTAGCAATGGAAAGAAGTCCATTCGGAGACATGTATCGGGAGATCTCCCGATGAGGTAGGAATGAAAACAAGTTCATTCTAAGATATTTATCGGGAGATCTCCCGATGAGGTAGGAATCAAAAGAGGTCCATTCTAAGACATTTATCGGGAGATCTCCCGATGAGGTAGGAATCAAAAGAGGTCCATTCTAAGACATGTATCGGGAGATCTCCCGATGAGGTAGGAATCAAAAGAGGTCCGTCGGGAAACATTTATCGGGAGATCTCCCGATGAGGTAGCAATGGAAAGAAGTCCATTCAGAGACATGTATCGGGAGATCTCCCGATGAGGTAGGAATGGAAAGAAGACGTGTATCAGGAGATCAACCGATAAGGGCAGACTAAACTGAAGTTTGTAAAGAGAAATGTATGGGAAGATGTCCCCAGGCACTGAACTCCAAAAGAAACACATCATAGTTCTATCCAATCATATAAAAGGTTCACCGGAATACCTCATTAGCATTAGCATGAACGCGCTTCCAGTTGTTTCCCGCAGGAAGGAACTTCAATGTGTCCACTCTCCCATTCCCTATGGACCGCATTTGGTGCAGCATTTGGTCAGCAATGTTGTCGTTGATGGCTTTCATTGTACCAATGACTTGCACTGTTTGAAGTCGAAGACGCTTGATCCCTTTGTTCCCGTGGGTCGAGGAAACCACACCTTGCTTGTACAAATCCATGTAATTGTGGTAGGTGGACTTCAGTACTCCATGAATAATGTACCATGCAGTGGCACAAACTTCTGATCCTTCCAAAGTAATATATTTTTGCTTCCGCGTCCAATCCACACTATGCAATTACCCGCCAGCAGCAATTCCATAATCTCGATGCTCTTCAAAAGACTTCGAAAAATATTTATGTCTGACCATCAACGATTTCGCCTGGGGAAAAAATTGGCAGCAATGACTGTCGCAGCATTTCTCTGAACTGACCTTCCGAATTTCATCGTCGCTAGTTTTACGAGTGAACTGTGTCTCCGTATGACAAAGGGAGGGTCGACGAACTATGAATCGATACGGCACCTTCTCTCTTCCACCCAGATAGGCAAGGGGATCCTGTACATCAGGAAAGGCACGAAAGTGCTCCACCGTGTCCTTCAAACTTCGACCATTTGGGAACCAACACTCTGAAATTGGCCAGCGAGCGTGGGTCATGATTACATCATGATCACCCACGAAAACGTCAAGGACGGTCACACCTACGTGCCCTTCACCAAGGGTAGTATTCTGAAAACTATCGTCCGGCCTCCAACAATTTATTCGTCTGGATGACAGTAACACACCCACCGCATCATTCCGATGAACCTCCAGCCCAGTCCATTGCTCTTGTCGAATAAATGGACTCGAATCGAAATGGGGATCTTCAGTACATTTAACAACGTCCGCGGCACTCCACAACACCGTCCGGTTCAAGACATCTGAGAGCCTTGTAAAACCCCTTTGGCAAGGTGTGACCCTAAAATACTGAGCTTCAACGATAAACAATGACGGGGATATGAGAACAAATATCCACGGCTCGAATGGAATAGGAACTCCAAGCCACTCGCCTTGAGGTCTTGCCTCCACTACAAACCCTACTTCGACTTCACCAAATCCTCGATGATAAAGCTTAACCACGTCCCCTACATTCAATGGTGAAGTCCGGGCGCAAGACTCCTGTGACTCGCCCTCGTCAGCACCATCGCCAATAAATGGCGTAATTGCATAATCCATTGCCTCTGAGACCGAATCCATCGACTCTTCCCCACTGTCCATAGAAACCATATCTCGCATAGGTTCTGAATCTCTATATCTGCAAAATAAAGGACCCGACGTTGAGGTTAGAAAAAGTCAATTCCAAATGACACTGTCTAGAACAAGTTAGGGTCAGTCACTACAAATTCATCGGGAGATCTCCCGATCGAAGGACTGTACAGCAGAAAATATTTGCAGTCGAAGAAAGCAGTAATATAATGAATTACAAATATTCGATCCCACCACTGCAGTAAAGTCATCCAAATCTCACAATATAAATGCCCAAGAGAACCCGAGAGTGGCAGATGTCTGGACAGACCTCTCCCGTCTCTGATTAACAAAAGACCATCGGGAGATCTCCCGATGGGGTCGACAACCACAACTCGTAACATTTCATCGGGAGATCTCCCGATGGACAGAACAGCCAGTGTATAACACTTCATCGAGAGATCTCCCGATGGGGTCAACAACCACAGCCCGTAACATTTCATCGGGAGATCTCTCGATGGACAGAACAGCCACAGTGTATAACACTTCATCGGGAGATCTCTCGATGCACACAGCCCGAAAGTATGAAACAATTCAATGGCAGATCTCAACATTCAAATTGAAAATGAGGTCCCCATTCCCAGGCGGAATGATTCTTGAAAGAAGTCATTGGGAGATCTCCCGATGATAGCCAATTGGATTGCTTCCACACTCAAATCATAAAGTGATCTCTTCATGATCTTCTCGTATATGGATATCTCCCAATGATATTGGAAAATTTCCGTACACTTCTTTCATCGGGATATCTCCCGTTGAGAATGCTGAATTAACGTTTCCCAAGATCATCTGGAGATCTCGCGATGGTAATGCAAAAATTTTGATCACTGAAATCAACGGGAGATCTCCCGATGTTCTCCTTGCGGATTGTCCAAGGATGTCGTCCGATTGACCTAGAAGAACTCCACTGGTCATCCTCGAAATACAGTTCCAGGATTATGGCACTGTAGAGACATCGGGAGATCTCCCGATAATAAAGTAATTCACTAAAAGTCCGCCAAGCAATCAACGGGAGATCTCCCGATGGCGCGAATCCAAGACATCCGTACAATACTGAATGTGATTCGTAGGGTCATCTATACGCGTAATATACAACTGTACGAACTGTCTGCTTCGTGAAGACTACAGTACTTCCTCCTTGCTCTCGACGTCGGGTTTGTACTCTGTGCTACAGACACTTGCATCGAAGTTTTACTTTTGAACAAAAATCATTCCACTTCAGTGATACGAAGTTCGAAATCTATGATCTCGCCATCCTGCATAGGCCACAAACTAACGACGTGGAATCAGTGTACTTCGTGATTGTTCACAAATGCGCGCATTCACTCTCATCTGTGAAGACTGACTTCTAGGTGAATCAATTAGAACTCCATTGGCGCCCCCTAGACATGCACAAGTTCTACATTCCGACGAAGACGACATTGACACTCATCACATCCTCCTACTCACTCAGTCTGCGATTTCACTACATTGTCACTCCGGGCATCATCAGTCCATCAGTGCATTGTCGTCATTCTGGAATTCTGCAACTCAGTGAACCACTGCGAAAAAAAGAGAATGATACCTACAGTGAGGGGTTGCGAAAATCAATCCACTAAACCTCCTACGCCAACGCACTTGAACTTACAATTTCCTACTCTTCTCACCTTCATTCCACTACTTCGTTCACGTCTGCGAAAGAGAGAAAGACTACGGTTGTTGGGGGTCATCACAAACCTCAAATCTGGAATTCGTACTTCCCGCCTAAATTTCATAAGAGCGCTATGTTCCTGCATTTCAGATTCTCTGAGCACTCTTAATAGTCGTGCGCGCCTGTGTGCAGGCCGAATCTGAAGATGCGGTCTTCTCTGAGATTGTTGACTGCAATCTTGGAGGGCGTGCCGGCTTGCCAGCTCAAAAGCTGCGGATGAGTTCGTCAGACTTCGATAATGGCTCAAATATACAAAGGCGGACAGTGTCCGTCTAGGTCTTGAAGTCGAATCTTCCACTGATTCTTCGAGGGGCCTGCTTTCAATGTGCTGCTTCTGGTCCGTTAGGTCTCCCTCTACGACTGAATACTCTTGGGTATGGCATGTACTTATTGTACGTTATTAACTTTCCTCCACTATTACTGCGTGCGATCTAGCATGTACTTATTGTACGTTATTAACTTTCCTCCACTATTACTGCGTGCGATCTAGCAGAAGAGTTCAAGCCATTTAAAACACATCCACACACGTGTATTTTATTGTTATGAAAAAGTCATACTATGAATCATTAAGTTGCCCGAAGTATTGGTCCCTTCATGCACGTTTTCAATTATTTCACCCCAATTACTTAAAGTTCCATGACTTACTTTAGGGTTTAGGGTTTAGGGTTTAGGGTTTAGGGTTTAGGGAAAAAGACAAAGAAGGAAACAAAAACCAGAATAGAGTCCAGGGTTTCAAGGTGTAAGATTTCAGGGTTTAGGGTTTAGGCATACATTCATTTTGGAATACCTTCCATAATTATGTGGTTCTAAATTTCGGGTCATGATTTCATTCCTTGGGGATCATTTTCTTTAATCTATATTGCTAAAGATCTCTCTTTGCTTGTGACCCTTCTAGTGGATATATTCTTTTGTCTAAGAGTAAATTTGGAAGGTTCTAGTGTGGTTTCATAGATTGGAATGATGGACTTCAGTTTCTGAAATCTTTCTTAGACGGTAGAGTATGTTGAATGTTTTGAAATGCATTTTATATTATAATTTGATGTTGTCATTTTTCACATTCTCTTGTTTTTTATTGATTGCATTTTTATAGAGTAAATAATTGTATGTTGAGACCAAATATACCATACCCTATCTATGGGTGTGCAATCCTTCTTTGGAATTGAGCGAGGGATGTTTGCTTGTTCTTTTTAATCTACAATGGGAGAACTTTGGGAAAGCTCGATCTAGGGTTTTCCTTCTAATGCTTATTACAGTGTTTTTTTTTAAATTTGTAGACCCGAAAGTTGAATGTAAATAAATGACCAATCATATAATTAGTATTTCATATGATATATGCTTAGGTTTAGGGTAAAAAAATGATGACTTCTCCGATTTTGCTTAATTAGACACATGTGCATTCAATGTCTAATACATAATCATTAAAGCCTAATATACTTCAAGAATTTGTCTATGTGATATTTAAAATCAAAGCATATGAATTGTATATTCCAACAAGAAATTAGGGTTTATGAATCGGATAAGTATTTAGGATGAATTTGGCATATAACATACCAGAAAACTATATTGAAACTTCTCTAATGTAAACTAAGTAATATACCAAGGCTAGTTCAAAATATGCCCCCAAAAATATTATAAGTACCATAACAATGTTGTTAATCACCACCAGTCCTCTTCCGTTGATTTTGAAGAAATATGTAAGTAACATGTCCTTCAATGAGTTCTATAAGTTCAACCTCCTTTCAAATAGTTTATTCTTGCAAGTGTATGCAAAATACAAAAGTAAGTCACTCTTCAACAAAGTGTGTTTTGTGTTCTAATTTAACCCTACTACCAACAATGCTAGCATGCAAGGTTAGAGCCGTGCACCTGTGAGCTTTGAGTGTGGAACTTGTGAGCCTAAAGCCCCTAAAACTTTTGGGGGGAAATTTTTGCACACCAATTTCCTTTGTTAACTTCTTTTTCTAATAGTAGAAAAGAAGTTTCTAATTATAGTGACTATTGTGAACTATGACCGTATCACCTATAACCATGAATTGTTCTAATCCTTTTAATTGTCTTGAGATTTTTTCATTGGTACAGGAAAAGAACTTCAAATTGTGTTGACAAGTTCGAGCACTTAGTTCAATTAGTAGAACAAGAAAAAAAAGCCAAACGTTGTAAGTACACTAGACAAATGTCATTAAAATGGATGAAGGAAAAAAAATGGGGAATCAAAGGAAAAAAATGGGGGAAAAAATGGGGTCCAAAAGAAAAAAAAGTGGGGAAAGAAAAAATATGGGGTCCAAAAGGAAAAAAATGGGGAAAGAAAAAGAAAGTGGGGAAAGAAAAAAAAAGGAAATGGAAGAATTGGGGAAAGAAAATAAAGTGGGGAAGCTGTGAAAAAAAATGGGAAAGATAAGAAATGATTGGGGATTGAAACCCCAAAAACGAGAAAGGAAAACCATATTATTGAAAGTACAATTAAAAGAAAATAATCCTAAGCACATACGAAAATGAAGGAGCACATAATGCAATTATTGTAAAAGAGTAACTACTATGCAAAAGTTTAGAAAATGGTAAAACATAGGGGTAGAAAATGAGTGGAAAAAGAATAACATATTCATAATTATATGCGTTACTCAAATAAAGATCAGGGTGGTAGATTTGAACAAGGTACAATTCATGTAAGTAACTAAGTTCTAATTTATTCCCACATTTCATATTTTCTTATTCCACAAGGCATCTACATTTTTTCCCGATGTTTATTTTTTTTGCCACCCACTACATAATTTTCCACATACTTCTTTATGTTGAATTGTCAATCTATATTTGTTTCCCCCCCTATTGTTTATCCCTTGACCCATATTAGTTTTACCCCTTGTTCCACCATTTCTTTCAACTATAACTTTATGTAGTTTTAGGGCTACCTTTTTTCATTACTTCTCTTCAAATTTAGAATGATTTTGGGTAGTACTTCTTTTGTTATTTTGTTTCTTTAGAGTTTAGGGTCATGTGAAGTTGGTACATCTTGTAAAAGTACATTTTTGTTATTCATATGGCTTCCCCATAGAAGAAGTGATTTGGAGATTGATGAAACAATCATATTAGTTATTTAGTGATGTTGTTTTTGTATAAGCGATTGTAATGTGTCATTTACAATTAGAATGAATAGTATTAGTTAGGTATGACAATCCTTAATTCATCGCAACAATTTTAATTTTTGTATGTTAGCAAATTTTTAGTAATAAGTACAATATATTTGGTGATGATGAATTCCAAGGGTTTAGGGTTTAGGGTCATCATTTTGGGCCTTCATCATACAATATGATGTCGAAATCGCATCACAAAATAATTAATTTCGAATATGTAGTACACATATCTTTTTGATTTAGGATAATTAATATTTGATTTACGGACCTCATGTACTTCGGTAATGATGTTTTGTATCATTTTTTGAGGTCCTAAAATGTTATAGCATTTCATGTAGAAGTTTAAGGTACATACATGGTTTTATTTTTATAGGTTATTATTTGTCCAAGAACTCAATCATCTTTAACAAAGTATATGTAGATCACTCTAGTGGTCTTATTTTGAAATTCGTGAGAGTCACTTGATTATTTAATGACTTGTATATAAAGTCTTTGTGAGGGTTAATTACTAGGAGATGAGCTTTGAAAATGGAAAAAAATGATGTACACAAAAATTATGGGAAAATGAGAGAAAGGCTTTCGAGCATAGAAATGTAATGCTTGTGTACATTTTTGAATTTCAATGCAAACAATCACTATAATTTGGGCCACAATGGGATAACCTTGCTCCCACTTGTTGCACAAGTGAGTACTTCATCTTATGAGTACTTCAATTTTTGTGATCATTTTACGTGGTAGTGTCTAGTAATTTGAAAGCCTTAGCCATTATTCCTCCATAACTAAGGAAATGATGAAGGAGTTTGAAATTCTAAGTGAATTAATCCCCCCTCCAAGTTGTAAGCAAGGGATAACTCACTAATGCCCCCCTTACTAATTGCAAGGAAGTGGTAAGAAATACCCCCCCCCCCACTCATTCTTACCATGGGTGAAGTCATCATGACTCGTCCACTACGGGTCTATTCGTCCTGATAGACTGTCAGTTTGCCCTCCTCATCGGCGGCGCCATGAGTGGAGGGGTCCACGTCGGGATCGCACTGGAGTGCGATCCGTTTTTCTCCCGCTGCAATTGGCAGCGTCGGGTCTCCTCTCCTGTGTGTTGGAGGCAATTTTCTTTGAGCCTCCGTCTTCCTCCCGTTCCTCTCTTCCCTGCACTCCCCTGCGCGTGATTCTCTTGTGCATTTCAGTGTTGGGAGTGAGTTAATTTCTTTGTGCATTTCAATGTTTCAGTTTCATTGATTTGCGTTTCCACTTTGAGCTTCAGTGATTTGCGTTTCCGCTTTTGACATAAGTCCGCGAGGAGAGTTGATAGTTGCGCCTTGGATTTGCGCACCTTGGATCGCCTTGGATCTAGGATATGTGGAGGCGCTTCATCGGGAGAAAGTTCCAGAGGAGATGCGCAGTTTTTGTAAGTTCAATCGCTTTTCCTGTCTTTGTTTCTAGCTTAGTTTGCAGCATTCATTACATTTGTTTGGCTGCATTTACTGTGTTCAGTTCCTTTGGATTTTCTTGGTGTTTGAATTGGAGGGTGTGACCGACCCAGTGCTTTGCATTCGTGGTTTGAGAGGAATTGGAGCTCGATTGAAGACAGACCAGTCGTTGTAGTTTTTTGTTTGAAACATGACGAGTAGTGCGATACGAGCTTAGTTTGACAACATTGTATTACGATTATGGCTTCAACCGCATTGTCGTTTTGATTGAAAATAGAACGAGTAAGGCGATCAGGGTACGGCTTCGATGTTGCGGCCTCGTCGGTGTAGTTTATAGATTAGGAGAGATTGGCTGGTTGCAAGTTGCATTTTAATTTAGCGTTGCGAGTTCTAGTTTATTTGAGTGGGAAGGTTCTGAAGGTCTTGTTGCGCTCAGTGAATTGTCTTGTTTTTTGTCGTGGAGGATGACGCTAATTAGGCTGTTGATTCTAGAGCTGTCTTGGTGTTAGTGGTTTTAAATTTCATCCCGAACAGCCAAGTTAGAATGTAAGCGCCTCTGTTCATTAGTTTTGTTTGGACAGGTCTAATGCACCTGCTTCATTGTTGTTAGGGAAACATGAATACCATTGTCTTCAATTGCACTAGTCTTGCTTCCACAGCAACAGTCCTATGACAATGCGTTCTTGTTGATTGTAGGAGGCGAGGTTATTTCTGTTGCGTGCTTGTATTTCTGGGAGAAGAGGGTGTCGGCCATCCGCACGAAATTTGGAGAGGCAACGGGAAGAGTGCACAGTAATGTCAACATCCTCACCAGCACCCGAAAACCCAGATGATTGGACCAACCCGTAAGTTCTTCCCTCCGTCGCTGTATTTGCATTTGTAATCTGTATTGGCAAGGAAATGGCTCTAGGAATTCCTTCTTAGTATTATCCATCAGTTGGACATGCGCATTGAATCGAAGCTCATGGATTAGGTCGGAGTTGGTTTATTGAGGATTAGGCACCAAAGTGCACGCCCGCATGCCATTTCCGATGCCCCGGAATACCGAACCATGAGTCCCGAAGTAATGCAGTTTAATTTGAAATAGTCAAATTTCCCCTATAACCATTCATCGGGAGAACTCCCGATGAAAGTCGACTAAGAAAATGCAGTACATTGACACTGCGAGTTCACTTCTTGGAGAAATAACCCTGAACCGTCATAATGAGACTGGTATTCGAACTGCTGCCGACAACTATTTTGCAAGTAGACCATCGGGAGATCTCCCGATAGATTATAGACGATTTTACCTCACGAGATAAAAACTAAGCAAAGAAACAAGTGAATAAACTTTTTAAAGGAGAAACTGAAGAAACCATCAGGAGATCTCCCGATGGAAAACACTCTAGCTAGAGTGACTCCTTCCTCAACACATAGGCATCCTAAAAACTGCTAAACGAATTTAGGGTCATCATTACTCATCTGGCCAAGACCGGTACATCGGGAGATCTCCCGATGCCAGGATTGATTAATCAAGGATGTGATTGCAATGGGAGATCTCCCGATGGCAAGCTATGAATTATGACGGTTTAGGGTGCAACGGGAGATCTCTCGATGCCAGCTTTAAATGTTGAGGGATGTCAATGCGACGGGAGATCTCCCGATGCTTGGTATGGAAAAACAAGGATGTGATGGCATCGGGAGATCTCCCGATGCCAGCTTTGAATTATGATGGATGAGAATGCAACGGGAGATTTCCCGATGCCAGCTTTGAATTATAACGGATGAGAATGCAACGGGAGATCTCCCGATGCCAGCTTTGAATTATGAATGAGGTGAATGCAACGGGAGATCTCCCGATGCGAGCTTTGATTTATGAAGGATATGATTGAAACGGGAGATCTGCCGATGTCAGGTTTGAATTATGAAGGATATGAATGCAACGGGAGATCTCCCGATGCCAAATTCGACTTATCTCGGATTTGAATGCAAGGGCATGTCTTCTGGGATCTTCTTTTAATTCGATAGCCCAAAGCGATTTTCTGTAGAATAAATTCCCGAATAGAATTACCACTAGTCGAGTACGAGGAAAATATAGAGGATCATCGGGAGATCTCCTGATGTAGAGAAGGTGTTCAGTTTATAGTCGATTCGTCGTGATCCAATCAATCTAACATATTTCTATCTTCTTGCGCAGATTGAATGTAAAAAAGGAACTCCCTACGAGTCTTTCACCTATAAAACTGTTCAAGTTTTGCGATAGCTGGGTGCATTCGTATCGGTATCATGGCGAGAACTTCCCAGGAGCAATGTTCCGATGCGACCGGAAAGTCTCAGCTTGGGGCCTTGAGTGGATTGAGGAGGAAGATGGAACAGTCATCATATGCCCGAAGCTTACCTTCAGCGATAAGGGTCACATGACAAAGGGGTTAGCTGTCTTAGAGCTACAGGGTCTGGATAACGCCATAGTCCTCGTCATTGTCGAAGAAATGGTTCCCAAGACTGATGAGCGAAGGAAATATGGTTTGATCCTAGACTACGCCACTATGGATCTTGACATGTGTGAGAGTATTACACGGAAGGGGTTTTTAGAGAAACCAGACGGAATCCACTTCTAGACTCCTCAGGAGATGAAGAATGAGTGGGACATTCTGGACGAGACCAGACAACAACCGAAGCCAAGTGCTGCATCCACACCTCCAAAGCCATCTTCTAGCAAGAAGGGAAAGAAGCAGAAAGCAATTGCCGGAGGACCAGGAGATGAAATGGTGGAGGAGCCAGTGGGCAAGGGCAAGGGAAAAAAGAAGCTGAAGGCTGTCAAGCTCACATTGCATCACGCCGTGAACATGACGGACGCTAAGGTCGGGAAGCTCGAGCCTGATGAGATTAAAGAAATCAACAAGCTGTACAACCAGGTATTCAGGCCAATGTACAAATGGGAGAAGAAGCCACTCGCCAATGCAAAAGGTGAACTACTGCGAGTGCACTACAAGAACCTTCACAAGGCTCCTCCTGGCGTACTGGTGTACAGAGGTATTGAGCCCCAACACCTCAAGGGAATCAAGAATCAGATTCTCGTTGATGCCGACTATCATTCTGAAAAACCGATACATTACTGTCCTACCTCTAAAGAGAGGACCATACGGGATAGACAATGTCGTGGAATTCTGGGATTCGTGTCCGAAGAAGGAAAGCTTGACCGCCAAATCCCATTACTACATTATTGGCGGTCAACACACAGTGCAAGCGCACCAGGAGTTGGTGGAGTCAAGACATATCTCGGAAGCTGATAAGCAGTTGGCCTCGACGTTCAACATAATTCCGATCTGGGAACCATACTCCACCAAGAAGAATGATATTATGCATCTCTCGAAGGCGCTGAACTAGAATATTGCTGGGGAACAGAAGGAGCAGAGTTTCTCTAAGCAACTTGCGCACGCTCGAATAAAGTGGAAGGATATGGGCAGCCCGATGCCAGCGTATGGAGGTCAAACGCACTCCGCCGAGTACAATGTAAGCGTCCCTGACTAAATGTCGAATCATTGTCCCTTCTTTTTGTGTTGCCTATATGCACAGCCATCGGGAGATCTCCCGATGTCTTGCCACCTGAAGATCTTTGGATGCCTCCGGATTTCCAGTCGTCTTTGATGAAGTTGGGATTCCTCAGTTTCGTCGCACTACAGGCTTGCACTGCACGATCAATGGGAGATCTCCCGATAGATCTTGGACCACGCCTTACCTCACGCTATCAAGATATGGAGCGCTGGTTCCTCCTGGACCCAAGTAGTGAACCAACGAGAGATCTTCCGATGCTGTTCACATTTACGTACTCTGTAGGTTTTCGAAGACGATGATTTTTAATAGTTACATTTCCCATGTGCAGGAGTTCTATCCGGTGATGTCTACAATATTCACGGGATTCAAGAATCCTAACCCGGACTTGAAAATTCCTCTTCTCTTCATGGAGAATGACGACAATGTACAACGGTGGATCAAAATTGATAGGGATTTCCTCATGGGAAAGCTTCCTGATGGGAATGGTCCAAAATCGAAAAGTAGAAGAAAACCACTGAGCTATAGCGACTACAAGCCCTTGTATGGACTCCGCAACGAGGACATAAACTATTTGGCAGAGCAGGTTGAGAATGCAATGGTATGTATGAAGAAGACAACGCTCAATGTGGACGATTTTGGGCAGCCATTGATGCCTCTCATTGTTGCAGCAAATCGAGAGAAGAAGGTCAGGGCCATGAAGAATGAGCTCATGTGCCATTACAGGCAGCATCCTCTTCCAAGCAAGAAGCTGGACTACATTCCATACAGTGCCAAAGAATGGGATCAGTTTGCGGCGGAGAAGAAAATAACCCGGGAGCAGGTTGAGTGGTGGGTGGATAAGAGCATGGCAACGGAACTTGGGAAGGTATGGTTGGAGGAGTGAACGAGGGCATTGAACAAAACATGTGACCCCGACGAGTGCCCAGATTCAATGAAAAGGATGTGGGAGTCCTTCATGAACGACCATGAAGAAGAAACAAACGAGGCTGCCGTGTCTCAGGATTTCGCAGATGAGTACCTCTGCAAAGTCATGGACGAGAAGAGCTGGGACATTACGAAGATTCTAACGGACGCCTCCGTGAAAGCATGGTGTGGTGAAGGGAAAACCCACATGTATTTCTGGTTTCTCTTTGAGGTCACATCTGCTGGAGCGCGTGCAAAATACCTCGAGCACTACAAGTTGAAGCGCTTGTTTGATGCCCTCGAGTACAAGGACGCCAGTCGACAAATTGTGAGAGCACGATCCCCTGCGGTTCTTATTACGGATGCCGCTGGATTCCACGACGTCCTCACACATTTGAAGAAGCGTCGGGACGAGTGTAAGGCTCGTATCTGGGATTGGCATGTAATAAATTACATTCCGGATGTGGGGGATGGCTTCCCTCGTCCCATTGCCGGTGCGAATTACAATGTGTTTCTTGTCTTCCTCTTCGCCTACGACCAAATCCAGGGCTCAACGAGTAGCTTCAACAGCTTCTTCCCGGGCACACAAGAAATTCCAGCCGTGTATTTGTCTTGGGATATGGAGGAAGTCAGTACTTTGTACAGGTGCCCTATTATGCCGTGGTTCTCTATCTCGGCGGCGCATGAAATTTTTTCTGGCCATATCTCTGAGAATATGGTTATCGTGAATGTGAACGGTGGTCCAGAGTTCACGTTTCTTGGACTGGTAAGTCGCCATTCGTATTCTTCTTGCGTGGGAGTGTATTTTTTAGAGTCTTGGTGGCGCACTAACTTGTGCTTGTTCAAATCTGACAGGCTACTTCGAATAAGGTACTCGAAGTCGTTGATGACTCCAAGACACAATCCAAAGCACAGTTGGTCGCAAGGCAAATTTGGGACGAGTTGCATATGGAAGGTGATGAGGAAATGGAAGAGGATGAAGAGGATCCCGCTCCGGAGCAGTCAACAGGTTATGGAGATGTAGCAGATGAAGGTCCTCAAGAACCTCCACCACCACAGAAAAAAGACGAGGTTGTGGATGTTTCAGATGAAGACGACAAAAGCAGCTCTCACAGTTCAGAGGACACAGAGTCTGAATGCTCACCCTCGACCACACCTGTCGTCCGAAAGGTCAGTTGCCGGAGGGAACCATCGGGAGATCTCCCAATGCTGGTTCGTCTTTTTCCATTTTTTAGCGCCCTTACTTATGAAGATCTAATGAATTTTTGTCCTTCCAAGAGAAGTCAGTAGAACCATCGCGACCGAGGCGAGACTTGCAACCGTCGTCTACGCCAAGTGCCTCGCAGAAGAGGCCTGGAAAGCGGGCTGCTGAGGAGAAGTCAGGTACGATGAAGGCAAGAAAGATGTCGGACAAGAATCTGCGTGAGAGGAAGTCAAGTCACCAGGTGGAGTTCAGGACGAAGTGACGGCTGGATATCCAACTAAGTGACTCCGACAGTGCCGACCATATACCCTCTTCTCCAGTGCCGCGTCGAAAAAAGCCCAGCCCGGACGTCTCGTCCCCTCCGTTGACTGGGGCTACAGATGCCGCTGCATTGACTTTGGAATCCAGCAAAGCGGCGGCTATTCTTCTTACTTGTTCAGGGGAACGTGCTACTGTTGCAATTCCGGAGCCTACGAGTGAGCAAGTGGTGTAGGTGCTTACCGCACCGACAGACACCGGCGCGCACTGTGGACGTGCTGACCTCTCGCAAGAGGAGACGCGCAACAATGCAACGGGAGATCTCCCGATGCATACTGACCGAGCCGATACTTCCGGTCGTGAAGGGGGAGAAAAAATTCTGATGCAGGGGGATGCATCGGGAGATCTCTCGATGGACCCTCATCGAGAGGTTACTCGTGATCGAGAAGGGAGAGAGGAGGCGCAGATGGGGATGGGAGCATTGGGAGATCTCTGGATGGCTAATGACCCAGAAGGCATTGGCGGTCTTCAGATGACAAGGAAGGCGCAGGCAGTGGGGGTTGGAGCTCCAGATTTCCAAGAGGTTACTGGTGATCGCGAGGAAAGGGTGGAGGCGCAGGTGCGAGTCGGTGCATCGGGAGATCTCCAGATGGGTAATGTCCCAGAAGACATTCGCGATGTGGAGGGGACAAAGAAGGCGCAAGCAGAGGGAGTTGCAGCGGGAGATCTCCCGATGCGTAAGGACCCATACGACATTCACGATGTGGAGGGGACAAAGAAGGCGCAAGCAGAGGGAGTTGCAGCGGGAGATCTCCCGATGCGTAAGGACCCATACGACATTCACGATCTGGAGAGGACAAGGCGCACGCAAGGGGGGGGGGGGGTTTGCAGCGGGAGATCTCCCGATGCGTACAGTCCAGGATTTGAGTCTTCGTCCCTCAGTGACGTCGACAATTCAGTTGGATGGTGGTGCATCGGGAGATCTCCCGTTGTCTCAGGTCGAAGGTGGAACATCTGATGCCAATATCACTGCCAACATTCTGGAGGATGCTCTAGTAGACTTGAGGCAAATGAGTCCGGAAGCTGGCATAGTGAAGGTGAATCCATTCATAGCTGTTCTGCAGGCTGGACTGACTTACGCAGAGAGACTCTCTGTAAGGAATAGGTTTAAGGATCTTGTTGATTTGCCAACTCACCATGCAAGTGTTACCCGCAATCCCATGAGTAAATCTTCTCGTGATATTCAGGCCACGTGGGAGGCCACAAGTTTTTTGTATCAAAGCATTGTTGATATCGCCTTTGACCGTATACCGCAGGCACCAAAGGAGGAGGTCTTTGAATCTGGGGCTACTTCTCCTTCCAAGGTTTACGAAGCAGAAGTAAATCGGACTGGAGAGGACGACACCAAAGGTGCTTGAGGTGACATCCTACGTATCTTCACGGATTTGATTTCAATTGAATGCCAATGTGGCTGGACTTATGTCTAACTTCTCTCTAGTATTCTGTATTGTAGATTGTCTTGGTCCTTCGACGACGGTTCCGGGAATACCCAAAAAGGTACCTCACCGTAACTATACAGTGATTCTGGACTTGAATGGAGTTATCCTTCACAAGTCGTATTTCCGTAATAAACTTCATGTTGAACGTCGGCCGGGTGTCACGACCTTCCTTAATTGGTTGCGTGGAAAAGCGCAAGTTGCATTCTGGAGTAGTGTAACTCCCCGAAACATGAACGACTTGTTAGACATTGTCCTTGCAAATGCTTCCTTCGGTCGTGGAGATGTAATTTGTTTAGATCAAGAGGCCTGCACGAAGACCAAGTACAGGGCCCCAACTGTACCACATAAGCCAATCTTTCTAAAGGATCTTACGATTTTTGTGCAGGCTGCTGGTTTGTCGACACTAGAGAACATTCTGCTAATTGACGACAGTCCAGTAAAGAACGTCATGAATGATCCACACAATGGTGTTTTCCTTGAGTCCTTCTACGGTGATTCCAATGACAACTACCTTCAGATGCAGTTGATCCCTTGGCTTGATGGTCTTTTTAGGTCAAATGAGAAGGTGCCAGTGTATGTGAAGAATAACCCGCTTTTTGGCGGACAACAGGGAGTCGACCCATTATCCAATGAGGGCTTCGCAATCATTAGCGGGATAGTGCGTTGAGCCCCGTTTTTTTGAGGCTTCATCGGGAGATCTCCCGTTACTGTAAATTCGGATGTAAAACATTGACACTGTACATAGGCCTCAGTACATATTGATAATCAGATTGTAAATAATTGCACTTTTACTCCGATTGTAACAAAGAGATGACTGTTAATGAGATTGTAAATAATTGCATTTTCCGTCCACTGTGAATTGTATATTACTTGTTAAGAAATGTAAAGTGATTGCACTTTTATTCTCATTGTGAATTGCATTCTTTTTTTCCTACTCAGTTTTATGTTTTATTTGTATTCCATCTAGAGATTTTTTTCTGTGCAAGTCACTCCTTAGCTGTTCTTCGCATTTCTTGTTCAAAGATACTTAAATGACAGTTAGTTTCCAGAATGTACTTGTAATTCGTAGTCTACCTTTACCACATTCCAATTGGAAAATAGTGAGTTCTCTCTATTTTCAGCCACTACTGGAAATGGTTCTCCGGAGTTGTCTATTCTTACTTCATCGGGAGATCTCCCGTTGTTAGATGGTGTTGACCAACGCGATTGTCCACTGTCATTTCATCGGGAGATCTCCCGGTGCTGATAGGTTCTTCGTGAACTGAGTATTCTTCATGAGCTTCATCGGGAGATCTCCCGTTGTTCGGAGGTTTTCTTTATCTGATGAGTTTGGTCGACGTAGAAGGCGGTTCTCGTTGTTCTTACAAGTGCTTTATGCGTGGAAGGCGGCATTATGGATCTTCCTCAGAGAATTATCGTACCTGCTGGTTTTGGGGGCTTTCTTAAACAATTGGTTGAAGATACTCACTGTGGGTTGTATTCTTCAATGAATGTTCTTGCCGTGGCTGCGCTTCTGCAGCGTCTTCTCCCATGGAGTACTTTGAAGAGTTTCCTCTATATTGCTGGTGCGGACAACCCTAAGAAGAATGACCCCTATCCAAACCGTGCTGAATTACTGAAGCTTATCTTAGGTAGCCCTAGAGAGCGCAGCATTCTCTGGAATCAAACTATAGTTCTACTTGAGTTAGATCCTCTTAAGTGGCCACATGCTCGTGTGGTAGGACCCTCCATACTTGCGAGGGATGATCTTCTTCCTTTGAGATGGGAGTGTCCGTGCTATGGAGTAAAGGAGCTAATTGCTGGGACTTAAAACAGAGTACAGGTAGAAAGTCCTTCAGTCATGGTGATTATGCAGTGAGTGTAGTTTATGCATTTAGATAAGCCATAGGGCCACTTGTCATTTCATTTTCAATCATGCACCCACTGTCTTTTCATCTTGAATCAGGGATTCTATAGGTCAGGGCTTCAGTTCTTTTTAAAGGCAACTTCTGTTATTTTCTATATCAATATGAATAAATTGTGGTGAATCCACCTTACCTTTCAGTTACTTTCTAGTTTCATTCATCCGCACTAGAAGTTTGTATTTGCATTTGCCTTGTCATTTTCTATGTTCTCTTTTACTGTAAGAGGTTGAGTGTAGGGATCATATTGGGAGATTTCTGGTTCCTAATTATGTGTGGAAATACTAACAGGGGAAATGAGACCTAATAGTTCCAGTTGAATAATAACCGTTTTTATTGGTTTCATGCCACAGTTACAGTCCTTGTATCTTGGATTTGCACTACATCGAGAAATCTCCCGATGATTCGTCTTAATTACTATGTACAATTCAATGTTCTACAGTTGAATAATTGAATTGTCTTAGTTATAATGTTTTTTGTCCCCTTCTTGTGTGTGAACATGGTCTACTTCACTCTTTTCTTCCCCCTTTCATAGGCATTGGGGTCTCCTAATCCATAACAACGGGAGGTCTCCTGATGGCTTCTCCCATCACATAGTCCAAAAGTCCTCCTAAAGTCCAAAAGTAGTTAAATATGGCATAATGGCAAGTTCACTCTAACTACAACCTTTTGCTAGAATCTTCATTGCATCGTTGAAGTGAACATTTGGAAGTTGAGTTTCCAAAATTCCCATTAGGCTTTGGTTTCTTCTTGACAAAGCAACAACCAAACTTAGTCCATTAAAAATAGTTTTGAGCTTTCATTAGGTGAAGCTTGGATTAATATGTCCAAGTTCTTGACTATGGAAAATATACCTAATTGCAGTCCTACCTTATTGAGTCACTATCTACATCCCATCTTCATTCAAGAACCCAAATCTAGGATTTTCATTCTTCTCTTATTCATGTGGCACAAATCTCATAGGACAAAAATGTCTATCTTAAATTTAGGTTATGAAATGAAGAGGTGTGTGTAGATAATGATGCATTTACAGGTGAGGTTTCCTTCATAATTTTCCTGGCTTGATGCTAAATCTAAAACAATATTTATTGTCAAATGTATGATTGTGTCATTTCATGATTATATCTTAATTACAAAAGTGAATAGAGAAATTGGATAAAAAGTTGAAAAAACTTGCAAATTCTTTGTATATTGTTTGTACAATTTAAATGCAGAGTAGATGATATATTTCAAGGTGAGTGGATACTCTGACATTTGCCACATACTCTTACAAAGTTGCCAAAAGCCATATTGTTGACCCTCAATAACAATGGGGGAAATCATATGATACACCATTTTGAGATGAATTTGAATGTAATTGAACCCATGTAGAATTTGTTATTCAAAGCTGCTGAATAGAAGCAATTTATTTACACTATTTTCAGGAAAGTGAACTCATGTCACCAACATTTCTCTTCTGTAAGTTAACTCCACAAATGAAAAGACTCCTAAGCACACCAGGTGCATGCCCTGACAAGGTCCCTTCACAGGCATTGATATTGAAGGACAATCCAATAATTTTCATAACTAAGTTGAATGTGTAAAGTTTGATACTTGAGTTTGATTTAAGGTAAACCAACCCATAACAGGCAAACTGCCCAATGCAGACACCTAGAAAATTACCCATTTCAATCTTACATCAATTCATGGCAGATTTTTGTTAGTAAATGGGATCAAGATTTCATTAGGTTTGTTAGTGCCCGAAATCAATGCCTTGGGTGATGTTGAAGGAGTTACTAGTGACTGTTTTAGGACCTTCTACCTTTCTAGTGTAAATTTATTTCAAAAGCTAACTTTTTTATTCCTTTATGTCATGGCCATGTTAAAAAATGTTGCGACCATGTTAAGAAATTTTGAGACTGCTTTAGGTGATCAGATAATCATTATGGGTACACTCTGTGGTAATTTTGGGGTAGTCTACAGACTATTTTGGGCCAATTGGGCAGCACGCTTCAAATAATCAAAACAAATTGATAATTTGTCAAAAAAATAAAATTTCAATTACTCTCTAAATTTCTCATGTTTCTCTCCATATGCAAGAAATTTTAATTTTTTTTGCAAAAATGTGAACATGGCAAACCAGCCATTCTGCCTGTCATAGGCTGGTTTACCTTAGATCGGTTCAAGAAAAGTCTCAACAATATTTAACAGTCTCTAGACATACACAGTTTAGTACATAGAATTGATGGTGTCAAGATCTTTCGAGCTTTCTGGCTGTCTAAGTTACACTAGCCTAGAATGATATTCACAACCACCTTTATGAGAAAGTATCACCTTCGGACAACCAACAGATGACTGAGCTCTACTCAGAGAAAGCGAGGCTCTTGATCTTTCTAGAAAATTCACATTTGCCCATCCCTCAAGCTTTGAGCAAAACGTATTGAGTCCTTATGCTTTCGCAGGTAAAACTTTCCCCTTGCACTCTCCGAAGTCCACACTAAATCCATCGCCCTGCAAAGAATAAAATCTCATCAGAAGAGGCCTTGATGTACAACAGAAGATTTTTGCTACCAAATGTATGTATATCTGCAATCTCAATGAGGCCATAAATAATGTAGGTACACCCAGAATTTCCACTTGAAACAAATGCACACTGCACATTTCAGGTGTTGATTCTGGGTGCACATACCTTACAAGAAGAACTGAGATATAAGTCATAATCGCATGCCATTTTTCAATTTCTATTTTGAAACTGTCTCCGAAGATCTGCTTTCTGCAACATCGACTTGTAGCATCCTTATAGAAATTATGCTTGGTAATTTGAATCTAAAGCATGGTTGTGGAGAAAGTACATCCCTTACTGCACATGTGCTATTTTCCACAACGAGGCTCCAATTTCACTTGCTAGTACATAGCATAGAAAGCCTTAATTTGTCTTCTAAGTTTGGACATTTTCATACCTGACAAACAGCCGACATAATTACTTCGTCACCATCTTGTAAAAATCTGCGACCACCACCATGCTCTAGCTTGATCTCCTTAGAGCCTCCTAGTGACATTTCCAGCATAGAACCCATGCTTCCAGAATCCTGTTCATGACCAAAGCTCCTCCCTCAATAATCCTTTACTTGTGCAACCACAGAGGACATTTGAAGATCACATACAATGATTTTCTCAAACCCCAGATTGTATGTACACACCTAGTTCAATTTTCTTCTCTACTCTCCACCTCGGTACACATTTGCACAACACTGACAGGTCACCACTCATCAAATTGCAAGGTCCTAAATGAAATTGGAACAACTGAAAAAAGTAAATTTAAGAGCTACACACCGGTCCACTGATGGTTCCTGATGCCAACAAGTCTCCAGGATTGAGATTGCAACCATTGATAGTATGGTGAGCCAACTGTTGGCATACTGTCCAATACCTGCAGACATTGGTTTCATAGCTTTTGCTTATAGCCTGATTGTTTGCAAGGGGATCGACAGGAATTGATTTGAGCAAGAATTTCACAAATTGAAGGGGAAAACAAAACAATCATAATTTTGGAAAATGCTCATGGTACTGACAAGTATCTGAAGTTGGTGTTGCAGACAACAGAAGCTTTTGATGCCCCCTCGGGTTTAATTGCCACCTACATTCAGGAAACACCAGAATAAGGTAGAGGATACTTCAAACCATCAGGACCTGAACCTGACTCCTACATTGACCCCTATTACCAAAAATCACTTATTTCTTCCAATACACTTGGTTGGCCTTCAGGTACCAAGAGGTGTAAGCACGATTTAAGTTCATGTTTATGGCCACTCAACTTCGAATTGGAAATTGGGTTGTCTACTGTCTCTTATAATGATCTACAACCTCCCATTCCAAAATTGCATAGGAAATTCAGTGATAAAAATCTGATAACAACAGATTTGGCTATTGTAACCGAAGATCTCTCTGTAATGGTCTACAATCTCCCACTCTGAATTGCATAAGAAGATTGATAAATAGAGATAAAAATTTGATATCAACAGATTTGACTGCTGTAACTCTACATCTTAAAAGTGATCTCCCCAAAATCACACTCCTACGTATGGTACCCCGAATGATGCATTCAGGTAATCTTAATTTCGTTGGATGAGAGGGAAATGTACTTGAGAAACACATAGTGGTGGAATATGTAAATCACCTGCAGTGGGATATCATACGTGACGCGTTTCTTCTCGGTCAAATATGGGAGTGCGGGCGGATCCTGCCAAAAAAACCCACCATCGTAATCAGCTCTGAGAGTCTTCTTTCACTTCGACCTGCAATCGTGCAGGTCTTGAGCAACTCTCAATTTTTTTTTATCACAACCTCAATATAATACAATATTCGATAAAGAGCACAAAGACATGTGCACGTTTTCTCTGCCTTTCCATCCTATTGCAACTATATGACTTTCAATATTACATTTGTGATTCTAACTTGGTAATTAATGCTAGGGGTACAAGGTGACTGTTGATCCCTTTTCCATTAAATTCGATGATCGCTTTGTCAAAAACATATTTGCAAGAATTTACAGTTAAAGTGCATAGCTAACGAATTCACGAATCATAAGGAACCAAGAATGTAAGATACTGAGTCTCTTTGCAGATTATATTTGACCTTCAATCTCTAGAATCACATGGTTTACAAGAAGCAAAGAAGCATAAACAACATTATTAACCAGTGGTGAGAAGGTCCCTTGCGTGCCTAGATTAACATAGGACTAGGAGAGCCAATGAAGTGCACTATAGAATTAGATTCCATGCTTGTTCACATTTCATAAGTAGGAAGATTCTCTATTTTCTTTTTCGGCCTTGAGACACATTAGGGCAATTTTATCATGCAATGAAGCAAAAGCAAAAGACCCACCTGCTCAGGTGCATCACAAATGAAGGGCTCGAGAGCCTCCATTGTTACAATCCAAGGGGAGATAGTCGTTCCTGTAATTTAACCACCCAAACGAGAGGGCTGTTACTGATATGCGCACAGATAATTCAAGAAGTCATGAATTCCGAAGTGTTGGCTAATTGTAAAAAAGAGAATTATCGATTAGTGGTTAGGTTTGAGTATGTACCAAAGCTCTTCCCAAGGAATGGTCCCAGAGGTATGTATTCCCACTTTTGTATATCTCGTGCTGCCATCCAAGAAGACCAATTAGTAAGGTCCGAGTCAATTATCGGACATAATCCTAACTTCTAATGTAGATCAAGAATATTCGATTCGGAGATCTACAACACTTTCAAAGAATGTGAGATGGGTTATGACTCTGAAACTTCCTCTTTTCTTCAAACCAGGATATGCCATGTGGCAATGAAGTGGTAAGAGGGGGTTCTGAGCTTCATGCTATACTGTGATTGTAAGGACATACCTTACAGTCATGAAAGATGAGCTAAAATGGATATACCTATCTGATCGAGAAACTATGTCTTAATCAGGCTAGGAGTCCACCCAACTTCGAATGGAATTGTTCACTAATGAACTGATTTCTGATAATGAACCTTTTGAAAAACATTGCTATTTGGAGAGAAGGGAATCTAAATACCACTCCAATCGTTCATTAGCACAAAACCAAAAATGTGGTCAGCGGCATCATCCACGCTCACAGTTGTCCCGAGTTCGTTTCCAGGTCCAACAAATACAGCCTGCAGTGAAATCCCAGCTTCAAATTTAGCCTATATAGCCCAACTGCCCAACATACTACCTAATTTTACCCTCACCCTTAAACCCTAAACCCTTAGTCCAGCCTAGAAATCAGACGACAGGCGACGAACACAGATTTAAGCATAATATATATATACCATTTCCATCTCAAAGTCAAGAAGAGCCGAGGGCTTAAATTCCGGAGCCTTTTGCCCTACTGGTGGAGATGTTTGACCTCTGCAATATCCACAACATGACATTATTCACCAGTTCTAGCGGGGCCATTTACCTCCCAAAAATTTAGGGATATTGCTATTGAAGTGTCAGTGGCCACTTTGATTAAAATCTCTCTCCAAGAGTCCATAGTAAGAACATATTCTATTCTGTGGTAAGCTGTGACAAAAGATCTGAGGGAGAAAGTCTTTGACTTATAGAATATTATAAAAGTCAAGCTATTTCCACTCAATTGTCCAGTGACAAACATAGTATTTGAGGTAGAAAGGAGCGTCAAATTACAGAGGTTTAACAGTATAAACTCCGAGTACCTGGGCCGCTTAATATCTGTCCCTGATATCACCACTGAGGATGCTCGGCCATGATAACCTATAGGCACATGCAACCTGCACAAGTATTGATAAAGATGGATCCTTGTCAGGAATAAAATTTTCGTTAGTAAATGATCAACTGGAGATGAGAGTGGTAACGTTATTCGGTACATCAACAAGAAAACCTAAATTGTCTCTTCCAGACACTAAAAATAAACACGTCTGCCAGTCCAGCATACTAAGTGACTGCATATGAGTACACACTAATATGAGACTTTAGGGTCCAAAGAAAATAACCAAAAATTCATGGACTATGCACCCCGGAGTTTTTTACGAGATAACTGTATGAGAGCCGAGAGGCCCAAGTAAATTACCGGACTTAGCCCTCTGCTCCAAACTATTCTAAACTAGATCATGATCATTAGATCTTGAAGACGTATGACTCACTCAAAGAGTTTAAGTAAGATGGGGTTATGTCTAGAAATCTTCATCCTCTTCTTAAAATGCAATGCACCATGTGACAATGAAAGGACTGACAGGAGAGCGTTATGACTCTAAATCTTCCTCCTTTTTTAAACCAAAAGAGTTTGTGGTTGGAAAACCCAGAAATTGTGGCCATGGAAGTGTGGTACCATATGGTGATGAAAACAATATGAGAGGGTTCTGCAATAGGAGGTGGTTAGAAACCTCCAAAAAACTAGCCTATTGCACCATGGCATTACTGTTTCACATGAGCACATATTGACTATCACTACGTCGAATTTGAGCTCTAACGGCTGAGGATATTGGCATAAACAAGTACCATATCTTAGATAGCAAGACAAGTACCAGTTAGGAGGGAGCGCATCCTCTTTGCTCCGAAAGAGGGTGCCACAATTGACAGCATGCTCCTTGGAAGAGAAAAAGTCAGTGTAGTCGCCAATTACTGCCGGCAACTCCATTTTGACTTGGCTCTAATTCCCCCACCAAATATAAGAAAAGCCAAATGAATAATTATGGAATTCTCCTCTATGGTTGATGAGTACTCTGAATTAAAAGAATCATCTGACACGATTCAGTTGCGATTTAACAATTTTTTGATCGAAACGAGACAACGTAATCGACAATGGAGCCCATTGCATTGCAACAGCACCAACCTACTTTATGGCCATGACCTGCAGCTAGAATGTACAAAAAGTTATGAAACATCAAGGACGAAAACAAGATTGATTTCGTGGCAAAATTTGTTGAATAAAATAGATATAGAAAAGCACCATAGAAACGATCGCCTTCGAACGCAAAGCCTTGTTATCCCTCAGTGTTGGCTCATCAGCTGCATAGGATGACACCACAAACTTTGTGTGTCAGGCAATGGCATGTATTAACAACTTGCGAATCAGAACACAAACCTTGATCACCACGTTTTTTGCTAGAATTTCAAAAACTTCTGGTTCATGACTCCACGTCATAAAGTTTGGGAACAAATGCAGCAAAAATGAATCTACTTCATCAGTTTTCATAATACAAGGCAACTCCAAATTCAAATACATTGAACTTGCATACCTCTTAAATCCTTAAATCCATCCCCTGCAATTATGCTTTTAGTGTGGGCCCTATATTATTAAAGATTTATGTCTGTTCACCAATGTTACTTTTGTCTCATTGCCTTCCAAAATGCAAAGAAAAGAAAAGAATGGAGGACGCTGACATAAATGAAAAGAAGAGAAAATCGGCCATTCATTTCTAAAGAACAGAAGACAAGGACTCTTAGTTACCAGATAGCAATTTTTGCAATGTTGCCCGTGCTTCCTTCCATGCTGGTCTCCCAAGCGCCATGAATGCATTTAAAGAAGTCTGAAAACTCAACACAAATAAACTCGTTAAAAAACTACTTTAAAACTCACTTAATGATGCTTATACTTTCTTAATATCTCAGAAGAGACGCAGTATTTCAACGCATTCAGTAACTATTCATACTCTCCAAGGACAGATTTTCAAGGTGGCAATCTTCTCGTTAGGACGCCCTTCTCTTCGGTTTGTCTATCAGAGCTCCCCAAAAAATCTGGACTAATGTAGATTTGAGGTTTCAGTTGAGCAACGTAAACTGCGCCAATTTCATTCAAATCCACCTTTCCAACAGATGCGAAAGCCTCAGCTGCGAAAGTACTAAATCATCCCCGAACTGAGAACATAATCTCAATAAGGCCTTATAGCCTGCAGGTAGCCAGCAACTACTTGAGAAGAGAAGCTCAATTTCTCAAGACTCACTTTCTTTTCCATCACATCACCATATCCTCATTGAGGTCTTACAAACTACAGCTCTGGCCGTGATTTAAGAAGAAGAGCTAGATTACAAGCCATAATCACTCCCTCTTTCCAGTACCTATTCTAACACTCAGCTTCCCAAGACCTACTTTCTTAACCATCGAATCACCAAGATTAGGCTAGGTAACTCAAATCCAAAGCAAACACCCTTTCCACAACCATGCCCTCAGTTACCAATCTTGTTCCTCAATTCACACCCATTTCCGCATACCATGATAAGAGAAGCCCGTTGCACCCCAAATTTATCAAAATGCCGGAATCCCCTCTTTCCAGTGCCTATTCTAAAACTCAATTTCCCAAGATCTACTTTCATTGCCTTCAAATCACCAAAATTACGCTAGGTATGTAACTCAAATCCAAATGAAATACTCTTTTCCTCAACGTAACCAGGCTTTCGATTTGAGTTACCATACTCTTAGTTCAATCCCAATCCAAGAAAAGCCCACTGAACCTAAAAAATACTCAAAATGCCTAAAAACAGTCTCACTCGCCCAACAGAAACCTCAGATCTACGCCAATCCTAATTTCCCAAGCTCAGGGCTCTTGAGGGTCCCAAATTTGCCGCTCCAAAACACGCAATCTGCACAACCGTGTGTTCAAAAGCGAAGAAGACCGAGCTAACTAGAGTGGAAGAAGAGGAAACCTGAGAGAAGCAGTTCGAGAGGGAGAGCAAGGGGCCAGTGAACAAGCCGGCTTCAGAGAGCACGGAGAGATCCACAACAGAATCCCCGATCGCCACTCCTGGACGCGGGGTGGCGCCCGATCTCGGGCGAAACACCCCATATGGCAAGTTCTGCAGGGGAAACTGGGAACCCGCCACGTCCACGAACGACGCCATCGCCAGAACTCTTTTGCTATGATACCCAGAAACACACTCGCTCTTGCACTTGCACTTCGGGTTGCACTTGCAAGAAGAAAGAGCTGCAGCCTTCTTTGTGAGGCCTTGCACTTGCACTTGCAACTGTTTGTAAACAATGATGCTCAAGCACCCACGTCTTATACTGAGACCAGGGAGCTTATTAGTAAGCGGATTTTGACCCCGAGTCCACCTAACACGCATTTAGAGAGAGCGCAGCCGTGGAGGTCAAATTCAACGGAAAAAAAGCTATGTGCACAGTCTGCAGTCTGTAAGAGAATGAAGACGTACACGAATGTATGTGATTCGGTTACAAATTTTCACCAGTCGATGTGCATGCAATCAAGTGAGGCACCCGTGCTCACAAATGTTGCTATGTTTAGCCACAGGTTCGTCAGAAATGAGAATTTCCGACAGAAAATGTGAATCCCAGAGTGTTCATTTTGCGATTAAAGAACGTTTTGCAGTACTATTTGGAAAATTGGATGACGGAACTGAAGAGCCCTGTTTGGAGTTTGGACAGGAGTCAAACAGGAGACCGGAATTAGCGGGGCTGGAGTCAAAGGGGAGTCCCGGAGAGATCGTAAAGTCAAGAAAAATTGGTAAAGCAACAGCGGACAATAGACGCCGGCAGGAGTGATCTCGTGATACCAGCCTCACATTGAGATGTCAGCATGTTCACTTACAGAGCAGTGACTTTTCCTTTCTGCTTTTCTGGGGAGAAAAGTAGCATGCCTGCTTGCCGGCATGGGCCCAATGACCACTGATTTCAAGCCTCACTACATTACTGTAGTTTGCCGTGTGCTCTTGCCACAGTCAAAATCAAAGTAAATGTTTTTATTTTATTTTTTTATTCAAATAAAATTTGGAAATTCAATAACTTTCACCTTATAGGTTGAAATGCCACGAAACAAAGCCCATACATCCCTCCTCGTTGAGAACTTTCGAACTGTACTAAGCATGTCGCCAGGGGACATAGTTCGGGAGATCACAACATAACAAACTAAACTAACTAACTAATTGAAGGTATGGATTGTCCAATCACTATTTGCTACCATTTTACAATTAGATATGAATGAAATTTTTATATTTATTTTTCAAAGATGAAATCATACGTCTACTACAAGTCCTGAAATTTTCAAATTTTTTGGGGGAAATTTGAAATTACTGCACTACAAGAAAACGAGTGTTTTACGATTGTGAAAATATGACTAGAGATGACTGGTAACTACTCACAGCCATATTTCTGGAGCCTAAGACCTTGGAAAAGAATATGACTACAAATATGATTGCCAATCATGTTCTAGCATGGTATTTTGAGGATGTATAGTATATGCCCATTGGGAACACCGAAATACTTCGTAGGGAACAACAAGGAATATGTTTGGAGAACATCTAGTCATATTTGGTAGTCATACTTTTATAGCAATTATATTTTGCAGTCATATCTTTATGGTTGTGACTTTTCTTTTGGGGGGGGCAACCCAAGGTAAATTTGGGTGGGAAACATGCTTGGAGAGGTCCTAGTCATATTTTTGGTTCAGTCATATTTCGTAGTCATATTTTTGGTTCAGTCATATTTCGTAGTCATATTTTGTAGGCAATCATATTTCATAGTCACATTTTTTTTTGTATGTGGGCAAACCAAGGAAAAGGTGGACAATCTAAAATGACCTTCTTGTATTTTGGCCATAGGGACCATCCCTTGGGGGTGTACACATCACTTTTTTTTATTTCTATTAAAAAGAGAATTATTTTTTGTTGTATGTTCTGTCTATAATAAAATTGGCGTCTAATAAATTCGGGTGCCACATGTTCATATTTCAATTCATTAATTTACATTACTCATAGGTTTTACAAGTGAATTACAAAAAAATTAATTAATTAATGGTAGGAGACAATAGATGGGTTCATATTTGAATCATCTCGTAGGAAGGGATTGGGGAAGGGATTGGGGAAGGGTCTCCAAATGCATGTGAAACATATTTTGATTTTGAGGTCACATACAATTCTGGTGATAGAGGTAGTCCTCAAAAGTAGTATTCCAAACGTAGACTTTGTTATTATTACATAGAGGGGTTATTCTTTCACATACACATTAGGTCAAGAAAAGATGGTCAATCTTGCAAGAGAGTGTAGTGACAACGTTAGTGTTTGATGTGTCATATGATGAATGCTATCCATTTCATTGACATTTTTCTACAAAAAAACAACACAATTACATGGTGTGTTTTTGTGTGATGTATTGAAGAGAATGCTACATACAAAATTCAAATTAAAACATGAAAGACAACTTCATTTACAATACTTCTAGCTATGATTGGGGACTCAATCATAATCTGCATTAGAGTATTGTACATCATTTGCTTCTATCTCATCATGTCTCAAACGTTGCAATGCAATTGCAACCACATCAAGCTCGACTTCCACTGCATCATATATGATGGGTGTCTTTGGTATGAGGTCTTCATGCAAACCAGTGGGTTCTAATCCATGAAAATCAATTGTCTTTCCCAACACTAAAACAAAATAGATGTTTTATGACTCTAAAAATATGACTAAAGATGACTGACAACTACTTATAGTAATATTTTTAGAGGCCAACACTTTGAAGAGAAATATAATTGCTAGTTATATTTTGGCCTTGTACATCGTGGGCGTATAGTATACATTCGTTGGGAATGCCAAAATATTTCATAGGGCTTCATAGGAAACATGTTTAGGGAATGCATAGTCATATTTAATATTCATATTTTTGCTTCAGTCATTTTTTATAGTCATATTTTTATAATAGTCACATTTTTTTCCTTTAAAGCAGCTTGAAGAAATTTGGGTGGGGAATATATTTGGAGAATGCTAAGTCATATTTGCTAGTCATATTTTCACTTTAGTCATATTTTGCAGTCATATTTTGTAGATACATTTCTTTGGTAGTTATTTTTTTCTCTTTGGCGGGAGCTTAAGGAAAAGGTGGGCAATCTAAGATGGGTCTTTTATATTTTTCCCCTTGAGGTCATTCTTTGGAATTAAGGCATGACTTTGTTTAATATCTATTAAAATAAATTCTTTTCTTTTGTATAATGTGTCTATTAAAGAATTAATGTCCAAATAATTTAGGGTGGCACATGTTTATATTTTAATTAATATATTTAAAATTTTTATAGGAATGAAAAAAAGAGTAGAGAAGAATAAAACAATGAATAATAGGAGATAATGAATTTCTCTTGAGGATTTAAGGGAAAATTAGAGAGGAATAAAAGCCTATAGACAAACCAAAGTACCAACGTGGAACTAAGCTTGAGAACCCAAGATGGAAATCGGGCCTCCCTTGACCCAATATTAGAACTTGCCATGGATTTGACTAATTATGCTAATTGATTGTGATGGTTAATACAAAGCAAAACCTAATGCATTTAAATTGGTGATGTAGATTGAAGGTTGTGGAGTTTAGAAAAAATACTTGAAGCTTGGAAAAGATCTAATCCAGGAGGAAGAAAGAGGAGTATGAGAAAAATTCATACCCAAGTGACCATGGAGCAAGAGTAAGTGAGGAGCACGATTTGTGTTGAGAGTCTCTAAGTGTTCGAGGAAGAAGCGTACATTCCAAGTTGCTACTTGAAGCTTTGGCCATGGTTAGGAGACTAATATGACCCCCTTATAGGGATTTGACTACATATTAAAGAAAGAGTGTTGATTATAGTATACATAGTTATCAAATGAAGTTTTAAAGTCTTAAGTAGATATTTAGTTAGCACTTATGAGGTTGATATCATTACAATTGTTTGATTTCTAGAGTAATTAGAAATCAATTAGTAGTAATAGAAGTCAAAGATTGCAATTCTAAACTATCCCAAAAATGAAGGAAAAAAAAAAATATATTGAAAATAATTTGGAGAAAGTCAAAAGGGGAAAATAGAGAGAAATAGGTTGAAAGAAAAGAATTAGATCATATATCTAATTTATACCCTTTGTTGTAAAACTTATTATCTAAGTTGTATACAAAAACACAAAAAATGCAACAAAAATGGATTAAAGTAGACCTTGTAATACAATCACAATATACATGTTGGATTATTGGAGAATGAAAATGTGGGGGAAATAAATTCCAAGGCATGTCCTTAAATTTGGCATGTAGTTTTTTCTCTTCTTGTAGAAACTATAGTTGCGCTAAAAATTAGAGGTTTAGATCAAACTTTAAAGAATTTATTAAATCCAACTTTGAATTCAAGATCACTTAATTAATTTGTAGAGAATTTTAGTAACATATCACACTTTAAAAAAAAAGATAAAAATTATGGAAGGTAGAGAACGATGAAATTGGATAATTTGTAGTATGAGTTTTGGATAAAAAAATTCCAAAGTTCATCCAATTCAAGTAAAAAAGGGAACTTGAAATGTAGTGACATTTAGAATCTAATTTTGAAAGTAAAATTGAATTTAGACTTATAGGCTAAAAAAAATGTTGGATGAAATATTGAAGGACGAATTAAAAACAAACCTTTATCCATTTATATTTTTTTGTTATTGGGCTTTAAATTTCTTAAGTTGGATATTTAAGTATTGTTCAATGGGCATTCTAAGCAATGAACAATTTTTTTTTTCTAATGATAAACTAAAAGTGGTTCACATCTAAACTAAAACAAACACAAACTATAAAAGTTCGAGGTTTTATTTGGTTTTGGCCAATATAGGCCAAAACTCTAAACCTCTAAATATTAAGGATATAGATAAAACAGTCACATATATCATTGAAGTTTGTCTCTTTCTTAGGAAGGTTCTCTACAATGTCATATAAGCCATATTTATAGAGGGACTCTATAGGGTCATTTAGAAGTCACAAAATTATTCATATGAAGATTGAGACTCACCATGATACACATGCTTGTATTACAATTAAAAGATGGTTGTTTGAATATTTTTTCGAGGATATAGACTATAAAAAAATATAATTCCTTTTTCTACTTCAAAGATACTTTTAAATAGTGCCTCTATCAAATATTTTTGCTTTTATATACTTAGTGCATAGACATAGATACTTTGATTGATGCAAGACATTTGTTGAGTTGTTGTTTTTTTGCCATAACTATAGGTGCTTAAGGCCTTGCAACTTCCCTTTAGACATTCTGTAGAATTGTATTGCAACATACATCCACCTTGTAGCAAATTTTGTTGTTAAAATAGCCTAGTTGTTTAGTATAGTCATATTTAGTGAGTTGCATGACTACGTCAAGTTACATGACTAGAGCAAGTCATGTGCATGATTAGGGCAAGTCACGTGACTAAGGTTTTAGAAACCCTAGCCGCCACTTCTATGTAGCTGCCATTGATTTAGGGTTTTGAAACCCTAGCCACCGTTTCTTCTTCTTCTTCTTCTTTGTTTTCTATTGCTTCTTAGGTTTTGCTTTTTGTTTTGTAGCTTTGGCTTCTTCTTATTTATTAGTCCTTATTTTCTCTTGCTTCTTAGTTCTTGATTCTTGTTTCTAGTTTTTCTTGTTACCTCTTAATTCTTGCTTTCTAGTTCTTGATTCTTATTTCTAGTTCTTCTTGTTACCTCTTAATTCTTGTTTCTTAGTTTTTGCTCCTTGCTTCTAATTTTCTCTTGTTATTTCTTAATTCTTGCTTCCTAGTTCTTGCTTTTAATTTCTTCTTGATGCATTTTAACTTGTGTTTCTTATTGCCTTTCAATTCTTGTCATTTCTTGTTATTTGTTGCATTTTATTGCATCTTAACTTGTATTTTTTTGTTGCTTTTTGTTGCATCTTAATTCTTGCTTGTTATTACCTCTTGACACTTGACACCTTCTAGTTCTTGTTCCCTTTATTACTATTGTTGTTCTTTCCTCTTCTTTTTTTGCATTTTCTACAAATATAGTGGTTATGGATTCTTCTTACCTTAAACTTATGCTTCACATTTTATGTTGTTTTAAATCTTTGAAGGTTGAGCTATATAATTCATTCACTAAAAATTAACCTCCTTCATTGTACGTTTAGGTACTTAAAGCTAGAATGAAGTTATTGGAGGCTACTTACAACACTAGAGGCAACTTCTTCACATTTTTGTAAGAAATATAGGTCCTAGAATGTGTAGGAATATACAATTACAAAGTATCATTGTAATATGTTTTGTGTTAGTAACTAATAAATGTCATTGAAAATAGTCACATTTTTTCTTGCATTTTTTCTCTTCAATATGATTATCTCTTGTGTATCTCAAAAATCATATGTACTCATTTTTTTATTGTATACAGTCATTTACACAACTACTAAACTATGTCGATGCATGATTGCAACACCTCACGTCAATTTAGAATGTATGAAAAATGTGATTGTACTTTATGACAAAAGCTAGTATAAACTTCAAATCACCCTAGTTACAAATATCTCTTGCTTGAGTCATATTTTGTAATATATCTTAGCCAAAATATGACTTGTTCTAGTTATATAATGCTCACAATCATGCCAATAATGTGACTCTATACTTTGAAAAATATAACTGCATTCAATCATAAAATTATTAGTAACATTCCATGTGAACTACTACATGAGCCAAAAATATGACTTACATCAATCATATTTCACATCAATAAAAAAAGTGACTCATGAAAGTCATATTCAACATCAATGAAAAATATGATTCACTAGAGTCATTTTTTACATCAACAAAAAATACGACTCATGAGAGTCATTTTCCACATCAACAAAAAATATGACTTACATAAATCATATTCCACGTCATCCCAAAATATGACTACAAAATGTCATATGCCACATCAACCAAAATATGACTCACCATAGTAATACTCCACATTAGCCAAAATATGACTCACCAGTCATATTCCACGTTAGCTTAAAATATGACTACATGGAGTCATATGCCACGTAGGCTTTTTTTTCATTTGCCCGGGTAGCTCAAGAAAAAGTCAAGCCTCTAAGGTTAGTCAACGTATATGCCAAGTTGGCAAAAATGGATGATTATACCCCCCAAATACGATGACTACAAATATGACTCATATCCGAAGCGACTAGTTGGTAATGACTAGATCCAATCGCGTAGCGCATCATCTATAGTGATTTCTGCATGAGTTATATTTTCTGATTTTATGACTCACTGTAGTCATATTCTGCAGTCATAAAAGAACCATTTTGTGGTAGAGCTATGAGTTTTTCGAGAGAAAAAATGAAAAAAATTCATAACAAATACAAAATACACTAAGAAAAATTTTCATTCTCAAAATAGATGGACATTGTAGTGCGGAACATCATGGTGTAAACCTAAGTAATCATGCCACTTTAAAATCAAACAATCAACAAACCATGGTTATAGGCCCAAAGTTCATATTGCTATGAAATATTGAATTTTAAGAATTTTTCTAAATTTCCAACTGGAGTAGAAGCTTGACTTGATAATCTTCATTTCATTAATTGAACTCAAATTCAGAAAACATCATTTTTGAGGCTGAAATTCATATTTTGGGTAAATAGTACGAAATGACCAAAATACACTACTAAAGTAGCTTTACCCAATCCCACCCTTGACCCAATACCACCCAAATGTAGGGTCCTCATTGATTCTAGAGTGAGAATGTAGAACTATAATACATGTCTTATGTTAAGTTAATGTGAAGTTAAGGCATGTACTACTATTATAAATTCTCGTCATAAAATCAATGAGGACCCTACATTTGGGTGGTATTGGGTCAAGGGGTGGCAATGGGTTTGTCTACCTTAGGGTGATCTATAGACTAAGCATCTTCTTTTTTAGAAAAGCCAATAATATCATAATGAGGGAATTTGGAATACTATTCAATTGAAAATGTACTCAATTACCTTCAACAACAAAAAATGGATGAATTTTTTTTCCATTCTATAGTCTTAGATGAAGTCATCCATCAAACACTTAGTGTGTGAAAGCAACATTATAGGGTTAAAAGGATGGTGTTCCCGTGGCCGCATAATTTATGATTGTACAATCAAACTTGAAAGTCCCTCATTCCGGATCCTCTATTTACAAGTGAAATTTTTATGGTTTATTTTTTAGAGATGAAATCCCATGTTTGATATTTGTCATAAAACTTTCAATTTTTTTGGTGAAAATTTCAAATTACCATGAATTTTTGAAGAAGAAATGAAGAAAATTCATATCCAATATAAATCATGTTAAAAAAATCTAAAATTTTCAGAATAGAAGTACTTAATACTGAAGAACATTTTAGTGTAAAGAAAATTTTCATGTCACTCCATATTTAGAAATGTGGTTACAAATCTCCAACTTCAAACTTAACTAAAATGCTTATTTTAAAATAATTTTCAAAATTTTCAAGTGAAGTAGAAATTGCACTTTTAGAAGCTTCATTTTATTAGTCTTGCTCAAAAGCAAACAAAATGGTTTTGAATGTCAAAATCATTTTTTAATACCTAATGACCCTAAGGGGGTATACTTTCAAAATGGGCCAAAACTGCCCAAAACTTAAGCAATTTTTTTTCTCATTTTTTCTTGATATTAGATATAATTTAACTATAGGATCTTAAACGTTACATTGAGAATGAGAACTTCAAAAAAATTTAGATTATTTGACCACACGATTTAGGAAAGATTTAAGTTTAAAGTTTTATTTGGGTCAATGGATATATAGGGCAATGCACTTTGAAGGAGCATATCTTTTTGAGAATATTCTGAAATGATACTTTTTTGTGCTTAGTGAAAGATACAAGAATTGAAAATATACATGTAAAGTTTTACAACATATCAAGTATTTTTCAATTCATAGTGAAGCTTGCAATGCACAGTGGTTACTGAAATGAGAGTAGTGTTTGTATAAAAAAAAAGAATGGGACACTTGTCTCCTCCTTGAATTCTTTGGATCTGCCCTTTTCGAGTTGGATTTGACCTTTTGGAGGTGGGCAAGAATCACATTGTAAGTTGGCTAACTTTTTAGTCTATGCCCAAACCAAACCCAAGAAGATGAACTACACTATCCAAGGGTCTGATTTGGCATAAAATGACTAGTTCACTATGTTCCACCAAGTAAGCATGGCAAGAGGATTACCTATAGAATCATCTATTGGTTTTCCTACATTCATTGAATTTACTAACCTTCCTTTCCTTTGGCAATTGAAGTTACCAAGTTCAATTTGGAATTTAATGACAATCATAGTTAATCCTTCTGTTGTCCAACATCTATTTTGTGCATAATGAAATAGCAAAAAATGGATGATTCAAAGGCAATGTTTGGTCCAATTAATTTCTCATTCATCCTAAATAACAATTGAATATCATTAAAAGTCTACCTTTCATAATGACCAATTTGATGAAATTAAAGAAAATGAAGTATCTAAACAAAGATATAAGTAAAATTGTACAAAAATTCAAAAAAATTTAATTGTTATAGAATGAAAGCTCAAAAGGATAAGACTTGTCACTAAGGTACTTTGCATGCTAAGAATAATCCCTTTCTTGAACCAATAGGTGCATTCTTCATTTGCACACAAGTGGTCATTCATCAACCACTTGTTTTTTTCAACGTCCTTCCGAGGTTAAGGCTTCCAACTATTCACCAATCCCATTATACTCAAAACTCATAATTATGACCCTCTCTACATTCTAGAACAATATTTGTGAAGAATCACTCCTTAGTTCATTGTTAGTTGGTGCCCTTGGGAAAATAACCGGTTGTAGTGTGAAAATAGTAGATTCAAAACTAGACAAAAAATGAGAAGGGACTAGCAACTAACTAGTGTACAAAACTGAAAGGTGGATATGTAGTTGTTGTTTTCATGAAATTGTTAGATTTTAGCCACTTACCATTTTGAATTGCAGTCACTAATACCTTGGTTGTTGGAGGTAGGTATGTTGAGCCTTGGTCAAAGTGAGTATCGTTTTAGGGTTGGACATTGATGGGCTTGGAGTGCTTGGATAGGGTGGGGGGATATCGCTTTAGGATTTCTCATGGATTTATGGCATCCAAACCCTACGCCATTGTCTATATCTGCATGAACCCTATTTACATGCATTAGAGGCAAATTGGATTGAGTTCTTGGGGTGTTGTATAGTTGAATATTCTTTGTAGTAGTATGCACAAAGAAAATTGATAGGAAGGAAATTATTACCTCCGTTGGTGAATTCTACAACTTGTGAGCGAACATTCTTTACTTTCAAGTTGCAAGGGTCTATTGAGTGGATGGAGAGGACATTTGGAGACTTGCAGGCTTCCATCAATTGAAGCTCATTGCTAAAACTGAAGTACCCTAACCTACTAATCCTTGCAGAAATAGAATTGTACAAATGCATGAGCACTACTACTTGTGAATAATTCCATAAAGATTAAGAATTAGAATCACATGAAAAATTTGAATTTTGAAAGTGTCATTCAAATCTCTATGGAAGGACTAAGGTCATATTCATTAATTTGAGACTTTTCACAGTCTCATTTTTATCCTCGACTCGAAAATAAATTGCTTTATTTCTTTACTAGTATTTTTTTATAAATAAGTAACGACACCAACTTTTAGAATTTCATTATAGGATCACTATTTAAGCATTATTTATTTTTGGTTTCAATTACTATAATTTTAAATGAATTTTTCAATAACTAGCATTCTATCTCAAAATTTGTGAAAAGTCTCAATATAATGAATATGGCCTTGGCTAGAGAAAAAGTTTGACTCTACACTTGTAGATGTCATTTTGTTGTGGAAGAATGGCACAAAGTTTTGGTATTTGTTTACAAATTCAAAGAAGTACCTTGCAAGGGCAACTGTAAAAATGTACTTGAAGAAGGTGAAAATCTTGAATTTTAAACTCTTTTGATGTTTTGCAACCTTCTCTAAACCACTCTCAACTCAATCTCAGAGAAGTTGGGGGAACCTTGGCGAGACCCTCGGCCTTCAATTGGTCAAGGGCCATGCTAAGTTCAAATCATGTTGAGAATATAATAAATGTGGAGTTCAATATGAAAACTGGCATATCTTTGAAAGAGGAGGATTATAGCCTCACAAATTTTAAGTTGAAGGAAAGTGTCTATTGAAAATTTGATACTATGGTAGAACCACCCATTCTTGACTAGGAGCCATACCCAACTTGTATGGTGTAGTTATTTTGAAACAAAGCTTGGAATGAGTTATTTCCTCCTTTTTAAGGTTGGGACTAGCAAAGTCATGACACATGTCCCAAAGTAGTGAGCAAGAAAATATGAAGTATCAAGATGATCACCCATTTCCAACCACTTAAGCAATTCATCCTATTTGTGCCATGGGGAAGGTTGAGGAAAAAATTTCCCCATGTAGAGAAATAGATTTTAAAAGGATTTCATAATTTTTTACATTTTTTTTCTAAAAAAACATTATGATGAATTTTTTTCATAAAGATTATGTTTGTACCATTCATGATATGTAGGCAAACCTATTTCCAACCATAGGCTGGTTAGAAAACAGAAGTATTTGATTATTGTAGCTTTCTATGTACATATTGTGATCATTGTATGCTTTCAATATTCACCTCCCGGACATTTATGTTGCTTCTACTATTCCTGCCTGTCACCTATACCATAGTTGATTAGAACCACAACTGATCATAAATTTAGCAGGCTAACCTACGAGAATGGGAGATTGGTCGGAAATGGAATCTCCTTTAATGGGTGGGAAAGTAGTTCTTGAATCAGAATCATAAGTTAGAGTCTAGACATTGACTATGGGTCTTGAGCACTTTTGGGCTCCCAAAATTTATAGTAATTTCAGTTCTAAAAATAAGATTACCAAAAAATCTGCAATCTCTGTGATTTCTATCTTTCTACATTCTATATGGCTGAAAATTTACACTACCTTATACTACAAAACATGCACCAAATCGCTGATCAACTATGGGTGGCTCTATCATAGAGGAAATGAACCGGGAGATTAGGATAAGGAGAGGATGCAACCGGTGCCCTTGGAAAAAAAAACTGTTTCATATAAAGAGGAGGCAAATTACCGCGGCAGCTCCAAAAAATTCCCAAATGCTGTTCTAGAACATGTTGCACACTTATGACAATATCATTGCATGTAACACACTTGTCACACGTTCCAAGTATGACATCATGAAAAAAGTGGGGATCCAAGGTGCTCAAATTGCTAGCACCAGATTTCATAAAATGTGGTTGACTGGCAAAAGAAAAAGAATTCTAGAAAGCATAATTACTGAACAATTCGCAGGCACATAACATTGTCATGATCAATCATTCAACTCCGTGGGTTTCGCTCACAAAATTGAATAGATACAGGTTTCACTACTGGAAAATGGAATATATTGAAAACCTTTTTATTATGCGTAGCACTACAGGTGAACCATACAAGTACATGCCGCCGTCTCAACACAGGAAAAGAAAAGAAAAACTCTTCAGCTCAATATTTACACACAAAGGAAAACTCCTTCGCCTATGCAAGCAATTTATAACCATTATACGCTTCTTCATTCATTATACAAGCTTGGGCACATCTATACGAATACAAGTCTCGACTTGCCCAAGATGTCATGAGGTCGGATTTTAAGAAATCTTTAAAGCTGCAAGTCAGCTTAGAGATCAAGTAACCGCGCCAACACAGGATAGACGGTTGTAGGATTTAACCCGCACGATGCCCACCAAGCTGAGCCTCCAGCTCTTCCCGTCGCCTATGCACTTCCTGGTAAGAATCAGAAGAAGAGGCAATTTAATTTATAACGTGGGAGACGGTCATAAAAAATCTAAGAGTATGGATAGCATTTTTGAGGAACTGTCTCAACATCCTTGGAATAAGAATTCAGATTCTATTTGTGCACAATCTAGAGCTCATCTCAGGTGGGAGGTTCCAAAAGCTGTAGGAGGAAACAATTGCATTTAGGGCCACGCATGCTCTCAACACTGAAGTTTTCAGTCGTTTTCTTTGGTTGCCAGATATGGTGAAGGGTGAATGTTACGAGTACAATGTCAAGCAGTCAAAAAAACTGAACATTACCTCAAGGTCTTTTTCAGCTTGTTCCCTCCAATCTGCTTTGTGCAGGCGATTTCGTTTTAATTTGCCCAGACACAATAATCCCTGCCAAAGAACGTATGGACTGTAAGATAATGATACAACACTAGCAATATTATGCGTTCATTCTGAATGCAAGAAACTAAATCAGTAGCACGGCGAGCCTCCACTATTCAAGACATGCACAAATCTTGAGGAATGCAAATCAATAGAAGTCATAAGCACAACCGGTAACTTACAGCCACAATATAAATAATCCCGCATGCCAATAGCCACCAGCTGGCTACATCGTGCAACAAACCTTCTGCCTTTGTCTCCCCGCTTGCACGGGCCAAAACCTTGGTCAGAGATGCCACACTGTGCCCAACAACAATGCGTCAGCCTTCATCTTGGTTGGCAAGGAAATGAAACATGCTGATTAGCTTTCCCATGAGGTTTTATGATAAAGCACTAGTAGAATTAAGGATGGAGAGCACGCAGGTCAGACCAATGGACAAAAGCAGTGAACCCTCTGATAGTGCTAGGAGCAGGAGCAAGAAACATGGGCGAGATATGAAAAAACTTACAAGACCTGGAGAAGTCCGCGACCTACCCAGTAATCCAACACCTGAAACAGTTCATTTGTACTAAGTGAAGTCCACAAGAACTTTATTTTATTTTTAAACTTGTAATCTAAGAGCAATCAAAGATTCACAATAGAAACTGAAAAATCTCAAGAAGAGCATGGAACATTCTTCCAAAGAGTTTGGCGAAGTGCTCTTGTTTCTAATGACATAACTTCAAAACAAAGCTCCAGAATGTTTAGAGACAACCATCAATGAGCGACGGTCAGTGGAAATAACCAAACATAGATTACCCATGGAATTGCTTGCTCACAACAAAAATACCAGATAACGTATTGCACAACCACGAACCAACTCATGCTCGGCGATTTCACTGTTAAGAAAACTGCTGTACCTTCCAGAATCTAATGATAGGCCCCCACTCTGTCTCGGCGACAACCACCACGAGAGCAAATGCAACCGCGAAGAAGTGCAAGACGCCAACAAATATCTGCCATGTGCAAACACTCACACATCAGTAAGCAAACTCACCCCAGATTCCTCTGCTTAATCTGATTAATGACTGAAATTAATTACCTCAAAACCTACATCCTCATTGTGCTACAAAACATAGGAGATTCTCTTGAGTATCATAGCCTAATTGCTCTGACTAAAGAGAAAAATAGATAATAATAAACAATTCAATCACTTTATCATACTTCAAGACTGATGAATAGAACGATATTCTCAGCAGCACAACTAAGGGTCAATTTGCACAGGTCGAAGGGGATGAGATCACAAGCACAAACATATCAACTGTATTTATGAGACCTTGTGAGACATTTGAGGTAGCAAGTGTCCAATCCACCTTAATGACGTAGCTTGAAACCTTGTTAAGGGAGCCGACCCCTTACTAATCACAGACCCAGTCTGGCAACATAGGGTGGAGTAATTTCAATCAGCATGTGATTAGCAACAATTAATGCTGGCACAGTTCCCGGGCAGTTGTGGTGCATTATAATTGGCTACAAGACTCTCAAATTTGGACCCAGCCCTTCTTGGATTTTGCAACCAGCCCTTGATCGAAAAGAGGAAGGTCTGTATGGCCAATATGGGTAGAACAGAATCTTCAGCTTAAAAATTCGTAGTAATTATTTTGTGAGGAAAATAAATCTGAAAAATTATGGAAACCTGATGAACTCTATTTCTGCTCATGGGAAAATTTCCCCACTGTTGAAACCTCCCTTGCAGTATGTGTATCTGCTTAAGTGGTCAGAAATGGGTCGGCTCCCTTATCTCAAACGTTCTTAGTAGAAGCCATGTAAGTGCCACATGACGTAAAGCCATGTTCACTCTCGTTACTCGGACTAGTGTAACGTCGTCATAGAACAAAACAGGATGACACAACTAAAAAATGATTTGTGTACCAATTATCGTGAAGTATTTCTTGGTATACCAAACCTGATGATTCGACCTGTGCAATCTAAAGTAGCCCTAAGCAGTCCACACAAGGCAGTGTATCAAAACGAGAGGGTGGGGATGTGGGGACATACACTGACGCGATAATCAAACCCGTGGTAGTCGATAGATCGCAGCAAAGAGATGAGATTGACCACGAGACAGAGCAAACCCCCCACCGCGGTCACGATGCTCAGAATTGCGCATACATACAGGAGTGAGTCCTGATGCGCAGTGCGAGGCCCATCCTGCGACGGCGCAGCAGGCGCCTCGGCCTCGTTGGGCAACAGCGGCGCCTCCAAGTCCCCTCCTTCTTGGGGAGGAGATGGCTCCTCGCCGGGCTCTCGCGAGCTGGGCACTTCTTCCTTGTGTTCCATCACTCTGACAATCAATCAAGAAAAACCCTGTCGAGAACTTGGAAATCAAATCCGAGGGAAAAACTCAGCCTCTAGGACCCAATCGGCAGCACGAGGAGACAGACGAAGGAAGTGATCGAGCAGTAAGCTTAACGAAAAGACAGAATCACAGAAGTTGTGGGCTGGCATGCCCAGGATGCCTTTACACGTGTCTTCATGACTCGACAACGCCAGCTGGTAACGCCCCTACAGCGTCCACGTGGAAGAGGCAGACGGAACAAGTCACGTTTCCCAAGTGGACTAGTCAGCAGCGGGTCATATACGTTACCCAAAGCAGTCGATGAGCATCTTCAGAAACCGTGCTCCTCCGGTGCACTTCAAATCTCGTTCAATTTGTAGCAAAATGAACCAAAACATAAAGTCATGATGCAGAAGTGCCGTGTCAAGTCAACAATTCTCATTCTCTTCAATTTCAGCAAGTTAAGTTCCTATTCACTGCTTGTAAAACAATAGATGTAATATTGTCTTTGGTGTGAAAATGCGCCACCTTCATTAGAGGCTGTAAGGTGGACCGCTTGTAAAACAATAGATGTAATATTGTCTTTGGTGTGAAAATGCGCCACCTTCGTTAGAGGCTGTAAGGTGGGTACACCCAAAATCACATCCTGCCTAAAACTGCCATCATCGTCACTCCGTGTACATCTCCAAAATCAATATGTAAGTATGTTGAAGAAACGATTTGAGAACATCTCCCCCAAAATACAGACCCTTCATAATTTTGCATACGGTATCCAAATGTTGCTTTCTTAGGTGCGCTGGGTGCGCTGGAACCTCCTTGCACTTGCCAATAAGAAAATATGAAATTTTGACCAGTCTCACAAAAGTAAGTCTAGCAATAGTAACTAGGCACAGTAGCAAAAAGTGGCGGTTTGGGAGGCACCACCATAAAAGGAATTCAGATTAGGTCCTACCAACAAGCAGTAGCAGTCACTTGTGACTTGGACAGCATGATACAAACAGAGAGACAAAATATAACACTTATAAAACCGTGTAATGCAGAAATCTGTTGGTCACACAGGGGTTTGTGTGCACCTCAGTTGTAGCCACACCAAATCCAGACTACTGGAATCATAAGGCGAGATTTCCAATCCAGATACCCTATCTAATGGGGAGACTTGACATTGTCGGTCAAGCAGGATACTGGCAAAAATTAATGAAAGAATGTCTTAGCAAATTTCTGTTGGCTAACAATAGGGTAGTATTAACGTATTGACTTGAAGGGACTTCGTTCACATTGGCAGCAGGTCCTTCAGGTTCGGAGATAGCCTCATCCAAATTCCAGCTTCAGCTTTCAAGGAAAAATACCGCTCACCCGGTAGCAGGCTGCAATCCTCTCGATAGCAATCAGGTATGCAGCTGTTCGAAAGTTACATTTCTGCATGGTTACGGCCAAGGCACATTAGGAAAGCGTTGCGAAATTTGACGATGGGAGTGATAGGACTGATGAATTGGTGAAGGAGTACCGTGAGGACTGACAAGAAATATTACATTTCAGCAACTAAAATGTAGAGAGAAACTAAACGCTCTTACCCTCTCTTCAGCTGTTCGTTTCACATTCTCCCAACTGATCAACATGGTCTCCTCAAGACCCGACCAGACGAAATCAACCTCCGTATTCCTGCGGTAGACAACAGAAGCTGCTTCTAATCAGCTGCTTGATAATAAGACCATTCATAAAGTTAGTAGTCAAACATGGTAGATCATGGCACTCGATTGCATACACTTCCTTGACATAATTTCAAAGCTCGAATCTGAGAGTGATACGTACCCCTTCACGACTTGGCTGCGAATTTCAGCGGATATCCTATGACCATTTCCAAACTCATTCTCAAGAGCATCAATAAGTACAGTTTTCCCTCTCTCTTCCATCCGTCGGCTCATGCGTCCAAAATGAATGTGGTTTAGGTTCTTCAGCCATTCGAAGTATGAGACCGTCACACCGCCCTGTCCAAACAAGATACCGTTTTAATCCTCTTCAAGGTAGAAATTGTTGCCAAATTCCAGCGTGGCTCCGCAATCGAGTCGATGAATGCGAAGGCATGAATACATATTCAGTTAACTCTCACTTATTGCATAATTTTTAGAAAATCCTCTACGCACTCCCCATGCTCCGGGTCACTCGTTTATAAATAGTACGGAGTACCAGCTAATCTTCAGTAAAAAAGGGATGAGAAGCTTACAGCGTTGAGCAATAAGTCAGGTAAGATGACAACGTCATTGTCTTCCAATATCGTCTCTGCCAATGGAGTTACAGGTCCATTTGCAGCCTCTGCCACAATCTTTGCCTGAAATTCATAGCAGAAAAAGTACTTTAAGGTCATATCATATCACATAGGGTTAGCAAATCTGCCAAGATTGCAATTGTCTTATAGAACGAGAAAGGGATATTATTTGAATTAGAAAACAAATAGTCAATTATACCTTAATATTTCCAGCATTTCCAGAGTGGATCTGACTTTCTAGCGCAGCAGGTATCAACACATCACAGGGAAGTTCCAGAATGCTTGGGGCAAATTTCACCTGCAAATACGCAAGAGTAAATGAGATGGTCCTGTTCCACCCTGCTCAGACTCAACAAGAACAGACTAAGTGCGATTGCAAAACTGATCTACTAGAAGACCAGCCACCGTAGAACTACAATCTGATAAGGCAAGAGAAATACGTACTGTCTTGGCCCCAGGAAACCCAGTGATTGTGCCCTTCTTCTTGTGGTAAGCCTTCAATGTGGGGATATCAATGCCATCTGCGGACTCGCTCACCAAACCTCCATCCACTTCAGCGATTGCAATGATTTTCCCACCGGCACCATATAAGCTCTAGAAGGCAGAAGAAAAATGTCAGTCATTCAGAGTTTCCTCCTCAAGAATTTCGCTAATAACCCCGACTTTCATGCCCCAGCTCTTTGTTTTCATACCGAATCGATTGCAGATAATCAAGTAAAGCTGGACAGCAAAAGCGAGTGTTGTCCAATGATACAAAAACTCACTTCGATTGTGTGACGGCCGACATTCCCGAAACCCTGGACGATAAACGTCTTCCCCTTTATGCCAGTCGTCAAGCCCAACTTGGACACCAAATCCTGCGATCGTAGAAGGGCAGTAAGTTTAGTGACCCATCGGACACAAGATTTTAAATCAATTCATACCTATCGCTCGTGCACATACCGTAACTTTTGCATGGTGTCATTTCAACCAGCCCATGCGTGCTTAGTGACGAGAAAAAACATTGAAATTCTGCAGTAATAGAAGTATAAGCTGTAAGTTAGCTGCCGAATCACCTCATCGTTGAGGAACTCTCGCAAACAGAAGAAGACACCAAGCCCTGTTGCCTCTTGCCTTCCGTCGATACCCCCCTCTTCCAAAGGTTTTCCTGTTACACATGCTGAGCCATTGATATCGTTTGGCTGAAGGTGCTCAAAGGTATCTTTGATCCATGCCATTTCTTGCGGACCAGTTCCGTAATCAGGAGCTGGCACATCCTGCACAGAAAGAACCCAACTGCATATATCAGTAGTCTAGTCTTTCTTTCAGCACGGATATACAGATGTAACACCCGAGACTACTTTGAGATCCCACGATTCTATTTTGGAAATCATTGAAGTTCAATCAAAAAGTCCAACCGAAACTAGGAGCAGCTGAAAAAGCAGGTTCGTGCTTCAAATGGCTTACGATGGATGGGCCGATGAAGTTCTTCCTCACGAGTTCGCTGGTGTACCGCCTTATGATCGCTTCCTTCTCATTCGCAGAATACTTCGTAGGGTCTGCAGGATACAAGGAACCCTCTCAGAAGACACAATAATGATTTTTTTTATCACTTCGAAGCCCCTAATGACGAACTGAAACTACTTGATGCCTTTATCTTCCAGTTTCAATCACACAGATAGATAACACTGGAACCTTCATGGGCAATTCCGACGTCTGTATATAAAGTTTTAGGGTTACGATCAGCTCATTGTTGGCAGCTTCATGTCGAACTTGTGCTTACCTATTTTGATACCACCTTTTGCTCCCCCAAAGGGCACATCAACTACAGCGCATTTGAATGTCATCAGAGCTGCTAGAGCCATTGTCTCATCAGCATCAACGTTCGGGGCCATTCGAATTCCTCCCTTCACTGCAAGGTGCGAGAGGGGTGTACAGTGATCCATAAGAATTTTGCTATAACCTCAACAGGACTTTTTTCAACACAAACAACCGAATGATGGAACAGGACAACGCACTCTGATGTGAGAAGGGCATATTTCTTGGTTTCAATACTAACCAGGAAGACGATGATGAGAGTGCTGTGCTCGATAAGCCTCAATAAGCTCCACAGTGCCATTTGCACATTTCAGGGGAAACTGCACTTTCAGAATGTTGTTGCAAGCCTGATCACACCAATCAAGCTGTACTAATGAGAAACAGCGTATCATATTCTTCCAAATCCGGAAGAAAATGAAAATTTACTATTGTTTGCGATGTCCAGGAGATCGCAATCTACACCAGTTCAGAAAAACAACTTCAAATAATTTTCACTCTCGCTTCGTCGCTTCGCAGATTGGGAGTTGTTTTCCTGAACTAATGAAAAGATTCGAGAATGATCAACCTACCTTGATTTGGGCAAGAATATCTGGGGTGGTCGAGGCAATGGCTGCAGCTTTATCAAAGTAAATATCCACGGACTCCAAGAATGTTGGATCACCTGCACAAAATCAACTAAATGTCATAACAAGCTTTCAAGTTTCACCAATTGCATAAGTTTTATCATTGATCGCCCGCTTGCTGCACAACAGACTCGGGCAACTTCAGTAACCGCTAGAATTGAAAACCCTAGGAAAACCAAAAGCGCGCTCTTCTGAGACCGAAAAGCGTATTTCAATGGTTCTGATTAACTAAATCAAGGATTATGAAAAATTAAATAAACCGATTTATTCCATTCTCCGATTAGTAGTTCAGAAATAATTCTAATGTCTTTGAACGATTTTTAATCTTTGCAAGTGCACTTACAGCTGAAGAACAGAGTCCTGGATAACAGAATCGGAAAAGAAGCAGCCAAATCAAAAACGAAAATATAAAATGGAATTAATAGAATATTTCGTTCTGGTATCCCTGGAAGTAATCTCTGACTAGAAATCGAGTAAAAAGTTTTGGATAAAAAAGTTGAATGGATTGGAGAATAAATCCTGTACCATGTGCGACAACGTTGCCATGGCCAGCAGGCGTAGTAATGATCTTAGTAACAGTCGTCGTGGTCGCGGCGGCAGTCGAGTAGAGACCAGATACACCCGAAACTGCGCACAGACGCGCAAACGAACCGGCCACGGAGGGGCCTCTCTTCATCATGCGTAATGCCATCGCCATTGTCGCAAAGAAAGTACCTGATCTTCGAGACAAATGGTTGCCTTTTCGCTGCACCAACAGCGAAAACAGAGTCAGTCCAATACTGCTAGTCACTGCGCTACAATTTTTTCAGCAAACAAACATCTCACTCTGTTTCGCAATCAGATACAAAGATAGAGTGAACAGAACTCCTTCTCCCTTTCAACTCGCAAAATTCTTTTTAAGAAGATTGACCATATCCTAATTAATCAGCACAGCCTTTCAAGGCAAAGAAGAGAACTCTTCATTCGAACCAATTGCTAAAGATTACATCCATCGCTAATTCTAACCGCAGCCCGTGCAAAGATCACAATCAACGATAACCCGCGACATTAGTCGACCACAGCAACTCAGCTACGAAAATCGCAGAATTCAAAAAAGACAGAGTGATCGAGAAAATGAACTCACAAGTACAAGAAGTTTACAAATCCCGAAACTACTCTCATACCTGAGACCTACAACCATAATCTCTCCAAAAAATCACTACTCTCGGCAATCCTCACACAATTGAAAAGCGCAGGCGATCGAGACACAGAACTTTCAACTACAAAGAAGATTAAAAAAAAACCTCCTGGAACTACTCTCAAACCTCAGACCTGCAACCAAAATTTTCAACGAGAAATCACTCCTCTAACCTCTCGGCAATCCTCATACAACAGAAAAGCGCACGCGATAGAGAAAATGAACTCACAACTACAAGAATTATAAAATTTCCGAAAATTACTGTCAAACCTCATTGAACAAAACTTCATCTAAAAAACAACAGAGCACCGAAATTAAACATCACAGCGAGGGAATCAATCATTATCCTAATCTCTCGACAATCCTCACACAATGAACTCACAACTCTTTTTGGAAAAAATCAGAAACTACTCTCGCACCGCAGACTTACAACTAATCAATCACAACTAAAAGCAATCCCGGCAATGCTCACGCAACAGAGCAATCGCAGGCAAAAATGAACTTCCAAATACAAGAAGTAATACAAAGATCCCGAACTACTGAACTCTCAACCAAAATTTCATCGAAAACTCAGAGTATGAATCAATCCTTCCTCTAACCTCTCATCAATGAATGCCTGTCACAGGCGATTGAACTTACGATTACAGGAAGAGTGAAATTCCAGCAACAAGAATCGAATTGCTGGCAATGGCAGCGCAGAGAAAGTCCGAAACTCGGGCAAATGCTCCTGTGCCAATGGAAGGGACGGTTGCGACGGCGGAATAAGTAGAGGAGCGAGGTAGGGCCAGTGGAGAAGAAGCCGCGGAGCGTGGGAAGGACATGTTAACTTGGTGAATGCCTGATATCAATCAAATGAACTTACTCCACGCCAGGCAGCAATTGTGGTGCAAAATCGCATAAAGATCACGAGCGGCATGCAGCAATTCGGGAAAACAGAGAAAATATGACACGATTATATGGAATGGAATGGCCACAAGAAGAATGAAGGCGGAGAGTGACGCTGTGATCGAAGACGCGAGACTCGGCTGCGCAGGGCCTGCGTTACTCGCGTTTAAATATCACGCCCGAAAGTTTCATCCGTCTGCGGGGACGTTCATCCAGTTCGGTGCACGGTGAAGGCGGCTGCCAGTGCTGTCTGGTTTCAACGTTTCGGCCAATTCTTTGTACGCAGCTCCCCGTTTCGGTCGCCGTCGGACTACGGTACGTTATCTAGGCCTATTCAGCAAACCTACTGTTCCTGACTCCTTGTTGGACTGGGCAGCTTGCCCCCCAAAAGGGCGATTTCACTGCATCCACCCCGGTTTGTTTGTTTTTATTTTTTTTATTTTTTGAGAGAAAGAAAATTTAGTATTTCTCAAAAAAGGTTTTGGCATTTTCCAATATGTCTCCATAAAAAAAAAAATTTTAAAGATTGAGTCATCTAGACCTTTTTTAATGTCAACTTCTCTAACATCAAATTCTTTGTTTATTTATCAAAACATGTAGTTGGCACCACTCTTATTGACACACTCCAATTGACACTCTCTATTGTATATACACTATTTAAAAAAATCCTTTGACTTCTTATTTCCAACTCTTAGAGCAACTCTATTGCATCAATGTAGAAAGGAATGTAAAATGGTTTTAACATAGTGATGTCACAGGACAATTGTTGTTCTGTCTCCATTTCTTCTAGAAATGTTGTAGTGCAATCCATGCTTCACCCCTCAACAACGCTTTATCTAACTTGTTCATATCATCAATGATGTTATAAAAGAGAATGATTCCTCCATAGTCAAAGGTTGACTCATTTCATGAGCTCTTTTGTCGGCAGAGCATTGTAGTGTTGCCTAGGAAAACCAGAAAACCTTTAGTGATGATGGAGTGGAACCCAAACTCACCGCCTTCCCACAATAATTCCGGTCACACTTGTGTTCAAGTGTACGGTGGAGGTGTTCTTACACATAGAGTGTGTTGCTTAGATAGTGAATTTACCAATGACAAGTCAAATGTAGAGAAAAAAAATGATATTTGGAGGATCTATACTTGACCCCATAGGATAGAGGCCTTGGAGAATATTTGAAAGAATCCATAGTACATTTCATCCAACTTGGCAATGTATCAAACCCTCTTAATGCAAGGGTGCAAATGCTTTAACCCAGAAAGGACGCCATGGACGTTTAGTGTCCGATGAATGACAAGGCATTCTCCTCTATAGGACAGAAATTCAACTATTCATCCTTGAAACTAGTGGTGGAAAGTGGAGATCTTCTATAGTACTTTGACTTCAAATAAGTTCTTTTGATTCTTTTTTAATACCAATTATTCCCATGGTTTCAGTAATGATGATTTCCACAAGGACCCCCCGAGCCCTTCCAAGGTTAACATTCTTGAACATAGTACTCTTCATTTGCTAAAATTTAGAATCTATTTTCACTCAAAGATATTTTTTTTCTTCCATTCCAAAGTCCCTATTCATAAAGTATTAATAATTTTGAGTATTACTTAATATTGATTCAATAATTTCAGTGATTTTCAATTAATTGATGAACATATACTAAAATGACATTGTAAAATTTTTGAAATAATATCAAATTAATGTACAATCCATGAATATTTGATATTTAACCCCTAGAGCACTTAACTATGTTTTTTTGGCAACATAGCAATTTTAGGGAGCTCACTACTAGCGGAATTTTTTCCCTTTGAAACTTTCATACAACATTTGTTCGAGTAGTAGCTTTAAGGTACGACAATTTTCATAACTTTTGACTACATAGTTAAAAAGTCATTGTATGATATGTAATTTTCATTGTTTAGCGGGTAGCCTAGGTAGTTCAAAATTTATTTTTTTAAATCATTTTTTAAGAAATAAAATTTTGAAATTTATTTTATAGATTTATATATACATAGAAAGATTTGAATCATTCCAATTTGATCAGTGGGATGAAAGTTATGAAGAGTTTTAGTTTGCACATAGTTATGGCTACTCTACTCTAAAATAAACTTTGAAGCCCTTTATTTAACTTAAATTTTCAATATTTTTGGAAAAAAAAAAATTAAAATCATAAGGGGTGGATTTTTTATTACTACAATATAACCATTGGGATTGGCATTTTTCAATTCCATGACAAAATTCTTAACAATTTATTATTTTGCATCATTCTCTACTTCTTTCTACTTATTATTATTTTCCTATATGCTATACAATTTCAAATGATTTAAATTTTTCCAAGCATATAGCCAACTTGCCTTGAAGAATGAATCTAAAGAAGCACCTCCATCTTGGACATTTTTTTCACACATATGTGACCTTCCAAAGTGTAGCTGCCCAAATTTTTCCAAGCCCAAAAAAATGATTTTTGTCAATTCAAACAATAATTTCTTACAATCTACATGGTGGAAATTTCTTTAAAAAAATTCCACATCTTCTCAAACCAATTTACTAAAAGATCTTACGGTTAGATATGTCCAAAAATGTATTTTTCCTAAAATTTGATACTTGAACTAGAAATAGCAGTTTTGAAATTTGGAGTGTTTTGGGTGAAAATATAGTCAAAACTCCATAGGGGTTGAAGAACCATCTATACCCAGGAGTCAAAGGAGGGTCAAGGGGAATTGACCCCCTCGCTTGTCCCCCCAAAGTCATTCCAGGGATGCATGTAATAAAAAAGACCCCCTATTTCATGCCTTAATTAATTTATCTTCTTCACCTCTCCCAGCTAATTTGGGGCCTCTGATTGCAAATCTGAATTCAGAATTTGCAAATTTTATCAGGCATGTCAAATAAAAAAAATCCAGCGTTTTCCCTCGGGGACGAGCAACGGGGTCCGAACTCAGTTCACCCTGGCCCCATAGGAGCTGCTGCTACAATCATATAGGGTGGGGGTTCCCTCTAGTCAGCAGCATTATTACGTGGATTATTTTCCTTTCGTCAGCATCGGAAGTTCCACCATGATCAGCCTGCAAACCCCCAACCAAACATTTGGCGAATTTACAACAAAAGGTTTGGCAAAACAGATGCAGTGATGGGAAACATCCAATCACGTGAGTTTACTTTTCTCCACTTGCCTGAGAATAATTCTTTTTTTTTCTTTTTGGAAAGACTGACAGTGTGAACCCGAAGGGAAAAATAAAATAAAGAAATGAAAATTGATCCGGCTCTCTCAGACGACTCAGCCTGGGTAGCAGGTTTAAGGGAGAGAATAACTGAAGTTAACTTACATAACTTTCGGAAATAAAATTTTCACTTCATTGCGACTGAGAGTAAAATTCCAAAGTCCAAACACAGAACACCCAGACTGCAGTCAAAAACTCCACAGGAAGATTGACCACATAGGTTAACTCCTAAAAGGATCAAGTGTAAGGACCAAGTGTCTGTTCAACGTATGCAAGAAATCTCAGGTAGGTTCCTATGAAGTCATATTTGGTCAGATGTACATGAAAATTTGTACATGATGTAAAATTGTATACCCCCTTCCTGAAAATCTAATTATTTTTCTAATCGGGTGCCCGAATCAAAAGTTATGCTGCCCTAAACTTTGTGGGCAGCTCGGGCAACTTTGGGCAGCATGTGCAAAACTCTTCCTATGATTTTTGAAATTTCACGGGTGTGAAGCTTAAATGATACAAGATGCAAATGTCAAAAAAAATAACCATGTTTAGTGTAAGAATCTCATTCTAGAAGGAGTTAAAGTTTGCAAGCCCTGTCAGGCAAGGAAAAAAACTTTTTCACCTAACTTCAAATGTTATAATTTTTCAATCCATAAGGTCAAAGTTTCTAAAAAAATTCCACTTTCTCTCAAAGAAGTCTAGTACAAATTTGTATGGTTGAATTTTGAAAAAAAACACTTTTTTTTCATTTTTTTCTTGCTGCCCTAAGAAGTGGCAGTTTTTGACAATTTCTGTCAGAAATGTGCCTCAGTTCTTTTGGGATTAAGTTAAGTTACTCACCAATTTGTTTCAAGCATTGATTGGTAGACGGTATGAATAAGTTCTAAATTATCAAAGCAGTGTCTCTTGGTGTACCCCAAACCCATACTAGGTTGTTATGGATGGACTCTCATATTTTGACTATATTCAACTTGTGTTATGGTATGTTTGTACTTGGTGTTAAAAAGTGTTGTTACCGAGGGCCTCAAGAATGAATTTAGACCTACTTCTCGACTAGATTCATGTTGCAAACATCACCCCTACCACCAAGTGAAAACATCCCATAAGAAATTGTATCTAGATGATTGTAATGCATTCTAGTCCAAATGTAGGTGTGGCATTTGGGGCAGTGTTATTTATAGGTGCACATGACTTACCTTAACCCTTAAATATTGACACGGACATTTTGTGGCCAATGGATGACAAGGAATTCTCCTGTATAGGACAAAAGTGCAACTATTCACCCTCGAAATTAGGTGTGGAAAGAGAAAATCTTCTATACTAATTTGACCTCCAATAGATATTTTGGGGGTTTTTTGACCCCTAAAGGACCAAGGCTTTGTTTTTGCAAAAAAACACTCAAAACTGCCATTTTTAGAGCAAAGAGTAAAAAGATTTGAAATTTTTATTTGTTTTCATATCTAACCATAGGATCCTACACCTAACTAGTATGAAAATGTGTGGAAAAAATTTCAGAAATTTTGACTACATAGATTGCAAGATATCTGCGTTTAAAGTGAAGAAAACAAGTTTTTCCACACATTGCAGGACTAGGTTATTTGACTTTAACCCTTCTTAACTTTAATTTTTTGCACTACAGAGTTTTGAGCTTTAAATCTTTATGGTGGAGAATTGAGTTGAGAGTCTATGAAAAAAAAGAAAATACAAAAAGAATTAATTTTGATTCTTTAAAAAATTGTTAAGTAGAAGTAGGTACAAAATAGAAGGAAAATCCAAATTATGAATATCTCTAAGATGGAATTAAAATGCACTAATCCCAATGGTGAGATTGTTCTAGAAGTCGAATGAAACAATAAGGACCTTTTCCTTGGAAAAAATTGTAAAAATTGCATTCAGAAATGAATCCTACAAGTTATTTTTTTAGGAAGATGCTATAAGTGCCCAAAAAACAAGATGGTCTATAACTTTTTCATAACAAATCCAAATGGAATGAATCAAAGCTTTACATGTAGACAAAAATACAATCTATAAGGAAAAAAAATAAAAAATAAAAAAATTCAAATTTATGAAATTTTTTTTTGTTGCCCCCTCTCCCTTGTTTTGAGCTTATGTGGGCATAACTTTTGTTCCTAGGCACCAAATGAAAAAAAAATTATATTCCCACAAAGCTAATCAATTTTTCTATATTCATAAAAAGTTTCAAAAAATCAGGACAAAAATTGAGACCGTAGGTACTTGCCTGAAATCTCATTTGTCTCCCGAAGGGACAATGGTCCTTTAGGGGTTAAAGTAGATGATGTCACATGGTTCCAAAAGCCATGATTTCCACGGTCACCAGTCCGTCCTTTAAGGGTTAAACTGGAGGAGCTTTGTTTGCTCCTCTAATCTTCTATGTAAAGGAGCTTTTTGATCAGGAATTTCATGAAGCTCCTTTGAATTAACCCCTAAATGCCCAATGCCTGTTTGGAGCTCCCTGAAATTTGCTCTAAATTGAACAAAAAGTCAACATTTTCATAAGTTGTACCAATTTCTTTCGAATTGTAACCGTACAAATTCAAACTAGACATGTTAGAGATCACATAGGAAAAGAAAACATAACATTATCACTTATAGATTGAAAGATTATAATGTTTGATCATGAGGGTGTAAAAACTGTGAAAAATTTTCAATTCACTTTTTGCATGTCTACTCTAAAAATTTGGTCACTAAAAAAATATGAGATTATAGGGCCTAGCATGCACAACCCTAATCAATTTATGGTTTTTCATAATCTATTCTACAATTTTTTTAAATGAATTTCTAATGTGCTTTTGCCTCCAAGATCTAGTGTATTTGAGGCTAATTTTCAAGAGCCCTCAACACTATGGGAAGTCAAGATTGCAATGGGCATCCTTACACTAAATCTTCAATAGAAAAATCATAATCCTTTATTTTTCAGATCAACTTTTTGATCCTAAAACTAGACTTCAAAAAGAATTCTCCAAAAATATAAACTACTGAAAATAGCAATTTGGTTGGGTTTTAGTTAACTTCAAAGTTTTTGAAACACCAGAATCTGGTGCCTTGGGCATTTAGGGGTTAAAAAGAATTTAAAATCCATGGTCAAATTGAAGAAGTTTTCAAAATTCCAGGAGAGAATTCCTAGAATGAATGGTACCCCACTAACTTATGTTGTTCAGAATTGGTATGCCACTTGAATTATCATCTCAGTCCTTCTTTGATTTTGAGAGAGCACCCCAGCTCATGCCCATGCACAAAACCTTGGGCAATTGGAGCTCGCATAGCCTAAGGAATGAGCACCAAAATTCATGCCCTTCTATGACATAGGTTTGGCAAGTTTTTAATATATGGCAAGAATTTTTGAAACCTTTTTGAAGATGGGGAAACTGATCAGTTTTATGGGAATATATTTTTTATTTCAGTTGGTGTCCTAGAGCAAAAGTTACACCACAATAAACCCACAACTTGTAAGGTTGGGCAATAAAAAAAAAATAATGAAAAGATTCTTTTGATTTATTTCTTACAGATTATAGTTTTGTCTGTGTGGAAAGATTTGATCCATTCCATTTGGATAAGTGGTGTGAAAGTTAAAAAACTTCTTGTTTTGCGGACAATCTTAGTAAATTCTTGAGAAAAGAATGAATTGGATCCATTTACATAATTGATTTTAACAATTTAAAAAAATATATTGCACTTGATTTCATTTTCTCTTTAAAAAAATCTAGTAGTTGAAATTAGTGTGCTTCAATTCCATCTTAGAGATATGAACAATTTTGTTTTTTCCTTCTATCTAATACCTACTTTAGCTTCATAATTTTTGGAAGAATAAAAATTAGTTTTTCTTTTTGTTTGTTTTTAAATTCCCAAATTCTCAACTTAATTCTTCAACATAAAAAACTTAACTTCACACTTTGTAGTACAAAAATTAATTAATTAATTAAAAGGATTCAAAGCCTCATAATGATGTCAGACTGGGAGCAAAAAAATTCATTTTCTTCACTTTCAACGCTTCTCTCTTGTAATCAATATGGTTAGAGTTTCTAAAATTTCTTCCTATGTTTCTTGAGTACAAGATCCTATAGGCGTTGGATATGCAAAAGAAACAAATGTTTAAATTTTTGGTTGTTGGCATTGGAAGTGGCAATTTTGAATCTATAGGGGTTAATATATCAACGAAAAGATTAAAAAATTGTATGAATCAACGATATAGAGTTCTAAGTGAGCTTTCTCTCTCTAGTTCAAGCATTTAAGGGCCACCCTAACTTGAGAGGCCCACCCTTAACTTGAGTGATCCACCAAACAAATGTGAAATTTGTTGAAAAAATGAACTATCCCATGACTAATGGAGTTTCCCAAAGTGGTTCTATTTTAGAAGAATGGAGTCTAACTTTTGTAAAATTCACACTTTTGAGTCGTCTTGAACTTCAACGAAGTGAAGTCTATAATGCAAAATTAAAATTACACCCCCTCTCCCCCTCTCTCCCTCTCTCCCTCTCTCTCTCTTCTTCTTTTTTTGGGGGGCAGACTTCACATTGACCACTTCACATGTCAGGAAAAGGGAAAAATAATTTATATCTATGTATCCACTGACCACATTATTAGTGGCTCAATGAGAAGCCTCCCTTCCCTTCTCTTCCTATCCCTGTCCCTGTCCCAAACCAAAAGGAAAGATTGTGAGCAGGAGAATGGAAAGCACACAAGCACCTCCCTTTCACCAGCAAGACTAATGTGCAAAGAAAGTGAGGACTGATGAGGCGATTTGATATCAGTCTGTCTGACAGTGAGAATTTTTCTGTTAAGTTTGATTTTTCATTTGCCATCAGTGACTGAGTTTTTCAACATGACCAACATGATTTTAAAGTTTTTAACTTAGCCTAATGTCGTCTGGTACAACTCATCCATACCTTAACTTAATATCTGGTTTGCAACTGAAGGAGACCACCACATGTGACCCGAGTCAGAGACGCAGGACTTGGGAGGGGCTGAGGGCAAGCGGCATGAGCTGCATTGTTCCAGACACCTGCACGGGACTGACTGACGGACGGATGGAAGACTCCGACAGGCCTGATGAGTTCAGTTTGTACTACAGCTAGGCACTTAAGTTAATCAGATGAATCAGTTGATTCAGTTCTGGGAGGAGGGATATTGTGCATTGAATTGATTTGGTAAGATTGCAGCAATAAGTTAGTAGGCTACAGCGATCCCAAAACTGGCTAAATTTCACTGGGTTGCTACTTAATTTCTTCGTGCCCTCAGTGTTAAATTCAAAAAAATCTTCCAGAAACAAACAAACATTTGGCTAAGGTGGGTACCCCCTAAATCGTCTTGTGCCTAAAAGTGCCATCTACAGCGAGTGAACATTCCGAAATTCAGTTATGTACCTATTTGCATAGAGCACTTTTAGAAACAAACTTTGATCGTGAATAACTTTTGCATATAATATCCAAATGATGTGTTCTTTGGTGCATTGGAACCTCCTTTCTCTTTCCAACAAGGAAATATAAAAATTTGATCAACCCAGTAATAGAAACAATGCACAGTACCAATTTGTGGTGCTTTTGGGTGTACCTACCTTAATTTCCCTAAACCTGTTCTGGGATTGCTGGTAGGGTAGTGCAGTCGAGTTGTTGTAACTTAAGAGCATCTCCACCTGGCAGACAGACGGGGAAATGAACGCAACACAGGAAAGAAACTACTTGGGGGTGGCAAGGCCCCACCTTGTAATTGGACCTGCAGAGGAAGACGTCCAAAATTGAAATAAGAATGAAGTCAAAGTTTGTTTAAAAAAAACACAAAGAATGAAGTCAAAGAACCTGAATTCCAATGCACAAAGCATGTAGACCTGAGTCAAATGGGTGATGTGGCATGGAGCAAGCCCCACATAGACAGTAATTACAGACTATCTGATGCTCCCCATAAGGTAACTACAGCTAAATAGTGAAATTAGGTTGCCCCACACTAATTTCTTGACATTTGACACAATATAAATATTTACTGTAATTGTACAAGAATGCACTATTCTTGAATTAGGTATTGGTGTAATTGGGACTCATAAATTTCTATGTGTACAAATGAAAATACTTGTAGAAGTTTTTGATGACTTTTGATGGCTTCTAAAGTAATTTTTGGAGGGGAAAGGCAAATTAATTGTTAAGGCAACCTAATTTCACTATTCATTTTGTATACCAAAAGCATCCGAATAAGCAATCCATCCTAGTTCTCATTATTCTATTGGAAAACTTATTGTGGGGTCTTGTTGGTAGTTAAAAGGGGATTCTACATTCTCTTAGACTACATTTTTGGGACACTATATAAATGATCTATGAATTTTCAAAGTACTGAAAATAGGTGTTTCTAAAACTGATCCTAGACTCTCATGAATAGTGAATAGTGGGAGAACATTTTAGGCAAGAATGTGTAGAGGTCGATTTTAGAAAGAGGTCAATTTTATGTATAGATACCTTAGAAGGGGACGGGGCTCTAAAATTGTGAGTTCTTCTGAAGTTTTCCCCTAAACTTTGAGCAAACTCTTGCAAAAGTGGGGTGCAAGTCAAATGTGATGGGCCAAACGGTGCAAGTATATGAGCCCAAGAATGCAAGTTTATGAGCATCGAGCCTACATTATAGGTACCTATAATATAGATATCCCACACTATAGAAGGTGTATGTATCATGAACACCTATAATATGGGTATTTGTAACATATATACCCTATAATCATAGACATTTTTTGTGGTATATACCCCTAGAACATAGGTGTGTAATATTATAGGCTCATGGGCTTACACTTCTATGCTCACACAATAGCAACCCTTGCAATGGGCCATGTAGCTTGGAGTGTGGTGAGCAAAGTTTGAAGAGACCAGATATCCCAAACCATGAATTATATCACTAGTCGGACTCTCTCTGAAGCCTAACCATGTCAAACCATTCAATAGGGCGGTATTCTATGTTCTAGTGGACATTCTCTAAGGGAGGAAGTCGATACAATGCTTGGCCTCTAAAAGCATCCTCTAATGCAAAGATACATTTTGCTTTCACATTATATTGGCAATGTATAAATAGTATATATTTCAAGCGGTGGATACTTTTAGAGATGATTTCATTTCAACTTCAAAAATTCATAACAAATTTCATAAAGCTCCAAAATAAAAATGAGAAATGGCCTAGGCTAGATGCCAATTCCATTTGTCTTTTAAGGAAAATTTATTGAAAAATATTTCAAGAAGTCTATCCTCCCCAAATTCATTTCTAGCTTGTAAATGGCACTTTATGAACCTGCTATCTTAATTGTAATTGTAATTGTATTATTAAAAATTTGTGTTTACTCATATATCGATAATAACCTTTTGGGTCTTATATTGCACCAAGTGCTCAATGTTAACATTCCATGCAAAGTAATTAGTTACATTTGACAAAGTTGATTCAATAGATGCATAAAAAAGACGAACTCCTTCCATGTGGAAAAAAACAATATCCCACAAATTCTAGCATTTGCTTATAGAAATCATTTTTGCTAACCCTAACTACTAGATATGGTATATGTCTTCTTTTCAAATTTAGTTTTTTGAGAGAAATTTAGAATCAAGAGTCTTTGTACACAAACTTGAAATGAATCATATGAAATGATTGTTCATAATCATACAAAGTCATTGTTAATTGAATATTGCAACTAAATTTTAGATTGTTAAGTGAATTGACTATTGTATATGGACAAAGATGTCTTTATAAAGAAAAAGATTCTGTAAGAATTTTTGGTTTGACCCTTAAAGTTACATGACTAGGTTTTATAAAAAAAAATTCAAACCTATCATTCCTAGTGCACAATGAAGTGAATAGAAACCCCTTTTTTTACCTTTCCATACAAACTTCTAGACTTGGAATGCCCTTGACTTAAGAAATTGCACTAAAAATTTTGATTTAAAAAAAAATAATGTTGAAGAATTTTGTTAAGAGTCTTACTAGAGGGAAAAATTCAGTAAATAAAATTTGTTTTTTATTCATTAAAAAACTATTAAGCAAATTAGACTACATTGTGTTCTAATTGAATCATGCACAACAAATATATTGCAATCTTTTTAATAGAAATAGAAATTATGAAATTACATAGAACTCTAAAAATATGTATTGGTTTCCATCAGATTTTGTGGTAGCAAAGTCAAACCATCAAATCTAAAAGGAAGATACAACTAATGAAAGTCACTGTCTATTGGTCTGTAAATCCTTCAAGAAGACTAGTGTGTGGCCCTACATCCAACTGAAAGAAATTTGAGTTTTTTCCTTTGGATTGAATCATCCCCCAAATCATAATAACCTAGTTTCATAATGCAAACAACTTCATAGTTCAAATTACAATTACATGAAGAGTCTCAATCTCATGCTTCATACAACATCACCATCAATCATGTCAACAACATCATTTGAATAACAAGTTAGAAAGATATACAAACATCCAACAATGTAGAGATATATAGTATTATGTCTATTTTTTAATCAATCATCCATCCAACCACTTTTAGGCCACCACATTGTTACAGAGTTAACATGTGAGCGTCCAGAGCATGTTTAGCGAAATCTTGACCCTTTTGAACTTATTCTAATCAAATTGCCATTCAAAATGAGATCCACAAAAATTGACCACATTGATCAATAATGGAGATAGGCCCGGAGTTGTGAGGGAAAGGACAAATGATTTCACCATATTATTGAAAAGATTATAATAGTCAAACATGGCAACCTTTCATTTCTGAGAGGCTAGATTTGAGGTGCTCTAGGACACTCAAGGGTTAATCCTGCCTCTTAACCCCTCAAGGTCCAAAGAGTCATTTTTTAGCCTCTCACCTATTGAACAAGTCAAAGTTATACCTTCATATTCCTATATTCTAAGAAGTATATCTAACTGAATTTCATATTATGATGTTCATATTGAATGGAGAAACCCCAAAGTACAACTAACATCATGTAAAAAGTTTGATGTACAATGCACACTCTCAATCAAAGTTCAAACTTGTGAAAATGTATAGAAATTGTTTGGACCTTGAGGGGTTTAAGGAAATTGCCCTGCTCTCCAAGAGGGAAAGAAATTGAATCAGACAAACAAATAGAATCCATACCTTAAATTAGGTTGTTTGTTTATTATGTTTTGTTATGGTGAGATCTCCTGGACCGTGCATCCCCTGGCCATGTTCTAGTTACCATCGGAAAGCCCTTGGTTAGGAGAGGTGCATGGGCTTTGTTCCTTGAAGTTTGGAGCTATGATGTGAAAGTTATTGAATTTCGAAGTTTGTAAGAATAAAATTTAAAAAAAAATATATATTTGTACTTTTATTTTGACTGTGGCAATGGCACAGGGCACACTAGTCCCAAGTAAGTTAAGGTAGACCAACCTATTACCACCTTGATTTTGCAATCTGATTATATTAGGACCAAATCCAAGAGGGGCATATATTTTTTTAGAGGTGTGTGCATGTTTCACAAAATCAAACCCAAGTGAAATTATAATTTCTATGAATTTTTAAAGTGGTTTGCCCTGAAATTACAAAACCGCCACTAGATTAGAGTCATAAACATCCTATCCTAAACCGATAACTACCATTCCATGTACCTATTAACACTTGAGTATCCTCCAATCAAAGATTGACACGTTACCCAAGTTGAAATTAATGCACTGAAGTTGTCAAAAAAACAAATGGATTTGGGTGAGTTCTATGGTGGAGATGGGGCCAAAAATAGGATGGTGGTTAAGGGAGCCGACCGCATTCCGATCACCCCCCCCCCCCCCCCCCCATTTCCGCCATGTAGATTATAGTTCTTCTTGATCAAGTAGTGAGGAGTGGTGACTAATTGTGGCATAGTTCCAAATGTAGTTGTGGCACATTATGATTGGCTACATGATTGTCAATATTGCAACCAACCCTTGGTTGGAAATATAGAAATCTATATGACCAACATGGGTTTAACAGAATCTGAAGCTAAAAAAATCATAGTAATTACGTTTTGAGAAATAAAATTATGAAAAAAATATGGAATCCTTCCCAACTCTATTTCTGTACACAAGAAAATTTCCCCACTCGAGAATTCCAAGCTCCATATATGCGTAATTGCTTAAGTGGTTGCAAATGGGTCGTATGCCTTGTAAGAAGTTGGCGGAAATGGGCTGGTCTACCTTACGTACAAATATACAATACAAATTATGATGTCCTCTGGTGCATGAAGTGAGTCCAAGAGCCCTTCCCAAGTCATGATTCATGAATGAGTCCTTCCTTCCTAACTTATCAGTCCACTTTGAACTTATCAAAGTGGATGCCCACTGAGGGTGGGTGGAATTCAATTCCCTGCTGGGCTGCTCCCATAACAGACAGAGGCCAGCTGCAGAAGAAGAACTGAAGTGGGAATGTTGAAAGCACTGACCCCAGTTAAGATACTCACAAGTTCCTAGTGAAGGTTCTGTCATCAGACTAGAATAGTGCTGGCCATGGAAAAAGAAAAGGCTCGGAAAATCTGTTCACTGACTGAGGTTCACGTTCTCTGCCCTGCTTGGGAATTTGGAATGTACTATTATGTATAGTAGAACCTCTCTAAAGTAGTAATACTCTTTAACCCTTAAACGCCGACGCAGACGTTTGGTGTCCAATGGATGACAAGGAATTTTCCTCTGTAGCACAGAAGTACAACTATTCATCCTCAGGATTAGGGGTGGAAAGGGAAGATCTTCTACAGTAGTTTGACCTCCAATGGATATTTTTGGTTTGTTTAAAGTAAATGATGTCACACGGTTTCAAAAGCCATGATTTCCATGGTCACTAGCCCGTCTTTTAACCCCTCACCGCCGAAGGCCCAAATGCCTCCAAAATTAGCATTCCTTTTGAAGTGTTATAAATATAAATTTTCATAAGTTATAGAGATTTCAACCATACGATCTTGTAGTGCACTTGTTGTAGATGGCTTGCAACAAATTTGGTGTCATTTGATCACAAAGATTGAAAGATTATAATGTTTAAGTGTTGAAAAAAGATGCTGAAATTTTCCCAAAAACACATTTGGAGGCAACATTCGGTTTCTAACTCTACTCAAATGAAGAAACTTTAAAGTAATAAGTTATTCAAAATCAGCATACAAATACATTGATGAAAAAAAATATCATTTAATTGACACATTGTGTCTGTAAAATGGCTTTGAAATGTCAAAAAACAACAAGAAAAGTTGAAAAAAACACATCAAAAACTGAACCTCCTCCTACTAAAATGCTTCTCAATCACTCATAACTTCTTAGATGGATATGAAATTTTGTACACACAAACTAGACAAGTATGCACAACTTTTCCAAAAAAAGTTATTGGAAACAAACATTGTATGAAGAAGAAACAAGCCGCCGAAGTTCACTCTAATTCAAAAATGTTAGGATTTTGAACTTCTAATTGTTCCCAAACATTCAAAACAACGTGGATTGATATGAAAATTCTACCACAATAACTAGACTTCAAGGGGAACACAAACCAACACATTTTATTGAAAATGAACATTGGATGAAGGAGACACAAGCCCCCGAAGTTGCAGCCATCAAATGCAGTTTGGTGAACTTGAATTGAACTTGTGAACTTTGATTGGCTTCCAAAAATTCAGTACATCTTGTATTGATCTGAAAATTTTACCACACAAACTAGAAGAGAGAGCGCAACTTTTCCAACAAGTTTTATTAGATTTGGACATCCAATGCAAAAGTTACAGGACTTTGAATTTGACTTGAGGACACTTTTTGTCCCCTTCAGCGGTGAGGGGTTAAGGGTTAAAGTAATACTGATTGCCTGGTCTTGTCCTGGGCTGCATACAAACATCATTCATGCCAAATGGCCCTCCCTTCATGTAAGGTAAACCAGTCTATTACCATCCTCATTTGTAATCTGAGTATATTGGGACCAACTCCGAAAGGGGCACATATTTTTCAAGTGTGTGCGTGTTTCACGAATCAAACCTAATTGGAATTATAATTTTTCGGTAAAAATTGTAATTTCTATAAATTTCTAAAGTTGTCTGTCTAAAATTACAAAACCACATCAATGTAGACTAGAGTCATAAATGTTCTGAAATAGCCTATAATCACCATTCCATACATGTACCCATTAGCACTTGGGTATCCACTAATCAAGAATTGACACGTTACCCAAGTAGGAATTAATGCACTAAAATTGTCAAAGAAGTAAATGGGATTTAGGTGAGTTCTATGGTGGAGATGGGGCCAAAAGTAGGATGTCAGGAATAGGAAGTTGGTGGAAATGGGTTGGTCTACCTTAATGACCTCTCTAATGTAATATTCTCTCCATTCTAAAATGATCTTTCTATTGGCCTTAATTTTTGGTCCCAAAATGATCTTGTTGTTGCATTTGCGATGTTGCAAAGTAGTCAAATTAGGCTTTTGATTGCTATCTAGGACTAACATATATAACAACTCTAAGTAGTAGTTCCCCCTCCATCCATACAATCACCAATCAAAAGACAAATAAAATGACTAAAGGAGTCAATCAACATTGATTGTTTTTATTTTTTGCAACTCTTTGAGGATTGCTCTAGAGCTAGAACAAAGGTCTACACATGGTCTTAGGCCTATACTAACTACCCACAAAATGAAAACCTCACACTCAACAATTAAGTGCCCACTAGTGCTCCTTGAAAATGCCCCAAAAATTCCACTTTTTAGTACTTCTAAACTACACTTTGAAAAGGGCTCCAAAACTCAAAGTTTCTAGGACAATAGGAGTGCACCAAACTCTACTTATAGCGCAAAATAGGTTTTAAAAATGTTATTATCAATCTTAATTTGGAATATTTTGTCCAACATGAAGATCATTTGGGGACAAAGGGAGTACAATGAAGCTAGTATGTGAGCATAGAGACATGAGCCTACTAGCCTGCAACCTAATTGTAAGTATGTACCCATAACCATTTGAAGGTGTTTAAAACATATGTATCTATAAAATTGTTACACTGTAACATGGAAATAGTCTATAACATAGGTATGCTATAACATAGACACTTATAACCATAAAAGGTGTGTTTATAACATAGACTCCTAGGCTCATAGATTCTATACTCACATATTAGGACTCCTCCTAATGTAATATAGTTAGCCTCATCCCAACCAAGATACTTTAGAAAAGTTCTACTAGACCTTACCATGACTTTTTTTTGGCTTTCTAGTGCTAGATTGCACTAAAAAAATTATTTAGCTAAAAAATGGCAACAAACCATGAAGGCTTTTGCCAAAAAAATGAATTGAAAAAAATCTTGAATGAAATTGCCAAATTGTGGATGAAAGTATAATCATGGATAGGTGTTATATGCTAGTGTAATATTTTGTATCCAATATGTGGATGAATGTTGAGATTTGGAACACCACTGTAACATTTTCTATCACCACTTTGGCACTTCATAAAAAATGAAAAGAAAACCTTGGACCTTACAAAAGTTATGTTTTTGCTCAAGTGTGAAAGCATATTAATCTAAATTCTACACCCAAAGGTTTTGGTCAACATTCCATCGAGTAGTTTGTGCCAAATAGTTAATTAAAGTTGGCAATTGCAATTCAACATAAAAGACTCATTTTTTCTCCATACATTTTTTTTTGGAAAAGGGGTATCTCAAAAAATTCTAGCATCTCTTATTATATATATCTTTTTGTTGTTGATCTCGATTGTTAGGTATAGTAGTTATGAGTGAAATCTTTATCCATTCAAGCAAGTTACTTTTCTACATGATCTCAAACATTCTTAATTATTGCACATAACAAAGTGTCATGATAAATTAAATTCTTGCTAACTTTTTATTGATGTGGAATTTACAACTTGAGAATACTATTATTAATTGAAGTGCATCAAAATTAAACGTTAATGTCCAAATAAGTAATAAAAATTTTGAATTGGACAATTGAGATAGACCCCATCAAAAGCTATCTATAGTAAATGGAAAAAAATCAAAATGGCCTTGTAAAATAAAATTTGAAAATGGAAAATCACACAAATGACAGAGTTACAAAAAAATGAATAGAGAGGTTCAATCTTCATTTTTGGATTACTTAACCCCTCATCGCCCAAAGTCCAAACATGTGTAAAACCATCCTTGCTTTTCAAGTGCTATGAGTCTAAATTTTAGTGAAGTATGAAAATCTCAACCGTACAATCTTGTAATGTGCATGTTGTAGATGTTGTGAAACAAATTTGGGGTCATTTGACCATATAGATTGAATGATTATAATGTTTTACTCTTGAAAAAAGATGCTGAAATTTTCTTAAAAACACATTTGGAGGTGAAATTCGATTTCTAAACCTACTCAAAGAAAAAACTTTGAACTAAAAAGTGATTCAAAACTAAAAGACAAACACTTTGGTGAAAAAAATTCATTCAATTAACTCATTGTGTTTGCAAAATTGTTTTGAAATGTCAAAAAACAGTGGAAAAAGTAGCAAAAAATCACATCTATGGCTGCACCTCCCTCTACTAAAATGCTTCTCATTCACTCATTACCTCTTGAATTGATTTGAAATTTTTTAACCATGCAAACTAGAATAGTATGTAAAACTTTTCCAACAAAAATGATTGAAAATGGACCACATATGAAGAAGTTATAAGCCATGGAAGTTCACTATAATGCAAAAATGTCTACATTTTGAACTTTGAATTGCTCCCAAACATTCAAAACAACTTGGATTGACATGAAAATTTTACCACAATAACAAAACACAACAAAAATTTATTGAAAACAAACATTTTGTGAAAAAGTTACAAGCCCCCGAAGTTGAAACCATCAGAATGCAATGTGGTGAACTCAAATTGAACTTGTGAACTTCAAAGGGCTCTCAAAAACTCAGTACATCTTAAATTGATCTGAAAATTTTACCAATGAAACTAGACCAATATGCGCAACTTTTCCAACAAGTTTTTATTGAATTAGGACATCAGATTCAAAAATAACAACACTTTGAATTTGATTGCCAAACAATGCAAGGACACTTTTCGTTCCCTTGGGTGATTAGTGATTAAGAGAATCCCAAGACTCTAGATGAGATTACTTCAATTACTCACTTATCACTTTAAATATTTTTTAATTATTTTAATTATAGAAGAAAGAAAGAAAATCATAGTTATGTTTGGAATTCCAAGGAAGACAACAATCCTTATGAGATGTTTCTTGACCACATGAAATCTTTCAAATAATATGAGATGTGGTATCTTTGTGTCTTAAATTTATTAATTAGTCCATTGTAGCAAAAAAAATCTAGGCAACACTTTGAACTCTTACTTGTCTAGGATCTATTTCTTGGCACGATTATTCATTGGCTAGTTCTCTCCTCTAAAGCATACTCCAATGAATATTCCTTGAAGTCTTATAATTGAAAAATCACTCCAGACAAAGTTTTTGTTTAAATCAAGAGCTTTAATTTTGAGTACAGAATGATATTCCAACAAATTACTTAGGAGAGGGGGGGGGGGGTATTGTTTTGAAAAAGTGATTTTTTAAATTTGGACAACTATCAAAGAGGGATACCAACTAGAAAATGGTGTTTTGAACATTTAAAAGTTAACTTCTATAGAACAAATCAACTTCCTACTTGGTCAAACTTCTTAAACCTTCAACCTTAAAATAGACATTTAAAAATTTAGATAGTTTTCTAATGTTAGGAACAATATATATCTATAAATTTAAATTTAATTATATGGAGTATATAATTATAATTACTTAGTATGACTTTCATATGATTTTAAAAAATAATTTTTAAGTTACAAAAGTCATATTCTTTACAAAAATGCTTAAAATAGTATGAATTTTTTTAGAAAATTGAAGAGAATAGTGATAAACATCATGATTTGATTAGCACACTTCTTGAGATCATACCAAGAAGACTTCAATAGAAAAAAGTCTAAAAAAAGTGTATTTTATACTTTCAAGATGCTACCTTCAAAGTGTCACAAAATTTATAATTTTAACAATTTTGAAAAAAAGTAGAATGGATTAGAAGTAGATTATTGGAGATAGGTTTTCTTACTTAAACTTTAAAAGTATTTATATCAACGATTATGTAAAAAGAGTGAGGTTTTACTTTCAAAATGTTCTTGTGCTTGTAATGCCCCTTATCCTTGAAACATTGCAAAGACCAAAAAGTAATTGGTGGATGACTTTCAAGATTACTACCCAAATGAGAAATGCACCTATTGGTCCAAAAATTGAATTATTTTCAAATGTCTACCATCACAATTTGGAAGAAAATGTGCATTGGTAACCATGATTTATCCACCTTCCTATAATTTTTTGTCCGTTAGCTAATTTCTGACGTCATTGTCAAACGTTTGAAATTTGAGTTCTTTTGGACACATTCATAGTACATTCGGAAAGAGCTTCCAATGACAAAATTTCAAGTTCTAATTTTAAACTGGTGAAAAGTTAGTGATTTAAAGAGGAGTGGATTGAGGTTGTGCACTTTAGGATGCTTGTGAAGGGTTATCAAGACTAAATCCTCACTTTCTATAAGGTGGGTACCCCCCAAACCATGACATTTTGCTACTATGCATAATTAATATTGTTAGACTAGTCAAATTTTCATATCCTTTTTATTGGTAAGTGAAAAGAGGTTCCAATGCACCAAAAAATGCAACATTTGGATCCCATATGCAAAGTTAGTTTTGATTAGTAAATGTTTGACAATCTGTTTCTTCAACATACATACGTGTTGATATTGATTTTGGAGATGTATACAGAGTGACGATGGCAATGTGATTTTGGGTGTACCTACCTTACCTCTCTAATCAATTATGTGACCTAGAGGTACCCTTCTATTTTATTTGTTTTTCCTCACCCATTGAACCCCAAGCCACCATTCAAAGGAAAATAAAAACTTTTAAGGTTGAGTGAAGGCAGTGTAATAAGATAAGCCACAATTGCAGCATTAACTTATCAACAAGCATGTGCAGGCGAAAATGCTGATGAGGCCAAGAGAGGGTCTGCCTTGGGGGCTGACTCACAACGCGCTTTCCACCTCACCCCATTTCTTCGCCCTGTCCTCGATGACGTGGACCCCGCGCGGCCCACGTCACCCGCCACACAAGCACCCATTCCCGTCCATGGTCTTCCGTCCTTTCCCGCTCACCAATTTCTCGTCTAGTCTAATTTCTCGTCCACTCAGGGAACGTGGTTAATTGACACAGCAGTCCGTCCGTGCTTCAGTTAGTCTTTGTAGATTATGTCAATTTTTAGTTTTTAATTGTTGATTTATAAAAAGGCAATTAGAATGAGTCAGCAGTTGACATCTTGTATGCGGCTGCTCAACTGCTGTTCTCTTTTGGGCTTGTCTTTGAGACTCATTTTACCCCTAAAAGATCAAGTGTCTGTTTAAATCACGCAAGAACAAGAAAAATTGGATAGGTTTTTATGAAGTCAATTTCGGTTGGATGTTCAGGAAATTTTGACATGATTGAGGAGTAAACCTGTACTCTCGTGGTGAGGATATCATTTTTTATTTCCAATTAGGTACTTGGATCAAAAAGTTATGGTACCTAAAACTTTTCAGGCAATCCATGCTACTTCGAGTAATGTTTGTTAAATCCTCCTCTAATTTTGAAATTCGTAAAGTATGCAATATAAAAGAAAACATGCTTAGTGCAAAAATTTCACTCTTGGAGGAGTTAAAAGTTTGTTGACTAGATTTTTTTCCACACATTGCCATGGTAGTCTAGTACACATTTGTACGGTTGATTTTTTTTTTTTCGTTTTTCATTTTTTCCTCACTATCCTAAAAATAAAGTAATTTTTGACGATTTCTATCTAAAATGTGCCTCAATCCTTTAGGGGTTAACTATAAGACAACTGGGTGGAGATTACAAACATTATCAATAGCTTACTACCAAAAATACAAGAACGGATGAAGAACATTTAAATATGTTGAAGAAAGTTATTTTTCTCTAATCTTGAATGATGCAACTAGCATTGTCACTCTTTGCTTCATGGTTATTGTACAAGGTTCTAAATGAGTCCATGTGGGGAAGAGAAGAAAAAAAAACTTACAAAAATGGAAATACAATGTTTAGGTTCTACTCATGTCATAATTTATTTTGCCAAAAAAGCTCAAAATCTACTATGTCCGCCTTCCTCCCAAAGACTCTTAAGGATTAAGAGAGGAACACCTAAACCCACCATTGTTTTTCACTATGTATATTTTCTATCATTAATCTAGTCCATTTTTCTATGTTTTGATTGATAAATGAAAAGAAATTTCAATTCATCAAAGAATGCATCATTTGGATATTGTATACAAAAGTTATGAGGGATCAAAGTTTTTTTTGGTAGATGTTTCTAAGTTTGTTTCTTCAACATGATGTACCGTACATAAAGGTTTAGGACCTATATCTATAAATATTGAGAGAATCTAATCAAGTAGTGTTGTTAGCACCTAACACTTTGGAATGTTTGTATCTTAGGTAGGGTGAACAATTGTTGCACCTTTTGAATGACCTTCTTTTTGCAAGGGTAAGACCTGAATTTCAATTGGCAATAAAGACAACCCAATGTAATTAGATTTCAAGCAAATGTGTCTTGTCAATTATATAAAAGTTCAAATACCATCTAAAATTACAAGTGAATTAGAAAACAAAGAGAGGGTGACTTTCATGACTTTTAGAATAACTCTAATAGTCTAATGTGTACAAAATCATGGTGGCTCAAAGTTGAATGGATGTGAGCAAGGCTCAATATAAGAAAACAACAACTCAATTTGACTATAATGCATTCAATCATTCCTTGTAGTCAATCCAAAAGATTAACAAGTTGAATCAAAATTCAAATGCAATAAGCGGCATCAATTGATTGCCAAAAGTCTTTTATAATTAAGCATAATGATTTAGAAATTCAATTTGGCAAGAAGAAGTGCCTAACTTGCTACAAAAGAATGGTAGCAACAAAACATTTGAGAGCCAAGATGTTTTATGGTAAAAACAGGTAATGTTGAATTTCAAAAAGATGTAAATTTGAGCTTCACATACCTCAATTACATGTTCTTTGATTAAACTTGAAACAAAAATGGGACTAAACATGTAAATTCAATTAGTGTAAGATACATTAATTATTTTATGTTGTATTTTTCTACTACAACAAAAAATTATCCAATATTTTCATGTCATTTGGGGGAAGAAGATATTCCCTTCTTTTCCTATCCTACTAGCTACTAAAAAAATAAAATAAAATGGTTTCTCAAAAAAGAGTGAAATACTATATAATTAAATTGTCTTGTATATGTTGAATCAAATAAATGTGTGCAGTTCACATTGCAAATGCTACTTTGGTGGTTAAGGTCCTATAGTTGTAAGGAGAGTACACCCGAAATCACACTTACCCTCCCTAAAACCACCATCATCACTCTTTGTACATCTCCAAAATCAATATGTACTTATATTGAAGAAACGATTCCACAACCTCTACCAAAAAAAACTTTGCTCCTTTATAACTTTTGCATACGGTATCCAAATGTCACATTCTTTAGTGCATTGGAACCTCCTTTCACTTGCCAACAAGAAAATATGAAAATTTGACCAGTATAATAATAGTAACTAGGCACAGTAACAAAACATGGCAGTTTAGGGGGTACCCACCTTTGCTGGTACGGATTCTTCATCTCCCTTGTTCCATTCATTGATTCCACACTAACTGAGAAGTCAACAGAAAGGTGCTTTGAAAATGTCACAAGGCATGGATTGCATTGCATTTCTGATAAGAGTCCCAGTAGTGATAGAGAAGTATAACTTAATTCCGTTACTTTTTAACATTCCGCTGAAGAGATTCAAGAGTTCCATCTCCCAACAAGCTTGCTTGGGGAGGTGATGCATGTGAGGAATGTGTGAAGCTTTTGACGCTCGTAACAATGTTTGCGGTCTGTACTTGTTGCAGTAGCAATGCCGTGTGCATCTCAGAGGGCAATGATGCACGTGCGGAAATGGTTCGAAGTATGTGTTGAGTTTTCACTGAATCGATGAGGAACATTTCTGATGGAGATGCTATGAGAGTACTGTGTATAATGGTTAGGGTTGGCAACAAATATTTCTAAATAAAGACATAAGTAGGGTGAACATGCCTATTGCAAAGCAAATTTGCTATCTAGGTACCTCAAAAAAGCTATATGTCAATTCACATATTTTTGAGAGATTGAGAAGTTTGGGAGAAGCCATTTGCAAGTACGGTGGAAACACCTAGAACTATCAATCATGTGAGCAATTTGGCATAGTTGAAGGCACCCTTTTTTATAAATTTATTTTATTGTAGTATTAGCAATTGAAAATCATGAATTAAAAAAAAACTATATTTTTTTGGATATGGCATGTAATTTATATGAATTTTAAAAGTAGAAGCTCCCTAGACCATTGCAATCGTCATATAGTTGGATCTAAAACTAAAATCAGACAAAAGTAATCAACTAATTACTGTTAAATATGGGGACAACTTAATGACATTCTTCAAGGACACCTTAACCCCTTAGAGACCAAGAGTCCCCTCGGGGGACTTTTACTATAGGAGTTCGGACACATTCCTATGACCTCAATTTTTGGTGAAAATTTTCAAAACTTTCTCATGAGATAGAAAAACTTATGAACTTGGAAAGACTATATATATTTTTTTATTACAATTGGTCCCCAAAGGCAAAAGTTATGCCATCTTAAACATAATTTTTATGCTGCCATTCAGAAAAAAATCCACAAAAACTTGAAATAAATTTTTTTGAATTTTTCTTCTTATAAATCTTATTTTTATCTACTTGTGGAGCTTTGATTCATTCCATTTGGATTAGTGATGTGAAAGTTATGAACAATCTTGTTTTTCAAGCAATCTAAGCACTTTCTTGAAAAATAACTTATAGGATTCATTTTTTAATGCAACTTTCAGAATTTTTCAAAATAAATCTTTTGACAAGGAGAAGTTTACTTGCTAGAACAATCTCATTGCCTGTTGGGATTATTGTGTTTCAAGCCCATTTTAGAGCTATTTATGATTTTGTTTTTCTTTCAATCTTGGACCTACTTCTACTGAATAATTTTTTATGATAATCAAGTGTATTTTTTTGGAATTTTTTAAAGACTTTTAACTCAATTCTTCAACACATAAAATTTTTAATTCAAAATCTGAAGTGCAAAAAAATTCTACAAATGGTGGTCAAAGTAACTTGAAATTGCAAGCCAATGTTCAAATTTTTTTTCCCAATTTTGAATGTTAATATCTTCCAATTTGTATGATCAAACTTAATGAAATTTTTACCACGTGATTTCAAATAAGTAAAGTATGAGATTCAATGAGAAGATTCTTCAAAAATATATATTTTTTATTTTCTTGGGTGAACATAGTAGAAATGGCAGTTTTGAGTGGTTTTTGATTTTAAAAAAAAGAATGGCCTCGGTACTTCAGAGGTTATTGGAAGTCCAAGTAAACTTCAAAGAAAATGTATTGTGAATGAATGGGTACAAGGGCGGTTTGGGGGGTTTCTACCTTAGAATAAAGACATTCTAACAAGAAACAAGTTTTCTATGATTTTCTTAAGTGTGTTGGAACTAAATTGATAAAGCATGGGTAGACCTATGCTAAACCACATGCTCCCATGTTCTAGCTTTCTAAGTGCATTGTCATTATGCTAAAGGGTTGCTAAGATTGTGGTAATGGGTGGATAATTGATTCAAATGGGAAAATTTGGTAGATGTTGAAATTGGGTGATTGGCGTTATTGGGTTGTTTTGCATTATCATTCAACCAACCCTATACATTCAACTACACAAAGCTTAGATATATGATGACACCAATAAATACATATTTACTATTCCAAAAGACCAAATACATCAACCTTGGAAAGAACACCATACAATGATGTTATAATTCCAATACATCCTTAGAACCACTAATACAATCTTTTGAAACAAAATTGCCTAACCATATCAAAATTACAAACATCCAAACACCCAAAACAACTTTATTTATAAATTATGATTAACATTCTCTGAGCACATCCTCAATCTTATCATTTTTGTCATTAACCTTTAAAGGACATGTTGATGATTGTAGAAATCATTCATTTTGACATTGTGGGAATCATTGGTTTACAAAGATCCAAAAGCACTCATTGGAAGTCAAACTATTTTAGAAAGTCTCCCCTTTCCACACAAAATTTTGAGGATGAATAGTTGCACTTTTGTCCCATCTATAAAGATACTCTATCATCCATCGGACACTAAACGTCTGTGTCAACATTTATAGGTTAATTTCACAAACTCATACTTCACTTTGCCTGTCAACTATACAAAACAATTAACACATCACTACACCAATCATGCATCAATAAGATATTATCTTTGACTCGCTTGGACCTAGCTACACATATCAATGGACAAGCAGAAGTATGGACATATTATACATAATGAAGAAATAATATTATAAGTCATACAATGGGCAATTAAATCATCATAATATCTCCGTCATGAGCCATACGATGGGCAAGACTAATTGCAAAATCCTACTCCAATAATGTTGCAATCATCATAATACCTCATCCTTCAAGGTATAATCACAAATCCTCCAATACTTCTCATTCCAAGACATGAATAGACCTACTTTCTTCTAAATAAAAAGACAAGAAAGAAGTACTAGTACTAGCTCTACCTATTTTATATATCTACTACTAAACACAACCAATAGGAAATTACCAATTCATAGCCAATCTCCATTTTTTTTCCATACAACTTTAGATGCCAAAACCTTATCTTAAAATTATTCCTCATACACCAAGCAACATTGTAGTTTTAACAATCATCTTAAATGGATTGTACTACCACTACTTTCAATACAGTGACTCCCCAAAGTAGTAGGCCACCATACAAATCGCTCTTATAAATTGAAAAATTGGAATTATGAAGTGAAATTTGGACATGTTGTACAAAAGGGATTCTACCTTAATATCTTAGAAAAAACTATATTTAAATCTTTTATTATTTTAATGAAATTTTTGTATAAATATAAACTTTTAGTAAAAAGTCAAAATGTCCCATTTCTTTTTATACAAAGAATGTACATCTTGGCTTTGGTAAGATTTTATTTAATGGTAAAAGTTTAGTTGACACCAAAATTTGATGTCTTGGGCATTTAGGTGTTAACCCGTAAATGCTCGAGGCACCAAAATCTATTGTTTGCAAAACTTTGAAGTTAAATAAAACCTAACCAATTTTCTATTTTTAGTAGTTTTTATTTTGGGTAAGTTCTCTTTGAAGTCTAGTTTTAGCATCAAAAATCCAATTCTGAAAATGAATGATAGTGATTTTTCTATTCAAGATTTTGTACAAGGGTATCCAACCACCCATTGCAATCTTGACTTTCCATAGTGTTGAGGGCTCTTGGAAATGAGCCTCAAATACACTAGATCTTGGAGAAATAATCACATTCAAAATTTATTTAAAAAAATCGGAGAGTAGATTTTGAGAAGCCATAAATTGATTGGGGTTATGCATGTTAGGCCCTCTAATCTCATATTTTTTTGGTCACCAACTTTTTAGGTTTGACTTGTGAAAAGAAGATTGAAAAGCTTCACATCACTTTTGCAATTTTAACACCCTCATGGTCAAACACTATAATTTTTCACTCCATAAGTGATATTGTTGTGTTTTCTTTTCCTATGTGATCTCTAACATGTCTAGTTTGAATTTGTACAGTTACAATTCAAAAAAAATGATACAACTTATCAAAATGTTGGCATTTTCTTCAATTGAGAGCAAATACCAAAAAACTCAAAACAAGCCTTGGGGATTTAGGGGTTAATTAGGTGTCTTATCATCGTTTGACCAATATAGGGTCATAGAGTTAACCCCTAAAGGTTTTTGGCTATGTTTTCACCAAAAACGTTCCCAAACTGCCATTTCTAGTACAAGAACCAAATTTTAGAAAAAAAACATTTTTGGGCACATGTAACCATAGGATCTTGTAGTAAGTTGGTTTGAGAACATGTGGAAATTTTTTCATAAATTTACACCTTGTAGATTGCAAGATATTAGCGTTTGAATTGACGAAAATCTTTTTTTTGTCCCTGTGAAAAACTGGGCAGTTGCTCTTCACAAGGTCATATTTTTCTGAAAAAATGTCCAAAATGGATGTGTCTCTTTTAATTCATTCTTCATGGCAAATTAGCTACATGCTTGAAAAATTTCAGATGATTTGGAATTGTACAACATATAGGAAAAAAATAGTAAGTAGAAAGAAGTAGATAATGATCGAAAATACTAAATTGTTAAGAATTTTGTTATGGATTTGAAAAATGACAATCCCAATGTTTGTAATGTTGTAATAAACAATCTACATCCTATGACATTATTTTTTTCAAAAAATATTAAAAATTGAGTAAAATGAAGGACTTCAAAGTTTATTTTAGAGTAGAGAATCCATAATTGCCTCTTAAACTAAAGCTCCTCATAACTTTCACCTCATTGATTAAAATGGAATGATTCAAAGCTTTCCACCTATATATAAATCTAGAAAATCATTTTAAAATTTAAAATTTTGAAAAAAGTGATTTTTTCTGATCTTCCCTAGTTGCCCGAGTTGAGAAAGAAACTACATATCATATAATAACTTTTTAACCATGTAGCCAAAAGTTATGAAAATTATTGGGCCTTGAAGCTACTCCTCAACCACATGTTGTGTCAAAATTTCAAAGAAAAAAATGGAAAATTCTACTCATAGTGAGCTGCCCAAAATATCTATAATGCCAAAAAACCATGTTTTGGGACTTTATGGGTTAAGAATTTGAATTAGCCGAAAGACCCTTTTGGTGTTGATGTCTGATTGCAGAAGTGGAGACAATCGAGACAGAAATTCCAAATACATGGTATAAACTTCCTTCTCTGTAAGAGAAAAATGTTAACAAATCAGAGATAAACCTCACTTCAAGTTATTAAATAGCATTATTATTATGCTAAAATAGCAAACGCAATTACTTCAACTGAAAATAAAGCCCAAGTAACCTTCCCAAGATCAATGGAAATGATGGGCAGGACCACAGGATTCGTCTTTCCAACAGGATTATTTTAGAATATATCTTAAAATAAATGACATAGCTTCAGCGCCGGTTTATAGAACTCACGCGAGCCCTTGTCTAAAGGATAAATCAATCAAGTTTATAAATAAATGATCAGGTAGCTACAAGTATTCACAATTTCATGGCCAAGAAAAAAACATCTCTGCAACTCCTCGCTACACACCGACTAGGCTGAAATTCGGAAGCTAAAAATAGACACCTAATACCTCTCACAGAAATTCCAATATGCAGTTGCTGCTTCACCTCTTCTGCTCAATAAATCCTGAAGACAGTAAGAATGTCCCGCTGTTTTTGATGTGATAATTTCCTCCACTTGGAGCACTGTAATGCAACAAATCACAGGAATCAATTATGAAAACTGAGAAATACCAAAGCACAACTCGCCTTTGATTACCCCAGCAAGCAGCATATCGCAAAGTTTCGACAGCCAAAAAAACTGAAATCATCCTCAGGATCATCCTCAATATAATCCTCACTAATTGAAAGATACTGAACAATGTCGTTAATAATAAAACCACATGTCATAATTGTACTAGACAAAAAGAAATTCATCAATTGGAATGATGAAATCCAACATGCTATTATTGCTTTAAACAAGTTTCATTTGCTTTGAACACTTTCCACATGTTTGAACCATTCCTTTGCCTCTCCCCTTGAGGTGGAGACGATAGATTCAAACCCCCACCAAAATAATAGGAGTGTAAGAAAAGTGCTCTCAGGAAAGATCTAGAATAGATGCATGAAATCTACGTCAGTAGAGATAAAAAAGAATATAAGCTTACCAGTCCCATGATCCTCTTCCGTCTGTCAAAACGAATTCAATTGAACTTCCCTCAACATCTATAACCTGCAGATAGGTAATATTGTCAGAATTTGGCCAAAGCAACAACAATGCCCATCAAAAACATGAAGCGTCAAAACGAGGTAACGATGTCCTCAAACGGCTGTCCGAGTCCACACCGATGGTAAGAACCTGAAAGCAGATAGAGAAATGGTTCTACACAGAGGCAATATGCTATTGCGGTGATTGCCATCCTACCTTCAGTGGCATATTGTTCACAAAGATGCCGTTAAGCATGCAAACGCCAGGCAACGCCGTCCATCTGTAAAATTCACAACATTAAAGAATGATCTCGTTCCACTTCAAAAAGATTGAACAATATACATGTCTACTGCATGCATTTCGAAATTCCATCCATCGAAGTCTCATATTGTTATAAGCAACGTACTCTGAACCATCAGCTGAGTAGTGGAGATAAGCGTACTCCCAGCTGCTCTCATAATACAGAGTAATGACGGACCTTGTGGCTTTTATCACATCGGCTGCAAGCCAACAGTACTCCACATAAGTCGCATCCAGCGTGATCGCAGTTTTCATCATAATTTACAGCACCCTCTGAATTGGTATGAAAGAGAACCCCCGATACCTTGTTTAGCATAGTTGATTTCAATTCGAACTAGTGAGATCTCCTGAAGCGAAAATAAATCGTCCCCACATGAGAGTATTAATTTTGCTTAATTCGCTTTGATACGGAAGCATGACTTTAGCTCTCAATGACTTAGTTAACACAATCCATAGATTAGGATAAATTTAAAAGACTTACCTCTTGAGCTTGTCACGTTACTCAAATAATGACCATCCTTGGAGTCACGAACTCTTGAGCTATTACCCAATGCTCTTGATAGAGGGTTCGTTGTTTCCAGTTTCTCACTTTCTTGCTGAATCAGAACACCCATCATGACAAAGAAGGTCTCAAGTGCCATAGCTTTCTCACCAGAAAACATCGTTGCCAATACCTCTTCAACACTGTTCATTTGGCCTGTTTCAGAATCTGTGGCTTTACTTTTTTCCCTTCCTTCAAATGACTTCGAACTTTCTAATGATCTTGAATTTGGTGAGCTGCTATCTAACTGAGCACGTTTTGATTTCACCATATTTGCAATAAGAGATCTCACAGTCGCAAGAACGTTCTTCTCCCTACTTATCCTTTCTTCCTCTGCCTCCTCCAATGCCTGCTGTAATCTGGCCAATGACTCCTCCATTTCCTGCATCTGAAAAGAGCAGTAAACGTTGTAAGAACCGCAGCCATCTTCGAGCAATTGAAACCAAATGATTGTTGCATTAGAGGGAAACAAACAATGTGACCGACTAAAAATAACAACGAATGTCCTCTCTGATATACCTCACTGGACTCGATCAATCACAAAATGGACAAGGCTGTTGATGTGTGCTGACATAACAATCTATGGTGACCGCCCACCCTTTTCACTATAGTTGGAAGTGACTAAACCTTTCTACAATAATCGGCTGGGTACCAAACCTTTTCTTCTTTAAATCAAGATGTAAGAGGATCCGTCTCAAAGAAAGAAGATGAGAGAGATCAGTGCATCTTGGATACCCCCATACTTCCTTGAACTGGCAGTTGGGCCCAAGGAGCTAGCAAATCCATTTCAAGAATGTCATGGATACTATGTTCTCTAATGGGACCAATACCTACTTGTTCCTACATATCCTTATTTAGAAGGAGATTAATAAACTCAGCTGCACTATTTACATGGGATCATGGAAAATATATATTTACCTTCTCCAATGCTTTCTTGAGTTTGGCCCTGTCACCAGCCTGCTCCATCTGTACGTCTGTCAAAGCCTCCTTCACATTAGCAAGCTCCCCACGTAAAGTAGTCCTCTCCGCATCCCATTCCATCTGCAGCTGTTTTAAAAGTTTTTCATTCGTCTCTAACTCAAGTTGCATGGATTCAGCCCTTTTCAAGGCATTTCCCAATTCTTTCTCCAACTCACTCACTGCACTATTGACAGCGGCCTCTACTTCTTCCGCGCTTACTCGCTTCGAGAGTTCACCAGAAAGCTCTCTCACCTTCAGCAACACGAGATTTGTTAACAATCGTCTCGTAGAAGACCATACAACAAAATCTTTCACTGCGCATGAACCATTATAACTTTTTCGTTGGAAAGAGTTGCAACTGCGTAACATCCCATTCAGTCACGAACCAAGAGAACCGTCAGGCTAAATTAAATCAGAAACAACTACACTATAATGACACTTGCATACTTCCAGAAATGATAGTGATGGTGGGTGAAATCCACAAAAGGACAGGTCATAAAATTCTCGAGATACTGAGCTCACTTCCAACTGCTCAGACCAGGTTATGTGACACTAGCAGAAATTTGATAGTCGTTCGGCATCCAAGACTCTGAGTTCCTGTACTCACTATTGCACAATGCACAGGGAACTTTGGTTTTGCATGATGACAGATGTACTGTACTACGTAACAAAAATTACCTTATTTAGCAGACTCTGAATCTTGATAAGTGTATGACTTGTTGACACATGGATGGTCAAATAATTGGGTATTGAATAAAACTCAGGGACAAAAGCTGCTAAGTTTTCTTGAAGTTTGCAATGAATTTGACTTTCAAGAACAACTTTTGGTAAAGAGCCTTACTTTGCCTAAAAGGTCCTCTCGTTCAGCCATCATCTCCTGCTTTATTGCACTTAACATGGCTTCCTTCTCTTTCAAATCGGTCGTAACTTGTGCAATCTTAGTTCGAGCCATCACCAGAGACTCTCTTTCCAATTTCACCTGCTCCATGGCAAAAAAACAGTCATCATAACGGATAAACTGACCCCAAAACATCCTCAAAATGTAAGTGCCATTGCCTTACTAATTACTCAACCCCAAGGATGAAACGCGACCAGAAATACCCACTCAGGTTCTTACCACTTGATCATGTACATCCAAGGGCACTGTCGCCGCCAATTTCTCTGTCACTTGCTGCAATTGCGCCTCTGCTCTCTCTGCTCTACTTGAGCCTTCTTTAGCAACCGACAACTGCTGCTCCAGATCTGACAAGTCACGCCGCAACTTGTCTAGGTCCTCAGATTCGGGATCAGTTTCCACTACGCTTTCCTGAGGTTGAGCATCTGCCAAACTTCAGCACACAGGAGGGAGATTAATATTCAGTATGATAATATCATGCTACTGCCGACTCTGCATACGTTATCGTGTGCCATCCTGATATTAAAAGCATGCCCGTGACTGCCACAACAATTTCAGAGCTCCAATCTTGAGTATCTAATCATGAAAGTAGATTTCAAAAGTCAACATAGCTCGACAGTGGTGAAATAAAAACTACCTGCTTGGGTCTTGCGTTTCTTCCAGCATCTGAGGCTGAGTTTCCGGAGCTTCATCAGTCTCAGTAGACAATGTGTCGGCTGATAGTGCTTCATCCTTCACAGCTTCGCTTACACGCCTTCGCGGCAGCCTTCCTCTCAATGGGAGGTTCTACAGAATGAAAGATGGCCAGTTCAGTCAAGGCCCAGGAATTGACTTCTTGCGGTATAGAAGGGTGTCTGTGGTGCACACTCAAGCCTGCATTTGAGATTGTGAAAGGATCAGGCTACCACTTTTCCTTGCAGACATTGCGTTTAGGGTCTTGATTCCCTAGTTCCTCAGACCCTTAACACTCAACGTAACGAGGTTTCTTTTGGCACACAACCCCACGCACCAACTGATGCGCGCTCTGCCTCAGGAGTGCAAGCAAAAAAATCGATTCGGCTCAGCCTATATAGTTAGTTTTAATCGACTCCTCGGACCCAAAGTCGTTTTGCAAGCTCAATTTTGTATTGTGGCCAGATTGTCACCAGGCAGTTTTGGAGTCATTTTTTGAGTGAAGTCAGGAGTCACTTCGTTTAAGATGTGACTTGTTTCGTGATAGAAAGGTAAATGTCATCATCATCAGAAGAAGAATTGACTTTGGCCTTAAGACCAGTGTAATCGAATGAAAAGTCTGTTTGGAATAGTTCTCCTAACTAGGCAAGGGCTACCCTTGTGCTTCCTTTTGGAGGTAGACTCTATGACATGAACAAGAAACAACCATCAGATATACGTGATGAAAAGAAGGCGTAGAAATGCATAGAGTACCGGAAGCGCTCCAGCAACATTATTATTCTCAGATGCTGCATCCGCCTTTTCAGATTCCTTTCCCTGTTGTATTGAAGTAACATCCGAATCCGATACTGCTACCTTCTTCCCAGTAAGCTGCATGAATTTGTGCACTCAAACTAAGTTATTCAGAAAATCCAGCATATAGTACGTAAAATTGTAATTGATATGACTCCTTAACTAACATAAGAGATTAATTGAAGAAATTCTTAACAACATAGAGAGATTGATCATGCAGAGGCAAGCTAAGCATGACACAATGCATGGAGAGTTCGCCCTGTGAGTTATGGGAAGAATTCCCTATGGTCAATTGCTTGTACCAAGTTGCACAATGTTAGTGTCACTGTCCAAATATTGAGCTCAAAATTTCCAACAATTCAATAAAGTGAATGACAATGTCTCCTCATGATGAACTTAATTACCACCTTCCCATTGCACAATCCCTACGATTGATGTCCAAAATCACTGAAAACTCCAAATTTACTGAAAACCCTATTCATTTGATTCTACTAAAGACCAAAAGACCGCACCTGTTCCATCACCCGGCGCTCAATCTCCTTGCGAAACGCTGCAAGTGGTGAAGAACTCTGCAAAAGGTTTGCGGGTCAGGTACATGAAAATTGAAGTTTATAAAATAGTTATCAACAAGACCATGTGCCTGCATCCCTATGCAGTCTCTTAGAAGGCCAACTCAGATTATGAGCTCTACACGTCTGTTGAAGTAGACATTTACATGAAAGGAAACATCTCCCAAGTGATCAGCCTTACTTTAGCTGCCGGTGTACTCATGACATATTTCTCTGGCGCAGAAATAGAAGGCTGCTTTTCTTTCAAGGAGCTTTGCCGAGTAAGTGTCTCAAATACAGATGCTTTTGGCTCTTCCTTTTCTTTTACGCCGACCTTCAAAGTTTGAGGCAGATCGACATTTGTGACCTCGCCATCCGATTCCTTCAAGAAAGGGTTTCGCTTGCTTGGTGAATCTTCAGTGTCGGGGATAACTGGTCCTGCTTCCCTTGCAAGACGAACGATATTTTCCACAGAAGCATGTTCTCTTTGCAACCCCTGTCCACATAGAAAGAATCAATTTCAACTTCAACATCTACCTGACAATGGGAAAAGTATTACCAAAGATCTTTCACAATCTAAAGTCGTATATAACTTGCACCCTTCCACTGTAACACCAAAAAAGGAAAAGAGCCCTAGAATATTGAAGAATTGTTCCACTCGTCAAGGAATTCATTCCATTGTGAAACTCACTATCACATGCGCCCACATAGCATGCTGACTACAGAAAAAAAACTAAATAATTCGAACTTAAGTCACTCCCGCCATAATCTTCTTAAGTAGCAGTAGTGGCATGACACTTTCGCTACCAGTGCCAACTAAGAGTTATTTAGAGCAAAGACATGCCATATCAAAACAAATCACGCAAAACTAAAGCTCTGACATAGTCTCAGATGTGAAGACAACGGCTCATCGGCTTTCAAGGCTCTCACTTGTTCAAATTAAAGCTGAACTTTGCAAAACAAGGTACCAGAGATTCCTTTCTCTACTGCCAATGATTCCATTTCATGCCAATTCAGAGACTGCTCAACAAAGAATCTCTACAATGTTATGGTCTTTGCAAACATAACATTTGCACACAAAATGAATCTGAATTCCTGTTCTTGGCTCCCTATTTCTTGTTTCCCAGAGGGTTCAAGGAGCTCCGCAAGAATGTTATGCTAGTATACTTAAAAAACATTGCATTGGAAAGGCATGGGAAAAAGCAAAGAAGAGATCGATCAATCAATCCGTCAATAAGGTAGAGTCTCCATTATTTATCCGGTACATATGACCATACGAGTGAGCTTTGATTTGTGCTGATTGTGAAAATACTAATCTATTGACGTTTGGCTTTTTGCAATTGATGTTTAGCTTAACACGTGCAAAATCTTAGATGGTGCATGTTTCTAGATTGTTGTAGGGAAAGGCCCAAAGTTCACCTGTATGCATGGTGAATGGATCTTCTCCCTTACTGTATGATGAATGGAGACTTTACATTACAATGTTATGGTCTTTGCAAACATAACATTTGTGCACAAAAAGAATCTGGATACCTATTCTTGGCTCTCTATTTCTTGGTTCCCGTAGTGTTCAAGGAGCTCCGCAAAAATGTTATGCTAGTATAACAAAAAAAAGAGCATTGGAAAGCCATTGTAAAAAAACACAGAAGAACTCAATCAGTTGGTCAATACCTTAAGAGTGGCCGTGAGCTGCACCGGAACGCGACCCCCACGATCCACCATGCGGTCCGCCGAATACTTGAGCAACGTCGCTCGATTGAACAAAACGTCCACCCGGTTCCGCACATCCGCGCCAATGCCTTTGTTCGCTTCGTTCACCATCGCATTCAGCTTGGCGAGATCGTCCACCAGAGTCGCCATTTCCGAGAGCGTGGACGCGTCTTCGCTATTTCCACGAGAATCATAGCGAGCGCTACAACTCACACTTACCCGTCGCCATCTCCCTGTCGCCGCTCTCAATTTCTTACATGAAAATCCAACGCTCTTCAAGGAGAATGTCGCAGTATTGCCCCATCGCACCTCAGCAGCTGCATTCACACAAACACCCACCCACCCAAACACACACTTACATTAAGAGTTCATCAAGCGCACAGTCACTCTCTAATCTCGGCAAATCGTAAAATTCAAAATCTCCGCTCATGAGACTTCCACATTCGAAAATGAACGCCAGCATAACATTGTGAAGTCTAGGTCGTCGGTCCCTCTTGTAGCCCAAATATTTCAAACGAAATAATGAAATACTGCCCACCACCGGTATGCAAGTATGATCGCTTCAGCTTCACAAGGCTGTTTCTGAGGGCTCTAGCTTGAGGAATGAAATGGCAGACTCCAAACTTCCAAACCAGTGAGGGAAGTTGAGTGTCATTCTCTAGAACAGAAATGCGAGAGGCCAGTCGCCTATCTTCTTCAAAATAATAGAATGATATGAATGAAACCGAATTGCTTCCTCTAAACCTCAACAAAATTGGAAGCAAGAGGAGAAATTGCGCGAAACCCACAAACCGAAGCAAATTCATTTCCGAAAGCCAATACCCCAACAAGGAACCCCGCATTGTACTCGAAAGGAATTCTCAATCAGCGTACCTGGGAGTAGAATAGCACCGCAAGCGCAACTCGTTTGATGTGAGGTCCACGATGAACGCAGAGAGCAAAGAGGAGGAGCCATGAAGACTACTGTTGTTGCTGCTGCTGCCGCCGCCATCGCAGCACCTCCCGCAGCAAGGTGGAAAGAATTCGACCAAAGATGGGAAAACTAGTGCAAATGGACGAGAGAGTTGGCAATTGGGGTGAAGAACTCGCGGTGATGGAGCGCTTTCGTGGTGAGGGCTTTTAGGAAGAGGCTCGTATGACTGGCCACTCGAAATCCACGAACTATCTTAATTGAGCTGTAAATTTCTTACAAGTTGCTACACAAGCACCCCAAATGCTCCACTGACCCCAAACCAACATCATCACTTTCTGTACATTTCCAAAATCAATATGTACCTATATGGAAGAAATAATTTTAGAACATCTACCAAAAGAAATTTGGACTCTTCATAACTTTTGTATGAAGTGTCATTTAATTTCAAACTAATTTTTATTTAATTTCAACTAACAAAGTGAAGCTTCTTAAGTTTAAGAAGTTGTTCTATATATCTATATATGAAAATTTTCAAAATTTAGTTAAATATTCACTAAATTACAAGTTGAGTAATTATTTCAAAAATAAAACTTTACAAAATTATAAGTTTTTCTTTAAAATTTCCTATTTTTCAATCTAATATAGTGGATTTAAAACTCTATTTTATAATTGCAAATTACAATATGAATTTTTTTGTTTAAACCCCTCAATTCCTAGGCCATTTTTTCATTAAAAAATACATAAAATTTTCATTTCTATTGAAAAGAGAGAAAATGTTACTTTTTTTATTTAATATCTCACTATAGGATCTTGCACTAAACTAGTTTGAAAATGTGTGAAAGAAATTTTTGAAACTTCGACCACTTAAATTTCAAGATATTTGTATATAAAGTGGAGAATTTTTTTTGGCATTTTGCTAGAGTAGATTGTAGGATTTTGAAACTTCTTTTTTAGTTTTTTAGTTTTTATTTTGAATATTGAGTTAAGAATATTAAGAAAATAACTTAATTGAATTTCTTCCTTAAAAAACTTTTCAATGGAAGTAGATACAAGATAAAATGGAAAACTAAATTCTTAATTGCTTTGAGATGAAGGTGAAAGAAATTAATTTCAATAGAGAGATTGTTCTAGCAAAAAAATCAAGGCTTATGGAACTTTTGATTTTTGAAAATTGTAAAAATTGAATTCAAAAACAAATCTAATCTGTTATTTTTTAAGAAAATTCTTACATTGGCTACAAAAAAAAAGCTCCATAACTTTCACATCATAATTCAAAATGGGAAGAATCAAAGCTTTCCAAGACAAAAAAAACATAATCTATGAGAAAAAATTTAAAAATTTCAATTTCAAGTTTTTGTGAGTTTTTTTTGTTACCCAACAAACTCCTTCTTATGCTTAGGATGGCACAACTTTGTTTTCCAAGCATTGTTTGAAACAAAAATTTCATTTCCAAAAAGTTAATGTGTAAGTCTTTCAATGTTAAAAGAAATTACAAAAAATTACACCAGAAATTGAGATTATAGAAACCAAAAAATAAAAATCTGAAATAAAATACTAACTTGTTTTGAATAAAACCTAATTGGAAATAATCCTAATGTTTGATAGTGAACATCTAGGATACCAACATCGTTTAAATATTGTGACAAAAAGCTAAGTTTAATCACTATTTTACACTTAAATTGTAATTTATGATAGACATCTTTTAAAAAGCACGTACTAGAATCAAGAAGGTGATTTAGAAACTTTGTTTGTACTTGTTAAACTTATTAGTCCTATTTGTGACTAACCTTTGTGGTATAATGGAATGATAATGAGATTACAAAAAATTGAGTTTGGAATTACATGCACACCTATACTTTAGATTTAGTCATAAAATGATGGATATGATATTACATAGGTTCACTAGTGTTGTGATACCCCTTTAGCATTAAAGTAGACAATGTTTGATTTTCCTCCCTAGAAAGAGGGTTGGAATCTTCTTGAATGAGGTCTTTCTTTTACCTTGTCACTAGAAAGCTTCTATTCTACATTACAAAGGGGCTGTGCTAGACTCTCAAGTCAATCTCTTTATTCATCCCTTATTATATTTTTGAACAAAATCTTTCTTCTTCAAATACTATTCTTTCGATCACCTTGGCTTAGAAAAGATGCTATTAAAGAAGTTTGAGTATTTTTTTGATATGGTATAATAAGTTTATGAAATTGTTCAAAATGAATTCAAGGACTCTCACATGAAAATACAAGGTCAAAAGAAAATGATGTATAAAGACTATAACAAATTTGTCTAACCATTATTAAATCAATAAATGCTCATTTTTTAATCATTTAAACCCTTAAGGTCCAAGGGAGCCTATTTTGGGCCTCTCACTTGTTCAATAGGTCAAAGTTATAACTTCCTTTTCCTACATTCTCATAAGTATATCTAAGTGAATTTTATATTATGATATTTATATTGAATGGGGAAGTTCAAAAGTACAATTGACATCATGTAATAAGCTTGATGTATAATGCATATTGTCAATCAAAGTTCAAACTTGTGAAAAAGTATAGAAATTGCTTGGGCCTTGAGGGGTTAACCCTTTTCAAGACTGGTTGACCATATTGAGGTTGATTTGGATACTTTTTGCTCGATGGGCAAAGTTTGGAGAAAAATACGAGGAAAGACCAAAGGAAATGGACATGGGAATTTGTGAACCACATCTACTGGGCTAGGAATCACCCCAATCCATGCTTGCATGTGGAAATGGGATTCAAAATACTAATACAAAAGTGGCTATAAATACAACAATCACTAGCGAAAGATGAACATAAGTGACAAAGATACACATGTTTGTAAAATGCACTATGTGCCCAATGCATATGTACGATCAGATCTTCATTTTAAACCATTGATGTATTGTAATTTTAATTTTTCAGTTATGCAACAAAAGTGGGTTGCCCACCCCCCCAAATCGACCACAGTTCTTAAAGGGTTAATGACAAGTAAAGTTGGATGGTGAAGAACAATATTCAAACATGTTACAAAAGTTAGAAGAGATCAATATTGAATTGGGTACAATTTGAAGAATCATGCCCTAATTTCACGATGAGCATGATGCAACAAGCATAATTTCTTTCAGTTAATTTTCTTGAGCACACTTTCAAGGGCACACTCTTTTTGAGTGACCCTGATCTTGTGCCAAATGTAGAAGAAATTGTTCACAAACTTGGTAAGTACCAACACATTTTTTGAACAAGAAAACGTACAGAAAAATTGGTATGCGACAGTACTTCCAATTTGGACAAAACTTAGGCTAAATCTAGGGTATATCTACCCAATGACAAAACCTTGAACAGTGAATTGCATTTGCTGAATGCACAACCATGGCCATCAGAGAAACATCATAAGTCCTTCCCTTTCCTAATTCTAGATTACTTCAAAATTGCCTAGAACCCACATTCATCAGAGCTTCTATAACTGAGCCGAAAGTTGAGGATTATAAACCCAGTAAGAAACTGATCCTTGCCACCAACAGCAACTCATCTATCCCCTAAACGCCCAAACTGCGTTTTTTGGCAACATAGCGATTTTGGGCAGCTCACTACGAATGGAGTTTTTCTTATTTTTCTTTGAAATTTTCACACAACATGTGCCCGAGGAGTATCTTTAAGGCCCAACAATTTTCATAACTTTTGACTTCATGGTTAAAAAGTTATTGCATGATATGTAATTTTCAGTGCTCCTCGGGCAGCCCAAAAATTTCTTAAAAAAACACTTTTTTAAGAAATAAAAATTTGAAATTGTTTTTCTAGATTTACATGTACATGGAAAGCTTTGAATCATTCCATTTTGATTTATGAGATGAAAGTTATGAGGCGTTTTAGTTTGCGGGCAGTTTCGGATTCCCTACTCTAAAATAAACTTTGAAGTCCTTTATTTCACTCAATTTTCAATATTTTTTGAAAAAAATAAAATGATAGGGTGTGTATTGTTTATTAAAACATTACAACCATTGGGATTAAAAATTTTCAATTCCATAACGAAATTCTTCACAATTTAGTATTTTGAATCATTCTCTACTTCTTTGTACTTACTTCCTTTTTCCTATATGTTGTACAATTTCAAATGATTTGAATTTTTTCAAGCACATAGACAACTTGCCTTGAAGAATGAATCCAAAGAGTAACCACCATTTTGGAATTTTTTTCATACAAATGTGGCCTTGTGAAGTGCAGCTGCCCGTTTTTTCACAGGGCCCAAAAAAGGATTTTTGCTAATTCAAACACTAATATCTTACAATCTACACGGTGGAAAATTCTGAAATTTTTTCCACATCTTCTCAAATAAGTTTAGTACAAGATCTTACGGTTACATGTGTCCAAAAATGTTTTTTTCCTAAAATTTGGTACTTGTTCTAGAAATGACAGTTTGGGAGCATTTTTGGTGAAAACATAGTTGAAAACATTTAGGGGCTATACTTACACTTTCTTGGCCTCGAATTGACAAGAGTTACAAACATGAATTGCATAAATGTCTATGCCAAGTGATCTTTGAATGAAAATGGTATTGTCTAACGCTGCTCTACAACATCAGTCACACTTGGAATTTGCAAAAGAAAATCACACACAGTGATAAAAAAATTGATCTCAACATATTTGGCTCTTGTACACAAAGTGATCTCTCCACAGCCTTTACACTGATCTCCCAAATGATACAAGAAGTGATCTTTCAATGGAAATGGTGTTGCCTACTGTCCCCTTAATGGTGGTCGACAGCCTCCACCTCACACATTGAAATTGCCAAAGAAAATCACCCAGTGTCAAAAAAAATTGATCTCAACAGATTTGGCTCCTATAAACAAAGTGATCTCTCCAAATCTCTCCACAGAGTGATCTCCGAATACTTGCACACTCCTACACATCGGTGAAAATGCTCAAAGAATGTCCTCTCCCAGAATTTCAAGGTTTCAACTAACGCTCAGAGGGTGCCTTAGCAGTCGCGGGATGATTCGACTGCAACGCCTGGCTACTCTTCCCATTGGAAACCTGTTGCGACCTGTAGTACGCGAAAGTGGCGATCCCAACGACCACTGCCACACCAGCCATGGCGAACGGGAACCGCCCCGCCTTGTTCAACCCCTGCCCTCCTTGCTGGTGCAACGTCGACCCAGGTCCTCCATTCGATCCCGGAGACTTCCGCGCTCCCTCCAACCCTAGCTTCTTCACCTCCTCACTCGACATCTTCGTCGTGTCAAACTTCTGCTCCGCCATTGCTCTCGCTCGCTGCAACAACCCTTGCTCAAATTCTAACAAAAAATCGCTCAGATTCTAATCGATCACACTTGCACAAATTGTAGAAAACCTTGTGCACAGTTAGAAAATTAGATTCAAAAGATTCTACGGCAATCTAGAGTAGAAAGAGTCACACAATTGGGAGACCCCAAAATTCTAGGCAAGTGTAGTGTAGAAAAATTGCACACAGATTTAGGATTCAAGCAGTTGATCACGCTAGGGATGCTGTGAGAATGTTTATGAGATGGAGCTCGTTTATATGGGAATGCTAGGAAGATTGCAGGAATTGTATGGAGAGGTGCGAGATGGCCCATGGCCGTTGGATTCGATTTGGGAGGATCTGTGGCCGTTGGTGAGAGTGAGTTGAACAGTGGTTGACAAGTGGCGGAGTCGCTGCAGTGCCAAGTGGAAGGCGTAACTTACGATTGGTTCTTGGTCGCAGCGGTGGTGGGTTCTACGTGGCTGGTATGCAGCGTAGCTCAAGCCTGTGAACTTAACCCTTTAATGCCCAAATGCTTTGATTTTAATTTTTTTGATATTTTTGCTCTAATCCTTTAAACAATACAATATTCACCGCAATTTCATTAAATAGGTCATATTGAAGAAAGGTTGTATTTTAAATATTTAAGCATTAGATTGGATGATGAGAAGTTACTTGGATAAAATATCACTTTGAATCTCAATTTTAACCATGCTAAATTCGATATTCCAAATGTTGATTTTGATAGTATCATATTAAGACCTTAATTGTGAAATGTTTGTAAAATGGTTTCATTTGATTCTATCCTGAATTGTGAGAGACTAGAGTTGATTTTGAATATAATTATTCTTAGCATTTTGAAAATTCATTGTTAATTCATACATTGTCCAAAAATGCATGGGAACAAAACCTGAAATCCCTTTTGTCTCCCTAAAAGATGGATAAAAAATTTAGACAATTTAATAATGGGGGATCAAGCTCAAATGCTTATTTGTATGATTATCAACACAACTATTTTAAATGTTGATGATTTGATCATTGCAAAATGTAGGTCTCAAATTGTTGTTGAAATGTCATAATTTTATTCCTAGGTGTCTACATTGTATACTTCTATTGCTATAACAATAGGTGACATTAATCATTTAGAAAGCTTCAAGAAAATAGAAAACTAAACTAAGAAAAAGAAAAAAGAAAAGAAAATAATAGACTACATGTTTTCTAAAAAAATCTGTTATTATTGTTTTGCAAAGTGATTTTTTTACTTTTTACATCATTCTCCATATATTTCCATGCACTTTTTCATCCAAAATTGGTGATTTCATCCAAAACTTTCTAGAAATTACATCTTTTGGGCAATGATTGACTACATTTTGGACACTAAAAGTAAAGATTTATTTTGAAATGGTGAGCAATTTGGGCTCATGTTGCCCCCCAAAGAGAATGTTTGTCTTGGGATCAGATTAAATATGGATGTACCGTAAGTGAAGGGCAGAATTGGCATAATTTCTGACCAACTTATTATCCTGTGATCAACTGGGCACGTCTACTTGATTAAAACAAAAACAAAAATTGAAGATGCATACCCATCTATTCTGCAGGCCTTAATCCCCAGTAAAAATTATAAAAGTACTGTGAAAATTTGAAAATATTACGCAAAGAGAACCGAATCAGTCACAAGATATGCTCAAAATAACTTGGGCATCTCAAATGTCTAAAAGAAATGGGGAATATCTCTGTCATCCTTTTGAGAAACCAAACTTGGAGATTTTGAAACATTCAAAGGAAAGCTTTTGACAACAGCTGTGCCTTCAGAAAGGATTCCAAAACAGAACTCTGTGACACACATCCTAACTTAGAATTTTCCTCCTTTATCCTCATAGTCACGATTTGACAAATTTCAACAACTTATTGGCTTCATAACCGATGTTAAATTCAACCTAGAATAGATTAGCCAGAGTTTCTGTAACAAGTAGTGCAGCCATAATAGACTAATCCAATACTTACAAGGCTTGGAATGATCTCCTTGATTTGCTAAGTCCTGGAAGGTCGTCTAAATCATCATCCAAACTGCCCATCTCTTGAGACGGAATCTGCGGATTGCATAAACCACGCATAAAATTACTCGACGGAAGTTTTTCGCATTATTTCATTTCTGTACATTTCTGCATGATTTCCATCATGATAGAACTAGAGTATTTTCGACACTATAATAATGTTGTGTGACAACGGTGTACCAAGTCCTTCAATAGTTTCCCCTACCGAATACAGCAAGAATTTTATAATATCCTGAAATCGAGATTTCAATCAAATGATAAGTAGAGTGTTCTCCCTATGAGCACTATGACCATAGAGAAACCTCCCAATGAATTTTGAAGAACATCCTCCTTACGATATTCTCTAAAGTTTCAAAACAGTTTAATTTTCTTACTGAAAACCCAGTTTCAAGTTATCTGAAACAGATAGATTTTCTTCTATGGAGGAAATTGTTGCACACCTGATATACGGTTTCAGCCTTATCTTGAAAGGCTCCCAGAGGATAATTGGGAACGCGCGGATACGGAATCTTGTAATGCCACGCAATCTGATATCTCTTCTCCCCTTCGTCTATCTGCAAAAAACCCAGCAAAAAATATCATATGATATGCACATTGACTGGTCGAATGCTCTCATAATTGAGCAAAAAAGCGACATTCAAGGATTTAGCTACAAGGAGGAGCAAAAGTTCGAAAAGGAGGTCTTTGACCCTAGCACACCTTCTTAGCAATCTCTTCGGAGTCAGTGAGATGCTGGTCTTTTCTGAAAAGAACGAAAGCCTCTTCCTGCAGTTCAAAACACCTTCGATGTCAGCAAATAAGGCAGAGGATACTAAAATCGTGACAAACTTGATCCCCTGTTACCAACTAATCAATCATTGACTCAGTTGCGCTTCGATTAGCAAGTGGAGTAAGCATGACTGGGCTGGCTGCAGATCTTTGAATGGAAATTGGGATGACTACAGTCATTTGCAGTGGTCTAGAACCTCCCACTTTGAATGGTGGCATAAGAATTTCACACACGGTGGTAAAAATTTGAAAAAAATGATTTGACTCTTGAATCTGACGTAATCTCTTCACTACTGAACAGTGATCTTCCCCCCAAAATCACATACATGGGCTAAAATGCTTGAAGTGACGCAATAGTATGCTCTAAATGAACATTGACAGAACCCTCAAAAAGAGAAAATATCAGGAAAGGGAAGCACTCACATAAATATACTGTTTTTCATTAGATGGTCCTGGCCATGTGCGACATGATCTCATGAGTGAGCGGTATAATGACAGAGCTCTCGTCCTCAACGCTGCATCTGCCATCAGGCTTTGCTTCCGTCCTATCCTTTGCCACGAAACTAAGTATTCAAGTCATAAATCTGCACAACGATTCAAGTAGGTGGAGTTTCTCTTAGTAAAATCTATCAAACCTTGTAGAACGAAAGGCAAAACTTGAACACAACAAACGTTGTAGAAACTTGCAAAAGAAGAATGAAATACTCTACAAGACCATTCAAGCCCTCTGCTTAATCAACTCAATAAACCCTAATATTGTGGACACCACGTCCACTGGAACTCGCTATGCCCACATTCCCATATACCACAACCACAAATTCACTGCACAAGTATAACGCGAAAACATCAAGCAACAATGAATCAAGAATATGTAACACAATCGTATTATGAACCAGAAGCGATATGAAATTGAGCGTGGAAACTATGTAGCGATGACGCCTACAGAGAAAAACTTAGAAATGGACCCTGCAGAGCAAATTTTTCATGGAAAGGAAAACCTCACCTGATCACGACAATCACCGCAAAAAGAATTTGATAGAATTTCTTGAGATTTCACTGCGATGAAACGATGGATTTGTGTTTGCTGTGATTGAACTCGAAGAACGCACCTTAAACCTTTGCTCATTACATCTGACCTCTTTTATGTCACCTTCTCTGATATCACATACTCTTTTCTCTCGTCAAACCCTACAGTAAGGGAGCGGAAGTCGGTAGTGATATATTGATACATTTTTTGGCACAGTATTTCTAAGTATTTTTCAAATTTCTAGTGCAAACAACAATAGCCATTGTGTAAGGTAAACCAGCCTATGACAGGCAGAATGGCTGGTTTGCCTTCTTGACATTATTGAAAAAGAATTAATTTTTTCTCATACAAAGACAAATGTGAGAAATGGAGAGAGCAATTGAAATTTTATTTTTTTGACAAATTATGAATTTGTTATGAATTTTTGAAGTGTACAACCTAATTCATCTAAAGCAGTCTCTAGACTACCTCATAACAAACAAAAACAATATCCATAATGGCCATCTTACCACTGAATTTAGTCATAATGTTTCCTAACATGGCCACATCATAAAGGAATATAAAAATCACTTCTTGTGAAGAATTTACATTGGAAAAGTAGAAGTTTCTAGAGTAGTCACTAATAATTCCATCACCATCACCCAAGGCATTCATTTTGGCCACTATCCAATCTAATGAAGTCCTAATCTCATTTATTAGAATTTTTTTGTCTTGGTGTAATGTAAGATTGTAATGGGTCATCTCTTAGGTGTCTGCATTGGGCAGTTTGTTTGTCATAGACTAATTTCCTTAGTAATTTTTGGATAGAAATCATTTTTCATTCACATATTTTTTGTTTATTCATTCAATTTTCATAATTTCATCTATTTACTAATGATATACTACTTGTTGTTTGGCAAACCAAAGTTCATTTTGGAACCAACCTGAAGTTTTGAAAGAAAATTCCTCATAATTTTGAATTTTGAAGAATTTTGCTAAGAAAAAAAATTAGTGATACCCATTGTTCAACGTTCCTTCCATTAGGGGTGAATTTTCATAATAAGGGTGATGAAAGGTATATAATAGAACCTCTAATAGTATTAGGATTGGTTTGACATGTAATATTAAGGAGGTTTATTACATTAGGGAAGGTCATTGCTATTCATGACAAATTGTATGTGGCCTAGGTCAAGATGGGTTGACAATATTACCTTAGAGAGGTTTATTACTTTAGAGGGGTTACTTTATAGAGGTTCTAATATAGAATGAAGACTATCGTTGAGGGAATTATCTCAAAGAATGGGGCATCCAATGAAATTCAAGTAGAAATTGTTTATATTTGTTGTAAAGACCAACGATGGGATTTCTCAAATTTTCATCCAAAATTTAAATGGATAATGAAATTTTGTTTCTACATTTTTTACCAATATATTTGTATGTACCTTGCAAAGGGGAGATTTTCATAAGCCCATTACTTGAAGTCTTTATGTGGGGAGGAAATATAACTAGTGGGGTTTTAAGATTGTTTGTCAATCGTTTATTATACATTTTGGGGTAGATGATGAATGATTCACACTCAATTTTGTGACATGTGATAACTTTTTTACACATTTTCTTTTGACATTGAATTTCACTACTCTCTTCCATGTACTATACACCAAGGTACAATATTTTTACAAACTACCTATTGCACCATTCAAAGAATTGCTATGGCTGTCAATTTTGTTAAGTTTTGAACCAATCAAAGTTGTCTATGGCCTCCCCAATTTCTAAATTTGGATTATATTTGCAAAGATTTAGCTTAACAACCTTTGTTTACATCATTGAGGATTAACTTTGTTTTTATAATGATTCAAAATTCATTTCACTATTGTTTTCTTCTTGAATAGGGACCTCAAAAATAAAAGTTATGTAGAAGTTTCAATGTTTTGTATACTATACTCTCATTGCCACCAAAGATGTTATTTATAAACATTACAATAAAATAGTCATCTAACAAACACATTGCATTGTGACAAGTCACCATTGGCTTTACAAAACTTCTATATACAACACAATTGTGACAATGTTACAATACTCCAAATAATCATGGTGCATTGTACATGCCTAGGTGTCTTTTATAGGTTATAGTGGAATCTTGAAATTAAAATATGTGAAAATAAAAGTTACAATACTTATACAACAAGCATGTGCTACATTTTCTATGACAATACACTAAACCCTCTCGATGAGAGCCTCCCAAGGAAATACAGGCTTCAAAAAGCACTCACATGTGATAACCAGTCAATATGTGGAAGTTGTCTAATCAAATGTGTACATATCACGGCTTGATAAATTCTGACGATTTTGCAATCATAGAGAGCATCATTGGTTAGACAAGGTTGAGAACATGGTGGTGAGAATTGTGAAGAGACCTAAACCTTAATTTAAGCCCTTTGTGCAACATGTTCGATACCCTAAAACAAACTAGGCAAGCTCCACAATAGTTTAAAACTGCATCATAAAGGGCCATAAAAAGTAATGGAACTGCCAACCCAACTCTTGATGTAACAAGGGAATTCTATTCTTTGAGGTTCAGCAACGTTACAACGTGCCAGGTAGAATCATTAACTTCCACCACTACATCCCTAAAGGACAAAGTAACCCGAATCTGGTCTCTCCTAGTCTATTATAAACAACCCCGTGTCCTGCGGGTTGAGCCACCAACAAATGTATGTTGACAGTATTCACTTCCAGACATGACAAGATAGTGTGTGCTAGAAAAATTCTTTACAATAACAGAAGGAAGGAATCTCAGCATGGCTACTAGCTCTTTGCCTCCAGAATGGTCAGCAAAATCAACAAAATTTTCTCACACAAATTCCAGAGTGTCTCTAAGCCAGATAGTTGTATATCTGAGGATTGGCTTTGTCCCTTTCAAGGTACTCACGATCAATCAGGCTCTCGATTCTCTTCTTCAAATCCGCAGGTTTGATTGGAAACTTAAGCTGCAGCGTGAAAGATATGAGTCAGACTCACTGAAAATGAAGGAAATCCCACAATTGCAACCACATTTTGCATGAACCATAAATTGCACAAGGTAAACTAACAATAAGCCCCAGCAAAGGAATGCATACCTGTTGAAACAGTTCAGTAATCAACAGCGTATGGCTCAACACCTTGCGAGTTTTCATGATCCGGACAATAGCAGCATCAATCTGTAACATAGCTCACAATCGCTAAAGGATCAACAACAGAGAATAGAGTGTTCTGAACCTGTTGGAAATAAAAAATACCACCAATAGACCTGCCTGTAAAGATTCCAGCAAGTGCAAATGAGAAAACAAGTCAAATCCACGATATTCAAACCTGATATTGACGATCCTGAAACACTCGCTCTGTCGTACTAGTATTCTCCTCTACAGTTTCCTTCAACTGTATGGCATTGACCTGATGTAATACAAGACGAGCTATTAATACGAAGATCTGACTATTCTCCAAACATATTTATAGCCTTAATGAGGCAGGAAATAAAGAGCACAAGTGCAATACCTTTATTCTGAAAAGTGGGGCAAGAAAGTCCTCATTAAAGACAAATGTGTCTTCATCTTCCACTTCTCTGCCCTTAGGTTGCTGTATGCATTAAAACAAACCACCCAACCCGTCAGTCAAGGATGAACGTTTTGATTCTAGATATAAAATGCACCTAATTCCCAAGATGCACAAAGTAGTCACCTTTACAATTACCATATAAACGGCTAACTAGTCGATCCTTGCCAAGTGATTAAGGATCAGTCAGGATTCATTAATTACCTTGTTTAAAACACGGACTTTACCACAAGCTAGTGACTGAAGAGTTCTTCGGAGCTCTTTATCTTCGATTGCAGAAGTATCTTTAATTTCCTGGAAAGTTAGGGACTGGGCGTCGTTGAAAAGCATAAGCACCACAGTCTGCACAGAGCCAAAAGATCATTCCATCAGATATTGCATGCAAAATAAATCACATCAAAGAGTGCCAAAAGAAAATATGACCCAAACCCTCAACATTCTTGAAGCAGCAAAAAATATTCAAGCTATCACGGATGACTTCACCTGGAAAAGAGAAACAGAAAGCTCCTTCTTTCCTTTCGGGAAATTCGACTTCAGCACACAGTGACCCAAGGAGTTTTGCCACATCAGTCGCCGCCCACTGTGCTTACTCAGGTAGAACTCCTTAAATATATCCTGGTATGCATTGAGTTCATGTGGTAGCCTGACCTCCATGGGCGGGTATGTAGGCCAATAGCTGCACCATAAAAATAAATAAACATGAGATGCAGAATTTGGGGACAACTGGCACTACCACCAAAAAAAATCCATTACTCATTCGATACAAAAGGGAATTGCTGGATCCAAAACGAATCCAACTAAAAACAGAAGACTTCAATAGTTGTCAGAAACAGTACCCAGTAGTAAGAACATGAACGTTCATCTCGATCCCGGAGGGAAGTTTCAGCCGTGCCTGAGCAGACTGCCTAAATGACTCATTGATTTCTCGTGAAAGCTCAATATCCTGCATAAGCAGAAGGAACAAAAGTATAAATTGGTAAGACACGAATAAACAGAAACTTCAACTTACTTCTTTGTGATAATAACTACCCTGGATTTCTCACATATTCCTTAATTCTACCTTGAAAACGCAAGAAACGAGAACAGATGGAAATTATGTTAAAGAAGCATGAAGCCAATACAAACTAATCATGGGAATGAAATGGAGAAGAAGGCTGAACTCAAACCACTACAATAATAATATTTAGTGGTACCTACACTACTTGATTTTAAAATGCTATAATATTTTACTCTTGATGGATATTCTTACCAAGATCATAGATATCAATACTATTCAAAAAGGAGTATCTCTATAGACATAGAGATACGAATAATTCATGGAGAGTAAAAACCTATACCATTACTACATCAACTAGTGTAGCTAAAGCCAGCGGGAATCAGACAAGCGTGTTTCTATTAGACCCGCAATTCTATGGCTCAAGGCATATATTGAGAATCAGGAGCGTGTTTTTAATCCGCTCCCCTGCGAGGTTGACTCTGTGGTACAATAATAGAAACTCAAAGAGCTCAGATCGAAGAAATAGAGCAAAATAAAGTTTAACACTAATTGCGAAGAGAGAAATCCTTACCTTAAACATTCCTTCCAGTTTATTTGTGAATTGACTGCCGCATTCTGTCTTGAGCTGTAAACACAGGAAGGGGTTGATATCAAGATACGTCCATGAGGCTAGATAGTCAGCCTCTCATTCGAAGGGAAAATCAAACAAAGCAAAGTGAGGGACTCAAAATAGATATCAACTCCTATCGCCCTGATTCTCAAGCACATGCAGTAAATGCAGCGTCAAAAACCACACCTCTATAATCGTTGAAAAAACTATGACAATTTCTAACTACAAGGTACCTTTGATATCATAGATTTCTCAGCATCAATGGAAGCGCTCTTTCCTAGTAGCAACCGTTTAGCCAAATCTTTTTTGTAGAAGGCTTCGAACACATCTTTACCCTGAGGATAACATATAAGGCACACGTCAAAATCCACATCCAGTCCACTACAGATGCTAACCCGAGTACTATCCATAAGAAAGGCTCCAATTCAACAAGTATGTGCAAGAGATATAATATGCTCTCCCATCAGACGCAACTAACATTATGCCGTGGAAGAACAACATCGAAGCTCTGGAGAAATGTGCCACATGAAGTTCTAGACGTACCTGAATAAATCTAAAAAGCACAAGCACTTTATCAAGGATGCCCTCCAGCTCCTCTTCCGAGGTCCCCTTATTTCCAGCACGCAGCTTTCCATCAATGAATTTGGCAATAAGCTCAGCGGGTCGGTTCTGAACACCACGACAAACCAAATATCAGATACATTCATCTTAATAAAACCAACTTCACATGTGAAAACAAAAACTGCGGTATGGTTTTCACCTGTAAACTTTCACAAGCCAAGATTCTACTGCAAATATTATATACCTGACGGAGATTGATCAGATGCTCAAATGCATCCTTCAAAGTATTAGCAAACGTTTCATTTCTAGAGAAGCTCTCTTCCCAGATAGCATCAAGTCGGGCTTTCAAATCTAGGAGCCAAGAAACCATGTCCTTATCCTTCTCTTCATCCATCACAGTGCTGTTGCCCGTTGCCTTGATGTAAGTGCTCAAAGCCAGCTTGAGGGACTCCAGAGCATTTACTCGTGCAAAAAGCACGTACATCCGTTGCAGATCCGCCACACGATTTGCATCCATGAGCATACCAAATCCCTGCAGCCCCAGAAGCATAAAACACAATTCAACATCCTTTGACGGCATGACTGATTCATACTGCAAAATCCGAGGGTGCAAGAAGACATCAGAGCTAAGGAGATCTCAACATCATAACATACTGCTGCTTGGGCAATGCCCAAGTGGTAAGGACAAGTGAATATCTATAACAAATCAATTGTAAGCCAAAATCCGGTAATTCAAATCAACTACCTGCGAAAAGCAAGAACGAATGTGCTCATTAATGCAACATACACACTCGTCTCTCCATCTGGCTTCAAAATTTCTAGATGCATCTAAAAGGCTCGTACAACAAAACCCATGAAAGAATGTAGATTTTAGTGTTCCACCTTCTCAAGAATTGCAGCCGTGTGACGACTAAGAAGCTGTTTTTCGGCAGTGGCCACCAACAATTTTCGTGTACTTCCATCCAGATAGAGCAAACATCGCTCATTCTCCTCATATAGTCGATTCTGCAAATGCAAAGCAAACCGAAAGAATATGGATTTAAGTCACCAAAATCCATGGAAGAATGTATATTTGCAAATACACTGAAATGACTAGGATATTAGCTTCCTTCCCGCAGCTCAAAAACTTATTTACTTACCTCGACATGTTTAAGGTAATCAGGCACGTCTGTTTGCTGCATAAAGCGAGTCCCTTCAGCTGCATAGAAGTCAGCAGTGCAATCTAGGAACTGCCTCTCAAAACTCTCAGAGTATATACCGAGAGCACTGAACATACGCAACAAATGTTTCAGTAAACTCCTATCCACAGTCTCTCCCATCCTGCAGGCAGGCAACCATATACAGCAAGATAAGTATATAATACAAAACGTTTCGAAGTAAGAGATCATATCAGCAATTCTAAAGCAAGAAGTGAAACCCGTCCCTAAATTATGCCTGATGAGTCTCAACATGCGCACTAGAATTCAAAAATTGAAAGTCACTAAATCGAATATACTTGCCATACCTAGTTGCTAACACTGAATAAACACTCATTACCTATAAAAATACCACTGAATCTCACCTCTCCTTCTCGATAAGCCTGAGAAGACCAGAGACAGTCTTAGACTCGACTTCTGGGCATGCTGAAAGGTGGAGACGGAAGAGCTGCAAACCCATATCCCATAAAGATCGAACACCTGAATTCTGGATAACATAGGTTCGATCCAGATAAAGCGCAATGCTACGGATAACAAGCATTTGGTCGCAATGGTCTTGCCAGCAACTCTCAACATGGGACAGGAATACGACAGCGTCAGGACTCCGCCCCAGAAGACCTTTCAGCTTCACTGAGATGTGACTTTCACACTCCTGCTGCAATCTTCCGTACAGATTTCCTGCCATCTTATGAAGACAAAGATCCTCCACAGCCTGTGATCATACACGGATGTGTAGTATTAAACCCTAAGTTACCCACAGGTTGAACAGTCTTGATTACTAACAACAATACATAATCTATATCATATGATGGCCGTTCCCGAAACGAATGTAAAATGAGAGTATTTAATCATTTTAACATTTCAGCCGTGCCAAGTAAACACTGAAAGAATTTCACAACCAATAACTACCCTGTAACTCCAGAAATTAACAAAACTGTATCCATTTTCAGAGTCGATCACGTGGGAAGTGTTCATTCCAAATATGCCACTCTATACGAACAGAGAAACTGCATACCCGATATAGCTCCTCCAAACTGCAATTCACGGGCTGCTTTAGGTGAATTGCAGTTACAGCTTCCTTGATCTTGGCCCATGTTATCTCTTCAAAGTTCTTAGGTAGTTTTGGTTTATCTGCAAAGAAGGCCAGGCCACACATCAGAAACTCCAAAAACCGAAAATGCACACCCGCTTCTTGCAATAAATATACCCTTTTCACAATGGAGACAGTGAAACCGGAATAGGGGAAGTATCACAGCAGTAGGTGAATAAAACAAAAACACGTCAGACGTTGGCTGCAGCTATCAACCTCAAAGCATCATTCTGTGCTTATTACCAAAATATGGAAGAACTACAGAGCAGCAGCCTACATGGATGAGGCTGATCGGCCATCAATCCACCGAAATCCCATGTCGTAAAGAACCTTAATTCATAATTCCTTTCCAAAACCCCTCAAGCTTACCGGGACGAGATATATGCCCCACTGAATCATCTTACGACAGAGAACCCTCAGGCCTCAAGTAAAATCCACTGAACTGGAAAATTCCAAAGAGATTAAATCTTAATACTATACAACCAATCGGCATAAGATGCAAAACAAAATTAAAAGTAGCCCTTCAGTCCGTTTCGCTGCCAGCAACGCAGAGTTCATCTTCGACAATGATAGCACTCATAAGGAACGCATTAAAGACTGCCAACTGGAGATTCTGCATCCACATTCTAGACTGCAACTCTACGACTATCTCCACTGATTTCAAGGACACATAAAATGTCCTTGAACAATGTAAAAACTCAGTACAGATTGCAAAGATGGTCAGCAATATTTCCAACAAGAAGATGAAGAGATTTCCAGTCCACGAAAGCCTGATCAAAGTCCCACGGCTTAATTCCAGTTAATCAGCACAAAAAACGGAAATGCTACAAAACCTTGGCGAATCAACTAAAATATGAGCTCCCAAAGAGGGCAAACCTTTGAATGGTTTGATAACCAACTTCTTCGTCGGCTGCGGTGGAGTGGCTTTCTTCCGTGATAAGTTGGCCGTCGTCCCAATCCCAGGACTATTGCTCAAGGTGACCGCTGACGCCGGTCCCGCAGGGTACGATCCCGTGGAAGCCAGATGATCTTCCACGCCATCCATAAACATCACATCGGAGCTGTTCTCCTCCACCACCATCCCTCCCTTCCCATTCTTCTCAAACTCCAGAATCGACGTCTGGTTCTTAGGTTTTTTCGTTGCTGATATCATATTCGGCGAGATGCCACCACTTCCTCCTCCTCCTCCGCTACTGCTGCTGCTTAACCTCTTTTTCTGCGACATCAAATTCTCCCTGCCCGCCCCGAAACGAAGGGCACCTGAGGGCACCTACAGGCATCTAAGGGCCCCGCCCGAATTTCACCCCTCCAACACTCCCTCGCATCGCTCGCCTCACAATAATTCTCGACCTCACCACTCACCCTAACACCTCTCACCAAACCTCCACGTCCAAACCACACCAAACCCTAATCACATCCAATGCCTACGGAAGGTGTCCCAAACACCACGAAATCGACTCTCACAAACGCCACACCATCGCCACAGACACAATAATAATGACCCCTCCGTCCGTGGTCCCCGTGGCCCTGGGGCAGTCCTCGCCTTTGCCCGGATCGTTTGAATTGCGGAAAGATCTCGCCAAACTCCACCATCCGAGATGGAAAAAGAAGAAATGTAGAAAAGCGGCCAGACGCGTCGAAAGCTGGCCTGACTTGTGAGGGGGAGGTGTGGTGCGAGATTGCGATCCTCGAGGGGAGGGAGGAGCTGGTGGCTGAAGTTGCGATGGTGGAAGGCTTGCTAAGCAGCAACAGCGGCACGCAGCACAGTAAGCCGACTCCACTTTTACATGGGGAGAGGACTTGGGGCTATTTACTTCAGTTACCTTTGTGGTTTGGTTTTACTTCATCTCGGTCAGTTCAAGGAAACAGCTGACGTTCACATCACTTGGTGATTCGTGGCCCCTTTTTTCAAAGCAAAATTTATTTTAAATTTTAGATTTTTGTACATTGGACCATGCCGTAACATTAGTTATGGACTAGATAATGCTATGTTTAATAGTTCATTATAGACATCCATGTCTATACTTTTTGCAAATCTAAGAGTGTAGAAAGAGGATCTACATTATGAGTTACAACACTTTTTTGACAATCCAATGGAATGGTGACAAATCTACTTTGAAAAAATGACTTGGCATTATAGTTAGTTGTGTACTACCAACTAAAGTATGATAAGTTAACCCTACACACAAAACCATTGGAATTTTACTTTTGTTTGCTATTGTCCATAGGAATAGAGGCCATCTCGTGATTTCTATTTTGATAGAGTTTATTTCTTACAAGGTAATTGCACTTGCACTTACTTTTACTTTATTCTTTGAGAACTGGGGATAGTCTAGAGTTCCAAAATTGTCAAGATGTATTATTAAATGTAGTTTAGAGTAGCAATAATATAGTGATGATTCTTAAACAATAGCAATAGAATATGATCCATAAATCATATCCACGTGATAATATCAACTAGTGCACATATCAATATTTTACAAAATATTAAGTTCTAATTATAGAGGTTTTTGAACATTTGGATTTTGGATTTTTATTCAAGTCATTTATGAAAGTGATTATTTTTTGAATTGAAAAAGTTATTTTTTGAAGCCAGACCTACTAACATTAGATGTTTTTCAGGAGCTTGGGAGGGCCGTTTCAGGCCTGTCCCCCACGCTGTTCCCGCAGCAGTGAGGGAATGGCTAACTGCTATCAGCCATCATAAAGACCAAAAAAATATAATTTTTTTTTGCGCTCTAAAATTGCAAAAGAAGTCGAGCAAAAAAAATTCAAATAAATAAATAAATAAATTTGATGTGGCCACCTCCCGACTACATCAGCGCGCTAAAGTGGCGCAGTTCACCGAGTTCCCCACTGCGGGGAGCTCACAGTCTTCTAAATGGCCAGATTTCATCTAATGTCCCTTTTGAATTGTAGAATATTTGCAAAGCAAAGTCTTCCAAATCTATATTATATAGATGTTAAAGAGCTAATATACAGAACCTTCAAAAGAATTGATAGATGAAAAATGCATTGTTTTTGTGTGCTTGGGATGTATCATTTGTACTCATCTGTTGCTTTAAATTTGAATGTTTGATCCTTACCCCCCTAAGTGCCTAAGCCTTCCCAAGTGTGTTTTGACTGTGAAAAAAGAGCATTGGCTTGTACTTATCTTCAATGAAGGAAATTGTGTTTTTTTCGAAATCTAACCATATAGATGTTAATAGAGCTTGCTTATTAGTATGTAAACCAATCTTGAGTGCAAAATTTCCTAGGAGTTGTGGGATTATACCAAGGGAAATGTATACTTTCTATTTTTAGTATGTTGTCTTCATCCACAATGTTTCAAAAATTTGCATATAAATATTTTTTGGGATTGGAGGTAACATGAACAACTTCAAAGAGTGTTAGCACACTATAATGCACTTCCAAAAAACTTAATTTCACATGAAAAAACATCAAACTCATTACACAATCCACCTTGCAATTGTTGAAATGCAATTTTTGTTTTTAAGTAGAAATTGCAAATAGCTTCAAATAAACACTTAGATGTTGAAATTTTCAATGGTGAAAATCATGAAAAGAATTTAAACTTTTCATTGGGACCATACTCAAAACAAATGGATAAGTACAATTTCTTAGATCTCAAATCAAATGAAATTGCCAAGCTTTGTATAAAGCCCGGAAATGAAGTAAAATTAGCTTTACACTCCACTTTTAGTACACATATGCCTTTGAAGACCTCTCAATGATTGAATATGTATTTTTCTCAATGAAAAATGAAAATTTTCCATAGTTAACCCTCAAAACTACTCGAAAAAAATTTTAAACTAGTCATAGGAATTCGACTTCCTACATAGAAATGGGCCTAAAATTTTAGATCGACCATATACGGTTGTGGAGGCAATTAGGGATTAAGGGGTTAAGGGTTTAAATGTGACCTCTTTCTAAAATGCCCCTATAGATTTTGTGCCTAAAATGAGAGCCAAGGGCACTTGGGAGACAATATTTTTTAACACTTTGAAAATTCAAAGTTTATTCATATCATGTCCAAAAAATGTATAAGAAAAAAATCTATAGTATTCATTTGACTTACAACAAAATCCAATTGAAAATTAGGAAATTTAAAAATAAACACAATGGTCAATCAATATTTATTCGGACCCATTTACTAAACAAAAGAAATGGAATTAACTGGAGTGTACAAAACTTGCCCTTGATTATAAAGTAATTTCTAAAATAAAGGGTATACATAAAAAGTGCTAATATATCTTTGTTGAATGTTTGACAGGGGGAAATTTTGGAAGCACCTTTCAATTGTAAATACTACAAGGGAAATTGTGTCCTATTTGACAAAAAATTGACAAAAGTTTGTAAATTGCTTTGTCAGTGGGAACTTGTAGATTCAGCCAAATATTTGACAAAATTCTGTCAACTATTTTGTCATTTTGTTAGAGTTTTTGACAACTTCTATCCCCTAATACCCTCCTTTGATAGTTGTGTCATTGCCATGATGGCATAATCAATGGTTACAAATGTCCTTATTTTTTTTAAAAGATAAAATATTAAAATTGCTTTAAATTTAAACCTTCATATATTAAGTGAAAATGCAAGTTCAGACCACCCAATTGTTGTCTTGACATTGCACTTCATGAACCACTTTTGTTTTTTGATTTTGGAAAGCGAAGAGAGCTCTCTATATACACATGGGGTGGTAGGAGGTAGAACAACCTATATGAGATATATTACTTAGAAGTTGCAAAACTCAACCGCTCATAGTTAAGTTTGAAATAGGATTTGTATTAAAACTAGAATTTCACACCTCATTTAGGCATAGTAGAATAGTTTGATATTTTGATCCTCCAATCAAATGTTACGAACAAATTTCAAAGGGGCGATGGAAGGGAATTTATTTTTTACTTTTTCAAACATCCTCTTTAAAATTTGTTCATAACTTTTGATTGGAGGTTCAAAACATCAAACTGATTTTTGGACATGAAACTTGAATTGATTTAGGAACTTTTTTTAGTTCAAAGTTGTTTTTGAAAAATTATTCTACTATACCTAAATGAAGTTTGAAATTTTAGTTTTAGTACAATTCTTATTTCAAACTTAACTATGAGCGGTTGAGCTTTGCAATTTCTAAATGACATATCCCACATGAGCTGTTCCATCTCTTTTTACTCCATCTATATACAGAGAGTTTGACTTCCACTCATACCTCAAGGTAAGATATTTATGGCAATGAATGAAAAGGTAAATGTATAAAGGATGTAATGGAATCTTTTTGTTTTTATCAAATAGGGAGAAGAGAACTAAACATCAACTACAAATTTGACAACAACTTGACAAAAGTTGACAAGTTTTCATAAATTGACAAGATGAGGTAACAATAATATGGCTATTGTCATTTCAGAGAATTCTCTATGAAAAGCTTGTCATCCAAGATTACATTTCTTTATAGTGTAAAAGAAAAAAATTCATAATGAATTATATTAGTTAGAATTTGAAAAATATGAATCAAATTAGATCAACCCTTTAGAATTAAGGACGGCCTTATAATTTCGGTTTCATATTTTCCAATGGTTGTAAATGATTTTTTATAGATACATTTAATTGTTTCGTGAAATATTTTTCTAAACCAACAAATAAATTGTTCTTCGATCATCTTGTGGCATGAATTTTTTCCATATTTTAATTGTAAGTTACACAATGTAGTTATTTAAATGATCATTTCAAATTAAGGCTTCTTTCATCCTTAAGGATTTAATGCAAATTTTCTTTTTTATCTTCCTAGGTTTTTTTTTTTAACTTTGGACACTCCAATTGGTCATCTTCATTGGTGGGTGTTACACATTTGCAATTTTCAAAAATGTTATTGGGTACTCATTTTATAGCATATTTAAGCTTCATATAACATCCCAAATCCTATAAGGATTAAATAAAAATTTGCTTTATTTTTGTATAAGGTAGGAGATCCTATTTGTGCCATGTGACTATTTGTACCACTTCATGGCCACTATGTTTTAGTTAAGTATATTTGAAAATTTAAAATAGGGCACATAAGGTGGATTTTGATTTGTGGTACAAAGATATAGAGGCTCTTACCTTTGAGGGTGAAGACTCACCTCCTCATATTGCAAATATTTTTTGTAAAGGTTTGAGATGACCCTAAACTACCAAGTGATGGTGGTGAGATATCCAAACTAAATGGTGTGGTTGTGGGTTCAATACCCGGTGGCAACAACTTCTATACCTTGTATGAAATCAACCTCTCTTCTTGATGGAAACCCCTCACAATGTGTTCCTTGAGCACGCTTATTTCAAAAAAATTCAAAAAATTTCAAAATCTTTCGAGGAATGTCATTCATCAATCATCATCCCAATGAGAAATGCTTCGGAGTTTTTTGAATTTTTGAAGGCATGTTGGTTTGGGTGGCTGGCCGTTAAGTTATTATGGGAATGGGAATGGGTTCTGGTGGCCGGCCAGGTTTTAAATTCATCTGGGAATTCCCAGGCCACGACTGACGTGGCGGTTTGAGAATGAAACACGGCTTACGTCAGTACGACTTACTTTGTTGGTTCGATTCCATCCCTGAGGGTCGGTTTCACACATCCAGAATCGATGGATACCTTCCGTTCCCTTGACCCCCGGCCCGGCATGAACGAAACCCTTCCATTCACACACATCCAAATGCCAACCACCCTGATACTGATACTGATAACTATGTCTGTACTGATACCCGATCTAACTGTGTCCGGGGGTATCAATACCCGCCTCCCAAGGCGGGAAAACAAATTTCTCCATTCCGCGGCTTCCTCATCACGCTTTCTCGTTTCTGAAACACCCGCGAAGAAAATTCCCAATTCAAGTTCCATGCCGTATTTGATTCCCGTGTTGTTGATGTGCGCAACTTCATGAATGCAGGGCTTTGCAAGTGGAGGGAATTTGAGTCAGTCGTGTTTTCGAATGAACACGCTGTTTGCTGTAAGTGATTCAGTCTCTAGTTTCGCACAAGAAAAAGAAATCTTTCACATGAGCTTAGCCCTTGATTTTGATGTTGCTTGTTTCGTTTGGGACGGGAAAGTTAATTCAAAGATGGAGAACGGTGGAAAGGATTCTGATTTTTGGTAATGCTTCTGTCTGGCAGTGATTTGGAGGCAAGAGCTGCTGTTACCATAACGAATGTGTGAAGCTCTATTTAGCGACTCTTTTTCGCCTCCGATTGCTCTTCCCGTGGTTCTGTTCCAAGTAATCTTCAGTGGAGGCTGCTATGTTTACGAATTATGAGGATGATTGTTGTCGACCGAATTGTCGTTATAATAGTTGGTGATTTTGGAATTGGAGGATGGCTTGTTCAGGTTTAGGCAGGAAATTGTATTCAGGGATGGCTTTGAAGATTCCGATTTGTGCGTCTGTTTTTGTCTCGGAATAATTTGGAGGCAATTGATGCATTACCAGACCTAAGGTGGAAGGTCTTTGTAGCCACTCTTGATTTCTACCCGGTTCTCTTCCACATTATCAGAGGATTTGAAAGTGGACGCTACTGCGTTCATGAATTTCGTGGATTGATTGTTGTGCTTTGTAATGTCGCCGTCGAGGAAGCGGCCGCCAACTCACGGAGACGCCAATGAGCGGCAGGGGACGCAGTCTGTGCTTCGCAGACGCACGAATCAGCAGCAAGAAGGCGATGTGTTCGTGAGCTTGCTATCGGACTCCGGCTGCAGATTATCGCCTCAGGGGCCAGTCTTATTATCCCGTGAGCTCCAGCAGCGTCTGGAGATCCGGTTGACCAGAGATGCATCAGTTGTGGGACCTTTTCTGGCGGGCTTCCAATCGCATATAGATAATGGAGAGAATTTACACAGGTTGGCAATGTTTCAATTTGTATTTGCAGAATTGGTAGCGAGAGAATGTTTGAGAATGTTTGAGAATTCAAAATGTGGACTTCGAGCTCTTGGAGGTCATGATATAGGGCAGCGGATTCTCGAACTCGCGGTGTCCCAGTTCCAATTATTAATAGATTTATCAGCCTGGGTTGAAACTTTCTGTCTTAGTTTCCTGCTTAAACCTTTGATGCGTACATGTTCCTCATGTTTTGAACACCTCCGTAAAATTGATCTGCCTGCGTGGTACGAATTGGTGCAGAGTGTTAATGCCGATGGCTAAAAGTAGTAATGGTTCCGAGGCTCGAGCTGGTGTTAGTCTAGCACGAATCTTGCTCACTGTTACCCCTGTACAAACAGCAGTTGCTAATGTCTTGTTGGAGAAACTTCCTGAGCACATGGGAGATGACACTGGCTCTACCCTCCCTGCGCTCATGGACAGCATACCAAGGTACCACAAGAACACCTCCATACCTAGCTAGCTAGTAGTCTTATTCCTAGTCTTCTTAATTTCACTGCGCCTTTTGTACATTTGCCGGAATCGTGTGAATTGTTTCATTGGAGCTTTTGAGAGTCAGGTCTCAAGTTTCTTTGATTGCAGTTGCTGCACAAGGTGCATGCAGTGAGTCAAAATTTTCGTTTTCTTAATGTATTGGTATTGCTAAGTATTGGTGCTTTTATAGAGTCATTAATCCAAAACACTGCTTTGTCTGTTTCTCTGGGTCGTTTCTATGGACTGCTTTGCTTTGCTGCAGATGCATTGGCAACTTTGGCCGAGTAAGATCATTGAGACTCTCGAGTTCTACATGTTATTGATTTACAGTGATTTGTTGTAGCAATCCACTGTATAAGTTCTCTGAAATTCATGATCCTGCACGCAGACTTATTTTGAGCCAATTTCGGTGGCTCAATTTTCTTGTTGATAGTAAGAGTCTTACAGAGAAACTCCTCGAGGTGTTGACAATATGCCCACTGGCACTGAAAAAGGAGATTATCTCTTTTCTTCCCGAAGTTATTGTGGATGCAGACCACGAGATGGTAATGCAGGCCTTAGAGCAAATGTTACAGGTAATTTCTTCCGCTATCAACGAATTGTTATGGCCCTCGCTTGTGGATTTCTTGCCTCGCCTGCTATCCAAAGAACTCTGACTATTGCCGTTCTTTTAAGTATCGAAAGGGGCCTCATAGCTGGTCGTCTGCATATCAGTAGGCATGACTTTCCAATTTCCTATTAGTCTCGCCCTGTCCCAGTCGAGGTAAGCAGCGACTGTCTTCTCAGTGATTGTTTTTTGGCAACGTAGGTTGCTATCAGACGCGGAACTGCCTTACAGTCATTCCCACTGGCTGCGTCTGTTTGACTTGTGATGACCACCTTTTTATCCTAGCTATAGAATATAGATGGTGGTTTTGCTTACTGACTTGTAACTTCTTCGTGCAGGAAGATCTGGAGCTTGTAGTGCCAGTGTTGGATGCTTTTTCGAATATGAATCTTGAACCTGAACTTTTTGACCAGGTGAACATTTTGAAATGCAGCAACGAAGGCTTTTCTGCTAAAATTGTGCCGTTGGCGCTCACTTGTTCTTGTTCTTGTGCAGCGATCAAAACTCTTCGTACATTACATCTAAATATAGATGCTAAACTTTTAACTTTTACTCCGTTAAATGGTTAAATGGCTGACGACGACTATCTTAGCTCACATCTAGTGATTGGATGCGGGTTCGTTGGATGCTGTACTATTTATACTCCTAATTTATCGAAAGTGCTTTGCATCCAGGTTGTCAGTGTTGCCGTGTCCAGCTTACGAACGGCAGATGCTGAAGACTTACCGCTTGTCATCAAGTTTTTGCTTCAATCTGCGTCAAGCACGAATATCAAGCTGATTATTCAGCAACTGCGTGAACATCTTCAGTTTGTTACTATCTCTGATGTACGTTCAAGTAGGCCTGATCGGAAACAGAAGGGGTTAGTGAGTGCTCCAAATTGCGAAGCACTGATCCTTGAGGCCATTCGGTCAGGACTTCGTATGCAGAATGTAAGATACTTTGCATCATATTGAGCCTTGGAAGCTTTCCTTAGACGGTCGAACTGCAGCTTTGGTATGTGATTTTGAAACGAGTGCTCAATAGTTTAGTCTAAGTGGAATGTTTGATAGGCTTCTCGAGTTTTTAGCGCGACCATCTCGAGGTCATCTGGGATTACATGGGATATGTAGATTGACTTTATATGTTCTAAAATTTTCCTTAGGCCTTGTTGTAGATCATATCAATCCATAACGTCCCTTGTCGTGAATGATTATCTAATCGCCTGCAGGATCCATTCTCTTCTAAGCTTTATGGAGCTTCTGCTTCCAGTGTGGTTGTAAACTCCTTTTACCATTGCGACTGAATGCAGATCGCATGTGAAGCTATTCTCAAGGAGATTCGAAGCCTTGAAGGTGTTCAAAAGCATAAAGTGGTAGACATCTGGTTTTTATTGATCATTCATGGTAATGGAGCCCCACACCGCAAGGCGGCCGAGTCCTTGTTGAAGCGGAAAGTAATCCAGGGTGAAATCACACCATCTTTGATTAGGCTGTGTGTGCATGGGCGTGGAGATTCTCTTCAGGTTTAGTCTTTGCCGAATACCCTGTGTTTTTGATTAGATGCTTGCGGAGTCACAAACAGGTTGTGGATTTTGTGCTGCTGTGGATTTTCGCATTCAGCTTTCGGCTGAGAATGCTTTTGGATGTCTAGGATTATTTCAAAACTTTGCTGTCAGTTGGTGAAAGTTTCTTGAGGAACACCGAATTGGCCACACATGAATTTGGCACTCAGGTGTACATGCTTCTCTTTGAAGAATTTGCTGGTGATTTTTACAGACGAGAGGTACGTTCCCCATCGATTCATTCTTGATGTATTCTCTGATTTAGACATGTATTTGATACTGGGGAGAATTCTGGGGGCAGTCAGGACACTATTTCCTTATGCATAAAATTACCAGAGCAAAGGTGCATCACTGTTTTTTTCCTCAAATGATATTATAGTACCATTTCAGATAATATCTTACAGTGATTCATTGTGATTGGTAAAGCTATAGTAATGGTATAGGAATTTTATACCGGAATCTGTAATCCTATCGTTTTGAACTGTCATATGAGCAATTTGAGCCCTTGCAGGTGTTGGGGTCACTTATCACGCATATTGGATCTGGTATTTCGACTGAGATTGGAGCCGCTTTGGATACTTTATGGTTGATCACAAAAAGAAAACCCCAGGAGCTGCTGCCAATGTCGACTTTCTTGAATGGTGGGCACTATTGCTTCATAGATGGAGAGATTTCAAAGAGAATGATGACTGTAATGCTACTTCAATTCAGTGTTGATTGATTTGTGGACGACACTTGCTAGTTTGTTCATTTGATGGCTTGGTCATTTCAGGCATACTGGATTACTTGGAAGGTTTTCAGGACACGCATCTCCACCAGGTTGTACGAATTTTCTGGAGTTTCTGGCACTCGAATGCTTGCATTAAACACTTTGTATGGATATCCATGTTTTTCATAAATGAAGATTTTGCTTATGAACATCTTCCCCCGATTCCATCCCTGCAAGTGCGACTTGTTCCTGCGACTTTCGTTAGCATTTTCTCATTTCCTGTTAGACCAGTATTAAATCTATGGCTTATGAATTTACGTTAGGATCCTTTCCTACAGGTTTACAGGGTGTTTTGTCATATTGCCATGGCTGCCCGAGGGCGCGGGGGGACTTCTAGCGGTGTTTCTGTTGCGGATGATCTACTTATAATAGTGCGCAAGCAGGTCAGGGGACATTCTTTGGTGGTTTTTTTCCCTGTATGAATCACACTGGAGTCAGATCTCCTGGTACAGAGGAGAAATAGTACAGGGAAAGATGGACGGGCATTGTGGAAATCACGTGTTATTTCACTCTGAATTTATTTCAAGCTGGGCAATTGGTTTTGTTCTTTTATTCTTGAGTTGATTTCGAATTTTTGAGTTTGGATATCATGCATTAACAAATGCCTGCAGAGCGCCATGGAAAGTACTCATATTTCAAGGATGTCGTATACCGTTGAATTCCATCTCTTTTGATTCGTTGAGTCATTTGCCCCTTCGAATATTTTGTAATAACGCTCAGGGGAATGTATCATGATAATAATCTGTGCCACATTTTTAGGAGAGCCGAGCCAGTGGGAAGTGTAGCTAAAATTCCAGTTATCGAACGTGATCAACCGAATGGTTTCTCTTGAAGACTTGATTATTAGTCTTCCATTTGAGTAGGAAGTGTTCTGCACGTTTCCCAGTTTCGATAGATTGACTTGTGCCAGACAATACTGAATTTGAAATCTCATTCTTTTGTTCAGATCTCAAACCCAGGTTTAAAATACAAACGAATGGGAATCATCGGAGTTTTGGGTCTTGTTACTTGCTTGGGGCGTAAAACAAGTGAGGAGGATGACATTGCTGCAGAAGGGATACCTACTGAGGTTAGTTTTACAGGTCTCCAGATATTGGGTGCTAGGGTGTCGTGAGTCTTTAAATGGTGATCATTGATTTGTCTTGTCTATAATGTACTTTGTTGACGGTGAGAAGGTAGGGTGCTTTCAGATTACTCAAACACTCGAGGACATATACCGTTGTCACCAACACCGTTTGCACCTGTTTCCGCTGTTTCTGTATCCTGTATTATTCAACTGGAAGGACTGCTCATGAGGTTGCTTAATCACTGGTTATATATCGTCTGTTACCAAGGAATCCAGCCTCAAAGAAGCTGTGGCGCTTTTGCAAATGAACATGGACGCGTGCAAAACATCAGCAGTTGCCCGGGGTTACTTCTATGACGAGTTGGCCAACCAGTTGGAGGCCTCTGTCTTGCACCCGTCAGTAGTAGAATGGTGGGTGGTATCTTCGTTTCACCACTGTTTATTTTTTTGTTTTAAGTTCAGTTTCACGTGACTCACTCTAGGGATCGATTCGCCATGGCCATTGGTTGGATGTTGTTGTAGATATGCTTGTCCGAGAGTAGAGAACGTTATCCTACAATGTTGGGATCCTGTATCAAATGCATGTTGGTTGAAGTTGCTGTTCTGATTTCGAATATATATGAACTTGTTGCTGAATCTCAGTGTTACTTTAGGTATTTTCCTGAACTTTATTATTGATTCCAATAGAAAATTTATGTGCCAGTAATCTTTCGAGCCATTTTCTAATGATTTGAGTATTTCAGGGTTGCTGTCCAGACTGAAGAATTCTCTGCATTGTATCTTGGGGATCTTGAAGGAGGTCAGCTGCCTGATTCACATGGTAGTTGCAGTTCAATTGCAGGTAATTGATCATGGATTTTTCGAGGTTCAAAGTACCTTTCTGCTTTACTGAAAAGGATGAAAGAGAGGTATCTCACGGAATTTGGTGATAGCTATCTTGAGATCTCATGAAATTCGTCTTGAGTTTAGTCACTTGGATTGATAATTTGAGAGGCCTTCACTGGTATATGAGGGGTAAATTTTAGTCTTACGACAATATTTGGACTTGCAGGTGAAGTTTGGATGAATCTGGATGGTGATATGTCCCCCATTATACTCAATGTTCTGCCTATGCTGACTGTATCTTCTGATAAGAGGTTTTCATTCTAATCCGAGTCACACATTCAGTGTCTTTCTTAGTCTGAGATCTATTCTATGCGGAAATGGAAGCCTTGTGGTTATACTCAAACTAGGTACAACTCCACAGAATCAGTAAATTGTTGAAGCATCTGGCTGAGTCGAATCCTTGCTGACACACATGTCATTAATTGTGTACTGTTCATACGCGTTTCAATATTTCCTCTACTGTTTTCTGCGCAGCTTGTCTCAATCATTATTGTACCTACCTGCCAACTTTCGTCTGCTCGCTGCGGTATGTTACATCATCTGTCATCTATGTGTATTCCTGCATTTGACACGAGAGAGAATTGAGAGAGCTACTTGTGCTTACGTCTGAAGTCTTGTCACAGTCGGTCTAAGTAGGTGAAATACCAATGAAATTAGACACTTTGTCGTATCACCAGGCAAGGTGTAACTCTACAGTTCATTTTTCACACTGCTTCCCATAGGTGGAGCGTGAGGCAAATCAAGGCTCGTTGGGCGGCATTGATGCACTTCTAGGATGCCCACTGTATCTTCCAAAGCATGAGGTCCGTGACGTGATTGCTTTTTATCTGCAACTGGGGTCTACATTGGGAGATCCTGGATTGCTTTTCTAGTATGATGCAACTTATTGTGCTATTTGTAATCATCGTATCTGGGCACAAGTTCATGTCAATCAAATGAACATCTTCTACAGCACAATTCTAATTATCTTTCATTCAACTGGATCATCCAGCGTAGTAAAATGCTTACGTTCATTCAAATTTATGAAAATGACCAGTAGCCATATCTTGTGCAGCTGCTCTTTGGCGAACAATGGAACGACCTGTCAAGAAAAGTCAAGGAGGCTTGCTGCTTTTCATTATTCTATGCTGTCAACTGGATAAGAGAACTGGTAATTTTTCATGTTGTCATGTTCTGTCACTTCCACCAGGATCCACTCTGCATAAGAGTAGCTCTCCAGGTCTGATGCCTATGATTTCTGCAGATAAATGCGTTCTCTACCCAGATTCAAACACGACTAGATGACAGCGGCTCACAACTGACACTAGAGGAGACGACTACAAAGCTTTTCAATCGGCTCCGAAATTTGTTGTATGAATCAAATCTCAATATCCTCTACTTTCAGCTACAACTCTGCAATTGAGCGGTCTCACATGATGCACAGCTGTTTGAGTGCCTTTTGATGTTTTTTCTTGTAATCCTAATCCAGATCTAATTCTCCTTGTGAAGTATGTGAAAGGATATTTGAATTGACCGTGTATTGTACTACTTTATGCGCTTGATGAACGTCTTCTGCGCATTTGGTCTTAACTCTGCAGGTGCTTGGAGCAGCGATTGAATGAATGCCTGAAAACAGTGCCTCATCTGTCCTTCCCCCAGCTTCACTTTCTCGCTGATGAATCTATTGGCGAAAAAATAGAGAAAAAGCAAAACATCGCATCTGAGGATCCACAAAAAACGGGTCAGAAAAGGAAGATCAAGGTATCGAAGAAAAATAAAGCGGGCGTCAATGGAGATAAAGCCCCAAACGCTGGAGATGACCACACTCAGGACTCTCAACGATCACGGCAAGGCCAGCCACCTGGGGCTCCTGCAAATACCACAGAGGGTGTTCCTGTTGCTGACAAAACCACCGATGTGCCAAGTGAAAACGGGCAAGGGACTTGTACAGTGCTCGAAGAGCAAAGGTGGAAGTTTCGAGCTCTCACTCTCACATGTACAGCTATCTTGTCAATACCTGAGGTATGTGTTGGATTTTTTGCACAGGTGCAGTCCTCTATTTCGGACATCTAATCTATATCGCTGCTCACTGTTCACGAAAATAAATTGGTTGCTTAATTTAGTCCTTTTGATGATCCCTTTAGATCACATATCGGGCAGCATGATCCAATTTTTGTAGATGTTGACCCTGCTAGTCTGCTCTCCGTTGGCATCATAGTATTTACCTCATCAATTTTGAGAGAGCTGGGTGTAGAGCAGAACCTTAGGGGGGTTCTATTGGAACAGCTTGTTAAGAGACGAGGGACTGCATGCAAACACACACACTATCTTGTAGCACAATTTTGATCTACTTCTCTAGATGATGCTTTTACAGTTTAATGGACTTCTTAATCAGTCTTGCGCAAGTAAATTATTTACCTAAGTTATTCTAGCTGGATAGAAACTAGAAGTTCTTATTTATTTTTTGTTATTTTCTTCAAGGGTACATATTTACTTTGAAGTGATTTTTCGTTTCAGGGCACAAATGCCGCATGCTGTACTGATTCGTCTTGTCAGGTAACTTCAACTGTCTTTTCGCACCCTAAACCTAGTTACAGGTCAGGCCGTGAACTTCTGATCGTTTGCTACATCCCATCTTTCTGTGGTCATTGATTTTACCCATCTTCAGCTGGGTAAGTAGGTTTGAGGTCATGAAGTAGCCAATTGACGTTCTTGTTTGTGTATGGCAGCTTCCCCTCTATCTCTACATCTTACAAGATCTATACAATAAGCTAGATATTTCATTAGAGCAACCGACTCGAAAATTGGCTCCTTGGGTAGTTGCTGCTCCCACCCCAAAGTTACCCTCTGGTTTGGGATCCCTGAATGCTGCTGATGTTTTAAAGAGATTGCAAACTGTCTTCCCAAGTCTGAGGCGGCACCTGAATTCTGCCGTTTCCCAACTTCGTCCAGGTAATTTTAGTATCATCGTAGATTAGTCGTCTGTAGAACTTTCGTGGACTGATATATCCTTTCATGTACTCCCGTAAGACTCGGTTTGGGAAATCTCTTCATTTGAAGTAGTCTTGGAATCTGACTTTAATGCCAGGAGATCATTTCTCCGAGAGAACGGATGAAGAGCTTGCAGTTTGTGAAGAGCATTGGAAGGCACAGTCTACTGCCGCAGGCAACCCAGCAGGACTGATTCCGGATGTCTCCACCAAAGAAACTGCTCAATCTTTTCTAATGTGTACACTTCGATGCCTAGGCAAGGTACTGTTTATTCTCCTGTATGACGTACCATCTTATTAGCCGGTTGGTCATTGAGTAGTTTGTGCCGGTATTATCTACAGGATGCTGCCTTTTTTTAGTAGATTTGTCTAGAAGTATCTGGTGATGCGTATACCGTAACTATTAATTTGTTAAGTTTTATCTGTTTCTCCAGGTTTTTGCTTATCCAGACCTTACTTTGCCAACGCATTTCCTTGTTTTTAAAGAGCTCCTGTCAGCATTCAGCTCAGCTGAAGGTGCAAATGAATTAGCTGCAGATCTATTACCCCGGCCTGCTACAGGTAGCCTTGAGCATATTTTTTGTGGCGCCTACTCGTACCTGGACAGCTTACATGATGCAGGTATTGCAAATGAACATTTCATTAATAATTGCCTGAAATTCTATGCACTATATCCTTCCGGTGCTCTCAGGTACGTATCATGAACGATTACCAGGGTAGAGCTTCTCATATTGGAAACATATCTCTGCTTCTGAGCAGTATTTACAGCGGCTGCTCGCGTCGGCTTTATTCTATTTCTCTCTTGTTTTCATTGCATATTAGACCTGAGTTCCTTCGTCTGACCAAAATTTCTTCTCTCTCCAGCGGCTGGTTCATCACTTCCCGTTGCAACACAATTAGTGATGGTTCTTAAAGCTCTCGTAGACTGCGCGAAGGTTTGTGACAACCAACCTGCAGATGAAAGAAGAAGGCGTGCCAGCTTTGTCCGTGTAGCAGGGTTTCTTCCTCTCATGCAAGCACATTTGAGTGTCTCAGCTGGCCGGGTGTTGACCCATGATTGGGATGCGTTCGAACCCTGGAAAAGCAAAGTGTGTGCTTTTGACCAGAATGCCCCTTCAAATTTGTTTTCAACATGCTGATTTGATGATGAAAGCAGATATTCACTGAGGTTGTTATCTTGCAGGGTGATATGTTACAGCAGTTACTCCGCATGCACATTAGGTGCAATTCATCGCCTCTTGATCTGTTGGAGGATATGGCTTGCAATATCTTGCCGCAGGTACCATATGATGCTGTCTTAGTGAGCTTTAGTGTCAATTATTTCTCGCATTATTATAGGACGGGTACCAATTCTTGAATCTAAGCATCTAACGTCGCGTTCAGAAGAGCGAGCCACGAAGTCATATTCATATAATTGAGTGGTTAACAATACTTGGGGCTGCTGTTGTGTCAGGTGCCTACGAAAGGAAGCAAAATAAACCTGGGAGTTGAGGGCTATCCTTCTCTGTCCCACAGTACATTTTTGATATGGTACCGTGTGCTGGTGAGTTGATCAGAGTATTTTGAAGAGCATGTATCATCAAAGTTTCATAGGCAACTAAATGCGTAGAGAGAAATTTCCTATAGAACTTCCATCCTTTCCTTGCTTTCATATTTTTTTGGAAAGTGTTTACAGTATCTTTTTCACCCATATTCTGAGGCTTCTTTCTGGTGGATTTTTGGTGAGAATTCAGCATGAGGAGGTTCTCAGTCTATTTGAAGAAGTGGTAACGACCTTGCCGAACCTATTCTATTTAAGCATGTGATATGTAGAAATGAATGAACTTAGCATACCTCAAGAATTTTGAATGGTATGCCTAGTAGACAAACTAGATCGACTTTACCTTGGCAGAGCATAATTTAATTATATGTTTGATACAGACTTCAATCATAATTATCTGGTTGCAATGTAACTTATCCTGGAGAGTGTCGAAAGTTGAATATTTAGTGTGCGACCGATCTGATTTCTGTCCATTACAGAATATAACTGGAGTCTTAGTCCCGCTGATCCCGTTCTTGACGTTTTAATCTTGGGTGCAGATGAGAGAGGTTTTGTCACAAATCAAATCGAAAACTCCCCTTCCTAAAGATGCTGTGGTTATTATGCTGACAAATGCTCTCCACTGTGTAAAAGTTCATGTGGCACTAGTGCACTTAACAAAGACTCACGAAAAGGTACTCCTATCCATTCTTAGTATTCTTTCTCCGATTGTGTTGAGATGATTTCTTTTGTTCTAGCATAATTTTGATTGATGTGATTAACAATCTAACGAATGGTTATAATTTGATCGTGTTTTCTCAGAGTGCCGTACATGCAGCTGCTGTGAAGTGCGGTGGAAAATTTGTAGACGCTTTTTTGAAAGGTAATTTACCTCGACCTAGTATGAAGCGGTGCCCGCCGTCCTCTGAGGCTATGTGTAGTAACATAAACATTATTGGATTGGATTGATTGCAGGCATGGATTTCTTTGAGACAAAATTTGAAGCTCATAAGGATATCATTATTACGTTGGTAAATTGCCGTTTCTACTTCCTGTCTTAATTTCTCTTTTATTTAGCTTTTGAATGTCCTTAAACCTCTTAAATGCTAAAAAACAACCCGCATATGCTTTCTCCCATATCAAGTGCAGATGCTTTTTCTGACTTAATGCCTCAATAGTGTTAATTCTCTAGTTGTCAATTCTTGTACATAGTCACAGTGTGTCTCCTGTTCACAAGCTGTGCTACTGATGAGGCTTCCATCGGATATATTATTAGGTCAAAGAGCTGCAGAAAGCTACTCGGACAGTTCAAACCATCTGTGCTGATGCCAAGGTAAGTGTATCCTGCCAGCGTATCGACTGCTTACTGCTATCAATAGCGTTAGATGCCGCTTTCTTGATTTGTGGCCATTTTTTAGTTTGATTCTGATGCGACTTAATTTCTTGCTCTCAGGGCCAAAAAAGGATGCCTGTTGCAACTAAAGTGCCAGCTGTTAAACGATCCATGGAGAAATTTATATTCTGTGTGAAGGCTCTTCTGCACGGTGCATCCAATGGCAGCGCATTTTGGATGGGTAACAGTCATTGCCTTATCATTTGTAGTCTAATTTCTGCACTGAGAGTACGTTGACTGCATGCCCAACTGTTATCGGCAAGGGCGTCTCGAGTGGACATCTGCTTTATCCACAAGATGATATTTTCTTGTGTCCATCCCATTTCTCAGTATTCGTACATACTTTGTGTGCCTCCAATTCAGGCAACCTTAAACATAAGGACTTGCAAGGGCGTGAAGTTGCATCTCAGATGTATCCAGAAGATGACGAAGAAGAAGAGGAAGAAGACGAACCGCAAGAGGACGAGCCTGACTCAGACGAGACTGTTGATGAAGAAGTTGCCTTGGCTGAAGAGGATGCTATCTGAAGTTTCTTTTTGTTTTTTCTGAGATCGAGTCTTCTGTTTCTTAATGGGTTGTCGGAAGACTTTGAGTTTTAATGCTAACAACGGTACAGGATAGCACGCATGCCTCTCATCTTCTATCTTCCACAAGCTTTCATCAAAATAATCTACTGGCCAATCAATATTGCCGAGTTAATTTTCAAAGATCCTAGACTTTTCTCTTGAATCTGAAAAGTTGAATACATGTGTAGCCATCAATAGTCCCAATTGGCCTTTCTGGATTTCCTTGAATTTGAGAGAACATTGACAACCCGCTGTGTCGAAACCTGGTCTTTTGTCTTCCCAGACAGGACATCAACATGATTTTGTTCATGGTGAATCAATTCAGTACCTGCTGGTGGTTGGAGGACGTAGGAGTGAGATGGCAAATTAGAGAGCACGGGTAACTTGATATGTGAGCCGTATGGAAATACATTCCTTGAATTTTTCTTTATTGAGTTGATTTGTGTGCTTGTCATACGTTGCAATGTGAATGCTATTTCTGCCATTGCAATGACCATGCTCATGCATGTTATGGGCATGCTTAGGTAACTACCTACTAGGGCTTGGCTTTGCTACACACAACCATTGATGATTGTCTAATGCCCCAAGGTTTTATTGTCCTATTAAAGTTATCCTAAAAATCTTGAAAGTTATCTTTGTTGGTCCTTGGTTTCCTTTTGATCCTAGATTGTATTTGAGTTTTCAATTGATTTGTGTTTTTTGGAATGATAGCAAAGTAAGATTACGTATGGTCATTCCTTTCATCTTTAAACCCTAAATGCCCTAGGCATGAAATTTTGGGTGTTGAGAATACTTTGAAGTTAAATAAACCCTTACTAAGTTACCATTTTTAGAAGTTCATATTTTTGAAAATTCCTTGTAAAATTCAGTTTTAGCATCAAAAATCTGATTTTTGAAAATGAATGATTAAGATTTTTCTATTCAAGACTTTGTATCAATGTGTACATTGCAAATCTTGATTTTTTAGTGTTGAAGGCTCTTGGAAATGAGCCTCAAAAATACTAGAACTTGGAGAAAAAATCACATTAGAAAATATGGAATAGATTTTGAGAAACCATAAATTGATTGGGGTTATGCATGTTATGCCCTTTAATCCTTAAAGAACATTGAGGACAAAAAGTGGTTGATGGATGATATCATTGTTCACCATAAGAACAAAGAATATAGTTTGAATGACTACCTTGGGCATGGAGATTGTGTCTTTTAAGAATTAATCTCATATTTTTTGGTTTACTAATTTTTTATTGTTGACATGTGAAAAGAGGATTGAAAGACTTCAAATCACTTTCACAAATTTAACACCTCCATGATCAAACATTGTAATCTTTCAATCCATGAGTGATATTGTTGTGTAATCTTTTTCCATGTGATCTCATACAAAACTAGTTTGAATTTGGACAATTCTATATAAATTGATAAAACTCATCAAAATATTGATTTTCTCTTCAATTTTGAGCAAATTCTAAGAAGCTCAAAAAAGGCCTTGGGCATTTATGGGTTAAAGCATGTAAGCAAATGGAAATTTAATTGATTCTTTGCGAAATGGAAGAAGGGTTAGAATCATACATTAGTGTCCTACATCATGTCCAACCCAAATGCAAGATGTTAAAGTGGTCATTCAATGTCTTCAATTTAACCCCTAGGAAAAATACTAGAATTTTTTTCTTACCACCAATGATTTGAATTTCAAATTTGGAATCAAAGGCCCCAAATTAGCTAGGGGAGGTGAAGAACACAATAGCAAAAGTGGAGAACCTAGGACACTAAGCAACCACAAAATAGAGGTAAATTTTTATATTTATCGGCTTGGTCATGGATAGGGGAAGATAGACACAAGACTCAAACTTCAAACAACCACTTTAATGACCTAAGGCCCATGTTGCATCACACTTTCTTTTCAACATATTTGAGTGGGTCATGTGGGGACTGCTTTTTGTGACTTAAATTTTATATATTTCACCAATACACGCAACATCCTAAATTGATTTGGTGATATACAAATTGGCCCTTTTTGAATTATGTTCTCACAAGATGATCAATCCAATTGGTAATTTTATAACCATAAAATCTTGGTCCTTAAGGGGTTATGGTGATTCTACTTCACATATGTAAGTCGTCTTTGAACTTGCAAACTTATGTTCTCTTCAAGTTTGAGCTTCTATTTAGGGTTTAGGGAAGATTAAAGAATGCAACATTGAAGGGAAACCTATGTCTTCCATAAATTGAATAAGTGTATGGTGTACAAAATCCCTTATACAGATTCTAATTCTTCTCTAATATCACCAAATGGCATTTATATTGGCTCTCCAACTCTAGGGATTTTGACATTCCAATCACTAGCTTTGTAGTTCTACCTCCAGAGATTGTAAGAAAACTCGCATTTTCTTATACTATGATTCTTGTACTAGGGATCCAAAGAAGAGTTGTGTGATATATTTTAAGGATGGGCTACATTTTGGTATTGCACTTAGTATTGTTCATTTTACTATAAACTATTTATAAAATTGTTATAAATCTGTTGTAAGTCTCCATCAGAGAAGAGTATTTTGATGTCCAAGGGGGTAACAATTTAGATTCTAAAACCATGATCATGGAGGAAGATAGGCCACAACTCAAATTTTAAGTCATGATGTCTTCCTCTATGAACTTGATGCTTAGGCTTGGACTGCTTGTTGAGATCACCTTAGTTTCAGTAGACTTAGAGACATGTTCTTCTACAAACCATTATTGCATCAAGATGTGAAGGTGTAGATGATGATCTCTACAATATTGTCTTTCTATTTCTGCAGGTTTAGGAGGCTTGAACTTGCTTCATAGAAGCACTTTATGTCGACCATTATGGCTCTAGAGGAAGTTGATTGTAGGTTTCAGTCAGTGAAGAACATTGGTAGAAGTAGTTGGAGTACTTGCTTTAGCTAAAGCGGCAAAGAAGAAGCAACCTTAATGGAAGGAATGTCTTTAGAATAGGTTTGAACCAATTGGGACTGGCACTTAGACTTCTTTAATTTGATCCTCCCTTCAATGTAGTTACCTTAGTTTGAATTGCAAAATGCAATCATCAATACTTATTTACCCTTCTTATACACCACAAATACATGAGGGGGAATTGGACACATTGGATAAGGTGGGTCCCTCCCATTACCACCACTTTTTGCTACTATGCTTAGTTACTATTGTTGTACTATTCAACATTTCATATCTTTGTGTTGGCAAGTGAAAGGAGGTTCCAATGCACCCAAGACCACAACATTTGGATACCATTTGCAAAAGTTATGAAGGATCAACATTTGGGGTAGATCAATCATGTTCTAAAATAGTTTCTTCAACATTCATACATATTAAAGTTAATGCTAAAGTGAAACCTAGTTTGTATAACTCAAGGGGTGTCAAAAGAAGATCTCACTAACTTAGAAAAAGGTGAGCTAGACCATTTCTACCACCTTCTCAATTCTATCTTTAACCCTTGAGTGCCCCAACTCCTCAAATTTGGCCTCTCCAAAATGAAAGGTTGTCCTATTTGACTATTATAATCTTTCCAATGATAGGGTGAAATCATATTTGCCCTTTCCCCACTCACTCTTGGCTTGTCTCCACTACCAATCAATATGGTCAATTTGTGTGAATCATGTTTTAGGTGATAGTTTGATTTAGATAATTAAATATATGTTAGGTGCTTAGGGGTTAAGTATGTGTGGGATACATTTCCCCTCTAAAATGTACCCCATGGTTATATATGAGGGCAAAATTGAGAAGGTGACTACACTCAGTTGATTCACCTTAATTTAGTACTCCCTCTGTCCCAAAATGATCTTCTTGTTGGACTCAATTTTTTGTCCCAAAATGATCTTCCTATTGCACTTAACGATGTGAGAATTAGTCAAATTCGACTTTCGATTGCTACATGGGACTAACAAAACAACTCTAAGCAATAGTTTCCCTTCCATCCATGCAATCATCAATCAAAAGTCAAATTAAATGATTAAAGATGTCAATCAACACTCTTCATTCTTATTTTTTGCATCTCTTTGAATGTTTCTTGATTGAAGGAGATCAAGCTTTGGGAGGTGGTACAAAGTTCCACACATGATCTTGGGTACATTCTAAGTGCCTAAAAAATAACAACCTTACACTCAACAATTATGTGCCCACTGGTGTTCCTTGAAAATGTCCAAAAAATTCCACTTTTCAAAACTCCCAAACTCCACTTTGACAACGGTTCGGAAACTCAAAATTTCTAGGACACTAGGAGTGCATGACAACCTACTTACAATGTGAAATGGGTTTAAAAAATGTTATTTTTTGCCTTAATCTAGAATACTTTGTCTAAAAGGAAGATCATTTTGGGACGGATGGAGTATAAAAGAAACACAACACCAAAATCCCATCAGTCCAAATTTGAGTTCTTCAAAACGTTTCATCTTAAGTTACATTTTTTGTCAAACTCTGGCTCTTGGTCCCTTACTGCACTTTCAGTACAAATAACAATACAATACACAAATTGATTGTATTGGCATTAGGAAAATTCTGAGTTCTAAACAAGGCTGCGAATTTTGCACCCTTGTGGTGCAATTATGGAAAAAATAAAAAATAAAAAATAAATTTTTATTTTTTAAAATTTGGAATTTGATGTGGCACTACTAGTGCCACACTCAGGGCCACGTCACATTGACTGTTTTTTTAATATTTTTTTTCCAAACAAATTAATTAAAAAATATATATTATTTTTTCTATACTTGCATCGCAAGGGGGCCGAAAATCTAAATCTAGTAGCCTTGTTTAGAGCTCAAAATTTTCCTACTGCCTTTGCAATTCTAGGTGTGTAGCTACCTTATTAACCCTAGAAGGGCCTCAAAGCCCTTTGCAACTATATAGTGTATTATGTATTTGTTGGTATTTGATCAAGAAAACATTGACCAAATTCTTCCAATATAAAGTAAATTCATGATTATGATAGTACATAAATAAAAATGTATCATAACTCATCTATTAAACCACAAGTGAAGAGTTATAAAGCTAAATATGAGTAGTATAGGGAAACCCCAAGGACCTTTCAAGGGTTAAGTTATTACTCCATTGCTAGTGGATAGATAGCTAATGACAAATTCTAAGTCCTTGTTGGATGCCGAGTGGTTGCATACACTTGTTTGTTGAACTTTCATTGCAAAAGCAACAAAAAAGTGCAACACTTGTGAAGGTAGAAAGAGCAATAAGGTAGGAGGTTCGAACTCCATTTGGGCATTTTAAACCGAGCCTATAAAAGTGTCATAAATAGAGTAGTGCATACTTAAAATGGAAGAGTCTTTTTTAAGCGAGACAATATCATCATATGTGCATGATTATAAAATATTAGTTTGTTTATAGTAGTATGTTGTTATTGCGAGTTTGCGACCACCCTCTTCAAACAACCCACTAGGTACCATTGAAATGAATAGTAAGTGGTTATAAAATGGATTGCCAACTATGTGAGAGCATAATTATGATTTGTCAGGTATTGATTCATACTTTGGCAATGTATGGAATAAGAGCTAGAGAGGGTCCATTTCAAAGCCAAGGTGTCCACTTCATTTTTCTAAATGAGAATTGATTGCATGCCCAATTGCCTTCTTACAAATATTAAAAGAATTCACAATCTATGTAAGTTTAGTAATGGTTGCATTTAAGAACCTTGTGTATTAAATTTTGAATGCCACAATGCTTGTTTTTGGTCAAGCCATATCTTTTTTCAGATTACATGTGTGGGTTTTTTGCAAGGCCTATGATCAAGAATAGGTGTCTAGCTACCACATAATTCTTTGGAAATTCGTAAGTAATTCATAAATGCTCCAAAAAATATGAAACCACTTGTGTTAGATTCCGCATCAATTTTTCTTCAAGTAAAAAATAAGTGAAAAATATTATTAGGCATCTGAAAACCATCAAAAAGGTCCAACTATAGGTCCAACAACCCTTAAATGGACAGTTTATGAGCACACTCCCTTATAGCTGGTATTCTTATGAGCAATTTGAACAAAGAATGAAGTTCATAATTCACTTATGATAAAGTACAAGGACAGTGATGGCAATATAGTGAATGGTTCTTTAGAGTTGACAGTGAGTTACCAAACCCGTTATCAAAGAGCTTGCAATGCATGAGTTTATTAGCTACATAACTCTTCTCATGACATGGCATTGTGGGCATGTGAATTTTGTAGAAGTAGATTTTGATTTGCACAACAGAGGCAAAAGACTGTACTTAGTGTACTTAGGGGCACTTCACACTATGGTTGAAGGTCAAGTGGTCGTGGGTTTCCACCAATTACAATTCAAGAAACCAAGAATTCGGCCTCTCGACCCTTCACACTAGAAGGCCAAGTTCAAAGGCCATTGCCCTCCAAAGTACCTACACAACAAAAAAAAAAGCAGCCTACATGTCAATGGACTCTTGAAGGAAGTTTGGGTCAACTAGAAAATAGAGACCTAAACTATGGTCAAGAGGCCAACGACTTTTTTTCATAAAATATCAGAAATTCAGAATCTAACAAGATTTCAGCCATTAGATATTTAGATTGGTATGGGTTTGGACTTTGGGCTTGGCCTTGAGAGGCTTCACACTTTGGCCATTCAAATTTAAGAGGCCATAGGAATTCATTGCCAAGAATTTGGCTTCTAGGCTTGCTTGGCCTTTGGAGGCTTCGCACTATGGCCAGTTAAAGACTGCAAAACCTATACTTATTGCCTATTTATTGCCCAGTTCTTTGGACTCTCAACAAAATTTGGCCACTTAATCCCATAGCCTCTCAGCTTGTATGTCCATAGTGTGAAAGTGCCCTTTAGAAATTAGTTGATGAGTTCTTTGACTTCTTTTTGAGGACCCCATTTAGTTAGTAATTTTCCTTCATTCTTCTTGAATATTCTAGCCTAGTTGGTAAATGTTCCTCCATCCACAATTAAATGGAATGTATTGGAATAACTATAGCTTTGGATGCATCTATGACATGGAGTTATTATTCCCTTCTTAGAACATTGCTACCGTAGGGTGGTCAAATCCCCATGGTGAAGCCAATCTAGCAAGCCCTTGAAATCAATAATGCTAGGCAAGTACCACCTCTCCCAATAGATAGGTCTTCCAGTCACCGAAGCTGCCATCCCTTCAACAATCCACCCATCCCTGGGATGGACCATTCGACTGTTGCAGGGATGGACCATCTATCTAGTCGAAGGACCATTTGTCTAGGCGACGCACCATTTGTCTAGTAGATGGATCATCAGTCTAGTTGATAGGTCATTTGTCTAGTTGATAGATCATTTGTCCAGTTAAAAATCATTTGTCTAGTCAATGGAATTTCCATCCAATAGACGAAACTTCCATCCAATCGATGTCTATCCATTGACTGGATGAATAAGAGGACGGACTCAACAAACTTCATTGACCTTTATTAACCTAGGATAAACTAAAGTTATCGTACAATAAAAAAATTAAGAAACTTTTTTTCTAGCCATCGGCATTCAGTTGTGATCTCGATGTATCAAGATGCCTCTCAATAGATATTGACAGACATCTCGACGGAAAATGTCAATGTCATACCGGGATGGAAAACCCTATCCTAGAAACATTCAAGAAGAGCTGCCTTTAACATTGAGTAGCTTGAGATGGTCTTGCATTGGTCTAGATGGGACTCTTTTAAAGATGGAAAAGTTTTCATGGCTTCTTCACTTAAGGTCATAGAGTCATTCAAGGATTGTAAGGTGGAAAAATGCATAGCATTATTCTTGGCGAGGATATATCATAGAGACATTTCTTTCATTTGATCAACCTCAGATTCCATCTTCATGGCAATGGAATTCTCTGCACAAAATACAAACAAAAAAATCATGAATTAAAAAAATTAATAAATTAAACAACTTACAAGTATATAACTTTTGGTATCATCACCAAAAAGGTGTAATCCTTCTCCAAACGCATCTCCTCTTTTAATTACACACCACTTCCGCACTTCACCAAAGCATATGACAAGCTTCTAGATACACCACCCTAAAGCAAGAACTCAAATGTTTGTGAAATCAACCCCCAACTCTAAAACCGTCTCCACTACCATCTTCAATTTTCTACCCTACACTTTGAGCTTCTCGCCCTAACTTCACACCTAGCTTCTTCCCCTTCATGGCTTCTTCTTTGAGAAAACTTCTTAAAATCTTCTTTTCCTCTTCCATCAAAAATTTCATTCTCTCATAGTCCTCTTGTATTAAACATTCCATGTTCTTATAGTCCTATTTTACCAAACCTTCCATTTTGGCTCCAATAGTTAAAGAAAATCAATGACTAGAGGGCTTGGAGGCTCAAAGACAGGGGTACTATTGACCATGGGAGGCTCATCAATATCACCAATTCCAATTGCAAGCTTGGATGGAGAGCCTAGAGCTAGAAAGAGCCGGAAACTTGCTCTTTCTTAAATCAATATTGTCGTTGTACCTATCCATGACCAAATATTCACAACCTATTGTAAGAGAAAATTGTTTCATAAGACAAAATTCAAGCTTCCAATCCCCTTAAACCAAAACAATAACAATGAAATCACAAGAACTAACAACAAGGATATAGTAGTGAAATGTACACATAACTATATAAACCATAATGAAAATTGCTAATGCATGAAGAAATGAATTATCCTCAAGGATCTAAATCTCAGTAATTACTACTAGAAAAAACATGTCTAAATCAAAAAAATTTAATAAAAAAGTGTTGATTTTTTTGTTAATTTGGACATGTTGACTCAGACATTGCTTAACCAAAAAGTGTTGATTTAGACATCCTTATTGATGCTTTTGTGTTGTTCAACAACAAAAAAGTGTTAATTTTTTTGGTAATTTCAATAAGAAAGTGTCATGATCAACAACTTTTTTGTTGATTTGGAAAATTATTAAAAAATAAAAATAAAAAATATTTGATCAATAGCCAATTAGAAATCAACACGTGGCCACATAATCCAAGCAAGAAGGCCACCTAGGCCACCTGCCAAGCAAGCATGTAAGCGCCGCCCCAAGGTTTGAACCTTGGACCTCTTCCAAGAGGTCCAAGGGGTTATCCATTGCACCGAGCATAGAATCAACTGCTCATAATGTGAATTTTTTTTATTTAGCTTGTTATTTAACTTTTTTCAATTGTTTTCTTTTGGGTTGTAAACTCAGCAGACTTTGGTGGATGTTTTGGCATAGTAAAACAACTTTTTTTCAAAAAACTTTGGACTAAGAATAGTTGGAAAATGAAGTTAAATTTCATCTCCAAAAATCCGTTTTCAATTTGGAATCTTCAATCGAAAGTTATAGATAAAATTTAGGGAGGATGTTTGAAATGTCAAAAAAAATATTTATTTCAAACGCTCTCTAAACTTTGTGCATAACTTTTGATTGGAGACTGAAAACTGAAAACAGATTTTTGGAGGTAAAATTTAACTTCATTTTCCACCTTTCTTTAGTCCAAAGTTTTTTGAAGAAAGTTATTTTATTATGCTAAAAAGGCCATTGAAGTCTACTTATTTTAATGAACACCGAATTGTGAATGACTAAAGTTAAGAAATTCTAGAATTTCAACCGTGATGATTTACATCAACATTTGGGCTTTTGGAATGTGAACCGAATGATAAAAAATTATTTGAAATTCTTGTAAGTTAAAATGAACAAAAAAGTGGGTTTGGGGGGGGGGGGGTAAATAGTTAGAAAGATGAAATCTAACCATTTGGCAAGAATTTAAACCATTTTTTGAAATCCGAGCATGCATCATGATCTTACAAATGATGAGGTTTCTTATCTTATAAATTTGGAAGGGTAGACTATACAAAGTCAATTACAAACTAAATCCTATGATTGAATTTATTGAAAAAATAAATATAAATGAAGATTTTAGCCTACTTTTGAATTTGAATAATTAGAAGCACTTGTGGGAAGGTTTCAACATATGTAAGAATTATAGGAGCTAAATAATCCAAATTTGAATAATTCTATTGAACAATTCAATTAGGATTTGAAACCATTCAAATTTCCTTATTGTGAATTGAAAACTTGAATATAAAAAAAATTATAAATTTAGTTATGGATTTGAAAAATACTTGTCTAAATGGTTGTAATGTCCTAATAAACAATTTTCATCCTATGATTTATTTTTTTCAAAAAATATTGAAAATAGAATTAAATAAAGGATTTCAAAGTTTATTTTAGAGTAGAGATTCCATAACTACCTACAAACAAAAACTTACTCCTCGTAACTTTCATATTTCATTAATCAAATTGGAATGATCCAAAGCTTTCCATGTATATATAAATCTAGAAACCAATTTCAAATTTTTATTTCTTGAAAATTTTATTTTTTAAGAATTTTTGTGTTGCCCAAAGATCAATGAAAATTACATATTATGTAATAACTTATTAACCATGTAGTCAAAAGTTACGAAAATTGTTGTACTTTAAAGCTATTCCTTGGGCACATGTTGTGCGAAAACTTCAAAGAAAAAAAATATAAATTCCATTCATAGTGAGCTACCCAAAATCATTATATTGCCAAAAAATGCAGTTTGTTCTTTCAGGAATAAAGCCAAATAATATTCTACAAAAATGTAAATAGAATTTGAATTTTGTATTCCTATTTTTTAGAAGATTCCAAAAGATTCCAAAAGATTCCAAAAAGATTCCAAAAATTTCAAAAAAGATTTTGTTCAATTCAACAAATTTTTATTGCTTTTGTTATTAACTATTCAAATCAACAAAAATTTGTTGAACCATTTTGTTAAGATGTGCAAAATCAACAAAAAATTGTAAAAATGGACGATATAGTACCCAAATCAATAAAAAACCAACAGTTTTTTTGTTGATTTGGACATCATTTTCTAGTAATGAATGTATCCAAATCAACTAACAAAATTTGGCATCATCGAAACGAAAACTCTTGCAATGCTTAACTAAACCAATAAATGTCAATTACCACAAACAAAAAGAAGAATTCATCCACCAATTTCAAACTACTGTAGTCCAAGACAATGTTACACTCGATTGTACAAGAAATAAACCTCGATCTCGACTTCGAAAAAAATGATGTAGAGTAGTGTGAGGAAGAATTGGGAATGAAGAGCTACAAGTTTATTACAAATGATAAACCATGAAATTACCAAGAGGTGGAATCGCCACAACATCAAGTACGTGAACGAATCGATTAGGACATTGCATTGGTATCTCCACTCGAAAGAAAATGAAGGAACAATTTACAAGGGAGCCAACACTAGCAATCATAGAGTTGGAGAGTGGAAGAACTCGCTTCGTGGAATTGTCATAACTTCAAGTGAACAAATCGATTAGGATACTACAATGGTATCTCTACTTGAAGGAAAATGAAAGAGCAATTTACAAGGGGGGCCATCACTAGCAATCACGAAGTTGGATAGTGGAAGAAATCGCTTTGTGCTCACTTGTAAATCCTAATTTTTCACAGTACGAGAGTTCTTGTAGTACGGCGGCACATTGTTAATGCAAGCATTATATAAAAATATATATTTATATATTTTGGAGATGGATTTTATTACAATAATGTAGTGAGAAACATGATGTTAGTTGAAGTAGCTTCAAGTTGACACCTTCTTCTTGATAGATAAACTAAGGTAGACCGGCCCATTTTTGTGAGCTTCCTATAACCGCCATCCTATTTTTGGCCCCATTTCCACCATAAAACTCACCCAAATCCATTCACTATTCTAACAATTTCAATGCATTAATTCCAACTTGGATAACGTGTCAATCTTTAATTGGTGGATACTCCAATGCTAATAGGTATATGTAATGGCGGTTATAGGTTTAAGATAGGACATTTATGACTCTAGTCTAGTGGCGGTTTTCTAATTTAGGGCAAACCACTTTAGAAATTTATAGAAATTATAATTTTTATCGAAAAATTATAATTCCACTTGGATTTGATTCGTGAAACATGCATACACACCTTTGCAAAATATGTGCTCCTACTAGAGTTGGTCCTAATATACTTAGATTACGAATCAAGGTAATAATAGGTTAGTCTACATTATAAAGAGAAGGAATCATTGAACAGCTTCATCAAATAAATAAAGTTTTTATTTGTTTTTGACTTTGGATAATAGTATGTTGAATAGAAAGGGTTTTCTAAGTTTCAAGATGAAGAACCTCAACCAAAGTCTAAATTTGAATTTTCTTTGTCGCAACTGCCAGATCAACCTCTTCTATTGCTAAGTATTGTACCGCCACAATGGTCACATGAACGTCTACAAGAAGAAGATGGACCTTCTTGACCACCCAAACAACCTCGTATAAAGCAACAATGGCACGGAAACTTTCAGTGTAATGCTCGAATGTTGATGATCTTGTTGTAGGTTGGATGTGTTGAGTTCAAAAGTTGAGAAATGCTATTCGAAGGGTATTTTGAGGGTCTTCATGTTGACCAATATTTTTGTATGGTTAGGCCTATTAAAAGAAGTTGTGGCCGCCAATATTAATTACATGGGCTAATTAATCCTTTAATTGAGACAAACCATGCATAATATGTTGTAATGTGAACCTCCAATTCGTCACCGAGGACTCATTGTTTTGTCTAGTGTTTAGCAGTTTTAAGTGTAGTTTTATATAACAAAAGGCCCTAAAAGAGTGTACAACCAAAATAGGTATCACTACAAAGGAACTATGTCCTATTTGACAAAAAATTGACAAAAGTTTGTCAATTGCTTTGATAGTTGGAACTTGTAGATTTAGCCAATAATTTGACAAAATTTTGTCAACTATTTTGTCATTTTGCTAGAATTTTTGACTACTTCTATTCCCTAATACCCTCCTTTGTTAGTTGTCTCATTGCCATGCTAGCCTAATCAATGGTTACAAGTGTCCTTATTTTTTCTAAATGATAAAATATTAAAATTAAAATTGCTTTAAATTTAAACCTTCATATATTAAGTGAAAATGTAAATACTAACAATCAATTGCCATCTTGATATTGCACTTCATGAACCACTTTTGTTTTGTGATTTTGGAAAGCGAAGAGAGCTCTCTATATACTCATGGGGGGGGGGGGGGGGGTAGGAGGTAGAACAATCCATATGGGATATATCACTTAGAAGTTGCAAAGTTGCAAAGCTCAACCACTCATAATTAAGTCTGAAATAAGATTTGTATTAAAACTTGAATTGTAGACCTCATTTAGGCATAGTAGAATAACTTATAAAAAAATCTTTGAACTAAAAAAAGTTGGGAAATCAATTCAAGTTTTATATCCAAGAATCTGTTTGATATTTTGATCCTCCAATCAAAAGTTATGAACAAATTTCAAAGGGGTGGTGGAAAGGAATTTATTTTTTACTTTTTCAAACATCCTTTCTAAAATTTGTTCATAAATTTTGCTTGGAGGTTCAAAACATCAAACTGATTTTTGGACATAAAACTTGAATTGATTTAGGAACTTTTTTTAATTCAAAGTTGTTTTTGAAAAGTTATTCTACTATACCTAAACGAGGTTTGAAATTATAGTTTTAATACAATTCTTATTTCAAATTTAACTATGAGTGGTTGAGCTTTGCAATTTCTAAATGACATATCCTACATGGGTTGTTCCATCTCCTCCTACTCCATCTATATACGGAGAGCTTGACTTTCACACCTAACTCAAGCTAAGATATTTATGGCAATGAATGAAAAGGTAAATGTATAAAGGATGTAATGGAATCTTTGTGTTTTTGTCAAATAGGGAGAAGAAAACCAAACATCAACTACAAATTTGACAACTTGACAAAAGTTGACAAGTTTTCACAAATTGACAAGATGAGGTAGCAATAATATGGCTATTGTCATTTCAAAGAATTCTTTATCAAAAATTTGTCATCTTGGACTACATTTCCTTGTAGTGATGATTGTTTCTCAAAACAACACATGTTGATAGATTGTGAATGTCTTTTTAAGGATTGATCTTTTCGCCTTGATATTTGGAAAATATGTTATTAACATAGAGAACTTGTTGTTCCAAAAATTTCACACGAAATTTATGTTTTTCAATCTTTAGGAGGCTATTAAAGTTGGCAACAATGAAAACAAATATCATAGCTACACATGTTGGTAGATTTTTAATATATATTTTTTGGTGAATATTTTGGCCTTGAAATTTGGTAAATATGTTATTAACCTAGAGATGATCTTGTGGAAAACATTTCATGGTAAAATACCAATTTGTCAGCCCTCAGGAGGCTATCAAAGTTAGTAGATGTGAAATTTTTTTCATTACGAATTAAAAAATGTCATTTTGATTGTCACTCCATTGTACATAGGTTAGAACCCAATTAATTGTGGTAAATTGGAGAATCATGTGTTATTGACAAAAGAGGCTCAAACTCCACATGTAAGAAACATATTTAGGATATAAAATTGGTTCAAGGAACCCTAGTGAGGTATTTCAGTCAATTCTTGGCAATAGGTTCCAGTTTCCCCATTTCATCAAAGAAATAGTGGAACCTTAGTTGTTGGCCTACATGAGTTAATTACAACAAGATGTGATCGTAGAGGAATTTATAGCCGTAAAAGGGTGACAATGGATTAAAATCATGCCCAAAATTCATCGGCCAAGTCGGTTTGTCAAGATTCCCTCCGGTGTGAAAGATTCTTTGGATACCAATATTTAAACAAGGGGGTGGATTTTATTCCTCCTAAGCCATTGTATAGAGTAAGAATATGAGACTACACATGTGTTGTGGGATTCTATAAGAGGTTCAACAAAAAAATTTGGAATTTTCCAATAATCAGAAGATGCTCTTCTAGATGGTCAACCACCAAAACCTATGGCGGAAAATTCCTAGAAATTACCCAGGTAGCAGTAAAGTTTCATTGAAAATCAGATTAGTTTTTTATGTTAATAAGACACCATAACAAGTTTCTGAACATTTCAATAGTGAGAAGTACTCAAACCTGTGAAATTTTCCAACAACTAGTATAATTTAAAGATTACGACGGAGTGAACGAGTGGATCTCAAGCACAAAGAAGTGGATAAGGTCAAGAATAGGTCTTTTCTTTTCTTAATACCTATTTAAAAGCCTAGGCTAGTTATTTTTGTCAAAAAAAGTCACATTCCAAAAGTTGGATTTTTATCATGTTTTGGGGTTAAGTTGGCATTAGGTTTCGTTGAGATTGAGGAGTGAGGAAAATGGGTGGAGGGTCTTCTAAACTAAAAATGGCTTTTGGAGCCGTTGGAGCAATCCATTTGTAATTTCATTAGAGTTTATTTCTAGAATTTAGGTTTACAAACCAATATAGAAAGTGAAAACCTAGAAGATAAGGATGAAGACTTTGATAATCAAATGAAGTCAAGGGATGTAAGGCCGAGTCAAAGGATGTAAGGCCCAAGTGTATTAGGGTTCTTAGAGTTGGAACAAAGTTGTTATTAGGCTTACTTAAAGTACACTCCGAGGTTTGTAAGGATGAGGGGTGCCATTGAAATAGTATATAAGGGGCTCCTGTCCACCTCAAAACTCCTCTCTCACTTTCATAGCAATCATGCCACCTTAAGTTATTGCCCGTTGGGCCACATTATGTATTCATTTTACATGGCATTTAGAGAAGTTTTGATTGGAACAGAACTCTCAAAGTTGAGTTGCGTTAATGTCATTTGGAGAAGTTATGATTGGAATAGAACTCTCAAAATGCAAGGTTGTCAGTGTCATTTAGAGAACTTCTGGCTAGAACATAACACTCAAGGTCTGGTTATCAACTAGTCTAATGATTGTGTCTTGAAATTTGAGGTCAACCCCTAAATGTATTTGACTATGTTTTCACAAAAAAAACTCTCCAAAACTACCATTTCTTGTACAAGTACCAAATTTTAGAAAAAATACATTTTTGTACACATGTAATCATAGGATCTTGTAGTACACTAGTTTGAGAAGATGTAGAAAAATTTCAAAAATGTCCACCTTTTAAATTGCAAGATATTAGCATTTAAATTGACTAAAAGTCTTTTTTTGGCCCTCCAAAAACTTGGGCAGCTACTCTTCACAAAGTCACAATTGTATGAAAAAATGTCCAAAATGGTGGTGCTTCTTTGGATTCATTTTTCAAGGCTAATTAGCTATATGCTTGAAAAAACTCCGATCATTTGGAGTTTTACAACATATAGGAATTAATTAGTTAGTAGAAAGATGTAGAGAATGATTCAAAATACTAAATTGTTAAGAATTTATTTATAGAATTGAAAAATGCCAATACCAATGGTTGTAATGTTGTAATAAACAATCTACACACACTATTTTTAATTTTTTTCAAAAATATTGAAAATTCAGTTAAATAAAGGCCTTCAAAGTTTATTTTAGGGTGGAGATTCCATAACTACCCACAAACTACCCACAAACTACCCACAACTAAATTTTTTTCATTACTTTCATCTCATAAATCAAAATGGAATGATTCAAAGCTAACCTTTCTACATATATATAAATCTAAAAAACCAATTTCAAATTTTTTTAATTAAAAAAAATGATTTTTAAAGAAGTTTCTTTTGCTGCCCAGGTTGCCCATCGAGCATTGAAAACTACATATCATACAATAAATTTCTAACCATGTATTCAAAAGTTATGAAAATTGTTAGCCCTAAAAGCTACTGCTTGGACACATGTTTTGTGAAATTTTTTTTAAAAAATTAAAAATTCCATTTGTAGTAAGCTGCCCCAAATTGCTATGTTGCCAAAAAACATTATTTGGTCCTTTAGGGGTTAATCCCTCTATATGGTGGAGCTTTGACTTCAAGTCTTAGGATTGGTATAGAATTTTTGGTGATTTTCCAAAAAATGGCAAAGCTTTGACTTCAAGAAAATTAAGAAGTTCTTTTAAGTTTAGTTCTGAGAACCTCTTTTGGGAACCTCTAGTTTAGCCCTCCAAAATTAGTCAAAAATTCAAGTCTTGCAACTGTAGGACAATTAGGATAGGTAGAAAGATCCATTGCTTGGAAGGCACAATGGAGTGCACTTAGACACTCAAAAGTAGGAACCGTTTGATCAAAATCCAAGAACCTGATTGTACTCGCAATTTACTAAAGGTGGGTAAATTAGCACTCACAAAGTGTGTGAAATCTATTTTGTTTTGAGAAGAGATAATGTGACTTTAAGGATTTAAGAATAAAAAGAGATTAAATATTTTAGCCATGCTTTGGGTAATCTTGATTGTAGGTCAATTTCATCAAAAAATGGAATGTAAAGAAAGGTCATTTTGTAAAGACTCAAAAATTATTTTCAATTGAGTGAATTAGAAGCTACATGGTCAAAGCAACATCATGAAGTACTTTATTCATCATACTCAATATGGATGTTAGAAGAAAGAGGGTAACTTCAATCTAAAAAAACCACCATAAATGAAGTGCTATTAGAAATGGCTCATCAACTTAGATGGTGAATCCCATCCTTGGTACCTTTCTGTGGAGGAAGATCTTATAAAGAAATTCTCAAATATGACAACAAGGTCATTTGAATTTAACCATAGTTGGGTTTATCACAATCAACAACAACAAATGATGAGGTCATAATGACTTACTTAAATTAAGATAACCAATCACGGACAATGAAGATAATTATCTTTAGCCCCAATTGATAGAATAAATCACTCCATGCAACTAATTTTCTACTAATTGTAAGTTCTATGCAAAGTTTTAGATCTCATACCCTCCTCCAAATGCATTACAATTATCTAAAGTAAAAACACCCGAGAAAAACACCCAAAAGGCCCCAAAGGCCTAAATTGACACTTTTCTAATGTGGAATGTTTTTTATTATTAGATTGGTGCAATTTCACATTTTCCTATTAGCAAGTGATAGGAGATTTCAATGCACCAAAAAGTGCATCATTTGGATATTGTGTGCAAAAATTAGGAAGAGTCAAAGTTTTTTTAGTTTCTTCAAGAATTGGTTCATATTGATTTAGGAGATGTACAAAGTGTGAGAATCTCATCAAGTGGCATTTTGAGGCATGCATTGCATTTGCTAATGTCCCTACCTTAACCTTGGAAGTGTAGGCCAATGACCACTCATTTCAAGCTTCATATGCATTATCCATCACTTTGTTTGACACAATTTTACAACTAGATATGAATGAAAAAATTATAGTTATTTTCAGAGCTGAAATCATATGTCTACTATAAGTCGTAAAATTTTCAAATTTTTTGGTAAAAATTTGAAATTATTGTGAATTTCTTACAAAAATAATGAAGAAAATTCATATAAAATACATAATATGCTCAAAAAAATCTGAAATTTTCCTCATATATGTACTTTATAGTGTATAACATCCTGATACAAAACAGAAATACCATATCATCCTAAAATTAAAAAATCAACAAATTATGGTTATAGATCTAAAGTTCATCTTGCTATAAAATATTGAAACTCATGATTTAAAAACAAATTCAAGTGAAGTAGAAACTACACTTGATAAGTTTCATTTCACTAGTTGGTTTCAAATTTAAAAAATATTATTTTTCTAGCTAAAATTCATATCAAGATTAAATAGCAAGAAACAGTCAAAATGCACTACAATGGTGATCGTGGATTAAACTTCTTTTTTAAAAAAGTAAAAAATATCATAATGAGAAAATTTGTAATTCTATTCAATCTTGGGGGGGGGGGGGGATAGTGAGCGGTTAGAGTAGCAACATACATGCAAACAAATGATAGGGTATATTAAAAAAATGGGGGCTAAAAATTATAAATGGGTTTAGAGTAATATAGCTTATCGAAAATGGCATTGGACATCTTTACTGTACTATAGGGTATTGAATAATAGATCCCATTAGAAAATTACATAATGATAACATGTGAAAAATAAAATAAAATAAAATTCATCCCCCCCTATAAAATAGTGGTTGTTCGCACCTATATCCTTATTTTTTTAATACACTAACACCCCCCGTTGTGTATTCAATGAAAATATACTTAAGCAACTTTTAAAAAATTAGACAAGTTTAGGTGAAGCCATCCAAATTATAAAGGACATTTTGTGTCCTCAACAATATTTCATGGTTAATTCCTAAAGGACCAAGTGACCGTTCTATGCATGCAAGAGATCTTTGGTAGTTCAGTATGAAGTCAATTTTGGTTGAATGTTCATAAAATTTTGACACAAGGTGTGAACATGTATCTTTATAGTGAGACTATAATTCTTTTTCCAATTAGGTGCCTAGATAAAAAAATTATAAGGAATTTAGTGCAAAGTAATTAGTATTTGCATGATGTTGGAAAGTTTACTATTTGGAAAAATAATTTGCCATTTGTCCCACGTTTAGTGGCCAATACTAATTTTGAACTTGTCTTTGACAATTTTCTAGGAATTCTCTATAGAATTTAAATCTAGATAGTCAGGTGGCCAATTTAATCTTGTTGTGCCACGAGCTTCTCTCCACCTATTAGGTAGACAATTGCAATGCCCTGGAGCATCCTCCTCCATGATAATCATATCATATGGAGAAAATGGAGGAAAAAAAGATAGATAATGTTCCCTTGTATACAATGTCAACAAAATTAGTAGCAATTCACCTATTTATGTGCACTATTTATGTGGGAGAACTATCATAGCCAATAAAAGCACCCTATATCATGACATAATCACGACTAAACTTAAGGTAGAGCATAAGTAATCCTATGAGTACCTTTCGTAAACTCAATAACAAATTCATATCAACTGCTATTGCTTGCTAACCTCAAAGGATGATTCATCCATCCATCCAACATTCTTTCAATTTTCCACACTCTAGTGCACATGAGCTTGAGCAAATGCAAGCCTTTGTGACTTGTTTGCATCCTTGAGAAAAATGTTTTTTGACTACAACATGATTGTTGAAGCCAAGAACTTGAATATATTTTCACAATGTGTGCATGCAACTTTTGTCATTTGGGCAAGAATTGCACATCAATCAACAACTATAAGTCATGCCAATTGCCACTTGTCACGAAAGTTAAGCTTACATCTTCTACCTGAAGGCTTTGGGAAGATGATAAGCTTAGTTCCTTTAAGCCAATATTGCTTCACATGAAGATCAGAAACATTTTGGCATGCTATGCCCAGTTCATGTCCAATTTGAGCACCAGAGAGTCCTGCATCTTACATACCAACAATGCGAACCTTCTCCTCTGTTGTGAGAGATTGCAACTTCATTGTGGATACACTGAGAATTGGCTACAAGATGCTCTTGAACTGTCACAACTCTTCCTTGAAAATGACCTTCTCAAATGTAAGCCAACCTCCCGCAATTGGAACTCCTCTTTCTCTCTCAATTTGCCTTGGAGAAACACCATAGTGCATAAGCACAACTCCATTGTGTTAATACAAGTTGGAATGCACACATCTGTGTCTGAGATGAGACCACCGAAATAACACATGTACTGCCTTCACCAACTTAGCTGCCGGGGTACTGTACTGTACATGTCGGCGAAGCAGATCGATGTGGGTTTCTTAGGGTTACCTGAAAAGAAGATTTCGATCGGCAAGTGGGTATACCCGAAGCTGTCTCCAGGTTTTTTGGCCTTCTCCTTCACTGACCTATTCCTTCTGCTACTTTCAATCTTTGGATCCGCTGAGTCTGTTTCAACGCATTCAGTTTGCAAGGAATGATAGATTGCATCTCACAAGTTTTGTTTTTGTTATTTGCGCAATGAAAGTTAGTATCTGCATTGCAACGCGACAAGGAGGTTATCTGCACTCCCAATGGAGTAAAATTCAGCATTTCCTTCTTACAGAAGATTGGCAACATTCCCTTGATCCTCAGGGGATTCGTGTGCATTACCATAGAGAGACTTTATTGTCACAAAGGGAATCTGTGTGTATTCCCCTGTTATCACAAAGGGGATTTGTTCGTGATACCCTGTTTTCCCCTGTTTAATTACTTTCGTTTGATTTTTCACTAATTCTGAAACTTGCGGTTGTGTGCGAAGATTAAAGCATATGTATGTTGCAACTCAATGCGTTCGTAGGGTTCAAGTAAACCGCTGATCTTCTTGCACCCTGTACTGTAATGAAGTCGGTTGCTGGGAGGGCACCCATTTGCCATGTCTAACAATTCAGGTTCACAATGTTACTCTCGATTAGTTTCCTTTCTGTTGTAGTTTTGTACTGCAACATTATTGTATATGACTGGGGGAATCTCAAGTTGAGTTCAGAGAAATTGTGGAATTCTCGATCTCTCTGAATGAGAAACGTGGCCTCCTCAAAGCCTTGCACTCTGAGTTTTAACAAACGCATTGAAACCAAAGGGTTAAGACAAAGATTGGAGACAATGAATTTGCATGGAAAGCGCCCTAGAGTCTTGTCCATCTTCATGTCTTCTGCCTCGAAAACAGGGATGAAGTTTTGAATTCGACTGTGAATCCACTTAATGTTTGAACCCTCAGTGCAATGTCAGTGCAAATGGTGCTTTGAGAATTTGGAAATTGCGGACATGAAATGCCTTTTGGCAATGCATAAGGCAAGTGAGTGGTCCTTCACTTAACACTCCTAAGGCATCATTTGGGTTTGACAGTCGAGAATTGCATCTTCGAGGACCTGCTGCACCACCGCAGTTTGCTGAAAATTGAAGACAATTTTCACATCTTGCTGATAATTGCACTGGTATCCTGTTGGTAGACGTCACTGGAATCTGGAATTTCCAAGCGAATTAAAGTGCCTGCTCTTTTGGAGGAAGTTATTCACGTACAGCAAGTATAAAGCTTGTGGTGGCTTGGCAAACTACGGATGATTTCTTGGACATGGCCTGCACGGGATAATTTTTTCTGGGCTACTCCAGGACTATTGAACCTCAATTATTTTCGCGAAACTGGCAAATTTTGTGGAGGTTAGGTTTAGGGTTTTAGGGTTTAGCTTTTCTGGGTTTGGTTACAGCTGGCTCACAAGTCTATGTGGACTTGTATCAGAAGCATGTGTCGAACGGTCTTTCCTCAATCTGCTATTGCAAATGGTTTCTCATCTTTCTAGTAATCAGATTATAAATGCTGTCAGAATTGAGATTTTGACATCTAATGCGAAGTAGATTGAGGCTTGTATATGAAGCTCGACGAAGCTCTAAGGATTTCTTATTTGACTGGTTTAAACTAATTCATGTCTAGCGATGTCTTCTATGACTAGTAAGGCTTAACATGGAAGTAAATCTAAATGTCACCTGATGAATCATGATAACAAATACATTCAGTTCATCCCCTGAGGACCAAAAGTGTCCTCACATAGTTTAAGTCAAATTCAAAGTGTTGTAAATTTTGCATCCGATGTCTGAATTCAATAAAACTTATTGGGAAATTTTCGCTCTCTCTTCTAGTTTATGTGGTAAAATTTTCAGATAAATCCAATGTGTACTGATTTTTTTAAGCCAAATCGAAGTTCATAGGTTCAATTTGAGTTCACCAAACTGCATTTGATGGCTGCAACTTCAGGGGCTTGTATCTCATTCATCAAATCTTCTTTTTCAATAAAATTTATTGGGATATGTTACCCTTGAAGTCTTTTTATTGTGGTAAAATTTTCATGTCAATCCAAGTTGTTTTGAATGTTTGGGAGCAATTCGAAGTTCAAAATTTTGATATTTTTTGGATTACAGTGAACTTCAGTGGCTTGTTTCTTCTTTATTTAGTGTCCGTTTTCAATATTTATTCTAGGGAAAGTTGCCTCTACTAGTCTAGTTTGTGTGGCTTAGTTTTCATACCAATCCAAGAAGTTATAAGTGACTGAGAAGCATTTTAGTAGAAGGAGGTCCAACCTTGAATGTGTTTTTTCTTGCTATTTTTTGACATTTCAAAGCCATTTTGTAGACACTATGAGTCAATTGAATGATATTTTCTTTCACCAATGCGTCTATATGTTGGTTTTGAATCATTTTAAAGTTTCAAGTTTTTTCATTTGAATAGGTTTAGAAATCAAATTTCATTTTCAAGTGTTTCTAGGAAAATTTCATGTTTCTTGCATCCATTTTCAACACTAAAACATTATAATCTTGCAATCCATGTGGCCAAATGACTCCAAATTTGATTCACTTCATCTACAACACGTACACTACAAGATTGTACATTTGACTTTTCTATACCTTAGTGACATTTAGATCTATAGCACTTCAAAAGCAATGATGTTTTTGAACCCAAAAAGGCCTTGGGCTTTTAGGGGTTATACTGAAACACCTCGTTACAAATGAGAATATTTACATCATCCACGTTCAAAACTTTAAGGTTTAACAGGATCAGAAAATTGAAGGCCGACTTGGTTCTGATGCAGTATTTTCATAAAACTGTGCACATCTATGTATGTATTCCTCGTCAGACTTTACAAGAGCGTTCTTATGGGAAGTAGTTTTGTTAAGTGAGTGAATTGCGTGCCAAATAAGTTAACATGTGATACGAGTTCCTTTGAATGACATACAGACTTAATATTTTGTTGCGATGTGACAGTCAACGAAAATCATCAGATGGGTGAACCAGGTCTGCCCAACAGTATTCTGATGCCCAATAGTTGGCATCTTCCCAGCGGGTTAACTGGTGATAGCTCGTAGCAGCGGCCATGTACAGTACAATTTCAGGCTCAAGTCATTCAAGAGGTGTGTTTCTTTGCTAAGATTTACACCTGCATTATTGATGCTTCTAGGGTGCAAGATGTGCCGGGTGAGCCACTCCATGGAGTGGCTAATTGCACATTAAGAACTGAGGAAATTGTACCACTTGGCTTGTCTTAACTGATTAATTTTCAAATGCGGTGGCATACCCTCCAAAATATTCTGTATTTACTTGTCATAGAAGTTATGCCTGCCAAATTTCAATCAAAATACATTGGCACAATTTTCGAGTTCTTTGTGTACCTTCACATGTTCATAGCTGTGAACGTGAATTCTGTATCAATCCTATTTTTGACTCCATAAAAGCAAGCTCCTCAACCTTTATGTACGGTACGCACTGATTAATCATCACCACTCCACGCTTTTTGGACTCGGTCTCAACGAAATCATGAAATACTATAGGAAGAAGCTTTTGTGCATGTCACATTCCAAAACACACCAGCACAGATGAAATTTGAGTTTCATACGTTAGCACAAATTCCTTTTTTCTAATCAAACTTATTGTAGGCATTCCATGACTCTTTCCATAAACCGTCATTTTCTATCTCACGTCGTGTACGAGTTTGTCCGGCCATGCAATGATGAGTGAATGAGAATTTTTTTTAAGCGTGACAATACAGAATTTTGAATGCACTGATCTCGTGTTCTTGCAGTATGAATCCATCGTTGGCTTGGGCAGAATGCTTGGCTACGAACGCACAGTACAGTGGCTTCGAGCAATCGCTATGGAGCAGATGCCAGTGTACGGATCTCTAACCGACAAGAATCTCAATTCACGGCGGTCCTAGCTAGCCGACACAGAATGGAATTGATAAAAAAAAATTATGCATCGTACCCAATTCTACTGCATCGTGATTGATCTCCCCAACGTACTTCAACATTGATTGTTTCGTCTTCTCCTGTTTTTCCGGTAATCAACAGGATCAGGTTATGAAATCAATGTTTGAGTCACATTACCAGATGACACTAGCTTCTATCTTGTCCAGACTAAGGATGGAAGGCTGCGTGATTCTGAAGCACCTCATTGCATCACACAGCCAATTGATCATTCGCTGCTGTCGTCAACGCAGAAACTATTCAACTGCACCTTTCCAGAGGTGGGGAATATAACGCACTCAGACCCGGCACGCCGCGGCTGATTACTTTCCCCAGTAGCTAATGTTGCGCTTTTCCCATTGGGACTCTGAATTTATATTTCGCTTTAGAAACAAGAATTGGAACTGGACAGGAAACTCGTTCTTGACATCGTGCGCTCACGTCAATTGTGAAGACATTGTCTTCCCATTCAAGACCTGTCCCGAATTCTCGTCCTCATCCCAGCCCTGAAAAGTCAGCTGATGAGTCGACATGGTCAGAAAGGCCGACATAGAGCCTCCTGCAGCTGCGCGAGCAATATGCACTCCCATACCTGATGGCCAATTCAGCGGAAGACCTGTCTCAAGCTAGCTTGCCCCTCTACTCTTAGCTGGTAAGAGTTGGCCGCTATTAATTGAAGCTGTCAAACATGCAGTTTAGATTAGAGTGGGTCCTCTCTCTTCCCTGGGCGGCTACTGTATATATCTCCTACCCAGCTAGATCTGTCGTCACTCTTTAACATTTGCGCCTCTCAAGCTCCAGATGTCGCTGAAAAGTTCAGCAACTCGTTCATGATGGCCGCCTTTGGGTGACTCTTGGACGTGTGACTGTGCTTGCGCGTGCTTAGCTTTCCAAACTGATCACCTTCTCCATCACCTAACTCCAAAGCCATCAATCTCAAGGACTAGACTCGGCACCTAACTCCATGTCCTTAACTTCAGAATTGAATTCCCGTCACACCCAGGGTCCAAAGCTTTGATCGACCTCACGTTTTCCGAATGGATCATGCCACTGCAAAAGGGCGGATCGATTTGGCTACTCCACGGTGGTCCATTCATTTTTCACCGATGTGTGAGTGTACGCTAGCCTGTATCTGTGCGGAAAACCAGATTCACTTTTCCAAAAGAATATCAGTATCGTCTAAAGACCGATTCACAAAACTGAACAATCAAACCTCTTCATTAATTACTCGTATGAACTTTTGCTGAAATAAGATTCTAGCTAGCTAGAATGTCGTGGACACACTACGTCCTTAATTGCCCTGTTGCACTTTCAAGCCGAGTTGTAAATAATGATCAAGTAGCTCAAAGCCACGGTGGTCAGATTCATCAAGAGATTTGTGTGAATGATCGAGTAATTTGTGACGGATCGGAGAACTACTGAGAAATTCCATCGGCGTCGTGGTCCGTCACTTGATCAGCTGAAGTTCCGGTCGCTGGAGAATTGAAGAACTCTACAGTAGACTACTGTCGAGTGTCGAGAATGGAGTTGTGCATAGCATGCTAGATTATAGCTCGCCCTACGCAAGAGTACACTTGTCCACTTTTGCTGGTGTCGGTTTCTTTTGGAGCTTTCTCAGCATGGGTTTGCAGGAAATGGTGGCATGGCCTGAGACGACCTTGGGACATTCGTGAAAACTTGCATCGTACTGTGCATGACATATCCTTCTGTGATGAAGTAATAATGGCATTTTATGGGGAACACCGCCAAATTCCTGGATTGGGGGCGAAAATCCCATGCTACAGTGCCAGAGCTAGAACTCTAGAAGTGTCTCTTTCTTTTTTTTCTTTTTTGGTAACTAAGTGTAAGTGTCCTTGGCTTCCAATCTCAAGAAGATCTTAGAGGAGGGTAGTTAAAATCTAGTGCCATTTTGATGAGGTCAATTGAAATCTAGTTCTGTTTTGATGAAGTCAATTGAAATCTAAGGTACTGTAGTGCCGCTTTGATAAAGTCATCTACAATGATCCCACAATGATCAGGAAAATCCAGTGCCGCTGTTTGTCTTGCAGTGGGTCAGAGCATCGCCACTGGAAGAAGGCCCAGGCAACCCAGCACAGGGCTTGCCCAGCCTTGATTTCGTCCCCCATCATTTTACGCGGTAACCCATAAATGTCGACACGGGCATTTAGTGTCCGATGGATGACAAAGAATCTCTCTATGTAGGCCATAGAACTACAACTATTCATCCTTGGAATTTTGTGAGGAACGGTGAGATCTTCTACAACACTTTGACCTCCAATGAGTATTTTTTATTTCTTTAAAGTAGATGATGTCACCCAGTTCCAAAACAGTTGATTTCCTCAATGACCGGTAGATGGTGTCCTTTTGAGGGTTATATTCCAAACTTACCTCCGGGCCCTTCAAATATTAAGTTGTGAATGCCATCCTACAATGCTTGATCAATTTGACTTACTTGAATTCTGGGGAGCATTCTCTTGTCAATACTTTGTTTCTTGTTTGAGAGTCCAAATTTGTGGTGCACAGTGGCTTCTAAACTTAGAGCATCTTCAACCTTTCTCATTAAGCAAGCATGGCCTAGTCCAACACACCCTTCATTGTTTTGGACCTCCACTGCAAAGTCATTTTGACTTAGAATGTCATAGGACCCTATAGAAAACCTTCTCCAACCACAAGCTAGTCCCCTATGTTCAATCACTTCTATTAAAGAAAACGTGAAGCCTCTAGAGGACCGCCAAGCAATCGCATCCTTAAATATTTCCACTTCATCATCAGACCTACAGAATCTCACTTATTATGTATTCACTTTATTTGACTTTCGCAAGAATGAAGTCAAGACTTAAGAATCAAGGTGCATGAGAAGTAGGTTTACAAGTTAGGTGCATTAGAATACAGGGTGTTTAATAATCAACCATAAATCCAAGTCTAATTATTAATCAGTTTAGAGTAGAAGTTGTTTAATGAACTCTAATGTGTATTTAACTAAGTTGGTTTATTGATCAACTCTTATGTGTTTAATCCCTAAAGATTGAAGACATATTTTGGGTAGAAATTGTGAAAAACTCCCACTTTTTAGGGCAATGAGGAAAAAATGCAGAAAAAAGTTTTTTTTCAAAATTCAATTGTACAAGTATGTACTAAACTACTATAGGAATGTGTGGAAAACAATTCTAAAACTTTGATCGCATGGATTGAAAGATTATAACATTTAGAGTTAAAAGAAAAAGTTTTATTTTAACCTTGCCTGATAGGGCCAATAGACTAAAGTTAACTCCTCTTAGAATGAGATTTTTGCACTACACATGATTATTTTTTTGAACTCTTCTACCTTGTATCATATAAGTTACATACCTACCAATTTTCAAAGGTAGAGGAGGTGTCTTGCACATGCTACCCAAAGCCACTCAAGAAAATACATACTTTGATGATGAGATTTGAGGGAAAAAAATGAGTTTGGAACTATCTTTATTGTTTAGAATTGCGTACACAAGAGAGGCTTGTTTGCACAAATGTGGAGGATATAAAATAATGAATTTTTAGATTCCCTTTGATAGACACATGTATGCCTACTATATTAATATACCATAGAAATTTCAGCTGAAAATCACTAATTTAAACCACTCAGTAGTATAAAAAACCCTTAAATGTCAAAGTGTGACAAATTAACAAAATTGACTTTTAAATATAAAATTATTTTTTAAAATTCTGAAAAATAAGGAATATAATAACAAAAAAGATATCTAGAAATGCATTTTTTTGGTTTTGGAATTGGATTCATAATTCAAAAGTTATAGCTTTCCAAAATCAAAACACAACGAAACTAACAGGTGTTTCTTGCAATCACCCACAACTCAACTTTGATGTTTATCCAACACATTGGTCCATTAACACATCAAAGTTCATTAAACACATCAGTCCATGTATTTAATGAAATTTGTTGGATTACACATTAGTTCATGTGTTTAATTAGATTCCATTTCATTTGTTAAAAACAACAACAAGGTGTTTAATTAATCCATGTGTTTAATCAATCCACGTGTTTAAAAAATAAAAACAAATGAAATGGAATTTGTTATAGATCACATGAAGGGATTCATTAAACACATAGACTTATTCCAACTGAGTGCACAAGGTGTTAATAAAATTCCATTTCATTTGTTTCAAAACAAAAGTCTTAATCAAACTTGGATTATTAATCAACCTAAAATACAAGGTACATTAGAGTACAAGGTGTTTAATAATGAATCCTAAACTTAAGGTACAAGGTGTTTATTAATTAGGATTAAGATGCATCAAAGTTAAAATACACCTCTAATACTCGGATTTTGAGCAACCCCATACATTGACAATCATCCAACATCCCAATGTAAAGTAAAGAACAATAGGTAAAAAAACTAATGGAAGTGCAAAATAAAATGTAATCTTTGGGGTCCTTTGAGGGCTTTTTAGCAATCCTCTACAAGGTCTATTTTTTTTCAATTGATAGGGACCTTAATTAGATTGCATGTAATATTATTTATTTTGTTTGACCTTTTGTTTTTTTCTTGCAATTGGTTGTTAGAGTCAACATTGTTAAGTTGTTGGGGTGTAGACACATTTATTGTAGGGTCTCCAAGTAAAGGGGGCACGTGACAACAAAGGCATTGTAAGTGAGTTTTTATAGCAAGGGCAATTGAGGTGGGTGAGAAAGTGAGTTAGTTAGAATGTCGGGTGTAAGTGAGGGGCAATGTGAGAGCTTAGAAGAGCCTTTTGATGAGGGTGCAAAGTTCACTAAGAGACAAAGAAGGCAATTTAGGGTTTGAGGAGGAAGGTGGCACTATTAACATGGAAGGAAATTAGAGCTATGCATGGGAGTAATGGATTTGCACCTACAAGGCATTGAAGTGCCATGAGAGGGAGAAATTGTAGGGCTACAACACCAATTTCAATACCAAAAGGCTGAAATTTCTACCTCAAAGAAGAGTACTAGTTGACATGAACAATGTCCTCACTATCTCACAAGACCCAATTTGAGAGAACTAATAGAAAAAACAGTGCTTTTGAAAACAAATTTTTGACCATTACGAAAGTCATAGGCTATGAGCCACTAGGCCAATTAGGTTGCTAGAGAGTAAATTGGATCAATGAAACATGAAGTGGGTGATTTTGTAGCTTATCATAATCAAGTTACAAAGGTTAGAAAAAGTAGCACTAGTGGTGTAGATATTCTTTGTATGGCAAAATATTTGTGTAGGTCAAAGGCACGCTAAGCATCTTGAATTCACATTCAAACATGTTTGGATGCTTGCAAAGGATTTCCCTTACTAGTCTAAAGGATGTTGTCTAAATAAATAAGCTACACTTTTAAAGAAGAAGGTTGTTTCATCCAGCCATGACTCCCATGAGGCACTTCTTGAATCAATTAGTATAGTAGAAGGTCAATTGGATCCAAATGCCAATAGGAAATTGTGAGACTATCCTTCAAGCTTAAAGAACCAAGGCTACTAAGGAAATATACAAATTGAGCAAGGAGTAGGATGGAACCTTGTATGACATGCCAAAGCTACCTTTGATCTTCTAGTCACTAATCTCAAGAAAAAATGGCATTGGTAGAGCATGAGTATACAACTTTTCTATTATATGCAAGGATCATTGGCATTAAAACAACCTAGAAGATTGCTTTTGTAAAAATTATACAAAATTAAAAGGACCCAAAAATTAGGTGCAAATCGAATTAAATTAAAATGAAATGTTGAATTTGTTAGGTTTCACATTTGTTAAAAAAACCTTCACAATATATATGAAGAATTGAAACACCTACACATAATTTGAAAATTCCCTACAAGAAGTTTCCTCCAATTAAAATTCATTTGCAATGTTTTTATATAATTAAAAATCTTTATTTTTTTATTCAAAAGCCCTTGAAAAAGGATAGCTTGGCCTACAATACATGTATTATAAAAATTATATAATTAGACTTTTAATTCTATTATTTTCCTAGAAAAATATTCATTTCATGTATATAATTATTTTTTTAGATTCCTTATTGAAAGGTCTACAAGAGTTTTCTACATTAAAATAAATTATATTCCTTGAAATTGGACTAAAATGCATCATAAGTGATTATAATTAGGGCCCTGTAATATGAAAGTTTTATACTTGGGTGTTGGAGGAGCAAAATTTTCTCATTTCAATGACTACTCCTAATTCCTAGATAACATCATTGGCAACCCAAGCATTCCTGGGAATTCAGTAGCAATAAGAGTTAGAAATTTTTTGTAACATCGCAAACTAAGAAGATCGAATCCGAAAGTTGAAAGAAGTAGTTGACAAAGAGATTGTCAATGCCAAAGTTTTCAAGGCGAAGGAAGTATGACAAGCTATAGAAGAAGTCAAGCAATAAGAAATAGACAAACAATTGTGGGAAGTGGTTGTAGGTCTTAGCGTTGACAAGAAGGCAAGTGAAGAGTATAGAGCATGGTTTCAAGCAAAGAGAAGACACTCACAGAGAATTCTTGGTTGAAGACACACACAATTAGGTTGAAGATACCCCCAACATTGTTGAATTGGTTGGTGGATTCAAGTTTAGAGAGCTCAACTACATTGAAATGTAGGGGTGCCTTCTAAATTTAGGACTACTAAGGGATAAGATGCAAGAAGTTCGTCTATACTAGACCAAAGAGGTGGTCTTGAGTTAGGATCTAAGGGAAGGCACACCTTGAATGCAAAAGGTGGCTAGCATGGGCAAAGAGATTAGCTGCTAGTTGTATGCACACTACAAGAGAAAGGGGTGATTTAAGCAAGTTTTTAAGTATAGTGTCTAGGACTATACTTAAAAACTCGCTTAAATCACCCCTTTCTCTTACAGGGGCAAGGTGGTATAAATGGGCAAGTGAATGGAAGAGGAGAAAGGCCAATCTTATGGGTGGAGGATCTTCAACACCTATGAAGTTTGCATAGCCATTCACCAATTTAGAAGGTTTATGCTTGAAGACAATGAGGACAAATTTTCATGTTTGGAGGTGGTGTGGATACAAGAGACTATTTGTAGGAAAGAGGATATGGCAATGGTGATTTTAGAGGCCAACAAGTCTAGGGTAGGTTTCAAATAGAGAGGCGAAGCTTTGAAAAAAGGTCCAAAGGGCATTGAGGGGCAAGTTAAGGTCATTTTGAAGGCAAGATGGGTATTAAAGTGGGTTCTTTTGATGTTATGGTACTATGTGCACATGGAGGACTGGAGGTGTTGTTAGTTGAAGCTCTGGGGCAAAGAAGTAATTTGATTGCCCTAAATTACAATAGGAGAGATGGTAGTGCTGGTAGAGGAGATCAATTAATGCCTACATATTTTATATTCACATAAGGTAGATACTAGTGAATGGGATGTACATAATAGACACAATTATTCATATGGTGTGCTTGCATTGGATTCACATGATAGTATAGATGACACCAAATTTGAAGAAGTGAACACCATTTTGAGACTAAATAGACAACACTTTTATCAATGAAATTGAAATGTAAATTTTTTTTATTTATGCAAGGTTCTAGATTTTAATAGCCTACAAGTATTTGATCAAATCTCCCTTCAATAAATAATAGGGATGTGAATCTAGCAACTCTCTAGTACCATTGATCAACTATCAGTTGTCTTTTGAAGCTCAAATCAGTTGCTTGCAACTCCTTGATGATGTCTTCTAGATCTTGCACATCTTGTTCATTTTCTACAATCATATTGTGGAGAATGCAACAAATAAAAATTATAGGGTCATTGCAAGAAACACCGTAAAGTTTCTATAGCGTTTTCCATAGTACACTATTTTTTTCAAGAGTACTTTATAATTAGAAAAAAAAAATTTATAGAAAAAGTAAGTTTATTGTATAAAACTTTTTAAAAAAAAAGGTACCATATGAAGGAAAAGTATAGAAAAATTCTCTAAGTAGGAGAACTAGAAAAGTGCAAAATCTCATGAAAATTGGCACTTTCACATTTTTATTTGTAAAAAATAGGGAAATCAATTTTTTTTAAAACTAAAAAATTTCCATTTGGGAAGAGTTAATGGTGATGAGATTTTACCAAAAGAATGATCTTAGAACCATCTTCAATGTTCAAAAATTGTGCATAGTGGGAGTGTTGTTTGCACTCATGTAGAGGACATAAAATAAATACATTTTCAAATTTCCTTTCATTGGTAGATATATGCTTTCCTACTATGCAAAAGGCCATAAAAGTTTCAACTCTAGATCATTGAATTTAGAGACTCCTAACATAGTAAACCCCCCTAAATTGCACTCTCTGGCAAATTAACAAAAATCATTTTTAAATACAAAATGATTCTTTTTAATTTCTGAAAAACAAGAGATGTGATTAACATGAAGTTTGACAAGTTCTATAGAAATTTCATGTTCATGGGACTTCTGCTTGGAAAGTTATAGCAAATAACAAAAGATCACTCTCAATGTGATGGAGAATAGGACCATTGTTTCTTGCAATGATCCTATATCAAAAATAGTTTCTATGCTCCAAAAGCAACATGGGTAGCGGATGATAACAAAGACGTGTTCGTATGACCTCAAAAACAACACTACATCTTTTCACACAACCTCTTGCCTCTCCAAAAAGTACACCTACTTCTCATCGGGTGCCATATAAATAGTTTGCACAACACAAGGCCATTTGAGGTAGATGCCATTTGTTAGTAAATAGTATCTGTCATAGTAGCATCTATTCATTTTGAATGCCATGTCTCAAGCATTGCTTGTCAATAGATTACAAACTAGTGGGAAATGGGCAAGTACATTATTTGAGGTCATTGTCATTGTTAGACCAGGGTAACCTAAAGAAACATGCAAAATGTGCAAGTTTTCACTTGCTATGACTTCTTGGATGATAAATTTTTACCTCATTTATCTTTGAAGTTCCTCTACAAAGCCACTAGGCAGTTCTTCCATTCATAGTGCATACAATCTTCTAAGGCAAAAATCCTTGAAAACTCACATGTCTTATTGATAGTTCTTTGTTTCACAAAATCTTCTCGGGTGGGTTAATGCAATCACGCAAGTAAAAACTCTCAAATTGAGCCCTACTAGCAATCCAAAAGCATTTCAAAGACTCCATAGTAGTAAGTGGACTCACTAGTTCTACAATATTCATCAATTCTGTCAACACATAGCACTTAAAACAACATTTTTAGAGCATATGTGATATTCTAATGAAGAAATAATCTCTATAATCCATATGCATGCATTTTAAAAATGAAGTAGTTGTCTTGACTACAAACCCTATCCATGATGATTATGAACAATGAGCATTGCATATGATACTTGCATTGAAAGAAACTTAGACCATAAATAAGAATGTCATTGAATTAATCTTTTATCATGCCTTCATAACTCTCTTCTCTATCCCTTCCAAATGAATATTTGTATGTCTCCCAAATTGGGATCTACTAGCAACCCTAGTCCTTTCCAAAGGACCTTTGAAATCCATTTGAAGTTCCATAACTCACTCAAACATAAATCATTCTTCTTTTCATCCTCAAATAATTGCTCTTTGTAGCCAAGAGCCGCATTCTCCAAGAGTGCATTATGGGATCATTGTAAGAAACACCTCCCATATTCTATAGCATTTTGGCAAAATCTGCATTTTTAGCCCTAGAGTACTCTAAGCACTACGAGCACTACGGAACAAAACAATCTCAAGTGCTAATTGGAAAAATCCATGTCTAAAAGTACTGATGCAAGTCAAACAATGGACTACTTATGAGTATTGAAATGATACTATAGGAAGAAGAGACAGCTTGTCACAAAAAATAGAAACAATGAGGTATAAATTAATAATAAATAAAAAACCATGAACAACAAAATATACTAGAAATTGGCCATTTGAGAAGACTTGATGGTGATCAAATTTCACCAAAAAAAATGAGGTTAACACCATCTTCAATGTTTAGAAGTACACAAGCAAGGGAGCCCTATTTGCATGGATCTAAAGGACAAAAAATAATATATTTTTAGATGCCCCTTGATAGGCATATGCTCAACTAGAATGGAAATAGACCACCAAAGTTTCAACTCTAAACCATTCAATTGGGATACACCAAACACAATGAAAACCTCTAAACCTCAAAGTGTGACAAAATAACAATATTCACTTATGATTTCTCAAAAACAAAAATTAAGAAAAATAAGGGATGTGAGTACCATCAAGTTAGATAGGTCCACTAATTATTTCATGTTCTTAGGACTTGGGATTCAAAAATTATAGTGGAAGAGAAAAAAATCACTCCAATTGTGAAGAAGAATAGGAATGATGTTTCTTGCAATGACCTAGTGTAATAAACTTGATCAACAAAAAAAAGAGAACAAGCGAGAAGAAATGCCAAAAATAACTTGAAACAAAAAGCTCAAAGAAAGCTCCCAATCTTGAATCCAAATACAATCTATTTTCCTTCCTCAAACTTTGGAAAATGTATTGCTAGATGGAACAAATGTCAAGGCAACTTTCATTTGACTATTAGGTGGGCAACAATGGGGACCTTGGTCAATTGGACCACCACCACCCTTCATCAACCATGCCAAAGATAAAATGCTATCTTTTTCTATTAAGAAAGGATTGCAATGCTTTCAAGATAATGAATATTGATTCCCTTCAATCAAACAAGAATCTCATTTCGACTTTTGTTTTGATTAAATCTAACTTTTGTTGGGCCATAGCATTGGACATGAGTAGAGTCCCACATATTAAAATAATAAGCCCAAACAAGCTTCTTTTGGGTGCCATCTTGATTGTATAACTGTAGAGATGCTCTCAACCTAAGTCCCATACTACAAATGGCTATATACTTATCAATGGATTAGAACTAGTCAAATGGTGTATGCCAATAGGGTTTTAGTACAATTTTGAATATCCAGCATAAGACAATACTACACTATCAAGAGTATCTCCATTGTTTTATAGTGAGAGTGCACCACCCAGCCATTAGAGAGTATGGCCTCTTAAATATCTCCCACTACAAACAAGCCTTAAAAAAAAAAAAACCAACTCTCCATGATGATGGGTCCTCCCATCTCTTCACAGAGCGGATTCCACTTATATGACTATGATTTTTAACACTTTCTGAAATGTTTGACTATTATAGCAACTCCCACCAATGAGTGCAAAGTTATAGTGTACATTAGATAATCGAGTTGAATACAATGGAGATGTAGAGAGAAAGGGTGAGGAACTACATATTTTATTGGTAAAGTCTAAAAGGACAGTTGGGCCCATAAAAAACCATTGGACAAGGTAATTCATGATGAAAGGGTGGAGATACTCTAAGCAATGCAATGTAGTGTATTTGGTGTTCAAGCATGTAGTAGAATATCTTGCAATTATCAATTTAATAACACAAGTCAACAATGAAGCTATGGTGTTAGTGTCAATGTGTCACTTGAATCCATATAAAAAAAGATAATTTAAGTTGACCCATATTTCAACACAAATTAAAATACTATGTGTAAATTTCAACTTCTCTTTTTTCATCCTCCCAACATTATTAAGTTGTAAATACCTGTCTCTTTTTTAATCTTGGCCTATTTGTTAAAATTTTATAACTTGACAATGATTACCGATATGTTGTTTCTTGGATTGCATTGTAGGAACTTCCAAACCTATTTAATGATGTTATTTGAGGAAAAACATCATTTGAATTGCACATGAATTTTAGTCTCTTTGTGCACTTTGATGTAATTTAAAGTTTGAACAATAGTCAATCTTGAAAGTTTATTCAACAATGTATTATAGGTGATTGCAAGAATCACTTGTATTAATTTTTGTCACATGTAGCTAGGAGAAGTGCTTTTTGGCCAAAATTGTTGTATTATAAATCCAAAAGACCTAAGATTAATAGCCAAGTACATAAGTCTATTTTATACTTTGAGTGATTTTACCACATTTATCAAAAATAATAAACTATTTTTAAACAATCCCTAGATGAATGTCACCATTACCATTTTGAATATTTGTAGTAGTATTTTTGTCAAAAAAATATTTGAAGTTAAAAATTGAAATCTAAAGTCATTTACAAGAATTACATAAATTGGTCACATGATTTCAATAAAAAGCATGTCTCTATCTCACATTTATGTTCAAAGAGTGTTTTCTTTATAGTTTGTATCAAAACATGGATTATTTTTTTTCAAAATGTAACTAGATAATTAAAATCCCCCTCAAATGGAAAAAATGGAAAAAAAATTGAATTTTTTGAATTTTTTTCTAACTTCTAAAACTTAAAATTAAAAAAAAAATCTTAGTTTTTTAGTATCCCTAGTTTGCATAACCTTTAGAGAATTTTTTTAGACTAAAATTTTATAGTACTCCCAATACAACATCAAAACGCAACTGAATTAGAAGGTGCTTATTCCAATTACACAATGTATATCCCTCAAATCCTTAATATCAAATGATTTGCAAGATGTTGATTGTTTGATGTTCGATTGTTGTCTGTCTTTTGAGTGGATAGTGAGGAAGGCTGTCTGAGGCAATTAAATTGGATTTAATTTTAATTGCACACACACACACCACCTTGTGGGAAAAACAATAACCCCTTGATGAAAAATAAACTATACCCCCCCCCCTCACTCTTGTATTTTTCAAAATGAAGTCGTTTGACAATTGATATGGGATAATCCATATATATTATTTGTATCTATATCTGTTTCTATATTTGTACCGATACCCATATTCGTATACATATGGTATATATATGATATCAGGATCAACGGCAGGGAAGGGGGTGTTTTTATTTATTTTTTAAAACGATCAATGGCTACCAATTTTTTGAGGGAGGGGGGGGGGGCTAATTAATTGAGTAGCAGAAGTGCTCTGTCTTTTCAATGGATAGTATAATAAGCATTTTGAATTTTAAGATCATCTCATTATGCATATTTATAGATATAGAAGCTATTCAAATTGAACAACAATAATCTCCAGTAATGAAAGAATAAAAAGGAAATTTTAAATTTTTAAATTTTAAAAAAAAAATTTGATTCCAACCCATTAATTGATTTGTGTCTTCTCAACACAAAAATTCTACATCCACCAATTTACTTTCATGATAGGGAGTGCATTGATTCAATCTAATATTAAACTACAAACTACCAATATTCTTTTTAAGACTTAGACTTGTTACAACCAATAATTCCAACTACCTCCTATCAAAGTTGTACAAAGAGGTGATAAACATGTGCAAATTTTCAACTTCATTGAAATACCAATCTTAAGAGTATAATATGTGTTCATTGTGGCAATTGCTTTTTCCAAAATATATTGTAAGATCTAAAAATCCTTAGTGCGCATCATTAAAAACCATCCATTATTTTCCTTTTTCCAAATTAGTCAACAAGTTTGTAGTTAAGATCTTACCTCACCAATGGTTCCTTTTCCAATGTTTATTAGCATTAGTGTGCTATGTAATTGACTCTTTTAGAATGCATGATTATTTGTCAAAGTGCAACATGAACTATACTTTCTTGCATTATATATTGAAGACCTAGCTATCAACATGTCGTCAATAAAATGGTTTATTCCAATGTAGAGCTTGTTAGTGCATAATTTATGCTTGCTACATGTACTCATGTTTATTACTTCACTTTTATTTATTCACAAACACTTGTGTTTGTATAAAATTAGCAACACATATAATAATTCTTAATCTTAAAGTAATCTCCAAAGGTCCTCAAAAGTACACCCCAACATTTGTTGAACCAATATCTTTGTAAATCATTGGCAGGTTTACCACTTTTGCCAAAAATTGGTTGGAATCGTGACTTGAAACCTTTGCCAAATTCTATTATATATTATGCAATGCACATGCCAAAATTGGTTCCTCTAATTCTTTGGTTGACATTCAAATCATGTCATGCAACTATTGCTTTTACCAAAATACAACAAAGACTTCTAAATTACAAAGATTTTATGATAGGGATATAGGAAAAATTCAATTTAAGTCTAATAAATAATTGAAAAATATGAAACCATACACTTTTTTCATCCTATTCAAAACATCAACAACCACATTTTGGTATCAAAGATATATAGGGATTACAAGCATGGTCAATGCTCTTGTAGTAATATAATATTTTTGAAAAGTACAACAAGTTGTATAAATTCTAATTAGATCTTCATTGCTCTCCACATTGTTTGCTTGATTGCTTGTGATAAGAATTGAAGATAGAAGGTTTCAAGGCCCCATTTCGATCTTGGTGGCAAAAAAAGAGTTGCATTATTCAATTTTAGAACCTAGTAATGGACAATGAAAGCTTTGAAATTTTGGTTATAATTAATGTTACCTTTTTTTGGACTCATGGAATTTTCTTAGACCTAGCTAGAGACTTCTCCAAGAGAAAAATAAATCCCTAGGCTAATGTAGAGATTCAATGTAATTAGAAAATGCAAGAGTTATATATAGCTAAACCTTCTCGTTAGAAGTGGTTTAGTGGTTTGACTTCAAAAGGATTATTAAACTTGAAAAGACTGGTTGTTCTAACATGTACAAACTATTTAAAGTACTATGCAAATTTTTGCAGAATTCCTTCACAATTGCTTTTAAATAGTAGTATAATAACTAATAGAAGCTAATTAATCTTTCCTAATGAATCCATCCTTAATATATACATAATATATTATAAGAGGTAAAAATGCACAAGAATGTTTGTATCAATTGAATATTAGAATCATGTACAATTTTTATCAATAATAAAGGGTAGAATGAAAAATAATAATATTTTAAAAATATAAAATATAAAAATATTAATGAAAATAATAGAATAGAATAATTTGATTTCTAATACAAAGATCCTACAATTGCAATAATTCATTGAGTTTTTGAAAAAACTTTAAATGGATTAAAAATTCAAAAACTTTTGATGCTTTAAGAAAAAAATTCAACCAAATATCAGATACAAATGTTATAAAAGTCAAAATTGAAATTGATTGAAGGATGTTCAATTATCCGATGCAAATAACTTTATGTTAATCAATGCAAACACAAAACGTATTTTGAACAAATGAATAAAAACTTAAAAGTGACAAAGACAACTCTCTTCATCATCATGTGCCTTAAAATGCAACTTTGTTAATGAATGATCATAATCATTTAATTAAATTCTTGTCATCATAGTTAAATTTTGACTTTGCATGGAATTTTCTTTGTATCAAAAGAATGCAATATATACATAGAGTATTTTGGTACTTTGTATTTGCATTCTTGAAACTTGATTTTGTGGTGAAAAATGAATTGTTTCCTTCCCTAAAGAATTAAAAGAATATAGATTCCCAAGTCTAGCTCTTAGTCATCTCCAACTCCATGTGATTGGTCAAATTACTTACTTAATTGATTAGCACTCCTATACAACAACAAATATTAATGGTTTGTATCCTTTTGAATATTTTCAATAGACCAATAGGATGGAGGAAAATAGTTTTTTATCCTATTTGTTTGGGGCAAATTGTTCAAATACATTTGCCATGGATGATGTGAAAATTCCCTCATTGCAATATTAATGACTTTTCTACAAATGAAGATCCTTAGTCACAAATCATCATGTAATATATTTTAGAAAATTATTATTCTTTGTTTTGAAGAGAATCGTTTTCAAATCATTTTTGAAATTAAGTTTATCTAATCAAATTTTTGCTTCAATCTAGAAAAAAATCCTAAAAACGAATATATTTATTCCAATTTGAAATTTGGACCAATTTCTACAATCAATTGACTGTGTGATTATAATAAGATATAGAAATTTGATTTCATACCCCAATGTTCTACACTATTATGGTATATACACATGAGGAGAAAGTTTGAGAAATTTTGAGAATTTTTTTGGTGTTTTATATGAATTTTTTTCCTTCTTCTTCAAAAATCAGAGGTAATTTTAAGTATTCACAAGAAATCCAAATTTTGAATACAAAAAAGAAGAAACATGATTTTCTCACAGTTTTTTTAATACAACATTACATTCATAAATAATCATAAATTAGTATCTCTATAATAAAATATAGAGATATCCATTTCCTCAAATTTGGATCGTAGGACTCTCCACATTGAACTCTACCTAGATTATATTTTTGTTATCTAATAGAATGCTTTTTTAATAAGAAAGATGTGCTTATGGATGTTCTCTATATATCTATGCAATCAAATTAAAAAATTTTCTTATCAATTGTTTTCCATAAATTAATATGTAAAACCATGAAAACTGTCTTTAAAAGTTTACCAAAAATGAAATTTTGTTTTTTTGAAATTGAAATTTGCTATGCTTGATTGGGATTGCATAAGAATTGAGTGTTAATTGTGCAAGACAAAATATGCCAATTTTATTCAATATTATGCAAGATTCTTTGAATGGCACAAAAAGTTTGTTTGTAAGATTATTCTGCCCGACTATACATTGAGTGATGTTGGTTGTTTTAGAGGTTAAGATGAATTGACCCCCCTTGCTCTCCCCCCCCCGTCATTCAGGGGTGCATGTAAAAAAAAACTCCTATTTTGTGCTTGATTGATTTATCTCATATACCTCTTCTAGCTAATTTGGGGCCTCTGATTGCAAATATGAATTCAAAATCTGCAAATTTTATCATGTTTGGCAAATAAATTTTTTTGGCATTTTCCCTCGGGGATGACTAGAGGGGCAGTTCACCCCAAGCTGTTTTAGACAAGGTGCAATTTTGAGTGTACCCTCTATTATAATTAAGTGCTAGTCATTATCTTCATTTCCTCTTCTCATCATGCAACTATCAGGCTTTGTTCTTCAGCAAAAATGTGTTGATTGATCAAGTTAGACCACTTTGCTAACAAATCATGCATATTATTTCATAATAGATCATGCCTTTGTGAGGGTGTCAATGGTAGCCTGCAAATGTGTGAGGAAGGAGGTTCACTATTTCAAATCTCAAGTACACAAGGCACCATATTTGGGTGTCAACAGAACTTTACAATTAACCGCTAAAGTTCCTTGACTATGTTTTCACCAAAATTTAGTATATGAACCAAATTTTAGAAAAAAAATTAAATTTTGGACACATGTACCTGTAGGTTTGTGAAGATGTAGAAAAAAAAATGAAGAAATTTTCATCATGTGGATTGCAAGATAGTAGCGTTTAAATTCACAAAAATTCTTTATTTGGCCCTCCAAAAAACAAGGCAACTACACTTCACAAGGTCACGTTTGTATGAAAAAAATGTCCCTATTGATGGTTCTTCCTTGGATTCATTCTTCAAGGCAAGTTGGCTACAACTTGTAGTAAAAAAATTGTACAACATATAGTAAAAAATAGTAAGTGAAACGAATTAGAGAATGTTAAAAAATACTACATTGTTAAGAATTTAATTATATTTATGGAATTGAAAAATGCCAATCCCAATGATTGTAATGTTGTAATAAACAATCTATATCCTACAGAGTATGATTTTATTTTTATTTTAGAGTAGAGAATCCATAACTACTAGCAAACTAAAATTCTTCATAACTTTCATCTCAGTAATCAAAATGGTTGATTCATAGCTTTCCATGTATATGTAAATCTTTTTTTTTAAATTGATTTTTTTTATCTACCTAGACTCAATAGTCTAGAAAAAAACTACATATCATACAATAAATTTTTAACCATGTATGCAAAAGTTCTAAAAATTGTTGAGCCTTTAAAAAAATCCTTGTCCTCATGTATGAAAATTTCAAATAAAAAAATAAAAATTACATTTGTAGTGAGTTGCCCAATATCGCTATGTTGCCAATAAAATGTAGTTTGGTTCTTTACAAGAGTTAAGCAAAGTCTTCTTACCAAATTGTGATTTTAAGTATTATAGATTTTAGTTGCAGAATCACTCGAGTCTACCTTGAGCTTGAAATTTTTTGTTTGAAAAAAAATTATTTGTGAATTTTATTAACTGACAAGTTAAATTCAAGTAATACAAAATGAAGACTTTTGCATTGTATCAAAGTCCAATGCATATCCTCTAAATGAATTTGATGTTTTTAGGCCCCAAATTGCACCCAAAGCAAGGAAAAAATCTTCATTTACAAATCCAACGGTAAGATCTTTTAGTTAACTTGTTAGAGTACACCCTCCTAAAATTTTCGAATAAGAAACTATACCAATTGCAAGATCATCTTGCTTGGATTTCAAAAACAAGTAAGGTAGACAAACCCATTACCAACCCTTGACCCAATACCATCCAAATGTAGGGCCCTCATTTACTCTATGATGATAAATTATGACAGTAGTACATGCCTTAACTTCATATTAACTTCACAATAAGACATGTATTATAGTTTTATATTTTCATTCTAGAATCAATAACGACCCTACATTTCAATGGTATTGGATTAGGGTTTGGTATTGGGTAAAGCTACCTTATTCTCAACTCTTCCAAAATGGTTAGATTCCATCTTTCAAGATTTTTACACAAAAATGTTTAGATCCTACAACTTGTTATCCTTCATAAAAGGGTGAAGAAATAAATTGAGAATATATATATAAATTTTAAAAAATCAAAATTTCATATCCATGCTTAAAAAAATAATAAGTAGAAAAAATATAATATGAGTAAAAATCTTAAATTGTTAAGAATTCAATTATGGACTTGAAAAATTCTAATCCCAATTGTTGTAATGTTTAATTGAAATAGACAATCTACATCCAATGTTTTTAATTTTTCAAAAATATTGAAAATTGAATTAAATAAAGGACACCAAAGTTTATTTTAGAGATTCCCTAGGTATTCGCAAACTAAAACTCTTTATAATTTCCATCTTGTTAATAAAATTGAAATGATTCGAAGGTTTCCACATATATATAAATCTAGGAAACCAAATTCAAATTTGGATTTCCTAATACAATAATTTTTCTAAACTGTTTGGGTTGCATGTTGAGCAATGAAAACTACATATTATACAATAACTTTTTAACCATGTAGTCAAAAGTAATGAAAATTGTTGCACCTCAAAGCTACTCCTTGCACCACATGTTGTGTAAATTAAAAAAAATCATTCACATTGAGGAAAAATTAGCAAAAAAATAGTGCATTATCATTATTTCTATTCCCTAACTGGAGAAAATTATGTCCCCCACTAGCCATTGCTCATTTGCTCAATTGGACATAATTATGCTAAAACACTTAACATTGTGAGAAATAGGTCATATAAGGTAGAAACACTCAAAAGCCTCTACATTGCCATTCATATACATTAGAGTTTTCCAAAGACGTCCCTAGGCTCTCATTAAATTGTCCTTGTTCTATGTCATAAAATCTACCCCTTACAAATTGTTGATTGGTTGACTTCTGAAATAGTTAGGTTTCAATTGCAAGTCCACTAATGTGATAGTTTCAATGGTCTAGGGAGCTCCCACTTTGAAAATTGATAGAAAATACATGCCATAATTGAAAATTATAATATTTTTTTGAAAATTCATGAATTTCAATTGCTAATACTACAAAATTATTTGTTCTAACAAAAGATGCCTTCAACTATGCTGAATTGCTTATATGGACGGTTTTGGGTGTTTCCATATCTTAGCTACCGTGTTCCCCACAAACACTAGTTCTGAACAAACACCTGAAAACAGCTGGAATCAGCAACTTCTTTTTTTTTCTTCCTTTTTTTCTTGATTAATCACCAAACAAGGAGAGCAAACACAAGTCCTGATTCTGTTGCAGAGCCCCAACAAAAAAACGGATTTCTGTTGTACAGTTTCATAGGCTCCTGTTTGCATTGTTGATTGCTTTTTAAATTCCACATAAAAACAATTGTGAGAAATAGGGAGAATAATTGAAATTATTATTTTTTGATAAAGTATGAATTTTTTTAAGAATTGTTGAAGAGTGTTGCCCAATTAGTCCCAAAAGAATCTCTACACTACCCCAAAACCAACAGAAAGTGTACCTATAATGGTCATCTTACTCACCAAAAGCGGTCAAATATTTCTTTACATGGCCACAACATGAAGGCCTAAAAAAGGTCACTTCTTGTGATAAATTTAGACTAAGAAGGTGGAAGTTCCTATTGCGGTCACTAATTACTCCATCATTGTCATCCAAGGCATTGATTGTGGCTACTAATAATTCAAAGTAAAGGAAAAACACCCAAAACCATCCCTATACCCACTCCTCACAAGTAGACTTTCATTAAAAGTGTCCCCCAAAATGTCATTAAACCGTATGTTTTTATATGGAAGTGCAATTGAATTGACTGATTGTTGATTTTCCTAGATTTCAGTTTTCAGATCAAGCTATGTGACTCAGTTTTAGTGTTTTACAGTTACAGTTTTACAATTTTAGTAGCCTACAAAGTTCCACTTTGAAAATTCATAGAAATTACATGTCTTCTCTAAATTTATTATTTTTGAAAATTCATAATTTTCAATTGCTAATATTACAAAAATATTTTCTTTCTAGAGAAGGTGCCTCTAGTTATGTTGCATTACCTCTTTTGACAATTTTAGGTGTTTCCACCTTAACCCTTAAAAGACATAGGCCCCATGACCAAAGTAGTGACCAAAACTACTCCGGTTATTCAACTAATAGGTGCATTTTTTATTTCTACATTGAATAGTCATGTCATCCATCGGCCACTTTTGAGCCTCAACATCTTCTAATCTTTAATCCTATAAGGATGGCATGGTCTCTGTGGAAATCCTCCTTTTTGATACAATATGAATCATCTACTTCAAGAAAACCAAAAGTATTCATTTGAGGTCAAACTACTATGCAAGGCCCTCCCCATTTTGCATGAAATTCCAAGGATGAACAATTAGAGCACTTTCGTCTTACATGAAAGTATTTTCTATCATCCATTGAACATGATAGCATTATAGGGTTAAAAGACACTAAGGCCAGAAAGTGGTCGATGGATGACATCATTGTTCATTGTAGAAACAAAGAATGCACCTATTGGTCCAATAATTGGAGCGTTTTGGTGACTACCTTGGTCATGGGGTAGCATTGTTTAACCCTTTAATGACGTCGTGGCCAATTTTTGATCAATGAATGACTTCAGAACAGTCTGGTGAATGAAAAAGAATCTGCTTTCATCTATTTTTTTAAAGTGGTGGCATTGAAGTCTTGCGCCTGATCATTCAGTGCAAAAGTTAGCCTCATTCAATTAATTAACAATTACAAGGACTCCTAAATTATGAGCAACCTGAGTTAGGCTCACATTGCCAAGATTATAATTTCCAAAGTGGGGCAACTTTGTGTGCTCACTTGTGTAGCATTTGACAGTGACTTCTCTCTCGGTCTGTGTTCAAGTCACCACTGTTTATAGCCCATTGTTCCCCACAATGACCGGCATGTCGTTTAAGGGTTGAGGGTTAATCCCTCATAGGCTAAGGCCTAAATAGGTTCAAAAACAACACTGCTTTCGAAGTGTTAAAGATCTAAATGTCACTGAGTAAGTTATAGAGATCTTGACGTAGAAGCTTGTAGTATATATGTTGTAGATGATGTGCATCAAATTTGGAGTCATTTGGCTACACAAATTGCAAGATTATAATGTTTTAGTATTGAAAAAGGATGCTGAAATTTTCCTAGAAACACATTTGGAGGTGAAATTTGATTTCTATACCTACTCAAATGAAAAAACTTTTACCTGTAATAAAAGTGATTCTGAAACAGCATACAAACAGATTGGAGAAAAAACATATCACTCAATTGATTCATTGTGTCTAAAAAATGGTTTTGAAATGTCTAAAAATACCAAGAAATGTTGCAAAAATCACATCAAAATCTGAAGCTCTTTCTACTAAAATGCTACTCAGTCACTCACAACTTCTTAGATTGATATGAAATTTTAGCCACTCAAACTAAACTAGTATGTGCAAGTTTTCCAAAAAATTTATTGGAAACTAACACCATATGAAGAAGAAACAAGTCACCAAAGTTCACCATAATCCAAAAATGTCTAGATTTTGAACTTCAAATTGTTCCCAAACATTCAAAACAACTTGGATTGATATGAAAATTTTACTACAATAACTAGACTTCAAGGGGAATATAAAGCAACATATTTTCTTGAAAAATAACATTGGATGAAGGGGAAACAAGCCCCCAAAGTTGCAGCCATCAAATGTAGTTTGGTGAACTCAAATTGACCCTGTGAACTTTGATTGGCTTCTTAAAACTCAATACATCTTGGATTTCTTTGAAAATTTTACTGCACAAACTAGAGGAGAGAGCGCAAATTTATCAACAAATTTTATTAAAGTTGGACATCGGATTCAAATGTTACAACACTTTGAATTGGACTTGAGGATACTTTTTGTCCCCTTTGGCGATGAGGGGTTACATAATGTAAGCCCAATCTCACATTATTGAAATAAATCTGTCATGGGTTGATGCAAGACTTTGGTGAGTCGTTCCTTAGGTGTCTGTTATGGGTCTTTTGCCTGTGTTTGTTTCCCAGCTTGTTTCCAGGCTTAATCTTTACCAGCAATCCGTCGACACTCGACAGTCCCCAATTTCATGACCACTGGGTTGCCATGCAAACTCCATCACTGTATGGGAAGCGGAAGGAATGCATGATCAAATCAGCCGCGAGCCATGAACACTGGCTGGCTGCATGATGAAGCTTATGTTTCTCACTCACTGGAGGAAAACCAGCACCCAAAATCAGGACCCTTGTCAGTGCAGTGCAAAGAGGGGACCCAACCACCAGTAGGTCCAGTACTTTGAAGGACTGTGTTGGAAATCATAACCCCCCCCCCAAAAAAATACTCTCAAATTAAACCCCAAGGGCCCCAAGCTTGGGCTTCAATCATAACTTAACTTAGGTGTGCTGCAAACTTCCAGAACTTCTTGAAGTTTGGACACAGAGATGATAAGATGTTAGCCAGGCACCTGGATTGAAAATTGAAAATTAGCCGTACTTAGTATTGGTACTGTCAAATTATAAGGTAACTAGTAATCCTAATTTTCACTTCAATGTCATATTTCTTCATCAAATGGTATGCATTATCATACAACACAAAGTGTTGAGAATATAGAAAATTGAATACTTCCATTCTGTGTGCTCCAAAATCCAGAAATATCCATTCTTCTTATATTTCCATTGCATGCCTTCAATATACCAGCATTCATGTGAAGAACACTCACTTTTGCATCACTGTATTAATTATCACACATTGATCACATGAGATACTAAAAGTGATCCCGAATTCTATTGTTATCTATTGTTTTGTTTCTCATCAATGGAATTTGTCCATGTGTTTCAAAAAGAAATTGATCCCAAATTGATCCCAAAAGGAAAATTGCAATGTTTCTTACCATCTCTTTACTATAGAAGTTAATTCTTCTACAAACTATAGAAGCCAACCATCCCTCCATGCTTTCACTTCATAATCTTACGCTTTGTTTTCCTCAAGTCTAGTGAGATCCTTACATAATATTCACCCTAAGAGTGACGACAAAAAATAAATGACAACAAAACCAAGTCTTCTTGATATAGTTACTCCATAAGTGCTTTTCCCTACCCTAATTCACCGACCAAACATAGTTTACAACACATGCGGCAAATTGAAAAGAAATCTTGCGGTACATCAAGTTGTTCCCCTAAAACTTCCTAACTTCGTTCCTACCACAATAGAGTTATCATTAAAGTGGCTTGTGAGAGGTACTTTGAAAGAAAGAAGGAGAATGGTGCCATTCCCAAGGTGGAAGAATCAAATGGGTGACAACATCTAATGGGTGACCGATTCCTTGCTCCTAACTTACCGGAGCATCACCACCCACATTCCATTTCAGGAAGACTTTTATTCTCTCGTTGAAATTCCAACCTCAGACTTCCTGCAGGCCTGCAACGAGCCAAAATTTGGGCTCCGGAATTGCTTTGTCAAAATGGGTTAAGAACCTCCTTGAAGGCAGTGCACCGCTGAGTTACACGACGTAATCAGTTCCACTCCATTATTTGAATTGATCCATTATCTTACGATTCATTTACCTTCCTCGCACCCATTGAAAATTTCTCCAGCGCCAAGTGGAAAAACAAACCAAACAACAAACCAAACCACAACAACAAACAACAAACAAACAAACAAACAAACAAAAACACAAACAACAAACAAACACATAAACAAACAAACGAGAGGAACCACTCCACCTGACCAGGGCAGACAGTAGGGACGGGATTTGATGGCAAGACGGGTATCGGTCGCGCAGGAAGCGCAACCAGCGTGGCCCCCGTCCGCCGTCCCAGCCTTGAGTGGCGGAGAGGTCCGTGCCTGCGTGGGTTTCCAATTCGTTTCTCTCTTTGAAAATTCCTGCCGTCTAGCTTGGGAAAGGGTGCCCTGTCCGGAATGGCAATGGAAGCATTGGAAGCAGTCGAGAATGGCATTGGAAGCAGGGTGTGGGAGTGGGCGTGAGGAATTCGTCCTCTTGCTGAATCCATAATAATAATAATAATTTAAAAGTCTAACTTCCACTCCTCATCTTCACTCACCAAGGCTGAGTGGCGGCGCATATATATCCGATTATAGATGCACACCCACTTAGCTTCTATATATAAAGAAGTTCAATCACCCCCTGTGTTATATTATTAGCTCGATTGAAGTGATGCTCGCTCTTTCCAGCATTCTCGATTAATTCCCATAAGCATTCTCTCTCTCGGCATTCTTTCTTCATGCACGAGATCGAATTCCGTCTCACGTACGCTGCTTCAAATTTCAATAGCTGCTTATATATACAAGCTGCTCTATCTTGTGAGATAGATAGATATCGTTAGACAGCTGCTCTGAACATTTTGTATTCTCTCCAATTGTTCTCTGCCGTAGAGCTGCAGTAGAGAAGCGAGGAGTAAGCTAGCTAGGACGTCCGTACCTGGAAGACAGAGACTGAAGCTCTGTCGTGCGGACGTTCAGTACGGGGCTTGGGGTGTCTTTTTCGCATCAATCTTTTTTTTTCGAATTTGTTAGAATTAATCTTAGAATTAATCGAGAGAGGTGGGGTACATACTAGGAGATCATGGAGTTTTTTTAGTGAGTGACATGCATTTGGTGGGTGAGGTGGGTATGAATCTTGCGTGATATGGTGAGTGGACATTCAATCGGCTGCTGGAGTTGGTGATGGAACTGGAAATGGCGAGCCTTTGGTCGTTGTAGCAGCAATCTAGCCAACCGGCCAGGGGATCCAATTTCGCTGCGACATTGGCTGTGGACGAATTTCGATCGATCGATCGGGTGTCTAGATGTGGAAGTCGAGGTGGGATCGATCGATGGCTAACCGCGTCTTGCTGCTGTTGGACGGGCTCGCAATTCGTCGGTGAGAATTCGAAAATTAACAATCGATTCACAGGATCCCAGCTCGCAAGCCACGCCGTCGTCGTCGTCGCTGCGAATTCGAGGAGATTGGAAATGGTTTCCCAGGAGGAAGGGCGCCGGGGCTCTGTCCCGGTGACGATTCGGAAATACAGAGACTCGGATGTGGAGGAACTCGCGGCGCTGGATGAACGCTGCGTAACCGGCGCCGCGGGGTCGGAATCGCTCGCTTTCGACTTGCTCGGGGATCCACTCTGCCGAGTCCGCCATATCCCCACATTCCACATGCTGGTAAGCAAGCAAGTACCACGTCTGCTTGCAATTGAATTTATTCAAGCTGAAGGTGTTAGGACTCATGGATTGCCGTTTGTCACAATGACAAGGGAAGAATTAGTTGCCGCGCATTGATAGCGTGCGTTAATTACCTGTGCGTACATTTGTCGATTTTGAGCAGGTGGCGGAAGTGCAGGGGAAACTCGTGGGCGTGATCCGGGGGAGTGTGAAGGAAGTCGTGTGCAGTCAGAGCGCCATCGTCTGCTTGGAAAAAGCTTCGATCCGCATTCCCATGTACGCGCGAGTGGGCTATCTCCTCGGCCTCCGCGTCTGCCCCTGCCATAGGTATGGTGAAATTAACCCCGGTCTTCATTTGCTAGCTAGCTTTCGGGGTTACTTTCTTCTTCTTTCGTTTCCGATCCAGCAAGAAATGGCAGGCGTCGTGTCCGACGTGATCCAGTTCGACTTCTAAATTGGTCCATGATTTTGCATACGTCTCAGGCGCATGGGCATTGCCTTGAAGTTGGCCGAGAGCATGGAGGACTGGTGCCGCAGCCAGAAGGCGGACTATGTCTACATGGCGACGGAGAAAGACAATGTTCCCTCCCTGAAGCTCTTCACGGAGCGTCTCCATTACGTCCATTTCCGCACACCCGCCATCTTCGTGCAACCTGTGCATGTCCATGACCGTCGCCTCTCCCCTCGCATCCAACTCACAAAAATCATGCCCCACTTCGCCACGCAGCTGTACTGCGCCACCATGGGCACAGCGGAGTTTTTCCCCAAAGACATCGACGCGGTGCTCCGGAACGCTCTTTGCGAAGGCACATGGATCGCGACTCTGCGTTCCGACGCCGCAACGCTGGAGCCGCGGCTCGCCCAGTTCGCGGGGCCGGAGCGCGCGGGGAAGAAGCTCCTGGACGCCGCCGGCTGGGCGCGCGGCGCGTCGTGGGCCATGCTCAGCGTCTGGCGCAGCAATGAGCTTTTCCAGTGCGAGTACAAAAACGCATCCTGGCTGAAACGCACGGCTGCGTCGGTTTCCCGATGGCTGGACTTCTGCCTGCCGGGCTGTCACGTCCCGTCCGTGCCCAACTTCTTCCACCCCTTCGGCGTGCAGTTCATGTTCGGGTTGCACACAGAGGGCGCCCATGGCACTGAGCTCCTGCAGTCCTTGTGCTGGCATGCCCATAACTTGGCCCGAAGTAAGGACTGCAAGGCCATCATGACGGAAGTCGCGCCAACGGATCCCGCGTGGAAAGCCATCCCCCACTGGAAGACGCTCTCGTCCAGCGACGACATGTGGTGTATCAAATCGCTCCGAAGCAAAGTCTTGGAAGAGACGTTCCGAGACTTCGACTGGGGGCAAGCGCCGCCCAAGCCCGTCCTCTTTGTGGATCCCCGCGAGGTCTAAGGAACTTCAGTAGGGGCCGGCGTACGTCGCCGTTGGGCGCTTGCCTATTCCGCCATCCCCAAGAACTCAGGCCATAGCCTTCCATTTTGCGCTGCAGTCGAATTCAGTGGAATGACAGTGCTGTGATTCTCTCTAGCTTCCCTCAGAGGAATTCCGGACGAGGAGGAGTCCTCCAAATCCTCCAGATAACATTTGCAACGAACTGGCAGAAACCTGCATGGAAGGGAGTTTAATGGGGTGTTTTTTTTCCTCTTCCCTTGTTGTGCGCCATATCCGGTCTCTAACTGTAGAGTTCGATCAGCACGTAGCGCTTTCAAGGAACTGGTGGAATCCCATTTCGATGCTAGGTATGCGCATTCTCCTTAATTCCCTTAGATTAGTTCGCAATTCGACCGACGAGTGAAAATACCGCTCCAACAACTGGATGAAACCCAATTTCTCGAGCAGTGAGGATGGGGTACGGCAGGCAAGGAAGTGAGCATGGAGGATGCACCAGAGCTTACTTTTGAACATGCTCTCCATGTTTTGTGCCAAGAGGAGAGTGAGGAGTTAGGGCGAAAGCTTTGAACGAGTTCACTGAAATCTCCTGTGACGGGTACTCCTGTAAAACAAAATGCTTTCGTCTTCGCGAGTAGAGGAATACTTACATCGATCGGTGCAACAGTACACCCCAAAACCTGGGAATTTTTGTATTAAAGGGCGCTTTGACCGAATGTATTTAGATCTGGTATATACATATATTTGTTAAGAAACAGAGTGTACTATACAGTACTGTACTGTACTGTAGTTTCAAACTGAATTAACTCTGAATATGCTCCTCTGGCGGATTATTCCACGTCGTCACTCAGTTGCTCATCAATTGCTCCATTCCAACTGCTTCATTCCTTTGTTCCATGCGCTCATGCACAGATTGTGTATGGATAGATTTGACTTCGCGCTTGTCTTATTGAGTTCTTTCGCTTCGCCACGGAAAGGCGGCGGAAGGACGGACGGTCGGTTCACTTATATCTCACCTTATTCGGCCATATATCTCACCTTGGGTTTCGCCCTCCAATGCCTTTCTGTTGCCGAGCCTCTTCACCTTCAGTTGTTTGGTATGTACTTGGATAACATTGCTGACCAGTCCTGTGGTTGTTGTACTAAAATGAATCCATAATCTTTACCGCCGGAACTTCATCCACGGGCTTATTACTTGCAATTAACTTTTGTTCACTGGCAATAATATTGTACTGTTGAATCATCGGTGGTTGTAACGTACTCCGAATTTCAAATTGCTGACAGAGTGGTCGTCGATCAATGCTGCATGTCCAGATAAAATTGAAGCTTGTAACTTGGATTGGTGTTTTGAAATATATTTCTACCCCTGGAGCTGCGGATCGGGGTCGTCGTCGTCGTTAACAGGAGTCTGGTTACGGCGGTTGTGGCAAATTTAGCAAGGGAGACAATTCAGCCAGTAGTCTGGAACGAAATAGGAATAAATCCGTTATTGGTATCTGCACTGATTTCTCTTCCAATCAATTGTTTGCTGATTTTGTTTTTTCTCGTTCAGTTCGTGCGCTGGTGGCTGGCCACAATGTTTGGCTTCTTGGCTGGACTCACACCAATGCCGTGGAAGATGTGACTGCTTGTGTTTGTGTTGTGTTTGTGTTGTGTCATTCTTTCCCCGTTGAAATACATTTCAATATACAGTAAGAAATCATAGAAAAAGAGAGAAATAAAAAAGAAAGATTTGCTAGACTTAGAGTCAATCATATGTTCAATGCGAGTTTCTTCATTTGCTCTTCAAAGCACACGTTTATTCAAACTTTTATTTCAAGGGACACAATCACACTCTTTGTATGTACTCTAAATGGGGATGTGCTCATTTATCAATCACTTATCATCTTACATACTCTTTATGTCTCAAAATAGATCCATAGAGTTCTCCACAAGAAATCATGGATTTCTTTTGAGATAGAGGGAATAGAATATAAGAGCATCTCCACTAGCTATGACTCTCCATACTTGGGTGGGAGGGACGGGGAAATTAAGTTAGAGAAGGGTAGAGAGGGGAGCAGGTTTCTACAAGAATCCCATTGTGGTTGTGGCAATGGAAAATCTCATGGGGATCAACAATTGATTCCCAAGTATGCCGTCTATTAGAGCTCGGGCTTCTTACTTTTGAGAATGTCACCATTCTAGCAAATCTATCCTTGGTTGGATTTTTTTACTTGTGATTAGTTGGGTTGTTATATTTTTGTTTCCATGCATTAGTAATATATTTGTGTTTTCAACTTGGAATGTGTACTTGGGAAGTCATGATAGGGATTGATTGTGTGTACCTTAGAGGAGCCTCTTCTATAGCCCAACTAAATTCATTTAGCGTATTGATTTCCTAAGGCCCCCATGGCAATGCTCTAAGACAAGATTCCATCAAATAAAGCGAAATTATCAATTGAATGATCCATCTAAACTTAGTATTAAAAGGGTGACTTGTATGTCCTAAGTTGTTGCCCTAATAAATAAATAGATAACAGAGTGGTTATGATTAACATGATTATGCAAGTCAATCATGGAGTTCTTTTCAATAAATGGTTAGAGGCATAGCATTCCATTGTTGGCAACTCTCAACTAGAAGCAAATAGAGATAGCCAACAAGCTACACCTATCTCAACTATGTTATTCACTAAAAACATTCCATATGCATAGGCTAATTATCCCCTCAAAAACACTAAGCACAAATATTTCCAAATGGTAGAGTGGCCATGGGTCAAAATATTAAAATTATAAAATCACCAAGAAAAAAAATTAAACTATGTCCCACATGTATACAAATAAATGGATTCATTGATATAAATATATAAATACAAATACAAATATATACACAAATACTGCTATTATCCCATATCATTTGAAACTCCCAAATTTTGAATCATAGTATGAATAAATACTTGAGACATGCTTGAAAATATGAATCATTTATTAAAATGTGTATATGTACTTCATGACCAAACTATCTCCCTTTATCTTGCATGCTTTTTATCTTGCATGCTTTTTATCTTGCATGGTCCCCTCACTAATATCCCCTCAAAACACTAGCCATGGATTATTTTAGATTAACAATTTTTTGATAGAATGATGGTACATGATAGAAGCTCAAAGACTTTTTCCCAACTATTGGTGGATGGCAAAATTGCACCCACCATTTCTCACAAGCATTGTCATCGGTTCAACTTCTTAGGGTCCACCAATTCATTTTTTTAAACGCAAGACTAATCCCTCGAATTGCCCCCAAACGAACCGGTCTTTGCAAAATGCTCCAAGATTCTTCCCAAATTCTTCCCATTATCCCACGTACTTTGGAGTTTGGAGTGGCGGCTCTAACTTACATTTTAATTCTTTCAGCTTCCTTGATATATCATATAATTTCAATCTGTTGCCTTCCACAACTGGAAAAATCTAAACTGAACTCCGAAAAGAGAATTAAAAAAAACAAAAACTCAATGTAAGTTATGGTATGAGAATTTGAGAAATTCTCTTCAGGATTCTAGAGTACAAAATATCACAGCACCACCAACGAATATCTTGCCGTCCTTCAGTGACAGCCTGATGAGTATCTGGCCGTTGGAATTTTGCAGGATGCGTGCTACATAACAGCCTAAGTCATTCATTGATTTCATTCCCCCTCGGAGATTGGGATAATCCCTCCATGGATTCCTGGGAGTGAATTTAGTTTAGTCTGTAGAGAGTCATTGGTTGGCTGGGAAGTTGCAATGCTGGTTTAGTTCTTGCTTTCTCGAGGAGCAAAAGGGACCCTCGACCATTGGAAAAGAGGTTATGTGTTGTAAGTTGAGGAAAATATAATATATAATAATGAAATTAAAAATCTACTTCTGGTGATCCATTCTGTACTCATATAAATTCATTTAGAAAACTATTGTAGATAGAACCCCTCTTAGTGTACCTTCCCTTGGTGTATAATATGCATTAAGAGAGTTTGTAAATAGTAGGTAGCCCATATTCATGATTCAAGATGAAAAGACATGTGGCACATGCTTTAAGATAAAAAAGACAAGTGGCCCTACGGCTTCTCTAAATGCATAAACCTCTCTTAGTGCATAGTCCCAACACCATGCACTAAGGGAGGTTCTATTTGTAGTATATATATCCAAAATTAGTAACTTGTCTAGGAGGCATTTCCGCAATCCCTTCCACTTTTTTTTGCCTTTTACTTAGTGGAAAGGAAGTTTGTATCCAAATTGGATAAGGTTGAAGTCTAGATGCAATCTTTGGTTCTTCACAATAGAGATTGGTTTGTTGGGTGAGCTAGTTGCTAAATCAACCTCCGAACTAGGCCATTTTCCTAGGTTATTGATTCTCTTTTTGTTGTTGAGGTTTTCTTCCTCCATTTCAATTTGATGTTTTGTTTCATGTTGTGTAATATCACTAGTAGAGAAGGCACCCAAAACTATGCAACACTTCTCTTGTTAGTTGTGTACTTGTGGATGCTTATTCTACTAGTGCTATAAAAATCACAGAAAACACTCAAGATTTTGGCAAAACTTAGACAAAAAGAAATCATTAGGTAGTATCCAAAAATTTTCCATCCCATCATTTGTTCATACATGCCTAGGGATAGACCACGTCTAGTCTTGATCAATCTAAAATTCTAAATCTCCAATTTTTTCACAAAACAAATAGCATAAGAATTAGCCTCTAAATATATGGAGCTAGTGGTTGATTTTGTATTCTATAACCTCATGTAGCTATTTGACTAGGATCCTTGCATTTAATGTTGATAGGGGTCTTTTAGTGGTTGAAGCCCACAAAGGAACTCTAAACTTTTAGTATCATTAGGCTAATAAAATTTCTTTATTGTGGACTTTTCATTGACGTTCATCCTTCAATAACTTATGTGTTGCGAACAAGGTGCATGATTCTTGGTTTTTTCCAAAAGAAAATCTTGAATAGGACTTCTATGGCTCTCTAGCTAAATCAAATGTTGTAAGGGACTTGGTGATGAGGGTAGTAGGACATGCTTTAAGCATCCATTTAGCAAATCTCCATCAACTCTATGGCATCATGAATTTGCACTTTCAAAATTTAACAACATCTCCAATTTTTTGCTCTTGCATTGTTAGTGAATTGCAAGTTGAACAGGGTTAGAAAAAAGATGGACCCGACAAAACGAAACTTCCCACGATGGTCTGCATAATTAAATACCACATTTTCACTTGTATGCAACTCCATATTATTTAGCCACTCTTCTTCCAACTTCATCTACCATCTTTCATAGTATTCACAAAATGTTAGAGCAAACAATGATTGGGTGCAATATATTTGGCATGTCCTTGCAAAATTAGCAGATTTGGTGAGCTTCAATCTTGGAAAGGCGAGTCCATAAGAATGCCAAAACAAATCTAGTGTTGATGGGATACAATTTCTCTCACAATAATCACTTCCTCACCATTTCATTGGCCTTCAAGTCTATTCTCCAAACCACTATAGTAGAATCACCCATCACCATCGAGGCCCATGGACAATATATAGGTAATGGGAAATTCAACGAAGAGATGAGTGATTACTAACCATTAGTTTCTTGGTTTCCAACCATCTTCTAGCCATCACTATTATGACACATGCGCTTCGTTTTGAGAGCCAAATTAGTCTATAGATGAGCAATGATGGAAGAATCTATGTGTGGGGGATGAGTGCACGCCAACTTTTGGCTTCTAAAATTCATAACTATTTGAATTTAAGGAAAAAATTTATGAAAATTTGACAACACCCATCATTTCTATCTCTCTATAGGGCAAAAAATTAACATTGCCTTTTACTACTCCAGATCATGCACAAAATGCTTAAGTGGTTGATAATGGGTGGTTCTACCATAGAGATGGATTGTTGGAAGGGGATATTTCATTGTGCGGTTCAAGATAAACCTACCCACACTTTGCCTACTTAGGCTTCCTAAATCCTCTGAAAAATCACAGAAAATTCATTTCTTGCCGAAATAGCTTGATTCTTCTTGGAAGTGATTTCTCGTGGACTTCTTAATCTCTGAAAAAGAAAATGCTTAAGCTGCCAAGCCATTTGGTAGTAACTTACTAGTAGGTATGTTCGTCTAATATACAACTCCTCATACTGGAATGATCACTGTCCTGAGTGCCCATCATCGTTCAGTCATGGAGAGACCCTCTAAGTTAGCTTAGTCTCATTTTACTGTTCTCTGCAGCCAATGAGAATATGCCACGTACTCTGCTGTCTCCTTGAGTCGTTGCCCCCTAATCATAGGACCTTCCATCAGCTCAACCCTGGTGGTAGGAATTTGTACGGTGTCACTTTCATTTGTTTTCATTAGTTTAACCCTAGAAGGACATGGCTCCCCACGACCAAAATACTTTGATTATTAGACCAATAAGTGCATTCTTTGTTTCTGTAGTTAAGAGTGAAGTCATCCATCAGATCTTTTAGGTCTACAATGTCCTTATAGCCGGTTAAAAAAAACCCTCTAGTGGTAGATTTGCATGACACTTGACACGTTTTGTATCATTGCATGTAGTACTATAATACTACAAGAGTAGTAATACAAGTTGACCCAAAATTGACTCAATTGCAAGGTGCGATTTCTAGTTCTCAATCCAATTTTGCCATGTTGTATCTTATTTAATGAAAGGGAATTACACTTAAATGCATCCCAATGAGCAGTTTAGCATGGTTCCCACTATTATATTGAAAAACCAATTAGTAGAAACAAGGTCCTTGTAGACTAGGGAAACTACTATGAAAAAACCCATAGATAGTCAAATTCTTCACATGGATCTTTTTGTGAATCATTTCCTTAATCTACACGGACCATGTTTCTGCTAGTGAAAGATTTGGTGGGGCCTTGTGTTGATAGTCACAAGGGGATTTTGGATTCCTTTAGAATGCATTTTGGGACATTGTATGAGTAAACTATGAATTTTCAAAGTGCTGAAAATAGATGTATCCAAATGTGACCCTGGAATTTCATGCATAGTGGGAGTACATTTGAGGCAAGAATTTGTAGAGGTCGATTATAGAAAAGAGTCTAACATTAGGTGTTTTGACCTAATTTTTATGAGAACTCTATAAGAGTTTGCATTTGGACAATTCAATGTAGAATTGGGGTTGAATGGATTAGAATTGGGTTGAAAACTCATAATTCTATGAATGCCGGCAATGATCACCAACATATAGATTCTATAAAAATGGCAAGAGTTTCAGTCATTATTTCACAATCTTAACCCCTAAAGGTATTTGACTATGTTTTCACCAAAAACGCTCCAAAACTGTCATCTCTAGTACAAGTATCAAATTTTAGAAAAAATATATTTTTGGATAAATGTAACCGTAGGATCTTTTAGTAATCTGGTTTGGTAAGATGTGGAAAAAATTTCAGAAATTTCCATCGTTTGGATTGCAAGATATTAGCATTTGAAGTGACAAAAAGCCATTTTTTGGCCCTGCAAAAATCCGGGCAGATGCACTTCACAAGGTCAGATCATTATGAAAAAATGTCCAAAATGGTTGTAACTCATTGGGTTCATTCTTCAATTCTTGTTGGCTACATGCTTGAAAAATTTTAGATCATTTGGAATTGTACAACATATAGGAAAAAAATAGTAAGTTGAAAGAAGTAGAGAATGATTCAAAATACTAAATTGTTAATCATTTATCTGTGGAATTGAAAAATGCCAATCCCAAGGGTGAAATTGTTGTAATAAACAATCTACATCTCTTTTTTAAATTTTTTTCCGAAAATATTAAAAATTGAGTTAAATAATGGTCTTCAAAGTTTATTTTAGAGTAGAGATTCCATAATTACCCACAAACTACCCACAACTAACACTCTTCATAACTTTCATCTCATCAATCAAAATGAAATAATTTAAAGCTTTCCATGTATGTATAAATTGGGAAAATAAATTTCAAATTTTTATTTTTAAAAAAAGTGATTTTTAAAGAAGTTTTTTTTGCTGCCCGGGCTGCCCGCCGAACAATGAAAACAACATATCATACAATAACTTTTAAACTATGTATTCAAAAGTTATGAAAATTATTGGGTCTTAAAGCTACTCCTCGGGCACATGTTTTGTGAAAATTTCAAAGAAAAAAAATAAAAATGCCATTCGTAGTGAGCTGCCCAAAATCGCTATGTTGCCAAAAAACATTGTTTGGTCCTTTAGGGGTTAAGTGACATTTTCGGATTACCATTGCAATTGTGTAGGGTTTATTAACATCCAAATTGATCATGACAATATTCCCACCCTAGGAACAATGAAAAGCTACTTTATTCTTATTTCTTTGAGCAAAACTATCAAAATGAAGCTTCCCAAGTTTAGTTTCTAGTTTCTACCTGGGCCCTAAACATTGAAAATATGATTATTTGTAAAGTGGAATGTCTATAACAATATTTGTAAGTGTAGAATGATAGTAAATTTTAGTCTACACTATAGTACATGATTATATAGAGTGAAGAGTTCCAAGGTTTGATGACATAGGTTAGGCTTGTCGTTAGAGAGGTAACCCCAAATCAACAACTTGTCAATATGGTTATTGTACCATTATTGATGGATAGGATGAATATGTACATTCTTCATTTCAACCTAAACATTGAAAATCATCCATTGAGACATCAAGTCTTTTATGTCCTTGTCCTTCGAAGATTAATTCCTAAATGCATCTAGAGCCAAAAAGTGACACTTGGATGATTTTCAATGCAAAATTCTAATTGAATGGCTCAAAATTTTTTATCAATATTTTTTTATAGTTTTGTAAATGTATTTCTAGTGGATGATTTTAGACATTACCTTATAGAGATAATATTGACTTCTCTATGTAAGAAGTACTAAAAAATGGATGAAAAGAACTACTTTTCTAGTGTATTTTGGCAATTTGTACATCCTTGGTCTTCGGTTGAATTTCAAACATGAAAATGTTTTTTGTTGGATTTGTAAAAATAACTAAAATTGCATATTTTATGACAATTTGAACTTTGGGTCTATAACTATAGTCTAATGATTTTTTAATTATAGAATGAGATAGAATTTTAGTTTACATCATGATGTTTCTAACTATAATATATAGCAATGATGTAAATTGAGCCTTTTTGTATTTGATTTGAGTTTCTTTCACTTATTCTTCATAAATTCTTCATAATTTCAAATTTTCATCAAATTTTTTGAAATCTATAGGACTTGTATAGTTTATATGATTTCATCTTTGGAAAAGAAAAAAGAAAAAAATTTCAATCATATTTTGTGAAAAAATAGAGTGTACAAAACAAAGAACATTGTAATGGAGTTAGCAGTTTTGGAGGGCATTGTTTAGGGTTAACCTAAAAGGATGTTGCCTCAATAATAGGTACTCACTCTAATATGATTCAATTTTACAACCAATAGATACATTCTCTCTAGAAATAATTAGAGAGAGTTATCCATTAGACACTTTGTATCTACAATGTCATTTCAAGATTAAATCCTACAAGACCATTTTCTTTACATCAAGTTGTAGGAAAGCTTTTCGTAGCCAAGATTATAATGTCCCCTAAGGTTTACTTGGTTGAGTTTTAATATTGACTTGAGTTTCAAACTTCGGTTTTATATTACATTAATTTACAACATAACAACAATAAAAGAAACATATCTCAAGAATTCATCTCCGTACTAATCCCTACATATCTCAAACAAGTTGCTCTTACAATCTCGCAATTCACTTCCACCTCTAACAAAGCAGTTGCATGTGTAGAAGTAGGCAAAACATCTTGTTAAGCCAGATGGATGCTTAATGGAAGCCTCATCAAAATCCAACATTTTCTTCTCCTTGCTCCTAGACAGGATATTACTCTTTAGCGTCTCTTTTCCCAAACTTGCATGCATATCATTGATCATAGCTTTATTTGCACCCAATTTGCGGCAATGGAATCTTGAATCAATGGTAGTGCTAGCTTGGATGAAGTCTTTACGTAGTGTTTTTCCTCACAAGCTCATATGATTTGGCCAATACCTCAAAGTATGTTGGCAATCCTACATAGCAAATCAACAATATAACAATCAAATTATACAACAATATAACAATCAGATTATACAACAATATAACAATCATATTAGACATCACCATAACAACAGAGTACACAACACCATGATATTTTATAACACACCACCATAACAATAGATTACACAACACCAAATACACATTAGATTACACATTCAACAATAATATACAACAATAATACACAACAATAATATACAACAAAATATACATTAGATTGCATAGTAAACACATGAAGAGATAAAAAGATTGTTACCACAACATGGGATGTTTTAAGTAAAATTTTTAGTATCGTCCTAGTGGTAAGATTTTAAAGTGATGACTTTCTAGGAGATTTTTAGTAAAAACTTGTGAAAAATCCATTTTTTTCTAATAAAATTTTAGTTAAAATCCTTCTAAACGGTCATTCTTTTAAGTCTTACTACTAGGACTATACTAAAAACCTTACTTAAAACCCCCTACATTGTGGTAGTGGATGTATGTGCTAGGAGGATACAACTCACCATTTTGCTTTGCTACTTGTAGCATGTCAACTAAAGGCACAATATTTTTTGCTTCTCATAAATCTTCAATGATGAACTCAATAGAATAGCTCTTGAAATGTAGGAAATCATCAAAGGCTTCAAGTGCCCATTGATTCTTAGACTATGAACTACATCAACTACTTCCTTTCATCACACACTATAAGAAACCCATGTTTTTTTTGACATCAGACAAAAAACATGGCATGTTTTTTCTGACATAAGGATGTTTGAGACTCTAAGGCAATGGATGGAAGAATTATGGTTGATGTCCCAAACAACGGGTGGAGTCACTACGAAAATGACATGATGCTACAAAAAGGCGTATGTTTTGTGAGACATTCAATAAAATGTAGGCACGTTTTTAGTGATGTCCCAAAAAACATGTTAGTGCCATGTCAACAAAGATTCCAATTTTGACTTTGGATAAATATGTAGAAGTTACTTGGGGCTAAGGTAAAAGGCTGACCAAATGTGAAAAAAATAGGGGAAGGACAACCTCATAATATGTTTTTGTAAAAAAAAAGTAGCAAGTTGAGGTGGCAATTGAATGATGTGGCATGCAATGTGGATGATTTGGCATGCCACATCATCACATTTAAACATTGTCTAAAAATTCTAACCCTAGTTTTTTATGTCATTTGTGACATCAACTGAGACGTCAATAGAAATGTCTAGATGTTTTTTACAACATCAACTCAAACATCTAGATGTTTGTAATACGTCAGTTGAGACAACACAGTGTTTATTACAATGCTCATGTATGAAATTCAACTTGTAATAAAATTCCTATGTTTCCATATTCCATATGGTTTGTCTTCCTCCTACCACCCTACTTGTATATACACCTTCTCTTCTACTATTAACATACTCACAATTAGTGGCACTTTTAGCCATGTGACATATTTGCCACATATTGTATATGGATTATTATGTATAATGTATGGTGTATGATATACAATGTATGGTGTATTGCAAATGGCCTATTCTATATTGTATATGGCATAAGTTGAAGTAGACACCACAAAAAACATCTAGACATCTCAACGGACATTTCAAAAATTGAGATATGTATATTAGATACATTCTAGAAGATGTCATTTGTGATATTTTCATGTCTCTATGGACGTGCAATAATACATGGTGGATGCTATATGACGTTCGAAAAAATTAACCTCATATTGTTGTTGACATTAGAAAAACATGTGCATGTCACAATGGACATCCAAATTGACATTACCTAAGGCACAACACACCAATGACGTCTTACATGGCATCAACAAGAGTCTGGATGAAAAAATTGATGACATGGCATTGTTCGCTCAATCAACGATGACGTGGAGGCAAGGTGGCAACCATGTGGCAACCTCTCATGACCTTTTCAAACCATGTTTTTTGTGACATCCTCAAAAATTTTCTTGAAATCAGACCATTTTTTTGTGATTTTCTATGTTTTTTAGCTTGTCCACTATAACGCATTTTTATGGACATCCATGCTGACATGGCTAATGTCCAAAAAACCGTACCTACCACATTATGAGCCTATCACAAAAAATGTGGGTTTCTTATAGTTACATTCTCGAGTTCTCTTTCATCAATTTTCCAATGTTGACAATAGGAAAAACATGTCTATTGACTTTTTAAGTTACTTATATAAGAATTGTCTAAGTTGATGATTGCAGCATTTATATTTATATTGAAGTGTCTACATTACAATCATGCCATTCCCCTGTAAAAATAGTTTATGTAAGAATATGGACCAAAAGAATTTGCAAAGATACCTTAGTTATGACTTGGTAGCTAGATATCACGCAACTATGAATTTCACCTAAGGTATGAGTGCCCATTATCCCCTCTCCCCTTTTGATATCTATCTATACCTAAAATATTAGCATGAATGGAGATGGGAGGCATAGTAAATTGTCAATAAAAAAATATCATTAATATATGGTTGGTCCTACTTTCAATTATTTGTGCTCTACTAGGATAAACTTTGGAATTGAATATCTCTCTATTTCCATACCATAGACATTATTTTTTTATCCCAATTGAAGTCAATTTTCATGGAGTACCAAATTGCAAGAAGTGTATTATATATGAACATACATCAAGCACCAATGCTAATGCACATATCTTATGTGCCATGGATGGTGATTTTGGAGGGACTTGCCTCCTCACATTAGGAACTTACCTCCAAGCATCGTGGTGCTAGCCATAATGTGGCCTTGGTATTTTAAACCCCGAACGGAATCAGAGTCCCCTCAAAAGTCAAATTTTGGCATGATTCTTAATTTTTTGGAAGATAGAACAAAATAACTTTCCGAAAATTAAATTTTGATGTGAAGCAGTCCCACAATAAGTACATAATGTTCGGTCACCCTAAGCACATAAAGCTCGGTCATTTTTTCGATTCTTCATAACATTCAATTTTGAAGATCCAACATTACATCTAGATATTTCAATGAATTTCAAGGTGGGCCTCTTTAAAAAACAAAACATCTCTTTGTAACTATATCAATACAAAAGCCGAATTTGGGCAATTCTGTCACATTTCAGAATCATTCTCTGTATCAAGCGCGATTCCAAACAGTCCTTTCTACAATGTTAGGAAACTGGGGAAAACTGTCGACATACTCTCGCACGCTGGACCTGACCTCTTAAATTAGAGATATGATCAATGTTCTACTTAAACGGAGTTTCAGTAATGTACAACGTCCCTGTGTGTCCGTCTTGGGATGGTGCAAGCAAGCAATCGAGTCCGCATGACAGGTCGGTTGTACGTTAGATTGAAGCTTGCAGCACACAATGCTTCTAAAACGTCCAGTTTGGGATTTGTTGAAACCTCTCCAGTTCTTCAGAGTAGACGAATTCCTGTTGCTGGTAAGTTAAAAGGAAGCCTCAGATCATACGCAGCGCAGTCGCTCTGCACATCGGTGCTCTAACTCCTGGACCATACGCCAGCGCTCTGGCTTGAGTGTAGGTTCCATGTAGCTGACAGCCATCAACCTTGCCATTGTCAGCCACCTGCAATCAACCATGCATCCATCACAATGTGAGACAACGCAATTGATAATCAACAAGGCTTGATTTGCTACAGACACGTTCAGTAACTAGATTTCCTCTGGTAAGACTTTGCAGCAGTGGCTATGCCTGACTAGGATAAAATTCAAAGTAAATTCTGAGTAGACTCTAAAGGAAACCGTAAGATGAGCTAGATCAATGAAGTTCAAAACATTCAGAAGTTGCTCTATGAGTGCGCCCATGTTACTGTTCATCTGACAAGATATAAATCAACAGGGTATGATTTGGATGTTGAAAATGGTGTGCAACATGCCACTTCTGCTTGCTCAGGAGTGTCTATTTGGGAGCTATTGGTCGTAGGATGCCATCGAAGTGATTGATTTCAATGGGTTCCTTCATTAAAATTCTTGAACTCAGGATGTAAGAGGATGCATGTCAAAGAAAGAAATCAAATTGATTGGAGCCTCTTGAATATTCTGATTTTTCCTTGAATTAGGACGTGAGAGTAAGGTGTTAAGAGCTCCTATTAAGTTATGTTATACGCAAATGAATGTAAACACAAAACATCAAATCTTTTCGGACTTAAAGTAAGGACTTACCTGTGAAAAGTCTCAGGACCAAGAGTTCGGTCTTCTTGCCGAGCAGCGACAAGATCATTCTCTACAGTCTGCAAGCATGGATGACAACATCGTCAGGAAAATAATGAAGGTAACATCGTATTCCTCGAGCTTGAAAAATACCAGCATGCTTCGTATTACCATTATCATCGATGCGGGGCTTTCATTTCAGAACCCAAATGTACTGTCACCAAGATGTGAAAAAGCAATCTGCAAAGCCACCTTATGGCAAATTTGAAAGCTTCACAGCAACTTACCTTTTGCATGGATTCATCTAGCGAGTGCTGCATCTCTCGCGCCTTCAGAATATAGAGACGCCAAGTGGTAAGGTCCGAAGAAGTTACATTGACTGGGCCACGACTCGCAGTGACATTCAGGGGAAGAACAACATCAGTCGGCAGAATCCGGGATTTTGCCTGGTAGCACATGAACAAGAATCGTGAAATAAGAATATTGCACTCGAGCTCATCAAGAGGTTACTTTCTACGCAAGAATAGTAGCTACTTCTTGGCTAATTGACTGAGAACTGTGCCTGTTACCTGAGAAACAACCAAGACAGGCACATCTGCTGGCATTTCCATCTTGTAATACTGGAAGTCGTACTCGACCTGGACAAACATCAGCAGTTACAAGAAAGTTTCTCAGGGTATACCAGGATACTGCATATGCATGTTGAGAAAACTCACAGTATGAGACAATATTATAACTTCATTAAAATAGAGATCCCCATAATATAGAGACTTAAAAGACCCCCTATTAGATTCACACAGTTGTTTATGGTAAATTAATGTCAATCTAATAGGAAATTAAATTATCTTTAATTAAATGTCATATTAATATCAAGTTCATGTTGACTTAGTGATAACCTAATAGTTGCCAATATAATGTCAAGTTAATGAAGAGAACACATTAACCACCATATTTTTCTAAACGTTACCTTGACATTGACTCAAAATGAATCTTATGCCTACTAACTTAATGTTAAATACTGTCAATCTAGTATCTGTTGGGGTCTTTTGTGATGTAAAAATTCGTTGAAATGGGAGATTTTAACCAGCAAGGATATCATAAAACGAGAAGACACCAAATGATTGTTCCAAGGGGGATAGCTTCAGGGTGCGAATTCATAAATGGAGTTGCATGGATTGTTTCTTACCTTCTGCCACTCCAGTAGATGCTTCAGTACCTCCAGATTTTGTACGCCAATGGTGCCAAGTGTTCCAGCTTGCAAGGCAGTCTCATCCAAAGTCAAGTGCGTCCCATCTGCAAGTTGTATTGCGCCCGTCACAAGTCTGCAGTGCTTCAAAGGGAGTGTTAGAAAATGAGCACAAGAGTACTGAAATACAAAAATCAGCCATACAGAGGTTGCACCGCTGGAATCTTGGAGAGACGAGATCAAATGGATATTTGACCAGTTCAAACAGTAATAGTCACGGAAGATCTATCTCAAATCTCCATCAACTCAATCTCGACTCTGGGACATAACAAACGACCAAATTCAGGTCTGCTTGAATCCACAATCACCTGTTGCTCTCATAATCCTTCCGAGGAGCTAAGGGCGTCTTGTTTAATGTTTCCAGAGAGAGTGGCATCAAGTGCGAGCGAGGCATCAATTTAGAGATGACATCCGCAGCAGCTGTTGCCATTGGAGATGGAGCACCTTCAGATCCAGCGTTGCAACCAGTGAGATTGAGCGACAGCTTGCCCAACGCCATGGAATCCACCCGCGCATGCACCTAGAAATTTGGAGGCAAGATTAAAACGTCAGGTTTTGAGACTCCAACAGCTACAGGGCCTGCTGAATGCAAACCAAAACATTCAATTTGCACATGTCGCAAAATGCGAGAGGATCCCTGATATTGGATCCAGGTGTAATTTCAAGATATATCCGCCTCTATGATAATCAGTCAAAGGGTTTGAAAACCGTGTCGAGTCATTCGCTCTTCCTAAGTCGCAAAATCTGCATCATTACCTGAGATAAGAGATGCAGTAGCAAGTACTCAGCAGCAAGAGCGTCTCCACCAAGTGAGAAGGTAAGGTAATCCAGAAGAGACTGCCTGGTTTGCGCCAAGTCTGATGGCAAAACCTGAGAAAATAGTAGACAGGCAGCCTCAAAGTCAGACGAATTCTCTTACAGGCGCATTGACTACTACAACATCAGTTTCAAGTCTCACATTGATATAATATTCGACATCCACCCAGTTTAACGGAGTATTCTAAACGAACACTATGTTTCAGGGCACAAAATATTCAAACGAAATATTTCATAATCACAACCCAATCTCTAGACAATGTCGGGGCTTACTGTAAGCGTATCCCCAGGGGCTAGAGAAGTCGAATCCGATGCGCAGATCTTTCTCAATGTGATGCATTGCAAACGTGGAACCTGCAACAGAACGTATTAAAAAGGTTTGGTATCCCGAGAAACTGAAATAAATAAAAAATTCATTCCAAAGGATGCCAAATATACAACTAAGTATCCCTTATGTCAAATGTAGTATCTTCACCTTACTAGCTGGGAGACGTAGGGAAGCATTGTCATCCATAAACGCCGATCCAACAACATCCATATCGTCATTCCCTACTCCATTTTGATAAAAACTTGGGGTGGACAACTCGGGATCGAAGGTGAGAATCCCAAAAATCTCCACAACGTCATTGAGTTTCAGGTCTGCATCTTGACCATCATACACCTGCCAAATCATTGAAACCATGAGCACACCATTCTAGCAAAATGACATGACATTCACGAAGCTAGTCCGCATGTGTATACCTACCTTCACCAAGCAGGGCACACATTTCTTCCCTCCCGCTGAAGCAAGTGGCATATTAAGGTCAAGGTCGGGTGCTGCTGAAGGAACACCTTGTGATGTTGATACCGCTTCATCTCCTCTCTGAAATCTCGCCAACCCACACCGCGTCAGTAGTTTACGTGACCAAAGCTATGGCATTCACATAAGACCTCGAAATCCCTAGCTCCTTACTACACAAAAGCAGCTTCCAACAGCAAGAATGTGCTGTACCCGTTCAGCAACACCTTCTTAGAGCCACTTTAGATCGCACAGATCGAAGCAAGAGAAAACAAGAAATCCTGCACCTTGATTGGTGCAAACATCAGTTGCTATTCAGTTTACCTTATATCGTTCGATGTCAACTTTACACTCGTCAAAATGAGAAGAATGAGCATGAAAAGTTGACGCTTTCAAGGCTCCTATGTGGCATGCTAAAAATACTCAAGAAAACAAGCATTCAAGCTACATCTTGAAGGTGGATTGGACCTTGTTACCTCAAATGCATCAAAGGTTTACTTAAATACAACGGCTTATTTTAAGCTCGTTATATCACCCCTAATTGCAAAGGATGTTGGTTCATAATTAATGCATGTTCTCTTAAGCTTGCTGCTTCAACTGGCACAATCTGAAGTGGCCCTTACATCAGTATATATAATTCTGAAATAACATCAATGAACTAGACATGAACTAGAATGAAATGACTGAGCATTTTTAAACAGTTGAACATAAGAAATGCAGACGATGTACCTGACGCTTGGTGTCGCTGGCATTATCAGCAAACTGCGCATCTGCTTCCATGGCCTGCAACGTACACAAAAAACAAAACGCTCGTTAAGAAAATGCCTTTGAACTTGAGTTGCAGTTCACAAGATACACATTATCAGGTTTAAATTCTTGGCACACCTCATCAAAGTCTCCCTCATTTAAGGATTCACGAGGCCGCTTTTCTCCCTGAGCTACAGTTGACATGCTTGGTGCTCCTGACGTTAGCGTAGTATGTGGCTCCTGCACCCATGAATTCTCTCCGGGGATCTGTCCACCTCCCCCAAATGGTCCCAACAATTAAACCACTAAAGGAGTATTGTAAAGGACCCGCCATGCAAACCCGGCATTCTATACGGTATGGAAGGCGACGAGGCCCTATCCAAGGTATACAGGACCTTAGTGAATTATAAACACCATAATTCAATCCCTAGGAAACCGAATCTAGTGAACTTTTGATGAGACCATAAGCGGGGCGGCCTACTGTACATAGCCTCACAGCCACTTCAGTCTTATCAGAAACTATACTTGTTCCATTTCCTAAGGTTTGAGGTTTAAGTTTGTGATTTATGAACTTCCATGACAAGGACCCTAAAATCAGGATTGAGGGGTCATCATTTGTAGTGTCTTCCAAGCAAATGCAATAGATGACGAAACACTAAATATGATGGGTTTTCTCCTTCGAGTCGTCCATAATAAAAACTAGCAATGTGGGAAATACAATGCTGACGCAGTGCCGAAAAATATAATCTTCGTAAGCAGCTCATCGGAAGTTTCACAACCATGGCAAAACGGACACACAAAGGAAAATGAAACATACCGGCACACAGTAGAGGAGACGCCTATCCCACATTTGAGATTCGGCTTCAGATCCCGGAGGCACGTCCGCAGTATCCATGTACTTGCTAGTGTGCCATAGTCCTTGATCCTGCAAAATTTTATTCTTACAATTGAGCCTCTCCAAATTACGGAACACACTATGTGATTCATCAAGACCAGCCCCCAATGCTGAACGGAATTTTCATCGACCACTTGATTGAGGTTTAGGGTTTGGACAAATGCTTGCCTTGTACGCCCCAATGTAATATTCGATGTCGAACATGTCTTGCACCATGCCACGGAATCGAACCAGCGAGTTCACAGGAATAGCATCCAACGGCCCCGAATTGATTTCCGGGACCTGCACAAACAACATCCCCATCAGAATCATCCAATCTCAACTCTAAAATAAAACAGGAGTTCGAAACTGGGACGATCCATGAGATCATCTTCAAATCGTTCACATGGCAAAACACAACATTCTTCATTTAACCATCCACCAAGCGAATTCTCTTCACACACAAAGATACTCAAACCATGCCCCAAAATACACTACTTCTTGCATTCTTCAAATTCTCCCCCATTAATGAAGGTTCAAGACCTTCAGAATGGCGCAACGAGACCGACTAATCACAGAGCAATGCCTATTTTCTAGTGTACTTTGTACTAGCCTATTTCTGAAGAGGCACGGATCATATGTAAAGTTTCAAATCCCCGAAGTATGGAAACCAGAAAAACGTTCTCTATAGTTTCTTCGGATCAAGTAGAAAATGATGAGGAAGTTAGCTATGAAGCATAGGAGGAAACACATCGAGCCTTTGACGACCCACATGGAAATTCTGATGTTGAAGAGTGATCATCAAGAGAACGAGTTTCCTAGAGAAATGATGCACAACTACCTTGATTTCGATTTCCATTTCATTTTCAAGTGGAGAGATGGCGTACCTGAAGGTGTCCATTGTCGGCGAAGAGCGCGTGGTGGAAGAGTTGTTGAACGCCCCAATCCGAGCGAGTCAAGTCCTTCGCGGAGGCGGCCTGTTTACAGGATTTTTCGAAGAGCAGGCGCACGGCTCCCAGAGGGTTGCCATACAGGTCCATGTGCGGTCCGCCCATTGTCCTGTGAGTCACCACCAAGGAGAGCGAGCAATCAATGGAGGAGGTTCTGCTTGAGAAAATTTTGCGACGTCCGTCCTTGATTCCAACCCTGAATCGCAAAACCACGCAGGTACGGATTGTGCGAGTGGTTACTGCCAGGAGACGAGTGCCCGGCTCGAAGGGGAAGGAGGTGTGGGTTGGAGCTGGAAATGGCGGGAGTGTCGCTTCCCGCCATATCCGACGTGGCATCTGGCCACTTCAGCACGGACGTCGGTGGGACACTGGGACGGACTCACCGCCGTTACATTCTCCAGTAAGAGTCGACCGTTGACAAATTTAAACAAATTTGCCTATTCAGTGAAATTAGGTTGCCCCTCACTAGTTTCTCAACAATTTACACTATGTAAATATTTACTGTTAAAATTTACTATTGATGTACAAGGATGCAAGTAAAGGATGTAGTAATTTTCATCAACCTAAAATCATGTGTGGCATGGATTGGTGCACCAATTTAGGGCCCAATTCACAAAGTTGCATGCACTTCATCATAGACAAGTGATGAGTTATGAGGTAACTTTTATGGCAAGGCAACCTAATTTCACTATTCTATATAGGTTAGCTTAAAGCATCTCCATCCCAAGTGAGTGACCCGAGTCTCAAGTATAACTAGGAGATACAAGACATCTAAGTGCAACAATTTGTACAGTGACAAGTTTTTCTCTTCTAGTTGTAGCCTCAACTCACCAATTTTACATTCTCAAGTAAGTATTGATCATTGTTAAATTTAAACAAACTTTCCTAGGTTATGTTAGAACATCTCTACCTCAATCCACTAATATAGTTCTTGAGTCCAACAAGGTTGTATAGGGCAACAAGAAGTTGTAGCTCACTCTATTCCAAATTTCCCTACTCTAATTGGCTTTATTTGGGCTTTGGCCTAGCTAAAGTTGTTGCCTACTACTATAACCCTCTAGACTCTAGTCATTGGAGTGCAATGAAATGTTGGAAAAGCCCAACATGTAGCTACAACCAATTGAAGCTCACTATATATTAGCCAAAGGCTGGTCCCCAACTATGGTAAATGGATAGACAAATCAACATCCATAGTTTTTTTGCCACCTATAACTACCTTCAAATGTTGCCTTGCTTGGCCAATTTCCAATTGTGTTGTTTAGAGATAGTCTTTATGTCCACACCACTACAACATTCCAATGTTTGGAGCCAAGTCCTTGTGTGTAGTAGAGGTGCTCTTAGAGAGAGAGGAACTCCAACAAATGCTATGATGCATAGAAAATGTCTATTCATTTGATGTCCCATGAGTGACTTCAAGAAGTCAAATGAATAACACTCAAACTATCATTTTGCCTAGGTTATACATACTCTCATGCAATCTTCATTTTTGAATGTTCATTACTATTTTATAGTGTTTTAAAATTTTAACCTCTAAAGTTCCATTGTTCCTATAGAAGACAAAATGGATTTAGGATAGGCTCTTGTGGTCTCAATTTTTATAGTGATTCTTTTACCTTTTTATTTTTAAGAATAAAAAATACAATAGCTTTTTGGAAATATAATTTTTATTTCAATTATTACAAGGCACCAAAAGTTATGCTAGTGTAATCATAAAATGGAACTCATTAGACAACAAAAAAAAATCCAAAAAAATTTGAATGATTTTATTTAAACTTGGTTTCTTATAGTTTATATTTTTGTTTACAATTAAATCTTAGTTTGATTTTTTCAATTTTTATTAGCGATGTGAAGGTTATGGAGCTTCTTGTTTTGAGGGAAATCATAGCATCTTTTTGAGATTTAAAAAAAAAATAGGATTCATTTTTAAACTTCATTTTCACAATGTTTAAAAAAAATTCTACTAGATCTAATATGCTTGCTAGAACAATCTCAGCATTGGGATTGTTGTATTTCAATTCCATTTTAGAGCTATTAATGATTTTGTTTTTTGTTTAAATGAATCGTGTACCTTCTAGCTTTTTCTTGACAATTTTTTAAAGAATGAAAATCAAGTTGTTTTTGAATTTTTTTAATAGACTTTTAACGCAATTCTATAATGGTTAAAGATTCTAAAATTTCTTTTAGATATTTTTATACCAATTTAGTGCAAGATCATACAATTTCATATGAATTTTTTTTATTTCTTTATACTCTTTGCAATAGAAAATGCAATTTTGACTTGTTTTTAAATATAGAGGCCTTGAAACTGTAGGGATTAAACAACCATTGATGTTTTCCAACATGTAGAAATTTTGCACCATTTTTCTTAACATCTTTCTATTACTACAATTTATTCAAAATAATGTAAGTGAACCTATTTCTAACCCTTTAAAACTATTTTTTTCCATAAATATTTTAATTGAAATATCAATTACTACATGAAGTATATTTTTGTATACTAGTTTATATAGTCCACTCCTAGATGAATCTTTTATGCCCCAAATACAACATTATTGTCATTACCTTCAATAGGTCCATATCATAAGTAGTTGCTAGGGGTTATTTTTGGAAAAAACACTTCTAAAAATTAGAAGATGAAAATTTTTAAATACTTTTTGTAAAAAGATTGTCACATTCAAAAAATTTGAAAAAATTTGTAACCTAGCTTAAGCATCATTCTGTAGATTTTTTTTTTCTAATAAAATTTAGTATTAGAAATAGATGTGTTAATCTTGCCCTATAATTTTTGTATCACATATAGACACATATGGACCCTTGCAAGGGGAATTTTAAAGCATAAATCCTTAAAGTGATTGATAAGATCATAGAAATTAGAATTTAGCATGTAGTCAAAAAAACAATAAAGAACAACTTTTGACTAATTGCCAAGGTAGGAAACTAAAAAATTAGAATCTCTCATCATTCCAAAGAAGTTTTTTTATTAACTCTTGGTGATTCAAATTGATTATAGATTTCTATTTCTTTAGTTTGGCCCAAAGTGTAAAGTAGCCTAAGAGTTGACCTAACAAGGGCCAAATATTGAACATCAATAACTTCATAATAAAATTTTCACTACCTAGGTTTTTGATATACCACCACCATTATATACCATCTAGGCTCTACAAGTCAATGGAACTAAAGGTTGCTTCACACACAAGGAACAACAACAAGAGCAAGGGAATAGGGAATGGAATTGGAAGAGGAAAGACAAACTATTCATCTTGTTTTTTTTCCACACAAATCAATAATATTGAGGGATAGCCATTCTACTTCTATCTAGGAACCTTCATCATTTGATGTAAGTAACAAACCAATGAAAACTACATAAGATTTATTTTCACTCATGAGAAGCCTAGTGTAATTTTTTTTCATCCAATATTGCTTGCAAGGCTTCAACTTCCAACAATGTGTGAAATTATCCAAAGAGATGCATCCAATCTCTCTTGTTGCCTACCTCCCTTATATAAATTGACCCTAAACCTAGCTTGACTATCAAATATACTAGGAGAAAATAACGTACCACAACCTTTGCTGTTGAATGCCAAGTGACTTTGGCACAAACAACATTAGAGAACAGAGAGCTTGTAAAAAAGCAAGTGGCAACTTCTACTTGTTTTGTCTAAAAATAGCTATTTTAGATTTTTTACAATCAAAACTCTTAAGGAGCGCATACCCATTTCCATCCCTTTCCAAGTTGCCTCCCTAATCTAAACTCGAACCTGTCCAAGATTTGTGAGTTGAAATGCCATTCCTGTGGCTCTCATCAGAGCGAAAACAACACCCTTGGTGGTGAACAGCAGCAGTTCTGAAAACTCTGCAATCTCCTTCGTGAAAAAGGACTCCAAACTCTGCCATTGTAGAGAGCATGGGTGGAGCTCAGCTACTGGCCAAAGCATGGATTGCTTTTCTTCATGAAACTTCTGATACCTCCCACCTGAAAGGCGCCCAAGTTCGGGTGTGAAGAAGAAACTGGATTCCTGATTTACAAGGGAGTTAAGTGGCTCTGCAAGAACCAAAACCTTCAATTAAGATCCTCAAATTGACAGTTTGTCAGAACCTCCCGTTTTCGGCAGACCCTTGAGGACATCCCGAAGCGCATAATATATACTCATGCATTTGTGATCAGATAGCATAGTGCTGGACAACACAATTCGACCAAACTGGGTCCCGTCTTGTCCCTTCAGCAAGACATGACCCTCCCTGCCTGCGGACTTGGTGCCATCCTCATTCGTGGGCGCCTGTCCGCCACAAATGAGCAGCAGTGATCCTGGCACCCATAGTTCTGGATGCTCCTCTTCAGGTTTGCTTTCAAGCTCTCGAAGTTTGGGCCCTCCTTGGGAAAGGGCTGGTTCAGCCGATTTCTCTTTCTTCTCCAGCAATTTCTTAGCCACATCCTCGACGTTCTTCTCTAGCTTTTCTCCTTCTTCTGGGAGTGAATAGCACTTGTTAGCATCAAAGTTGTACACTGCATCAATTGAAAAACGTTTGTCGCAACACTAGCAGATAGCAAAACTAACTTTTACCGAATCCTATCTTGAACGTTTTGGAAGAAAAAGGAGTGACGTCAAGGATTTGAATAATTATAATAGATGGAGAGAGCTGATTGACCTGGATCAGTTGAAGAGCTCTGACTAACAAACGATGCATATCGACGTGCCACATCCTGTACAGAAGAGAATTTCTTGATCATCGTCTCAACCAGCTCTGAAAGGCTCTTGGAATCTTCGTCCTTCAACAAAGTCCTGTGGGAGAAATCTGTGTCATGAAACTGAGGAAATCTTCCGCTGGCAAAATCTGACAATAAACATAAAGAGATTTACCTTTACAAGATTAAAGGATAGAACTCACCATGAATAGAACACTGATGAGGGTTAGTGTTGAGTTAGAATCAATAAACCCTTCAGCCATTAATGAACCAAAAAAAAAATACCATCTTGAGGAATTCCAAACTAGGCAGGGATGACACATAACTCTCAAAACTTGAAGCATACCAGATTCAGAGTTTCCTGAGATTGACATAGTAGACGTACCAATTTGTGACCAATATTTCATTGCGCAGTCGAGTCAATGCTGCTGTGTTCATTCTAGGAATGACATCATCCTGAAATCATACAAATACTGACACAATTAAGCACAGTTGCATGAAATTTACTATGCACAGGAAAATCTCCTATGCCGATCTGACAAACAAGAACTTTTCATTCAAAGTTAAATTTTTCCAGAAATGTCAAAATAAGAAAGAATCAAATTGTTACCTGTAAAACCAATGTGGTGATGTAGTCTGCACATTCTGATGCTAGTTTCTTAGAAACACAAGGAGGAGATGCAATAGTGACAGCTCTAATGGAAGAAGGCGAAATTCCAAGATCCTCTCTTCCACTTCTCTTTAACATTAAGGCTAGTAATGCTGCTGTTGAGCCTCCCAGAGAGTGTCCCACGAGTCGAAGTTCATAGCCCTGAAGGGAGTTAACAAACCATATTAACGGTTAAATGTCATTAATCTTTTGCAACAATGTGATTTACGGACTACGATTAAACACGACCCTACGTCTGCACCTGGAATTAATGCATATCCTCATAGGGGCAATAGATTTCTTTCCTGAACACAACCAATCAGATCCGGAAATGCTACATGTAGTTGCCAGAAGTGAAATGAACGAGCCATAATCACTACAGAAGAACAAACGTCCCTAGAGGTATTCTAGAAAATTTAGCCGAGTTAAAATGTGCCAATTGTAAGCCATTCAAGGTGATTTCTAACGTAAAGCCCTACCAGTTGTAGTGGAATTAGGTGTTCTAGAACAACTCTGAGGGGTGGGGTTCTGTACTAAAGAATATATTTCAGTCGCACTCCCATATATATCGACTTTCCTGGTGACAATGCCAACCGAGTTTCTATTTCAACTCAATCCAAAAGACATCCGTTGCATGGTAAAATAAATGGCGAAGTCCGCGACAACACAAAATACCAACCGTGGCTATTGGACATTCATAAAATGTTGCCCTCAATTCCTCCTAGGAAAGGATATTATAACTGAAAAGAGAATTGTACCTTGTGCTCCTCCAGGCAATTTTTCAAAGTGCTCATTTCGTGTTCTATGAACCAACGAGCAGCCTCTACACTGCCATAATGCACACATTCGCCATCCACCGTAGAGGCGCATTCACTGCTAGAAGCAAGGTCCGTGAAAATATCGTGCACTGTGTGGGTTCCACGGATGCACAATATCACCAGTTTATGGCGAGAATCTATAGCAATATAGTATCCGGGGCGCATGACATTGGATGTGTCCTCAAACTTCACCACCTTGGACTCCTGGATCATGCTCACGCGGGCCAATCCAGCCGCATCCTTTTGGTAGGAACCTCGTGCCAGCTCAACATAGTAGATCAAATCTCCAACCTGACATCAGCAATAAAAACGAATGCTGGTGAACTAAATCCTAAAATGAACAAATCTTAAAACTGACAGTAGTTTTCACTTCTTGTGCGAAACATTCAATATCCACCGGTAAAGGAAAACGTGCTACTAAATCAGCATCCCGCCTAGCCAAAACGCCCAGCCAGTAACCTATCTTTTTCTCTGCAGAAACTTCTGTACAACTTCTTTAACAAACCAGAAACATCTGTGTCTCAAAACCTACAAAAGATGAACTTGTTGCAGACAAATTAGAAACTCACAAATGCATCTGACGAAACTAAGTCACCGCGAAAGGTATCGCCCGCCATTTGAGAAGCATGGCGCACAGAAAGGAAGTAAAGACCAAGCGTGAGATCTGCGATGGTCCACTTCTGAAGCTGCATCCCAGAAGTGCTCTTCATAATACTGGACGCGATATCCACCAGAGAGGCTGTGTTTGTCTGTTCCGCATCTATCTCTGATAAATTTGCATCAAATTCCATGTTCTTAATTTGTTTGAAAAAGACAGCATTAAGCTTGGAAATAAAACCATTTGACAAAGAAAAATTTACATTTACCGCTCAAAACTAGAGAGTACTGGTGCGAAGATCATGTAAGCTACATATTAACAAGACATGTTTGAAATGCTTCTCTTCTCAGACAAAACATTCATAAACTTCTTCGCAAATATACTCACATCATTCAATCAAAAAATTCTGCATTCTAATGTAAAGAAACACTTATATACATGGTGTGTTTAAGATGCATTAATGTCAGGAGCAGGGCCCGTATTGTCAGTGAAACACGCAAAAATGGAAAATCGAATATTCCATTTATCATGATCTATCTACAGGCGTAGCACACAGGAAAGTCTTTCACAGAGGGAAGTGAGATAAGGGGAATTCAAATGAATCCCCTTTGCAATGACGAGGGGATACACGCAAATTCCCTGTGGTATTACTTCCCCCCAAGGTCAAGAAAATGTTGCAAATTTCCACTAAGGTCAAGGGGAAACTCAAACATTCTTAGAATGCGACATAGGAGCCATGTCAGCTCCATCTCTACATGCTCAATCATGCTCATTCTTGTTATTTGGACAAGTGTAAAGTCAACATTGAACTAAACAAGGTAGCTCAAATGTAAAATGCTATTTGCACCAATTATCCCTGACAAGACGGACCTATGGCCATGTTCTCAAACTTCAAAGTTCCTCTCTCAAAAGTTTCTCTCCATGTATGCTTCCATTTTGCAAATACATATGAATAAAAAAAATTTATGTTTATTTTTACAGATATAATCACATGTCTTCTATCAGTTATAAGAATTTCAGAAAGTCAAAATTTGACATTACTGAAAATGTTTGAAGAAAAAGTGAATGAAATTCATATCAAATACAGAATATGCTAAAAAAGTTCTGCACATTAGAGTGTAGAACATCATGATAAAATATTTTATCATCTCATTCTCAAATTAGAGTATCAGCACTCCATGGCAATAGGCCCAACATTCAAATGGCAATAAGATTTTCAATTTTAGAAAAATTTCAAAATTTCAAATTGGAGTAGAAACTAGACTGGATATGCTTCATTTCCTTAGCTGGTCGCAATTTCAAAAAAGATGATTTTTATGGCTAAAATTCAGATCAAAAGAAAGGAGCAGAAGTTCTAAAAATATACTACACAGTGATCTGTGGCTTTGCCATTTTCTTATGTAGGAAAATAAAAAAATATCACTAGGAGAGAAAATCTAACACCATACATTGACAATGAATTAAATGTCAATGAATTAAATGACAATGAGTTAAAACAACTTCCACCAAAAAAATTGGATGGAAAAACGTTTGGCCTCCCTGAAATTATCCACAAGACACAAAACGTCCTCTTAGGCGTTTCATGGTTAAAGTTTAGGGATTTTCTTGATAACTTCCGTTCATTACTTCGACCTGTGCAGTCTCAAACGTCCTTAAGTCAAGAACAGACCTCCCTTTATCCAAGTGAGTTCTATAGTGGTGAGCATTGGCGTTATACTAATTGCACCTAGGGCCAACGCCCACACGTAACTTGACTTAAGAATAACAAGCAAAAACCAGAGCAAGACACTCACAGAGAGCAAACGGGCATCAATGATGAGAAGAGTCGGACGTGCATGCCTGCAGGCAATGCTCGTCTACAGAGCTTCATTGCTGGCTGCAACAAGTTCGCCAACCACGTCATCTGTCCATGCTCCAAATCTGGCTCTGCGCCTTCTTTCTCCACCTCTGCAATCAACCCTAAACTGTTAAACCCTGAAGGACCCAAAGTTTCCAGATTTAAAAAAAAACAATTCGGTTGATCAAATCATAAAAAATAACATTCAGATGGGGCCAGAATTAAATACATCACAAGAAGTAGTGACGAATATTGCATGTGTCAGTCCAAAGATACATAAAATGACCAAAAAAGCGAAATTCCAAATATGGCTTAGTCAAAGTGCGAGAACTACGGGAGGCCCCAATTTGGTGTTTTAAAGCTTAATGTTTCCCACCACGAAACAAATTTGTCCAATCTCTTAGTTAAAAAGTAAACTTCTGAACCACAATAGAATTAATAGAATACGAATTAACTTCCTATTTCTAGAATGATTGCTTAGGACTCATTGTGCTCACTCCATCAAACTACAACAGGTCATTCAAGGCCATCTTTTCTTCATCGACACCGTCACGGTTCCGGCACCAATCATCCATCATTTGTAAAAATCAGTCACAACAGGAAAGCTAGCCGACCCCAAACATAACAAAGATATATATTCTCGTGCGAACGTAAATTGTAGTCAAGGAAACCACGATCAATCTTGGATTAAAATCGGTGACAACCATTCCCCAAAACAAAAAATTGACAAGAGTCTCTTATATTAAATGCAACTTGTGTCCCGATTCCATCCGTCACGTCCTCATCTGTGGAGTTTTCCATTTATGAATTTCTTCTTGCTAAACTCTAATGACATCCAACCATTTTCTCTATGCAAACTTGCAACGCAGAAGCTTAATGTTACATTTTTGGTGGTGTTGCAATGCAACAGGCTCCGTTTTAGTATTTCCTATTGTCAGAACTCGGATTTCTATAGCTTTCCAACTCTTCTACAAGTACATATCTTGGGTTATCATCACATTTGAGAAATTCTCCATTTTCGTTCTATAAGTGATTGAGAATTTGAGATAGAGGTAGGAGAATCAAGAGAGTAAGTTAGGGCAACTGCCTAGACTAAATGTACAAAATGCAGAGTGCAGTAAGACGGGTACCCCTGTCGACAGCACGAGCCCCACGAGCATCCTGTGACGCCAGTGTTGGAGTGGAAAACCAGCACAAGTTGCATCCCACGGCACCCGGCCACCTCCCCCGCAGTCGTGGCCAAATCTCTCGCTCTACAACAATCCACGGTCGCATGAGTCACTCCATTGCAATCTCATAGACTCCCCACCACCAACGCAGACACGAAGCTCGATGGAAGAAAGCGAAGAGAAGTCAAGTACTCCCTCAATGACGAAATAATTGTTCCCATTTGATACCAATTTCATTGATCATGTTGTGAAAAAGCATAATTTCAAAATTTCATACCACCAGCATCAATCAGTGAAGAACATTACATTACATGTGTTCATTGTAACCGAAATAAAATCAGAACCGAAACCGAAACAAACAAACAAAAAACTCCATACGACGTCCTACTCGAAACAACCCGAGGTTAAGAAAACATGAAGTTCAAACAACGTAGAAGGGTGTAGAAGAATGATGGCGGGCGGAGCATACGAGCCAACATTGGTGCAAGGCGATTTGCCATAGTTGGGTTGGGCGTGCGTTACTGGCGCGCCATGAACTGAAATTGTAGAAGAGAACGAGAATACAGAAGACGAAGATGCAGCTGCGCCATGACTGAGCAACAATTGCCGTTTGTGCAATCCCAGCAACTAACAATTGGAAGGGGAGGACGCAGAACCCAGAACCTTGAAAACGCAAAATCTTTGAAAAAACAAAACCTTTGAAAGCCCAAAACCTTGAAAAGCTCCAAACCTCGAAAACCCAAAACCTTGGTAAGTTTTGGCGAGTCCGAGGGAGAGCAGCGAAGAGACGGAACTGAGGGTGGTGACTGACTGGATTGCTGACGGGTGTACAGATGGCACTTGCACACCAGTTCAAACCCCCGACCCTTCTTCCTCTTTATCTAGTCAGTAGATAGTGCCACGTCACTCAGGAGCAATATGAGAGTAGATTCTTTAGCAATTTTTGCACAAGACCGGCAATTTGGAGGCCAATTTTTATTTTTTTTACTTGGTGAATTATCCCCAAAATCTTATCTCATTTCTAGGTTGGCTTCCTTTTATACGACATCACAAAGTTTAGAATTTGCGGTTTGTCAACAGTTATTATATGGTAATCATTGTTTCATGGGTTACACGTTAATATACAATTTAGTGCATCATTACAATGTATTACCTTACAATACATCACATCGTTACGGTGCATTACTTGCAATTGAAAGTAATGCACTGTAACAATGTAATAAAGTGTAAAGTAATGCATCGTAATGATGCGCTAAATTGTATATTAACGTCCAAACCCATGAAACAACGATAAACACATAATAATTGTTAACAAAACACAGGTTCTAAACTTTGTAATGTAGAAAATAGGAGAAAAAAGGGGGTGAAATCTCCAAAAGTATCTCCAGGAAAGATGAGATTTGTCAATATTTGATGATGGTGAGATAATATTTTAGATGGGTGATGATGGATGATCAAGGTTGGATGATTTTTCAAACCTATATGCAATCTCAGGTGCATGTTGTGCTTCCACTATGAAAACAAAGAAATTTCATATAAACATAATTAGCATGATTGGGCAGAAACTAAAACAAGAAGCTTTAGTGAGTTTGGTTGACTCCATTTGCAATTTGCACTACTTCATCACTTTTCTAACCATACATATAGGTATATTAACCCTTAAAGGACATTTCATGTATGGTCTTACTTAAACTTCATTAGATTTCTACATTAAAATACATATTTTAAATTTTTGATATTTTTTGTATGTAGTAATATTTGTCTAAATATAATCACATCTTATCTTATTTAAAAACATTAAATTGAATTTTATATTAATTTTTAAAGAATTTTTTTTGTAAAGATTATTATAATTACAAAAGTGTTTAAAATAGTGTAAAATTTTTTAAGAAAAATGGAAATAATAGTGTCAAACATCATGGTGTAATTGATGTATTCTTTGAGATCACACCAAGAGAAATTTGGTAGAAAAAGTTTTAAAGTGGTAAATTTTGAGCTATTAATATGCTATCTTCAAGGTGTCATAAAAATTTCAATTTCAACAATTTTGAAAAAAATTCATATGGAATAAAAAATATATTATTGGAGCTAAAATTTTTTAATTAGTCTTTAAAATATTTAAAATCAAGGTTCAAGAACCATGTGAAAATTCATGTTTTGACTTTCAAAATGCCTTTGGGGCTTGCAATGTCCTTTGAAGGTTAATTTGGATTTTCATATTGATGGAAAAAAAAGGAAGCATGGCATCTAGGAATTGCAAGCCTACAAGAGAAGTAGCCCTCTTAATATGTTTTATTTTAAATCCACTTCTTGTAGTTGCAAATTCAATCTGAATTATTGTTGTTGAGGAAAAAGATTTTATCAAAGCTTTTGGAATTATGGAACCTAAAAAGATTATGAATAAATTATAAATTATGGTACAATAGAGAAATTCATGAGTGGTAAAGTATTGGCTCTCTGCTATAGGTGTTTTTTTCATTTTTTTTCATTATGGAACCTAAAAAGATTATGAATAAATTATTTGGTACAATAGAAAAATTCATGAGTGATAAAATATTGGCTCTCTACTACAGATGGGTTTTTTCATTTTTTTTCATAAAAAAAGTTTTGTAAGTAGCTTTTTGAAACTGATAATCCTTTATACTAATTTTCTCTTCAAGGAAGGTCCAATCAAATGCAAAAATTGAAATTGATGTAAAAGATCAAAATAAGTGATTGTGCCTTGTTTTTGTTGATCATAATTAGAACTTAAATTACTAAATAGTATTTTTTTTATTACAAGACCACAACTATATTGTCTCATATTAAATCAAAATCATCATTCATATTATATTGTTTTTTTTATCTTTAACAAACTTAAGATATAAATATCAGAATTCCTATGTATTTATTATTTTGCTTAATATCATGAAAGAAAATACAAAGGTATACAAACTTTTACATTGAAGCACATTTCTAATATTTTGTAGTTAAAAAAGATTGATTTTTTGAAAACATGTACAATTCTTTCAATATTCTGTCATTCCAACTATTAAATTGCAAATATTAATCCATTTTGTTCTTGAAATCAAATTTTCTCTCTCTAAATTATATGTATAACTATTTAATCACATTGAATTCATTGTTTATAAAAGTCAACATTTTATTTTTCAATCATTAAAGGTTTAACTTTATGCTTGTCTTTTCACCTCCTAAAGGGCATGAACGTTCTATGTGAGTTTTTTTACAAATTCACCTTATTGGTTGCAAGCATTGGATTTATTAGTATAAAAAATGTTGATTAATACGGTATATAAATTTTCATTTAATATATAATTTAGTTCTAAAGTGAAAATGATCATCATCTTAACTTTCTTTCTTTTCTATCAAAATATATTATATATTCAAACTTTTATTTTTCAAGGTTTAACTTTAGCCCTAAAATATTATAAATATCTAATTTAGAATTCAAGTTTCTTTAGTGATCGATTGGATTTATATGTATAATAACAAATGTTAAACTTCTTGAAAGAATAAAAAAATGATCTTATTAATTGATTCACATGGTAAATAAAATTTTCTATCATTGAATACTTCACCTTATAGCAACAGGTTTATCAACAAAACTAGCTATTCTATATGTTTTAATTTCTATATTTTTCATGGATTAATCATCATTGATATTGTATTATTGAATTGTAATTCATTACTTCTTGATAAAGGTACTTGGGTTTTATTTTCTAGCTCAATTAAATATGCCACGAGTATAGTCTTGGTCTTACTTTGCAAAATGAGTGATATTTTTGATACATTGTGCAACAATAAATTAAAAAATCAAACATTTTTTTAGCATATACTTCAACTTCGTTTATAAGATTCATATTCACTACTTTTTGAACCAATAAAATAAATGGTTAATCTATGAAATTCTTATATATATACTCTATAAATTTGATTTAAAAAAAAATTAATAGTACAATTCAATATTAGAAATTTGGAATTACCATAAACCTTGCACATTCCAAAGAAAAATATTTAATTAATTTAGAAATTCAAATTCAAATTTTATACTAAATTTATAATTTTAAATTGAAGTTATTCAATGTTTCACCCTTCTATATAGAACGTGTTTAGATTAATTATATTAAATTTTAATATCTTAGGTATGTTTAATCTACTTGAGCTAGAATTAAATCTCTTATTTCATTTTAGTCATTAAGTAGAAGTAAACAAAATTTGAGTTTTTTTCACTAAAATTATTTCACAAATATGATTAATTTTATTATTTAAAAATTCTTTGTTTCAAGAAAGTTAAAAAAAATTCTTAAATTTGATTAATCATGAATGTCATATTGAATGATTTTCCAAGAAATATATATTTTTTTAAATTTGGGACTCAATTTTCAAGTTCAATTTCTAAGTATGTACTTATGATTTTTCAGATTGTGAGTTCAAAATCTTTTACGGATGAAATAATAAGCCTTGTTGTAGCAATTCTCAGGAGTTGAAAATCTATTAATTTGCAATCAGAACAATCTTGAGGAAGGTACATCTTTCATTTCAACAAATTTAGTTAGAATATTGTTAGAATACAAAGTTCTTTGTAGCTTAGAGGTTTTAATATTTTGACTTTGTATAAAACTTCATTGGACAAAAAATGATTTCTTCAATTCATCATTTAAATTTTTTATTAGTGTACTTATACCCTATTTTTTTTCTTTATTTTGTAACAATTTAAGTGATTTGTATTGAATGTTGTCTAGCTTTTGACTTAGAAACGATAACATGTATTCTTCTTTAATAACTCACTTGTGGCAAATACATACTTTTAGAAAAATATTATGATGGAACAAAACTTATTTCAACAAGATATGTTAGAGAGAGAGAATGCATTGACTACATTATTATCAAGAGAAAATGAGACTTATGCAAAGATAGAATTGCTACATGGAAGACATGAAAAACAAATTATTTATGTGAAGGGTACTTGGTATCCAACGCACTTTATGATGTCTGTATTGGATGGTGAAGACACTTGGAATTTTAATGGTAATTGCAAACTCATTTGTAAACAAAATGTGTTCTATAATTTTATTTTTATTCATTAGATTATATTTGTTCTCTAATATGTATATTTATTATTTATTAGGATACATCCATCAATAAATAATAAAATAAATAAAATAAATAAAATAAATAAAATAAAATAAAATAAATAAATAATTTTTAATTTTTTTTTATGAAAAAGTTCATTTTTTATGTAGCCACACAAGAGTTTGTACTACATGAAGCAAGTGAGTTGGGAATGAATGTGGAAGAGTGGTTGGATCAAGTACACACTTATTTTTGCCACCAACATGAGGGAAGCGATTACTCTTTTGTTTTTGTTGGTCCAGATTCCAAAATGGCAAGTCTTCCATGTATGTTTCTCTTTCTTATAAGAATTTATTTACTACTTTCATTTTTTTGTTTGCATTTAATATACACATACAAAATGATTTGTATGGATGACAACTTGTAAAGGTGATTGAAGATAATATACCAATTGCATCAAATCATGGATAAGTAGCAATATTTTTAATATGTGAAGATCTTGCCATTGTCATTCTTATCAATTCATTACAAGTATTTCAATGCTTTTGTTTCTAAATTTTTTGATTACCAATATTTTTTATCAAGTGATCAATCATTCTTCAAATCTACTTGCAAACATTTTTCAAAATTAAACAATGAATTATATTTGCAAATTTTCAAGTAGCTTGTTTTTTTTATAACTTGGCAGCTACAATGTTTATATTATGATAAAACATTGGGTGAAAGGCATGCAATGAAATTTTTGCTTCACAAAATATCTAGTTGTGGAGAAGTGGCATATCAAATGTTGGGACTATTGGTGGACACAAACACCAAACAACAAGTATGTAGTTTACAAATGTAATAGCTTATTATACATCATTTAAAAATAATTCTAAATTCATCAAAATTTGTTGATATTAATTACACTTAAAGTATATGTCTTTGCATTTTTAATACTTTTAGTTACATAATTCTTTCCATTACTCCCATTATTTAGTTGTAAATTCAAAGAAAAGTAATTGATGTATTGCATAAAATAATTCATCAATGCATGAAGAAGAATGTGATATTCTTTAGTTTGCATTATACATTGGTTGAATATATGACACTTTTTCAATTTTTGATGATTATGCAATATGCTAGTATAATTAGTATTTTAATTTGGTACCCATGCATGAAGGAAGAACTTGCTAGAAAAACTCGTGATATTCAACGAATGGCTGCTGAAATACGTGAATTGAAATCAAACCCTGAAGAACACTTTCGAATAGAACACTCCCCTCTTGAACCACTTAGATATAATAGAAATTCTTTACATCCAAGATTTCAAGTTAATAGTGCACATTCTTCTAATAATGAACATCATGAAGAACAATCTAGAGATGATAAGAATTGGGAAAACACCAATACAATTAAAAATACACAATATTGGACATATGATACAAATGATGATAATCCACATCCTATCTTAAGACCACTTGTGGATCATCAACATGATGATGATTTAAACATGCAAATCCAACAACCATATCATTTTCATGAATCTATTTCAAATGACCAACATATAAATGCTAGTAGTGTTTTAGAAGGTGGTGAAAGTTCTTTGATTGAACCATTAGAAGAATCAACTGACAGACATTACAATATACCTTCACAAACATATCAACAACATACAACACATGAATTTTCTTATGTTGTACCTTGCCACTATGTAGAAGGATTATTAAAAAACTATCCTAAAAAAGATAAAGAGTTGCAATTAGAAAATGATCAAGCAACTATGTATTTGTATATTGCCCCTAAAAAAATTATCATTGAAAAAAAAATCATTGTAGAAACTGATTTTGAAGAAAAAATATCCATGTCAAGACCTAACTCTTATAAACAAAATATCAAAGTAAACAAAACAAATTGGAGTTTAAACTACCCAATATTAGATAATGACACTCTCTACAATGATCGACATCCATCTCATATGATTGCAGAGTCTTCACAAACTGAGAATAATGATCAATTGTCAATAAAGTTAGAAATATTTGATCAAATGCCAAAATTTGATAATGTACCTATTAATATGAGCGAAACACAAGAACATTTATCATTTAATGATTCACTAGTAAAACACGAATCTATTATTCAACAAAACAAAATAAACAACATTCATGATCAAACTAGGGATCGAACTCCTTCTAAAGTGTATTTCCATCATACCACTCAAGATGAAAAAAAGGGAAAGGTTTACTACAAAACACCTAAACATTCTTATAGTCAACCCCAAATCGATGCTAATGGATATGATGATGAAGAAGAGTTTGATAATGAAATTTCAAATGATGCCTCTAAGAAAAGGAGCTACATTGTAAATAATTCTAATAAGAATGATAATTTTGGTCGTAATTCAAGGTGGTCATCTCCATCACAATTAGCACTCTGTGACAATACCTTTGAATCACAAAATGAATCCTTATTCTTAGACCAAAAAGATGAAGAAATTAATATAAATTCAAATGAACATGTATATATACACAATGAAGATGCACCAAATGATATAATAGAAAATCAATCACTTAATACTGACTCTAGAATTAGTCATATACATTGGGATCCAAATTCATCATTAAAACAAGTACAATCATCGAAAACTTCAATTGTACCTCATGATGAAAGCTTCAATAAAGAAAATAATACATATGAAGCAAACATTGAAAATGAATCTAACAATGACAATGATCATTCTTTAGCAAACCATCCCATTCATTCAATATTACACCACTCTGGAAAACAACATCCCCACCATGAACACATAATTTGGGGTGAAAACTCTGTAAGTAATGAACAACAAGAATTACAAAACACACATAAATTAAATACCGAAGCGAAACCCTCACACATTTCTCAAGTTCAAGAATCTTTGCAACCTGGTACATTAATTGATAAAGAATTTTTATCTACAGAGAAAATAATAATAGATGAAAATAAAGTTCAAGGGCAATCACAAGAGTTAAATGAAGCCCCATCACTTCTTGATAAAATTTTGTCATCATTTCAAAATTCACTGGATGAACAATTACTTGAAAACACAAGTCAAAATGTAGCAAGGGAAGAAAGTATTGAAAAGTCTACAAATGCATCATTAGAAATTCAAAGTACTAAAGAAAAAATGTTGGAAAATTCACATGAAGTTGTGATTGATAGTACCAAGGAAACAAACCATCAAAATAAAAATGCAAAATTTTCTAAATCACCATCGTTCGTTCAAAGTTTTCTCTCATTGTTTCAAGGTTCATCACATAACACACAAGAAGAAAAAATCCATAAAAACGAAAATACAATTCAAAACAAGGAATCAATAAGTCAAAAGGACAATGTAAATGAAGTATCAACCCAACTAGAAGGTGATACAAAAAACTCAGAAAATGTTGATAAAAGTGATGATGTGTCGACTATACTTTCATCATTTCATGAGCCCACATCTTTACAATCTTCAATAACCCACAATCATATTGAAGGTAAACATGAATCAATAACATTGAATGAATTGTCTAATGAAAATGAAACTCATGATAAAGATGTACTTAATTCAAATTATGAGAATGAATCAATTGATGATGAAGCATATTATAATGAATTACCACATCGTAAAATGGATGCATCTCGAAAAGCATCAGTAGATGAAGTGAGAAAAGAATTGCTCCTCAAACTACAAAATCAACAAGAAGGAGAATTAGAAGGTACAACTACATTAAATAATGTCATAAACAACACATTGGATAATGAGCCAATACATGCAATTGGAAATGATGAATTGGTTGATGAAAATTTTGATAAAGTCCTTCGAAACAAAAAAGAAGAGACTTTGCATGTTTTACCTCAACATACCGATCATGAACCAAGGCGATATTCAATTGACAAAATTGATGTAAATAAATTAAAAGACATGCAACATAGATCTCAATCTGCATCTATTTCAAGAACATCTTTATATTCAAGTTTTCGAGATCGTCCATCAAAATCAACTATTAATTCACAATTTTTCAAAAGTAATGATTTTAGTAGTAATGTTCATGAAGGACAAAAATCCATGGGTGTAGAAAATGAAGTAAAAGAATCTAAGGATAAAGAAAATATGCAAGAGTCACAAGTAAACATTTATAATCAAGGTTTTGTATTACACTCTAAACAAACATCTTTTGATAAGAATGCCAATGAAGAAGATACATCATTTGACAATAATGATAATGGAAGTATAACAAATGCATTTAACGAGAAGGTAGTTAAAACATTCATGCCTTCAAATAGTCGAATTTCAAATTTTAATAATGAAAACCAAAGAAGTAATAGAAGTTCAAAGTTGTCAACAAATGATGATAATGATCCAGATAAAAGTGTTTTATGTGTAGCTAGAATACGTTTTGTTTTCCCTGGTAAATCAACAATCCTTGTAACTTCACAAAATCATGCAACAACTAGTACTTCATCTACTCCAAATAAAAGTGATTTTAATGTTGGTCTAAAGTTTAATAATGAAAAATCACAAAGTTATGACTCTTAAAACCAAAACTTGAAGAAATAAAATTGTAACACAAAATTTTCAACACTAATTGAATTATTGAATTAAACCTAGGAAATTGAACCAATTCGTGAGATAACTACCCTAAATAGTAATGGATTTCAAAATATTTATTTAAATATTTTAGATTATTTTTAAAACACATTTTAGATTTTTTTACCAAATAGATGTCATCAAAACATTTCTAATTACAACTCCAATATACCTAAAATATTTTATTTACAACAATGATTTTCAAGCTTCATTTTCAAACTTCCATATTTGGAAACTAGGCTAGGCTAGTAGAATTTTTTGTAAATCCATAAATCACTACAAACAATAAAAGGCCTCATATCTTGAATATGCCCATACACATGCTTAACAAGCACTATTGGCTATCTAACTATTGTTACTAATTTGAAAACAATATTAAAATTCATAACTAGTGCATATGATATCCAAGTAAAATATATTTTAGTGCATTGGAATCTTCTTAGAAAGAGAGACAAAATCCACTACCAAAATCAAACTATTTCATTCCCTCTTTTGTATTGTTTATATATAATAATGATAATAAGCCAAACTAAAGTTAATGACAAGAAGCCACTATCCAAGTTGACACATTAGTTTTAGACATATTAATTTACCTACATAGTGATGTTATACTCACATTCTCTATAAGAGGAGCATTTCAAAGGCCACATATTTCTTGTAATGATAATCTCTCTACAAGTACTCAACATTTACATTTGCATGGTTCACAAATTTATAGAAAAAATTATCAATTCAACAACAGTTACCCTTTCCAATTATTTTCAAGTCAGTGCATTCTCCTACATAGATTAAATTGGCAAAAGGGCACTTCAAATAAGACAAGATAGGCATCTAAGAATCTCATTATGACGACAGTCTCTCAATCAGAATGCCCAGAATACAATGTGCCTAATTCCGATGGAAATCCAAATTCAATCTCCAAGAAATCTGAAAGCTGGAAAATTCCTACCACATCCGCAAGCAAACCAGTAGTGTCGTGCAACACAGCTTCCTAATTGCGAACTGATCCGGAAAAACTTGGGAGTCAGCGTATACAACATTTCAGCTTGCAGATTCCTACTTTTTGATCCAGTCTAAGTTGCCTTAGCTGTTGTAGTCACTACTGGCTCATCGTTAAGAGACTTGTGGAATGCAACCTGGTCACAAGAAAGTAAAAAACACAATGAAATCAATACGTCTTACCACTACATAGTGTAAAAATGAAAACGACACATAGCAGTGCTTACACTACTTTTTATAAAAGTGGTTGCCTAGAGTTCTCCCCACTAGCATTCCTCCCGACTGCTAATTTCATGTTCTGGTAAGAGGGGAAGCATATGTCTTGAGGACTACGTACACCAGTAAGATTCAATGTGCTCCAAAACAACAAAGAAGGAGCAATTGGAACAGCACTTCAGCTAACGCTATACTGTAACTTCAAAAGACAAGATGGAACCCACTCTAAGCGCAAATCATGTTTTGTTGTATGAAGAATATGAGGAAAGGTGTCTCACCGAAGTAGATATTTTCATTAGTTCCCTTAGAGCCATCGTTGCATAGGAAGATGCAGGTAGAGTGAAGGTCAGCTGAGCAGCTGTTTGTTCACTCAGTTCCGAATCTGTAGAATCCTTTGATACCGCTTCAGATGATTTCTTTTGGATCCTGTCCAGATCTGTCTCAGCCAATGCTTTTGTAGGATCCGTATACTTCAATATTTTCCTGCAACCAACACATCAGAGTGAACGTTAAAACCTGGAAGCAAGCGAACCACCAAAATACACTAGGTTTCAGACCTAGAACTATTCTATACTGCATACAAAGATTGGGCAACTCTTGAGGAAATCACCACTCCAAGTCCGCTGGCTTCTGAAGAAACAGCCTGTAGGCTCCTGGCAGTTGGGGCAAAGCAAACTCCCTGCTCAAATGAAAACACTCAGGGCGTGAGCTACACATTGAATAAAAACAGGATTAATTTTAGAAAAGGTGTAGAAGCTACGGCATCACGTTTCTTTCTTGTGGTTAAATACGATGAAAAAACATGCAATTTGTTAACAGAACACAGTCCGATGCATTTGAGCGACCACATTAATCCGACTATTCACAAATTGAACATCACGCATCTTGAGAGTCAAACCGGTGTTCTAGTACCAACAAAAAACAACTCCACAGCAGAGCTCACTAATCCTCGGCGACCAGAACTATGAACACACAAGAAAGGTACTCACTTGACATTATGGGTGCAAGTGTGTAGATTCACGGAATCCTGCAGGATGCCAATGGAGTATACAAACCCACATTCAGAAAAAGAGGGGCAATGTGAGGCCAAGGTAGTACACTCAATTTGGTTCGCTTACATGTGAGTGCAATTGATCATGCTCATACTCAGGACTGATCTGTTCGGATTTGACCGGTACAACTCATTAGCAAAACTGACGAAGAAGACTCCAACTGCTAGTGTAATTTTTTTAATATCAGTACCAATTAATTTACATGTTACAAAAGAGAAACAGGACCATGGAAATGCGCGCCCCAAGAATTAATAAAGATGTGAATAAACATCTCGAGAAACAAAAGAAAGGCAATGAAAACGGTTATCAAATTAAACCTTCTGTGCCAAATCGAGGTAGACGTTTGCAGTGTCATTCGCTGGGTAAACAGTTGAGCCCCTGGACCAATGTCAACAAATAAAGACTGAGTTGATAGCATTCATGTACCTTGAGGTTACATTAAACACCTGAATTATCATCACAATCTCAGCTAGGAGCAAACATCACTCGAATATTGGTCAATCCGATAAACCAAAGAGAATATCGACACCAGTAGTTACATGATTTTCAAGTAACATACATTGTGCTAAGGGCGTCCTCAATAGTCCGGTATACTTGCCCCGCCAAATATAACTCTAACTTTTCACTGCTTTGGAATTAGACCTTGAAATTCTATCATTTGGAAGCGCATTCAAAAGTACTTTGAATAGATAGAAGAAACCTCAAATTTAGGCATTGGACGATGAAAATAAATCGCTTCAAAAGCACATTAAAAGGCAAAAATTTATAGAGGTGTTGACAAAACACACTTACCAATGCAAAATTTGGCCAACACTCCAAATGCCGTGATATTGGCCAAATTTTGCATTGGTAAGTGTGTTTTGTCAACACCTCTATAAATTTTTGCCTTTTAATGTGCTTTTGAAGCGATTTATTTTCATCGTCCAATGCCTAAATTTGAGGTTTCTTCTATCTATTCAAAGTACTTTTGAATGCGCTTCCAAATGATAGAATTTCAAGGTCTAATTCCAAAGCAGTGAAAAGTTAGAGTTATATTTAGCGGGGCAAGTATACCGGACTATTGAGGACGCTCTAATTTTCAATCCAGAAAAACACGTACCCTGGTAAAGGGAGCAGCACATCCCAAATACTGTACTTTCCAGATTCGACATCTTCGGCAGTCAAGCACTGCGAAGAAAAAGACACCAGTTAAGTCTCTTGAAGAACAACCGCAAATTTATTAATTATAAGAATAACACGAGAGCTAGAAAATTGTCTCAGGTACCTTGATTTTGTTGCGAGCTTCAGCTGGAACATCAGCATCTACCACATCATCAAGTACCACCTCAGTAACCCCTCCAGAGTAATCAACGATCTTGGCCTTGGGTTCTAGCTCTTCAGCAGTATCCTGCGCGTCCTTGTCATAGACAAGATCGCCAACGATAACCTTATCCACCCCTGCACGCCAAAAAACAAATATATAAATGAGGACTGTTGTGGGCTAATCATGGCAAAACGACTAAGGTAAATCGCAACTGAAATGAAAACTGAAAACATTACAAAAACCTCGACTTTCACAAAGTAATCAAGAATGTGCATCCTTGCCCACAAAATCTGTTTGGAACTCTTCAGCAAGCCTTCATTTCAGATTAAAAAGCTTTAAAATAAGGGGAATATAGAAACATGAGCATGCAGGTAAAACACACCCTGGGACTTTGCACGGAAACTCGCTGCATGATTCCAGAGAAAGCTTTGGTAGCTGTGCACATACCTGATAAGCAAATTAATTAACCAAGTCAGTCCTAGTGACATGTAGATTACAAAATAACATTGTGAGAAATAATTCCTTTACAAAAATTGAAAAAACAACATGATCCGGTTCAGGCTTTGTAATGAGTTGAACATCTATTTGAAAAATTACAGAGTACTAATACTTTATACCTCACTGAAGATTAAACTCATTGAACAAATTATAAATGAGCAGCATTTGTACAGTGAAACTTATACATGAGCTAGTTGTTAGAGGTCTTGTTATTGAGTTGCACCACATTGGAAGTTGTGCGGAGCATTTGGTACAGGTCAACGAGCAAAACATAACTTCAACTGTGCTTACTCTGAGAGTAAATACACGAAGTAACAAATAAAGGGGTAAGAAGGCATGATTGTCTAAAGGAAACGAGAGGAATGATACATACATCAGTCGTAAAGTTCTGGGAATGGTGTTGATAGCTTGCAAATAGTTCTTGGAATCTCGCTTGAGACAAGTTAGCTGTCAAAACCCATGAAACCCGAAGACATCAAATTTTGTAATCTAGGAGTGAATCCTTCTGGACCAAAGTCGTGCGTACCACGAAACAGTATCAAATGGAACATAGATGAGGTAATATCGACGAATATAAAGTAACTGCAATAATGCGCGTGTATCCAAGAGGCACTTACAAGGGCACGCTCTGCTGTCAAGTAACGGGGAAACCGTGACAAGGCTCCGACAACATTTTCTGTTTTCTTGAAATACTCTCGAGCTTCCTTGACTTCTTCTTGATGTGATCGTACGTCAAGGAAACTCCAAAAAAAGCAGCATGATTGCCACACCAGATAGTGATCACAATTCATACGCTATATCATTGGCTAGTAAGTGCATTGGCTTGTATCTGTACTTTCAAAGAGACGCAACCAAATATCAAAGCCAAAAGAAACAGGTAATTTAAGCAGAAATCGACAGCAAAGATATCCAAAACATGCTCAATGACGGTCAACCAAGCCAAAAAAACAGTACAAATAAAGAATGACACTCAAAAACCTCTTCGTAACGATTAGGGCTTCAATCATTCGATAACCAACATAGCACAAAAACATCAGGCAAACAACTTATGCAGCAGGATATCTCCTTCTCGAGGACTTAATATAAGACCAGCCGCTGCCTTCCACTCTCCTCTAAGTAAGGCAGCTCCCACACTGTGTGTAGCTATCGAGCCACTTCCAAATCGCTGCAAATGAGAACCATATATGAGTATAAGACATTCATACCAATTGCATAATACTGGGTTGAAAATCTAATAGTGTGATTTTAGAATTCATCCCACAGCCAGGACAGGAAATTTTGTTAGTGCATAAGCACTAATACAACCAAGAGCCAATGTACCCTACTTGAAGTCCAAAGTAGTTGATAAAGCCACTCTCTCCAAGAGCTTTCACGGCATTCTCAATAGTCTGGTCACTCTCTGCCACTACTCCCCTGTCGAGAAGCACCAAGACAAACTCGTGAAGCCGTGAAGGTAAAACACAATTTTACATGAAGCAGGAGCACAACTACATGGATTCTAATGATTCAACAGGCTGCTGTAGATGTCATCAATGGCGAATTTGACATTGTTCCTAAACTCAGGTATTGCAACGTTCTAATTCAGAGTATCAGAAAGCAAGAAATGTGCGAGAAATTCATCTAACCGCAACGTAATAGTGAATCGATTCCCGCACAACATTCCCAGAACCAAAGCTTTATCCACATAGCTGCAACAAAAGGAAGCAGTCACTGTCATGAATTTAGGCAAGCTGGAGAGATGAAATCTTACGCAAGTCATCCATGTTCCAAGATAGAGTGAAATTCTGTGCCCCGTCACCAGCAGCAAGATTAATTGCTCGATGTGCATGCAATAAACAGGAAATAGCACCTGAAATTTCCAACTTTAATACCAAATAGTCGCTGGTTCAAAGCTGCGAGCTTTGCTGCTGATTGCTTGAATACAGTTACCTGAAGATCGCGAAGGCAGAGTTTAGAATGTACTTGATTAGAACCATGCTCATTCGTTCAGAAATGTTCATTGAAGATAACGATAAAAAGGGATCTTAATAAAATAAACCTGCTGTGTTGTGATAGCTCTTTTGTCCTTAGTCCCAGCGAACCCAAATGACTTCGGCTGCCAATGTAAGAAAATTCATCAAAAGTCGGGAAGGATCAGGCTCAGTGTACATATTAAAAGGGATGTGAATCAGAAACTTTCGAAAAGGACGTCCACGCCCCCCCAAAAGTGTAAGAGGTACATCATAAAAAGGATGAAACATAATACACAGACACAAGCAAAAATCGTGGGTAAATACCTGAACATGAAGCATTCTGCCGATGACAGTCAAAGAATCTTGAGTATCCTTGTTCTCCTTATAGAGGCAGAACCTAATTCCCAAACCAAATATGAATGTTATCAACTGGAAAAAGAAAACTACTACCATGAATTGGTATGGAGCATTGCGTGCACACACCTGTAACCCCGTCACAAGAATTAATTAAAAAAGTCAAGGTCTTTACTTGATGGAGGAAAACAAGGACGTGATAAGCCACAGACAAACGAAAAGGTGTTGCGAACACACTGTAAGAATTTAGGACGCTCGCTTGGCCAACCATCCGATCCCCGTGCGTCATAAGGCTGGTCAGAGTCACCTTCATTTGGTTTCTGACGTTTACTATCCCTCTCCCTCCCCCGACCTCGGCCACCATGCTCACTTCCTCGTTTCTGAAAGCGGTTCCCTCCTCCCTGATTACTAATTTGATGTCGAAGCCTGATACACTTTTCCGTTGATGTCGGTCCATCCACAGTGTCTGATGTAAGGAAGGTTAATCGACCTTTGAAGAAATTATGAATTTTCTGCAGAGAAAAACTTAATCATATTAGTGAACAACCTCGTACAACTAATGTCACCTTTATAAACACGACACGCTGCATTAACAAAACACGTCTGCCATTATCTAAAAAAGAAGGAACTCTCAACATTAGTAGAACTATGATAACTAATAGCTTCAGTTGGTTTAACACTCCAATTCCTCAGATCTTGGTCACTTGATTACATGGATCGATGGAAAGTATATCCTTACTAGCGAGCTTCTACTCCATCATGTACATCGAGCATAAGTAATCTAAAAAATAGACAAAAAACTCAATTTGAGTAATCGGCTCTGCTTGTTAGGTTAAACGGATAGTCAACTCCAGCGAGCGAGCATCCTTTATGAAAGGTGGAAGTAGTTGAAACCAGATCTGGTGTTTAGACCATCACGAGTAATAATTAATTGAGATTCTGTTGCCGTACCCCTCGATGACTTTTGTCGTCATCAGGCGATAGTAAGACAGGAGAGACTGGATCTCCCTTGCAATTTGTAATCTGGAGAAGCAGATCCTCCAGCACTTTTGCGTTGCTTTCACCAGCAATCTCCTTAAAGGCCAGCACATCCTCAGAGAATTCACTACTCAAAGATTGCGCTTCCTTGTCCTCGTCCTCCTTCACCTCCTTCGCCTCAAGCGCCTCTGCGACAGTTTCCTCAGAAACTTTAACTAACTGAACTCCCTCCTGATTCAGTAATCAAATTTTCAGTCGTTACTCAAAACCTAGCTTAGCTTCTGGACAATCTTGTAGCGTAAAGGCTCTTTCCATTTAGACATTGGCAAAGCCTAACCACAGTTGACACATGTAGGTCTACCGTGAAGACTCCACTCTGGTCAGCGAACAAGCATATCATGAAACAAATGCAACTGGGAAGTCTCAAGAATCGCAGCAATATGGTCATCAACTCCGCTCAGGAAAGAAAGCTCAAGAAAACTAAAAAAGCAAGCGGCCTATCCTGTTTAGAAAACTACCTGTGAAGGAGCCTCTAGATCCGTAAGATGAGTGACATTACCACTGAGGTCCACCTCGTTTACAATGAAATCTGAAAATCTGATCAAACATACTTTGACATCAACTGCAATGCACTCAGCATGGTACACCCAAGAATTTTCGTCCGACTCCCTTGAGTCAGCGCCAGCTTATATATTTTAAACGAAATGCAAAATCCTTAATCTCAACAGGCCAACCAAGGTAGAGGTACTGTACCTAGTTGAGATCGGAACCTAAATGCGACAATCTAGACTCTCGCATGATGAGTTCATATTGATTTTAGGAATTCGTGTAGGTCGTAGGTCATCTACCAATTAGAATTTTGAATCCTTAGATATTGCATGCAATATCATAGGCATTCCTCAGTTCATTGGAACCGTCTTTAATTTGCTGAAAAGAATGTATAAAAAATTAACCACTAAGATGACAGTAACTATGCTCAGCGATTACAATGTCGCTTCTAAGAGCAGTTTCCAGCTCTCCTTACATGTCTACAGAGAATTACTAACCTCTGTTTCAGAATTCCTCGAAACCCGGGGAGAGAATTTGCGTAACTCAGAATTCCGACCGCCTCTTCTGTAGACATTTCTGAGCTCACTCCACAATTTCGAAAAAAGTTAGTTCAAAACTGCGTTTTTACTCTTGCCAATTTGAATGTTTCAGTCCTCGGTATCTTACGTACCAAAAATTGTGTGCCTTCTTGCACTCTGCCAATTCGTCCCAGAGGTCACCGAGGCGTCTGTTACAACCGCAGTGTCCTCCTCCAACTGAGCAACCGCACAAAACCGAGCTCGGAGTGTAATGGCCAAGGTAGGCACGCGCTGGTGATATTCCTGCAAAGCGCGCAGTGCGAGACAAGAGACACTTCTTCGCACAAATGGCATTAAGTTACATATGCCGAAGTCCTTCAATTCCCGGGAAGCAATGAGCCAGCGCCCGACATGAATACAAACTCCGCCTCGCACTGCGACGGAAGCTTTTGATTGCTTGAGGGAATCTTCGTGTTTCTTGGCAAGGAACTTGATCGTAAACAGCTAACATTTTTCGGAGCCCTAAACCCTAAACCCTCCGCCCTTGATGAATGTGATTCATTTGGATGAATTTGGATAAATGCGATGAACGATTTGAAAAGACCGTCTGAGGTTTCCTGCCAAGGTTTCACAAAAAAAAAATCCAAAACTGCCATTTCTTTTGCAAAAATTACTTTTCTTGCACATTAGTTTGCAAGATCTTACTTTGGACTTACATGACAATGTGAGGAAGAAATTTCAGACACTTTGCTCATCTAGATTGTAAGATACTAATGTTCACAATGAAAAGAAAATAATTTTTTGTACCTTGTTTTATTAATTTTTTTGACTTTAATCCCATCAACTTAAATTTTTTGTACTATAGGGGTTTGGAGGTCATGACAAGGAAATTGAGTTGAAAATTTAGGAGAAAAATTTCAAAAAAAGATTTAACAAATTTCATACATCTAAAAATTGTTAGGTAGAAATAGATACAAGACAAAAGGGGAAATGAAATGGTTAATAGTTGTAAACTGGAATCAAAACATATCAATTTTAAAGTTTAAGAAAATCATTGTAAAATTTGACATCGTAGGAACGTACCCAAAATCCTTAGATTCCATCCTAGGACTTTGAACCTTTTGGAGCTAACCTCTAAGCAAGCTTCATCCAAATGATGTTCTTTGACAAAGTTTCAAGAAAAATCATGATATTCATGAATAGAAAAAAAATTGAATGTTGTATACATAAATCAATGATATAGATATGTTTGAGAATTTTCAATTATGTATAAAAAAAAATACAAAAGTAATATTACTATTCATAATTTCAACAATAGGAAATAAAAATTCAAAAATTTGACTATAGAAAAAATCATTTTTATCAATTAAACATTATTCGATATAATCATATGTTTGAAAAAATAAATTGAATTCTACTTCAAAATTCATCTTGCAAAAACAAACATGAAAAATCAAAAGAATTATGTTATCCATTGTGATACTATACTCATTAGTGAGGTTCAACATTCTCTACCAAATAACTAATTAAAGCAGACATGTGTGATTCAACAAATGCCTAAGGATAGAGGGATTCATTTTTCATTTACACAATTTAAAAAAAAATAATAATAACATCCGAAATGTTTTGGCATTTAGTTTTAGAAATATTAATTATCTGCTGACCTAGATCACAAAAGGTATCATATTCAAGTTGAAAGAGTAGTGACTTTAAAGTCAAAACTAACTTAAGATAAACCATCCATGACAAGCACCTAGGAAATGACCCATTAGAGTCTTACATCAATCCATGACAAACTTTCTCTAATAAATAAGATTAAAACAACATTAGATTGGTTAGTGATCAAAATCAATGGCTTGAGTGATGGTAATGGAATTATTAGTGCTTGTTTTAGGAACTTCTAGTTTTTCACTTTGAATTCATCTAACCCAAGTGATTTTTTTTAATTCTTCATGTTCTGACCATGTTAGGAAATATTTTGACTCCTTTAGGTGGAAGGATGGCCATCATGCATACACTTTTTGCTCATTTTGGGATAGTCTACAGGCTTTTTTGGGCCAATTGGTAAGCACACTTCAAAAATTCATACTTTATCCAAAAAAGAAAATTTCAATTGCACTCTTTTTTTCTCACAGTTCTCTTTGTATGGAAAAAAACTCTGATTTTTTTTGCTAATTGTACCAGGGCAAAACACTCATTCTGCCTGTCATAGGCAGGTTTACCTTAGTTCTATTTTAGAAGTGGCGTTTCTTTCGAAATAACGTTTCTTTCGAAATAACGTTTCTTTCGAAATAACGTTTCTTTCAGAAAAGGCTTTTCTTTCAGAAAAGGCTTTTCTTTCAGATATGACTTTTCTTTCAGAAATTGCTTCACTTTCCAAAGCATCGTCTTCCTCCTGGGGTTCTCTCTCGGTCTCCCTCGCAGCTGAAATTTCCATTGCGAGATTTCTTGTAGTGCAGCTGTGCTGCCGTCATCACTTGCGCTTGATTGCAAGCTTTCGCGTGTTCCTGCAAACTAACCCATTGATTGCACCAGTTTCGTTCAAGCCCTGCGCCTGACAATCCAGTTCTCCTTCTCGATCAAATGTCTCGTTAGTCTTCGCAAATTGTCCCATGGTCGGGACTGGGAGTGGCATTCCGTCATGCTAATTAGCCTTTACAATTGAATGCGTTTGTGCGATTTCTTGCGACAGGGCTCTAGGTTTTGTGGATTCCGGGTGGCAGTGGGAGAGTTCTTGTTCTTTTTGCAATGCACGCAGCTTTCTCGTCGTCACCGAGATGGCTGATGGCAGTGCAGCTGCCGTGCAGGCCGAGTGCGACCGCCGCATTCACGTTCTAAACCGCGACTCGTCCCCCTCGGCCACGGCCACGGCCACGGGCTCCACGTCCTTCGATCACCTGTTCTGGGCGCTCTCGCTTCTCCGCCACTTCCATCATCAGGAGGAGAGGTGGATACATTCTCACATTGCCATTGCGTTCCTTCTCTTCCTTACTCTTTTCTTTTGCTCCTCTTGAAGCCATCGCTTTCCCTTGTGTTTCCGAATATTGATGGATTGGTCTGCTTTTGGTTTGTAGATTGGGGGGAGACGAGGTCGGGATTAATCATGGACCTGGGTGTGAGGCTGCGGTCGGGCACGTGGCCAAAAGGAAAGCGGAATTTGAGCCTTCTGTCGCGGAAGGTTGGTGTATTCCGTTTCTTTTCATGGAATTTGCCTCACCGTTTGTCATATTTTAACTATGAATGATGATTTACCTAGATGTTGATCACTTTCCTGCTGTGATTTAGGGGTTGGATTTAGGGTTTAGGGAGATATGTATGTAAGCTTAAAATAGAGTATGCTATAAAGCATTCTAACCAATATGTCGGAATGTGATTTTGGGGAGATAATTATAGAGCTGTGGCGAGATCAGTTTGGGTATAAGAGCCAAATCTGTTTGAGATTAAGCTTTGATCATTATGTACACGTAATTTCAAAGGGGGAGGTTATAGACCATTATTGAAGGGAGAGTGGACAACCACATTTCCATTCAAAGATCAGTTTCCATAGACCTTCAGCCAAGTGATGCTTACACCCAACTTGTTAATTGAGGGCAACTGAGTGACGAAGAGGAGAGTTGCTGTTGGTAACAGGGATTAGTCAGTTGGAGACAGGATCAGATCCCTAACAGTTTGGGTTTCGTCTTCCTGATGTGCAGATGAAGAGGACACAGAAATGGAGCTCTCTGTTCCAGAGAAAACGGCGCTTCCCGAACACCCTTCACCCTCGCAACCAAATAATGACATGAGTGCATATGAGGGTACGAAATCAGAACCTGGCCAGGAACGACACAAAAGTGACCCGAATGTGGATTCCTTGGAGGAAGTGGTCAGGCGAGCTGACAGTGGCAAGGCCGGGATTCGCATGGCTCAGATTGTGGGTATTTGGATCGGACGACGTCAGTGTCATGCTCTGGTGCATCTCATCAGTCATTGCTTGTGCAAAAGCCTGAACCAGGTGTCTCCATTCAAAGCTGTAGTTGCTGATATGGGTCTTGAAGGTGTGGCTGGGAGGAGAGAGGACTCCAATGCGGAGGACGGGGTGCATTCAGCTTCTGACTCTCTCTGGCTCCATAAGTGGCTAGTTCGGGAGGTGATGCAGAATAATATCTCCACTCATCGGAGCCCCCTCGACTGGCTTGTTGCTCACCTCACAGCCGCCAGCCCGAGCTTGTTCCTTGGGGCTGTGATAGATGATCTCTGGGAGAATGTGATCGCCTGTGGTACCAACAACGTGGTGTCCCTCTCCATTTATGTTCGTCGAATTGGCGTCTTGGAGTATGCTGCACTAAGGTCTGTAATGATTATGTATACCCTATCAATGCATTTGATCACAATGTGCACGAGCTTATCTTTTGGATTGTTCGGGAGAATAGTTGATGAAATAATGAACGTTTAAACCCCTAAATAACCAAAAGGCCCAAATTGTGCATCATGCTTTCTCTCTTTCTGACAGTTTTTGAGTAGTTGATATAGAAATTTTCTTGTTTATCTTTATTCATTCGTTTATTAATTTATTAATTATTAATTATTAATTATTTTTCGTTGTTGACCAACGTATGCAAAATTCTTCGCTGATTCTGGTGATATAAAATTTGTCCCTAACCGAATTGTCTTTTTCACAATATGATCAATCGAATTAGCCACTTTAAAACCATGATATATCGGTTCTTTAGGGATTAAAGCATGCAGAGCACGATAAGGATGTTAATTCTTGCTATCATCTTGGTCTTACGGGTCTGACAGAAGCCTTGGATGTGACTTCGATGCAGAGGGTCAGAGCAGGTTGCTGTTGAGTTACAACGAATATTCTCAAAGATGGGATTTGTAGGATCACTGAAAGGCGAAGGAGGAACTAATGATTTGCAAACTCATAACAAGAAAAGGCTTATGGAAATGTGGAGTATGTGGTTGGTTACGGCCACACTGTGTCCTAAGTTTTTAGCTGCATGCTCTCGCCATTGGATACCATCCCTTACTGTGCAGACATTTGAATCTTGCAGCAGCTTGTTTGTGGATGTGATTATCGTAGGAAGTCCGCTCACTTCCCTATGGTTCATTTTGGAGGTAATCTCCTTTTTCATCTCCTTTTTCATCCTGTTTGATATTTTTGTGTGGTATGGAGACATCGTATAAATCTGACTGCTACATGTTCATCAGGATATTTCACTGATTACAAGTCCTTTTTTATTGGACGCAACCTCCGTTACTATGTTCACTCGTGGTATTCATGCTAGGCTCTTAATCAGCAAATTAGTTCTGCCCTTATTGTGAAGTGTTTTTTGAAACTGCAGGGTGTTGATCAAGAGGAACCTAAGAGACTTTCTGCATGGTTATCTGCAATTCTTAGTCGAAGGATATGTGAATTAGCGCCCGTGGGAACTGGCCTTGTTATCTTATTGAATCGACTGGCTGGGGTTGCCTACTCGGACAGGCTGGAGAAAGGATCTTTGGAATTTTCTACCTCTTTGCTACAAAGATTATACATGGATCTTTCGATGCGTATTCTTCCACGGGTCATAGGTATCAAGCTCTGTCTTTGCATTTGATCTACAAAATTCCGAGCTCAGCATTCAGAGATGAGAGCATCTTTTGTCTCTGAATTAGGGTTGGTTAGACTGTTCTTTAAGATCAGATTATCTGATGTAATATGTTAACGGTGCTTTGAGGGGCCTTCTGAATTGCGCAACCGAATTTTACTGGTAGTCTTTCTGTAAAAGCTGATTGTGCATTTGTGGACGTGCTTGGTTCAGGTTCTGAGCAGACCATTGGCGCGGAGCCGTTGTCTTTCAATACTAAGGATGAGTACACTGGGTATTCTCTATTTATTGACAACCTCAAGATGAATCTGAAGAGACTATGGTCAGAGTTGTTGTATGACTGCTCAGATTCATTCTCTCATTGTTCCGATATTGCTACGGCATTATCTCCAGACAAGGACTTGAAGCGTACAGGTGACGAGCCTGGGTTTAGACCGCAACCTAATGCCGGTGGTAAGGGTTGGTGGAATGGAAATCCGTTCATTGGAGTGTGTAGGATTACTATCCTTTCGAGTGGACATTATACAATAGCGGAGCTTTTAGCTGAGGAAACTGTCGCCGTTCGTAGTGACAGTGGAGGACTGGAAGAGAAGTCAGTGAGAAGGCTATTCTTTGTGATGGAGGTTATGAAGATGGTTGCTGGACAAGGCCGAGGTATCCAAGTGTTCGAGATTTGGTCTCAGTTATGTATCGCTTCATTCACCAAGTTCGATGATGAGAAGGTAGCCTTACCTTCCAATATCAATTCTGGTGTTTACAGATGGGTTCCGAATGTATCTTATCTTCTTGCTTTGGCTGCAGCACTCCTCTTAAGGGAGTGAGACAGCTAAATTCGTGATGCTCATAGTTTCAGTGTACATGGATAGTTTGCTCATTTATTCTTAATTTCATTTATCGCGAATAGTTCCTCATCTTGGGTGGGCCTTTAGCATTGAATTTTGTTGTTAGCAATATGAAACTTCTGAAGCGTTTAACGGAATTATGGATGTGTCGGTGTTGATTTTTCAGGCATTCCAGATTGCATTAGCAATTAAGCATCTCCTGGATCCTATGTTTTGGCAGTCTCATCGAAACTATTTGATTCCCTCTAGCACGATTGAGCAATCACCACACTCACAGAATGATTCGAAAGGAATCTCTTGGAAAGTGGTATGGACGCTTCTTCGGAAGGTAATGAAATCTCAATGGCTACATCTGGTACCACTTCTACACAGGAAAAACGCCTGGGAGCTTCACCTGGTGGTATTATTCATCCTCGAATCCCTGTCGCCGGGCAGCGATTCCCACCCTCAAGCAGTAGTCGTGCGACTCAAGGGTCTCTTGGGCATCTTCTTCCAACTGGTGGACGAACCCCTTGACAATATGGAAGTTGAGAAAATTGGAAAGTGGCAGCGAGTGCAAGTTTTGGAGCATCTGAAACGAGTGATTGTTCAACAAGCTTCCTCTTCCTTCGCCTGTTTCACAGTCATGGTGAGCAGCCTGCTGGACTATTCGTTTGAGCGAAGTGATCGGAAGGCGGAGATCTCATCCTTGTGCAACAACGACAAAAAGATACAGAGACGTGGGGTCGGAGCTGGTGGTCGAGGGTTTTTTCCGACTTCCACTCTTGTTCCAGGAAGGCTTGACCAATCCGGCAGCTTCACTCTTTTGTCCGTTCCTGCTTTGAAAGAAAACAATTCTCTTGCATCGCCCAAGTTCTCCCTTACGGAAGAGAATCGAAGGATGAGATCACTTGGCTTACCTTCTCTTGGAAGGGAGAGGCTTGTTGGTTCTATCCGTCGTAGAGAAGACGTGATTAGACCTGCACAGAAGTTATCAACTAATGAAGTGTTGGCAGATACCACAATAATGGAACTGGGTGACCTACTTCGACGAACTGTATGCAGTGCAGTTAAGCAAGCTGCAGAAGATCCTGAGATTTGGTCTCCACACCCTGCATACATACTGGTATCACAGATGAAAGATCGATTGGGAACCCCACATGAACTGGCGATGACGGTGGAACAGTACGAGGAGGTTTTGCCAAAGCAGGTGTCCACGCCACGGCACATCTTTTTAACCGAATGTCTTGGTCACAATCCGCTTCTGTTGGAGATGTTGGAATTGGTTGTCAAATACAAGCGAACCGACGAAGTGCTGGAGTGCGTGGAGTTCATCCGTGTGCTTCTCGTAGACAGCATTTCTCGCTGGCACAGTGCTTACCGCACCCGGCGTGACCCTGGCCTTCCACCGCCCAGGGTCTTCAAGGAGGAGCGGCTGGATCGTATGCAAGTGATACGGCTGATTACTTTAGTGGCAGATGCGGGATGGCTGCCACAACCTTTGGCTTCCACGATCGAGATCATCGAGATCATTGATGGTGCGGATGTGGCCGACTTGCTCCTCCTCGTCTGGCGTTGCATGCATCATGCCATGGCCTTTGGTACGAAAGGTTGGGGTGGGAGTGCAGACCCTGTTGTTGCACCGCAAAGTGGGGTTCTCGCTGAGAAAGCGCAGGTTAGTTATTCTGGTCACTTATATTTTACTTTTCTTTTTTCCTCTTTCATTTTTTTTCACCTTTCCCGTATAATCACGAGCATGTTTCTCTGTACGAGTTTCGCTGCTCATCTTTGCAGTTTATGGAAGCGGTTTCAGGGATACTTCCACTCGGCATTTCTGTCCTGGATTTGATTTGAATCGATTTCTTCAGTTTCATTATGAAGTCCAAATGCCTCAGTCAAATTCATCAGGTGCAGGAGTAGAATAGAGGCTGTGCAGACCCAGCGTTCTATAGGGTATGGAAGGTGCTAAGGTCCTCTTTAAAGTGTGAGAGGACCCTAGTGTACTTGCAATCCCAAAAGGTCAATGAAATCAAGCTCCAGGGAACCCCTTTTTCTTATACTTTTTATTAGACCCCGGGCATGGCCATTTGGCATTATCACGAACCCTACTTGTCGCTTAGTAGGGTTTGTGATTTATCAGGATCTTTCAAGAGCACGCTAAAGTTCGAATCAGGGATCTTCATCTGTGGGGTATCTTCAAAGCATAGGGCTTGGAGAAGACCTTTTACCGTTGTTAGTTGGGTTTCCTCTACAGTACAAACCAACCCTAGATCATTACTGGCCAACGCAGTTATTCTGGTACTGATTCACTGCGGTTTTCTTTAACGCTCTGTGGTATTTGTGGTATGCAGAATCAAGTAATCGAAGGTGGCAGTGGCAGGGACGGGACTTATACAGAGTGGGAGGGGCACCTTTTCGCAATACTTCGACAAAATATTTCTCAGATTGGAGCACATTTCGCTCAAGTTTACCCCAAACATGACACCTTGTAGGCAAAGCAGGATCAATTGCGTTTCAACTCATTGAAAAACTGATCCTGAACATTTATCAGCTGCCTCATGAATGCCTGTATGATGTCAATTACTAGGACCGAAGCATTTTCTCCCAGCTCCGTGAAATGCAGTTTTTTTCCTGCTTACCAGCTGGCGGATTTACGTGGCTCACATAACCGGTATGAAGTGCTTCTCCTGTCACATTTATTCTCTTGATTCTTTGGTCAAGCTCTAATCGCTTACTATTAATGTTCTGAAGCCGTTACAAAAATTTCACACTAGAATTCGAACAGATACGTTTCATGTAGATGTTTAATCAACCCTTTGATACTTGGAACTTTTCCGCTGCCAGGATGGTTCATAGGTCTTCTGCAGCACCTTTGTTGCAGTTGCTTTGAAATGATTTTGAATATATTGCAAGTATTTATTCCTGATTTTCAGATGGATTGCAAAAATACAGGCTGAAGTTCCAGCACTTATGGTGCAGCTCAAGCACTTAGAAATGAGTCACTGGATGAAGCGCGTCATTTTGGGCACAAGGAATGCATGAGCTTCTGGACGAGCGGTTTATCATTGAAGGCATGCCCTCGTTGCTTTGATTCTACCTTCAACATTGAGAAGCCATAGCAGTTCTTTTATTTTATGCAACTGTAGACATTCTGCGGATGATTGGCATAAGAAACTACGGATGAAAGCTGTACTATGCTCTTGTTTTATCTCCATTTGTGCCATAAACCCCTGAGTTTGTGAACTGCTTGGGAAGAATATCAACTACAATTATCGCTATGGTAGACTAGTAGTAATTCCTTTATGTGATTATGATATGCTCTTGCCTGTTTTCTAAGTACCAGCCTTTCCACTATTTGTAAGTTACGATAGGCAGCTTTTGACTGAAATGACTCTTTCAAAAATTTGTTTTTACCCAGAAATTACTCGACTGTCATATTCTGACTTTTTCCTGGGCTGTTCCAAATGCAGACCACTGTCGTACATAATTAGTTGTAAATGAGGATTCACCAAAACTTTGAGAAAAATACAAGAGTTTTGTCCGAAATAAACATAAAATAGTCCAAGTTTCGAGTGTCTGAATTTTGGGGAATAATATTAGTAAATAGAGATATTGTAGTTGAAGAATGTTGAGAAGTCTATCTAGATAGGAGTCCATAAAATTTGAAAAATTCTTGGGTAAGTAAACCATGAAATATATAATCACAATTGTTGAGAACGTCAGAATCACTAAAAGAATTCCCAAGAATAATCATTTCAAGGTGAGGTGTGGAAAGTGGCCCAAACGGTCTTGCAACTCCTAAGTTTAATCTTAAAAATTCTAAAGTTCCTTTAAAAAATTTGGAGTCCCTTACTCACAGATGCCTCTCATTCATGATATTCCACTTGCAAATAGCACTTCTATATCTAATAAGGTGACCACACTTAAAAGCATCTTAATGAGCAATTCAACATGGTTCCCATTATTATATTGACTTTTTGTGGAGTCTTGTTGGTGGTCAAAAGGGAATTTAAAATTCTCTTAGGATGAAATTTTTGAACATTGTATGAATAAGATTTGAATTTTCCAAAGTGTTGCAAATAGGTGTATCTATAACCAATCCTAAAACCTCATGAATAGTGGGAGTGTACTTCATACAAGACTATTTGTAGGATGAGTTTTTAGAAAAGGGTCAATTTTAGGCATAATTACCTTACTCTGATTAGGTTGACTTTAGAAGTAGACAACTTTAGATGAAAAATAAATAGATTCCTAACAAGTATCCATCTACTACTTCCTCCATTTGTCACTTGCTTAAGGATTAGAGTACCAACTTGTCTTTATTTCTACAAGAAAGACTATTTTCTATGTGGGGCAAGCTAATGTAGAACCACCCATTTCCAACCAAAGAGCCATGTCCAACCTATAGGATGCCACTATTTCCAACAAAGGTTGGACTCAATTTCCAATCAAAGCTTAGAATGTGTTCTTTCTTCCTTTTCAAGGTTGGGACTACTAAGGGCATGATACACATCCCCAAAGTATAGGGAAAATAGCAAGAAAATAGAAAATAGCAAGAAAGTAGAAAGTAGGAAACTAGTTCTTGAATGATCAGAGTAGAAAGAATCAAGACATAGGCTATGAGTTCAAAACACTTTTAAGCTACCAAAATTCATAGTAATTTCAATTTTGGGAATAAAATTACAAAAATTTTGCATTGCCTCATACTGCTCATGATCTGTCCCGGAATCACTTAAGTCATCGACTATGGGTGGTTCCACCTAAATGAGCCTATTTGGTGTAGATAAAAATTTGGTCTTAAGAGTTCATCATTAGTGTCGGTAAATTAAATACCATTATTAATTTAGTACGTATTGGATACTCCCTGATACACATTCGAAATGAGTAACTGTCGCTCGATGCAACATGTCGCATTTCGGTTATCAAGTAGTGCATTTGTAAGCTAACCCTGCAACCAGACGATTTCCAAGCTAGATTTGGAAACTGGAATTCATAGTACTCTTATGTCAATCAAAATGACGAATGTTAAGTGCAGTGAACAGTCTTGAGGAAGAAATGGATACTGGAAAGACACAACGATGCCCACCAGATCCCCACAAACGCAATGCCTATTGCTCTCTTGTCCAGCAGTGAAGAAACCCTAAACCCTAACTTATTCTCCTCGACCGAGACGCTTGGCCGATTCTCTAGACACATCAGAAACGAAAACTACAAGCAACATCCTCCTGCAACAAGATCTTATTTCATCAATATCTGCACGGTTATAAACTAGCCATACAGGTCCGGCTCTCTACATTCAATTCGGGAGGCAACTTCCTCATGAAGTCCTTTGGGGCAAATGCCTACCAACTAATGCGACACAACCAACCCATTTTGCTAGAACGGCATTTGAACCCTAATTCAGAGTCAAAACTCTCCTGGCAGATATGCACAAGATACGGCATACATGCTCCTAAGATCTACCGTCTAGTACATCTCCCGAACTGCTGCCGTGACCAAAATGACTAGGAACCAAGTGATCTCTCTAGTCAGGAGGAGAACCTGGTGCTCCAATCGGCAACCATCGAACTTCACCAAGACGTTCAGGATGACGATAGCGCAGAGACTAACCCTCCAACGCCGCGGCACCCGAAATAATCTCGATAAGCTCCGTGGTAATCGAGGCTTGACGAGACCTGTTGTAACTCAGAGTCAAACGATCCAGAACCTCACCAGCATTACGGGTCGAACTGTCCATGGCGGACATCCGTGCTCCCATCTCACTAGTGGCATTCTCAAGCATGGCATTATACAGAACAGAAGCCAATTGAAATTCAGCGAGATTCTGAAGAACCTCCCCTTGCGTGTCGCATCCCTCCGTCTCGTACGACTCCAGGTTGCCGATCTTCTGTGCTTCTTCCCCAGCCAGCATCTCCGGAGAAAGCAATGTTGCGACGGTAGGTAAAAAAGACACCGCGGAATTGAACTTGTTGTACACCAACTTGATCACATCATATTCGTTCGCCTTGATGATCTCGTCCGCCATCATGGCAGACTGTGTCCAATTGATCGCCACCTTCTGCGTCTCCGTGATGTAATTACTGATGTACTTTTTGTACTCCCGCTGCAACTGTGCTTTCGCCTTATCGCCCACGATCACGAACTTCGTGTCGTGATCCTCGCCATGCAACTTATTCAACTTCAACAACGAACGCGAGTACTTCACCACCGTGGAATTGATACCCCCGCACAAACCCTTGTCTGTGGACAATGTCACCACGAGCGTCTTGTTTCCCATGATAGAGGGCGCATCCCCGAGGAGCGCCGTGAACGGCTGAAACAACCCGCGCGAGTTCTCCGCCTTCACCTGGACGGTCCGAAGCTTGGACGCCGCCACCATCTTCATCGCCATGGTGATCTTCTGAATGTTTTTCACGGAACGCATACGATTCCGCACGGCCTGGTTCGACGCGCATCTCGCTCCAAACGGAGCAAGCTCGGTAGGACTCGCGCCTTGCACCATCCCCCACGGCGCTCCATTCTGAGCCCCCACGGACGAAGACAACGTCAATTTCTCCGCAAACTGCCGAGCGAGACGCGATCCACCGCGGCGTGCAGCTCCCGTAGCCATCGCTGCGATCCAACAGCAATACCACCAAACAAGCTCTATCTAGGGTTTCACAAACATTCGGCTACAAACATGAATGCAACGCTTTCTAGAGCTTAGAACGAGCATGCCAAGCGAGGAAGATGGTAACAGGTTTAACCGGTCACCTATGATTAAAACCGACAATAGTCAGTTTCCAACAGAAGTTCTTCAAGACCATCAGAATGGTGACCTGATGAATTCGGTTTCTCGTCCTCACGGACGTCCGTCGTCGTCGGTTCAGTTCTCGTTGCCCAACTATTCCATATTCTTTCATATTCGTCCAATAGGGGAGCATGGTAGCATCCATTTGACTTTAGCAAGTTGGGGGATCCCTTTGAGAGAGTAAGGTATCCACACCTAAAGCAAGACACTTTTTTTAAAACCCAAAAATTTGCTTACAATTCAAAAAAATTTAATATCATGATGTTTGCACATGAGAAGAAAAGTAATTGCAATTGGTTTGAGAATTTGTAGAATTTGTAAGAGTTTACTATAAATTTTCAAAGTTGAGGTTAGAAGAACACCTATTATTGACATCACATTGTCCTCAATTAGACATCCTTGAAGTACAAAGTGTTTCAACTCTCACTAGTTGCATAAAAGAACTCTTCAACTTCCATTAGTTTCTTTTGAAAACTAGTGCTAAGTTTGAGCAAATGCTTTGTCATATTTGAGTCAATGAAGGGTTGTAAAGAACTGTATTCTAGTCAGTGGCAAATGGTTGGCGTTGCAAAAGGGTGAAGATACCTTCTAATTTCTTCACTAAAGGCAAAATGGTTGTCTATTCACAACATTCCATAATTCCACGTGTGGCCTTCATCAAGTTAAAGAATAATCTTTTCTAACATTTATTTGCTAAAAATTATCATATTTGAGCAATAGGTACATTGAATTTGCAAATAATAATTAATATTTTCAAAAAATTGAGCACACATCTTAGAATATCCACTAAACTCTTGTTTTCTTTCAACAAATATTCAAAAATACTTATAACTTTCCTATATTTCATCTTCTATTTTCTACAAATAATTTATGACAAAACTATTGTTCAATGATGGTAATTAAATCTAAAATAGCAAATCTTGTTGCAATGCAACTAAACCAAAAAGGTGTCATCAATGTGCAAGGTTTTATTAAGAAGTTGTGGAGATGTTATTGTTGTTTAGTTAAAATGAATGGATGAAAAATTATGTAGACAAGATTATGATAATTTTTTGAAAAATGAACCATGACATAATTTTTATTTGACATAATAAATAAATAGATGTCAAATTGTTTGGGATTTTTTCAGTGAAAATAAATAATCATCCTAATTATTCACTATTTCAATGGGCATTTGTAGAAATAATTTTTTTTGAAGGGTTGTTAATACTACTTTGTTTCTTATAAAAGGTAATTCAAATCTCTACTAGTTTATACTTTCTAATATCATGTATTGGTATATTTGTAAATTTTCTCTTGGATATACACATGTGATTGGACAGCTTTCACAAGTCAAATTTTCATTAATCTCATACAATAGGATTTTATTGTACTATATGATATTATAATGCCAAAATGCATAAAATTGAAGAAAATATAGGAGACCAAATTGTAATAAACCTTAATCCCTAAAGTCCTGAAAAAATGAATCTTTTTGCCTTTATAATTTTTTGTATTTTTAATACTATTTACAAATTTGGTAAAAGAAAAAAATAATTCAAATCAAAGTAAAAAAACCCTATTGTTCAAACAATGAATGAACTTAGACAAAAAAAATACTATCAAAGATGTCCATACATCTTTAAAATACAATACAATACACAATGTGAAATCATACAAAGTTCCTAGAGCCTTTTATTAATTAAGATTTCAAGGAATCATTGAGTAAACTACTTTCAAATTTTGAAACTTCAAAATAAGTCCACTTTCTACTTAGCCCTAAATTTTTCATTAGTCAAGTTCAAAACTCAAAAAGGTTATTAGAAGATGAAAATCTACCAAGTTAAAATCATTTTCAAATTTAAAAATCTAAAATCTATCAAACCTTGAATGTTTATTATTAGCTAAAACTAGCTTTGCATTTTAAAGCTATAATTAGTATTTTAGATGAAATTTGAATTGAAGTTTGAATGTTTGAAAATGAAGGGTAAAGATAATTGTTTGAATTGATCCATACTAAATTCCAATATGAAAATGGTAGGAAACGAATCCTGCATATAAAATTATAGATGGAAATAATATCATTAGTGTTTCATTTTCCTAAATGCTATTTGTATTTGCTAGTTGGGTACACAATACAAATTTAGTAGTCAAAAGTGTTTTTCAATTCAACCAACTTAAGTTTTAATGAAAAAAAAAATTTTCAAATATTTATACATTTAATAAAATAAATGAATGAATTTCAAATTTTTGAATTGAATCGCTTAAAGTTAAGATTAAGAAATTCACTTAGAAGTTTAAATGTAATATTGCATGCAAATTTCTAAATTTCTAAATTATAATTATAAATAAGATCAAAAAATTATATATTTTAAATTTTAAATTTTAAAAAGATATCATTTAAAATTTTCATGATTATAAATTGATCCTAATTATTAGCAATGAGAGAATTAGTTAGAGCCCTAATATAGCAACAACACTAATCATTTTATCTACAAAACATGGTTGGTATTATCAAGTTACCCTACCTTGGTCTCATGAGCTAACGTTCTTCTAGGGTTAAAGAAATCAAGGTCAATATAAAACAATGCAAGGACTAAAAAATGCCAAAGTTCAGTGCCTACACTAACTTATTGTAAAATTAGATTGCCTTACCCCAAGAAAGATACTTTACAAGCCATCAAAATCAACAAATACTTCTACAAATATTTCCATTTGTACACATGGAGGTTCATGAGTCCAAATTACAACAATATCTAATTCAAAAGTAATGCATTTTTGGACAATAACAATAAATATTTATATAATATCAAATGTTGAAAAATTAGTGTCAGGCAATCTAATTTCACTATTTCATATAGATTTTTTTTTTGGGGGGGGGGATTTCACTTTGGACCCACCATTCAAAATTATAATGTACGGAGTACTCTAATGCCCCTTTTTGACTTTGTTTGTGATTCTGTTGCAAGGTGGAACTTACAACTAATGGAAAGTTTGGGTGAATAGCTGATATTCTTGGGCCTGTCCCTCATGAGGTGGAAATGGTCAAAACACAATGTGTTAAAAGAAAGGATATAAGGTGAAAACATCCAAAATTATCAAAATAAGCAATTTATATTAGTATAGGAATGTGGGGAAGAAATTTCAAAAAAATTGACCACAAAAATTGCAAGATATTTGCTTTTACAGTGATATGAAGAAAGTAATTTTTTGAGTATGTTCCTAGACTAGATTATTTGACTTTGAATCTTCTTAACTTAAAATATTAGTATCTAATGTTTTGATTTAACAAAACTTTATGATGAGGATTTGACTTGAAAGTTTGGCTAAAAAAAATTCAGAAAAAAAATATGATTTTGCACTCTTTCAAAAATTGTTAAATAGAAGTTGGTACAAGATTGAAGGAAAAACTATATCATTGATAACTCTATGATGGAATTAGAACACAAGAATCCTGGAGATTGTTCTAACATGCATATTTAACCTTATAAAAAAATTATTTTAAAATTGAGAAAAAAAATGAATCTATTACATTATTTTTTCTAAAAGATTTCCATGATTGCTTGCAAAACAAGAAGCTTCATAACTTTTACATCTCTAAATAATCTAGATGGAATGAACCAAAGTGTTCCATATAGACAAAGATATAATCTACATGAAAGAAATTAAAAAATTGCTTTCAATTTTTCGTGGATTATTTTTGCTACCCAATCTTTCCCATTTTGAGCTTATTGTAGCACAACTTTTGCTACTGGACACTAATTGAAATCATAATTATGTTCCTCCAAAGCTTAGAATGTGATTTTCATCTTATTAAAAATTTCAAAAAAATACGTCAAAACTTGAGGTTACATAAGTCTATCAAAAATCTACTTTGCCCCATGTAGGGCCAATGAGACCTTAGGGATTAAGAAGCCATACAAAAAACTACAAGGATTGTATTAAAACTTTGATTGCTAGCTTATCTTTGTGTCCCCCTCGGCTACAAAACCACACATAAGCCATCCCAACTCTTGTTAATCTTTGCAAACTTGTGTCTTCATTCCAAAGAGAAATTGTGCAATAAACCTAGCTACAACACATTGGCTAGTTGGCGTTGTAATTACATGACTTACCCTCCTCTATGCCAAACTAGTCCATCACATGAAAAAAACTCCATCATAGACACCTAGGGAATGACCCTTTAAAGTCTTGCATCAACCAATATAAAAAAAATTCAATAAAAGAGATTTGGGCTAGATTAGGTTGAGTTAGTAGTGGCCATAATCAATGTCTTGGATGATGGTGATAGAGTGATGAGTGACCACAATAGGAACTTCTACCTTTTGAGTGTAAATTCATCACAAGAAGTGATTTTTTTAGGTCTTCATGCTATGGCCATGTTAGGAAATATTGTGACTAATTGAAGTGATTAGGATTATCATTATGGATACAATTTTTTTGTTGGTTTGAAAGTAGTTTAAAGACACTTTTGAGCCAATTGGACATCACACTTCAAAAATTCATAACAAATGCATACTTTTGTCAAATAAATAAATAAATTTCAATTGCACTTCCTACTTATCACATTTTCCTTTATGTGAATTTAAAAAATATTCAAAAATGCCAATAATTATGGCAAACCAATCATTTTGCCTATTATAGGTTGGTTTACCTTAGTTGTATATGAATTCGTGGTGCGGTATTTATTTGCAATTGTTACTTGTTCTCTTTGATTGCCATGTTCCCTAAAAGATCAAGTGAAGTATTTGACCTATGTATTGCTTAGGCACCCTAACTATTTGTACTTGTATTTAGCCCTCCAACAAAAATACTATCTATGAGAAACTAACAATTTATTTTCTATTTAAAGTTTTTGTTGATTTCTTTTGTTGCCCTTTGAGTTGGAATTTGGACTTATTGAGGTATAATTTTTTCTCCTGGTCAACAACTGAAATAAAAAATGTATTCCCAATTAGCTAAAAAGTTTTTCTATCTTAAACCCTAAAGGACTAAGTGTCCGTTCAACGTATGCAAGAAATCTCGGGTAGGCTCCTACAAAGTCATTTTTAGCGAGATGTTCATGAAATTTGGCCATAATGTGTAACTATGTATCCCCTTCGTGAAAATCTAATTTTTTTTCCAATCAAGTGCCCAGATCAAAAGTTATGGTGCCCTGAACTTTGCGGGTAGATTGAGCAACTTTGGGCAGCATTTGCAAAAGTCTTCCTATGATTTTGAAATTTGGTGGGTGTGTAGTTTACATGATTCAAGATACAAATGTCAAAAAAAATAACCATGTTTAGTGTAAGAATCTCATTCTAGAAGGAGTTAAAGTTTACAGGCCATGTCAAGCAAGGTTGGAAAAAAACTTTTTCACCGATCTTTAAACATTATAATCTTTCAATTTGTGCGGTCAAAGTTTCTAAATTTTTTTGCAGATGTTCCCAAAGAAATCTAGTACAAATTTGTACAATTGAATTTTGAAAAAAAAAATCCATTTTTTTCTTGCTACCCTAAAAAGTGGCAGTTTTTGACAATTTATGCCCCAAATGTGCCTTGGTCCTTTAGGGGTTAAGGTAGTAGGCTCATAAATTGCTCATCTAAGGACTGGTCTACCTTTTCCATGTATTTCCTTTCATGAGAATATTTTTAGCTTATTTTTTAAACAAAGAGAAATAAATGTCAAACGTAACACAAGTGGTTTCATATTTTTGAAGCATTATTGAATTAGTTATGAATTTTCAAACAAGTTTTGTCATAGGTCCCTATTTATGACACTAGGCCTTTCATAAATTGTTCACTTGAAGTTATAAAGAGAAATGGGGAAAGCAAGGACAATGAATGGCTCTTGCATTAAATTATGTTTTTTTTCTCGATCCATTCAAATGACTATAGAGGTTGATTTAAGGACCATCTTATGTCCATTTCAGAGCTAAAGTAGGGGTGATTCTAAATGCCTGAACAAAGTTTGAGCCTCCTATTTTACTAAGAAGTTTGAAAAAAATTTGTCAAAAATTTTGCTCAAAGGAATCTTCCCAAAATCCATTTGGTTCCCTATAGGAAGAATGAGACTTTTATTTGAAGTTAAGAAAAGCCTTAGAAATTACATCAAAAATTGAGTTTACACAAGCCTACACGAAATCCACTTGGTCCTCTGTAGAGACAATGGGACTTTAGGGGTTAATGAATCACGGGTACACATACTGAGACCATTTTGAAGTTGTGATTTCTTGCTTACCTTCAAGTGTCCCCCTCTAATAGAATCATACCCAAAGCCATCCAACCACTTATCAATCTTCCTAGACTTATATCTCTACTCTGAAAACAAAGTGCATGATAAACCTAATTGGTATAGTGTCCGTGACAATATTTGGGATATTCTTTGAGTTTTTTCAACTATTTTCTTTTGATTCCTATAGTAAACCAAGTTTTCAAGTATCAAGTTCTGTTATTTTCTCTATTATTCACTCCAATTAGAAATTTTATAGATTTTTCACCAACTTTTTCATTGATGTTTTCAAATTGCAACTAATTTTTTCTTCCCAATTCCAACCCCTAACTTGAACTCTCAACTGGTTTTTCCAAGCACTAGTCCATATGAGTCAACCTCCCCCAGTAGCTATGAATCCATAGTGCGAATCCTGTTTGCAATTGTCAATTGTTCTCTTTGAGGTTTAATCTATTTGTTACTAGGCCTCCATTGGTTTGTTACTAGCTCCCCCCCTACTAGGCCTTAGCCCCCTCCTCCCTATGCTCCCTAGTTTGTTCTCATCTAGCTTTCTAACACTTATTGTGCAAGCTTTGACACCCATTGAGGTCTACGTTAAACAATACAAGATCAGGTCCCTATACCAAAACTCCTTGATTATAGGGTATAATGCACATGTAATAGTGCCACACAAGATAATTTTGGACAAGCCCGCAAACTTAACACAACGAGACTCCTCACTACATGGGGCCTCCCGTCATGTGAAGGCCCTTCCCCTTAGGCTCAAGCTCCCATCCTCGCCTTCAAGGTAAGCAAGGCTGTCACGTGACAAGAGGCCCTTGTGGTAGAGTATCTTCCTATCTAGTACATAAAGTCTCTCATGCCAAAGCCTATTTTTTAACAATGTCTGAGTAGACCTCCACCCCACCTAGCTCACAACTCATAATTAGAGATGTTTGTGGCAGTTAAAGTGGATGCACACATAACTGACCACTTAAGTAATTCTAAATATGATCTAAAGCAATGGTGCTAGTGTGTGAGCATGGAAATACAAGCATGTGAGCCTTGAGCATATGTATAAGTAAATATACTACAACCATAGAAAGTGCTTATAACATAAACACCTATAATATAGGTATCTATGACATAGCTACACTATTATCATTGAAGGTTTCTATTATGTAGACATCTATAATATAGGTGCATAGTCCTCTAAGCTCATGCTTCTAGGCTCACATAGTAGCAACACTTTGATCTAGAGTAGTATTAGGCAAAGCAAATATTTTCATATGTGCAAAGATAAAAGTGACATGGACTGTAAATTTTTGGGTAATTTTATTGCTTAAACTAAAATTACTATGAATTTTGAAAGTCAAAAGTTGGTATGGACCCATATCCATTGTCTAAAGTCTTCTAAACTGCTCACTTAGAGACTACTTGTTGTTGACTATGGCATGCAAAATGAGGGACATATGTCATGGCACTTTGGTACCTAGAGTGCTACCACTGACAACCAATTTTCCTATGTGCAAAAAATCACGAAAATGAGTTGAAGCCCCACTTGAATTTTAGACACCCTATTGGTTGTTGATGGGGTAGTGGTTGGTAATGGATGCCTCTAGTGTACATCAATGCTTTCTAAATTCTACTAAAAGCATCATAGCCAAGGAGTTTTTTTTATGGAACTTAGTGGACTTCCACTTCTATTGAGTTCACTTGGCTTTTTATTTTAATCGGTTATGTCCTAGATATTTCTTTTTTGGTGGTCAATAATCTCTTATTTTTCTTATACTCAATTGATTTTCTAAGTTAAAAAAAATTGGTTTGGTGAAAACTCAAATTTTAGTGTTTCATATTGAAATTTTTTATCCTTGTAATTTTAAGAAGATTTTTTTTGTTGATTTCTAATGTTCAAAGATCCTTTGGATTTGAACCACGCTAAGCCCCACTATCTTGGGTCCATGGATTTAGCCTTCAAAAAATGCTAGGATCTCAAGTTGGGGGTCCACCCATTATTTGGAGGTTGGTTAGTACATCAAAGAGATACACAAATCAAATTTAAGTACATGAAGCTTCCACCAAAAGCTTCTCTACAACTATTACTTGAACTCAAAGTCAATTACCTCTCTGAATTAGAACAAAGATATTTAACCCCTAAATGTATTTAACTATGTTTTCACCAAAAACACTACAAAATTGTCATTTCTAGTATAAGTACCTAATTTTAGAAAAAATATGTTTTGGGGCAAATGTGACCCTAAGATCTTGTAGTACGCTGGTTTGAGAAGATGTGGAAAAATTTTCAGAAATTTCCACCATGTACATTGCAAGATATTAGCGTTTAAATTGACAAAAAGCCATTTTTTGGCCCTGCAAAAATCCGGGCAGCTGCACTTCACAAGGTCAGATCATTATGAAAAAATGTCCAAAATGGTTGTAACTCTTTGGATTCATTCTTCAAGGCAAGTTTTCCACATGCTTGAAATTTTTTAGATCATTTGGAATTGTAGAACATATAGGAAAAAATTAGTAAGTAGAAAGAAGTAGAGAATGATTCAAAATACTAAATTGTTAACAATTTATTTATGGAATTGAAAAATGCCAATCCCAATGGTTGTAATGTTGTAATAAGAAATCTACAACTGATGTTTTTATTTTTTTCCAAAAATATTGAAAATTGAGTTAAATAAAGGTCTTCAAAGTTTTTTTGTAGTGGAGATTCCATAACTACCCACAAACTACCCAAAACTAAAACTCTTCATAACTTTCATCTCACAAATCAAAATGGAATGATTCAAATCTTTCCATGTATATATAAATCTAGAAAACCAATTTCAAATTTTTATTTTTAAAAAAAGTGATTTTTAAAGAAGTTTTTTTGCTGCCCAAGCTGCCCGCTGAGTAATGAAAACTACATATCATACAATAACTTTTGAACCATAACTTCAAAAGTTATGAAAATTGTTGGGCCTTAAAGATACTCCTCGGGCACATGTTGTGTGAAAATTTGAAAGAAAAAAAATAAAATTTCCATTCGTAGTGAGTTGCCCAAAATCGCTATGTTGACAAAAAATGTTGTTTGGTCCTTTAGGGGTTAAACTTGGCACCATTTTTCCAATTGAAAGAGGGATGGCATCATGAATAATAAAATCAAAATTATCAAACCTAATTCTCCCAAAGCAATTCTTATCATGGCTCTTGGATTCTTTAATTTAAGTTTATTCCTAACCCTAGTATTCATCAAATTTTTGATAGAGAATTCCCATTCACAAGTAGAAATACGAATACATTGAATTTTGCCCAATTTAGCCAATGCAAGGACACTAGGATAGTATGTTTGAAGACTATGGATCCAAATAGGTTGCCCAACCGGTTGGCCTTGGTTCAAAGGTCAATAAATTTCTTTACATTAGTGAAATATCATAGGTTAATTTCCAAGAGTATTTAATTCTATGCAACCCATTTCTTCATCTTATAATACAAGTTCAGTTGAACATCCGTAGGATTAAGTCCCAAGGTTGTTGATTTCCCCAAACCATGCTTTTGTAGTTGGTAGAGCATCCGCTATTTTTCATTTTGTTTAGACAATTGTCAAAAATATTGGCCTACTAACTAAAGGCCGGTTCTCCCTATACATTGGAAAACACTACACTTTATGATCAATTACAAAAACCTTGGACAAAAAAAGAGACAATTCAAATGCTTTGTTGATTGATTGAAGTAATATTTTATAGACAAGGAAAATTGATATGTACTAAAGTAAACTACCCCATTTTAGAGCCAATGGGAGCAAGCCCATTGTAGGCCAAATTATTTTAGTGGTGTACATTTCAAAACTTGAATGTTCACTACTAACATAATTTAGCCCATAATGGACTGGCTCCCATTGCTCTTGAACAAGGTAGTCTACCTAAGCTACTTAAGTTCTCAATGCCATAGAACTACAATAAGTGAAATTTGTTGTCTAGCTAATCCAATTCAAGAAATGGGTACTTAGGCCAAGAAGATAGTAAAATGACCACTATGAAACAAGAAAAGCATTAGCTTGCTTGACCCCTAAATATCCAAGGCCTTCTTTGAGCTTTTTGGAATTTCCTCAAATTGAACAAAAAGTCAAAAAATTTCATCAATTTCATCAAATTTTTTAAAATTGTAACCATACAAATTCAAACTAGATATGTTAGAGATCCCATGGGAATAGAAAACACAACAATATCACTTATGGATTGAAATATTATAATGTTTGATCATGAAGATGTTAAAACTATGAAAATAATTTGAAGTCTTTCAATCTCTATTCACATGTAAAATCTAAAATTGAGGTCACCAAAAAAAAATAGAAGGTTAATAAGCATAACATGCAATAACCCCAATCAATTTACAACTATTTAAAATCTAGTCTACAACTTTTTAAAATGAATTTCTAATCTGATTTTTCTCCAAGATCTAGTGTATTTGAGGGTCATTTCCAAGAGTCCTCAACACTACAAAAATCAAGATTTGCAATTATGGACACCCTTGCACAAAATCTTGAATAGAAAAATCATAATCATTCATTTTCAAAAATGACTAAAAGACTGGACTTCAAAAAGAAGTTTAAAAAAAAAATTAGTTACTAAAAAATAATAGTAAACTCAAAAGGTTTTATTTAACTTCAAAGTTTTGTTGACACTATAATTTGGTGCCTTGGGGGTGATACATCTAAACTTTGGGGGGCATCAAAAACAACTTCAAATTGTCATTTCTATTGCAAACAACAAAAACTTCACAAATTTCATTTTTTTGCATATCAAATTACAAGATCTTGCACTAGACTAGTATGACAATGTAGGGAAGAAATTTCAAAAACTTTGACCACTTCGATTGCAAGATATTTGTGTTTGAAGTGAAGAAAGTGGGGTTTTGAGCAAGTTCCTTCCACTTCCTTGACTAGATTATTTAACTTTGAATGTTCTGAACTTACAATTGTTGCACTTAACATTGTGATTGAAAAAAAATTATGTCAAAGACTTGAGTTGAAAGTCTAGGGAAAAAAAATTCAAAAAAGAATGTGTGATTTTCATTCTTTAGAAGACTATTAAGTAGAAGTTGGTACAAGATTGAAGGAAAAGTATATCATTAATATCTCTAAGATGGAATTGAACCACACTAATCCCAACAATGAGATTGTTCTAGCAAGTATTCTTAACCTTGTAAAGTTGTTACGTTTTTTAAAATTAATTCTACAAATTGAGTTCAAAAATGAATCCAATACTTTATGTTTTTAAGAAGTTTCGATGATTGCCCGCAAAATAAGATGTTGCGTAACTTTTACATCACTAATCCAAATGGAATGAATCAAAGCATTTTAGGTAGATAGAAATTCATTTTTAGTTCTTGTGGATTGTTTTGAAGCCTAGTCTCCCCCATTTTTATCTTATCATGGTATAACTTTTACTCTTGGGCATTGATTAAAATAAAAACTATATTCCTAGAAAGCTAGTGTATTTTTCTATATTAACCCCCAAAGTCTTGAGACCTTTTTTCTGTCAAAGAATGCTCAAAATTACTATCTCTAGTGCAAAGTCCAAAATATTTAAAAATCCCAATTTCTTGCAAATCTAACTATAGGATCTTGCTGTCAACAAATATGAGAGTGTATGGAAGAAATTTCAGAAACTTTGATTGCAATACATATTTTTAATATAAAGTCTTTAATCATAAAGAATTGAATTGAGAATTTAGGAAAAAAATCCCCCCAAAAAATGTGATTATCATTTTTTTAAAATTATTAAGTAGAAGTACGTACAAGATATAGGAGAAAACTAAACCATTTATAGCAATGAGATGGAATGAGATCACACCAATCCCAATGGTGTGATTGTTCTAACAATCACATTTGACCTTGTGAAACTTTTTTCTTTGAAAAACTGTGAAAATTAAGCTCAAAAACGATTTCTATACATTAATATTTTATGCAATAATTTAAAAAAAGATGCTCTAATTGCTTGCAATTAGAGCTGCTCTATAACTTTCACATCACAAATCCAAATGGAATGAATTCAAGATTTTCATGTAGACAAACATATAATCTATGGTTTAAAATAAATGAAGTTTTCATTTAAATTTTTTGTAGATTTCTTTTGTACCCACCTGCCCCACCAAGTTAAAATTTGTGCATATTGTAGCATAACTTTGCTCACAGACATTGATTGAAATAAAATTTGCATTTCCAAAATGCTAATAAGTTGTCCTATCTTTATGTTTATTGGGTCCGAGTGGTTTGTTGATTGTATAGTTTGTGGAGCATATGAAAGAGGTTTCAGATGAACGAGTTTTGAGTATCAATGCGTTCAGTTGCAGATGCTCACGTGGTGATATGAAGTGAAAAAACCAGAAATTTCACCTTATAGACTTCAGGATGAGGCAGATAATATATGCATGTAGGTAACTTCAATTGACGCAGTGGAGATATTGGAACTCCAATAAGTTGGCAACATGTTACGTGCCATTTTGACATCCTGCTACAGAAACAGTGCTGAAAGATAAGCAAATGAGTTCGCTAATTACATTTCATCTACAACGTTGTGCATCACTAAGGTGGGATTTCCACCCCACTCCGTCCCACTTCCGGCTCCCTAAATCATTTCCTTCCTTCCTTTCCTAACGGTCCACCGCTCCATTTTGATCGAACACTGCCAATTTAACAGAATTGACGTAGTCATGGCTTGTTGCGGACTCAGAATGTGCTCATTTAAAGGAAATTCATCATATCGAGAATCTTGAATTGCTGCAGATATCAGCTTCGTTATCCAGTCCCCACTTGCAGGGGATTGCACAGCACCAGCTTCTGAGCTCTTGAATTGAATTGTACTGATAGTTGAGAGAAATTGGTCAGTTGGAGGCTTGTGCAGAGTATTGAGGAACCTTGGTTGGCAAAGATATGTGGTGGTTCAAATGAAAGTAAGCCAAGCGCATTGAACAAGCTTAGAGTTCTGATTGATGAATCTGCAAGTGCTGTGTTTTCCTGTGCAACATCCTCTGGATTCTCACGTAAGAACTCGGCCATTTCCGCCATGTAGGGCATTGCATTGCACTGAGCTGTTGAGATGCACCTTTCCACTTTGATTCTCAATTTCGTTAAACGAGTGGTATTCCAACAGCCTTCATGCCACTGCCTTAAGTTTCCTTCGTGCACCCTGATCAATGTGTCACCTGTCCACATTGAGTCTCCACCTGTCCACTTAGTGCGGGGTGTGGAATATTCCACACCCACACCCATCTACTGTAGAGTACAGGCAGTAACAATGCATGCTGCTAAATGTTATGTTTGGCACGTTTCAGGACATGCGACCCGAGAACATAACTCAACACCTGTCCTAGTTTGTGGCCTTAAATTAGACCTTTGTGAAGATATACTGTATGTCTCAATTTTCGAAGCCAGAATGGAGCCAATTGAACGAATTGCGGTTCCTGTTTGCGAGAAAGCTCAGTTGAAAATCATTTGGCTAGCTCCTGGCTGAGCAACCAAGTTTGATAGTTTTCCCCTCCCGCGTTTGAGGTCCTTGGCAACACGCCCATCAGCACATGGTATTGTCAATACGAGTGGAAACAATGTTTGTACTACAACTAAACATTTCGTAATCCTCATTATTTTGACAAGTGTTTTGTACGTTAACCCTGTAAAGCATCACAACCGGGCTTGCAAAACAAGGGCAATATCTGTACAGAAAAGGGCTGGGGCATCCTCTTTCCAGGCTGCGGAAAAGTAGAACAGCCCCATTGATGACCTCTTAAGTGGCCACCTGGAAATTGAAAATCAGCCTTCATAATTACCGCCGTGAGGCCAACTGTCTACTTCTATGAACTAATTACTGGTTGTTTGCTTTCTGAATTAGCAATTCTCGATTGCGCCTTCTCGTGCACATGATCGCTTGAGCGGCTCCGACTGCATCTTCAGTTGGTAATGCCACAATTCCATAGTGACAGTTAGGCATGTTGAGGCGAAATTCAGACAAGCAACAGCAGGAGCTGTGATTAGAAAGGTTGAATTAGAACGTTGAGACCTTGAGATCGGAGCTAGCTTACTAATGTTAATGTCCTAATGTGATTTCCCTGTTAGTTTGATGCATGAACTGGATTCAACTAGATTCAGAGAATGGGATATATTATTGCTTCAAATGACAATTAGAGTCCGTTATCAGCCTGCCCATTGCTTCAACTCAGCGGTGACGAAAATTTTGTATTCGAAGGCACGGATCATTGTTTTCGAGCTCAAATTACTTACTACAGAATGGGTGTAAAAGTTGTCCACATTGCTACTCTGAGTCAAGAAAAGTTTCTGGATTTTACTGCAAATTCTTTTGACAGCCATAAATTATGTTAGCACGTTCTTTGTGGAGAGTACATGATAATGGTGAAAATGGAGGTGTGAGTGTTAACACACACTCGTTAGGGTATGAACACATTTTTCGGGATCAAAATCCCGACATTGTAACGAATTATAGAAATTCCTGATCCTGAAACCATAGCTTCATTGTGGAGCATTTTCAATCACATAAGAAAACATTGAAGCTATGATATAATCTTAAACCATTGGAATTTCTATCTCAACAGAACCTTGAACTAGAAAATTCTGCACGCATTCGGTAATCTCTATCGAATTGTTGTTGGTACTCAACGGATAAGGTATATGCAAAGTGTACACTAGTAAGGTAAACTACCCCATTCCAAACCAAATGGGAGCAAGCCCATTGTGGGCTAAATTATGTTAGTGATGTACAGTGCATCCAAGTTCTCAAATGTACACCAATAACATAATTTAACCCACAATGGGCTTACTCCCATTTGGTCTGAAATGGGGTAGTTTACCTTACTTGCTACCAATTTGATATTACCAATTCATCAATAAGCTTGTTTCACCTCAATAAGCTTGTTTGTCAGGGAAATTGTGAATTTCTTTGTCATATGCCCCATAAAAAACTTGTTTTGCAAGTCACTTTTAGGTTTAGGGTCCGACAGAGAGAAAAGTTCATCCATTGGGGAGGTTAGGTGGGGCTACTTTTTCAAGCTAGCCGCCATGAAGGTCATCCATTTTTCAAGCCTTGGTGATGCTCTATAATGTCCGTCAAGATGACTTCATCTAAGATTGTAGGATGGAAGAAAAATATATTTTTATCCAATCGGGGGGGGGGAAGTTACATTTTTAGTGAATAGTATTGCAAATTTTCCTCATGATGGTATTATTGACTTTCCTAAAGAAGAAGATGCTTAATTATGGATCATCCTTGTAGTATATTTTGGCCATTTCTTCCTATTTATTCTTGATGTGAATTTTATCCATAAATATCATTAAAAAAAATTTTGTAACTATACAAATTCAAAATAGACATATTAGAGATCCCACGGGAAAAGAAAACACAACAATATCACTTATGGATTGAAAGATTATAATTTTTAATCATGAGGGTGTTAAAACTATGAAAGTGATTTGAACTTTTGAAGTCTTTCAATCTTCTATTCACATGCCAAATCTGAAATTGAGATCACCAAAAAAAAATACAAGGTTAAAGAACATAATATGCATAACCCCAATCAATTTACGGCTTCTCAAAATCTCTTCTAAAACTTTTTTATATGAACTTCTAATTAAAGTGTTTTTTTCTCTAAGATCTAGTGTATTTGAGGCTCATTTCCAAGAGCCCTTAGCACTAGAAAATTAAGATTTGCAATGGACACTCTTGCACAAAATCTTGAGGAGACAAATCATTATCATTCATTTTCAAAAACAGATTTTTGATGCTGAAAGGCTAAACTTCAAAAAGAATTTTTGAAAATGCAATTACTAAAAATAGTAATTTGGTAAGGTTTTATTTAACTTCCATATTTTGTCGACTCAAGGATTTGTTGCCTTGGGCATTTTGAGGTTAAGTGCAAGTGTAAGAGGTACATTTCCATGTTAATTTATCCGCGTATTTACACCAATTTGTTTGCTTAGCGACTATGGGCCCAAACTACATGGATGGATAATTATATTGTGTGTCAATCTCACAGGCTGGGACTTCATCAGGAAAGTTGGGCCAGATTGTTTTGGTGTCATTTTGACACCAAAGGCCACATACAGGTCATTTTAGTGTGATGTTATCCATACTAGGTTGGTATGGAGATTGACACCAAATTAACTTAATTGCATTTCAATGCACCATCATGGCACCATTTCACATGCCTTGAAGTTCCTGATGTTGTTCCTAAACCGTGAAGATTATTGATTGAGCTTCAAATTTGCAGGGGCATGGAAGAGGAGAGGCCACTGCTCTTAATTTGAGAGATGAGTGATGCATAAATTAAAGCATCACTCTTCACTAACTCTCCCTTCTTCTCCTTTGTATTATTCCCGTGTATCAGTCCTCTTTCTCTGCCCATAAATTCAGCAACGTTGCAGAAGAAATTCCAGCTCCAAAATTGCAACCATTTGACTGTGTGAAGTTCACTCTGATCCTTCATTTTGACCTCAAGGCGCAAATGCTCGTCCCGACCAGGTGTTTTATTGAATCTTTAATGATACATCTTATTAACCCCTGAAGTCTCAAGGCTCTAAAAACCACTCCAACTTGTGATTCCATTGCAGAGAACAAAGAACTTAACACAATTTGCTATTTTTGCATATCTAACCATAAGATCTTGCACTAGAGTAGTATAAGAATGTGGGTAAGAATTTCAGAAATTTTGAAACTCTAATCGCGTAGTTTACAAGATATTTGCATGTAAAGTGAAGAAAGTGGGGTTTTGAGCATGTTTCTTCAACTTCCTTAACTAGATTATTTGACTTTGAATTTTTGTAACCTACAATTATTGCACTTAACATTGTCATTTAGAAAAGTAAAATTCTTTTGAAGATTTGAGTTGAAAGTCTCTTAAAAGGAAAAAATTCAAAAAAAAATATGTGATTTCTATTCTTTTATTTTTTGTTAAGCAAAAACTGGTACAAGATTGAAGAAAAATACATTATTAATAATTCTCACTAGAGATGGAATTGAAACACACTAATCTCAATGGTGAGGTTGTTTTTAGCAAACATTCTTAATCTTGTGAAGTTGTTATTTTTTATAGTTATGAAAATTGAATTCAAAACGAATTCAATACATTATTCTCTCAAGAAGTTTCTATGATTGCTTGCAAAACAACAAGCTACATAAGTTTCACATCACCAATCCAAATGAAATGAATTAAAGTGTTCCATATAGACTAAAATATAATCTGTGAGAGAAAAAAAATTTAAAAATAAATGACAAGCTAACATAATTTCCTATCCTAAGAAAAGAATTAAAAAATTTATGTCAAAAATTTATGTTACAAGAGCCTACCCAAAATTCACTTTGTCCCCCGTAGGAGCAATGGGATTTTAGGGTTTAAAATAAGCCAAATGTAATACCTACAAGGACCACTTTGAAGCTCTAATTTGCTAGCTTGCCTTGGTGTACCCCTTTGGTAGAATCACATGTAAGCAATCTTGTGGCTCACTTGTGTCTCTGCTCCAAAAACAAATTGTACGATAAACCTACCACACCTTTGCTAGTTGGCTTTGCAGCGGTATATGTGTTTGGGATTATTTTTAAGTTTTACAAGCGATTTTCCTTAAACCTTAGAAGGATGCCATGGACACTAAGTGTCCAATGGATGACAAAATTCTCCCAAGTAAGACAAAATTGCAATTGTTCATCCTCGGAATTTTGTGTGAAAAGGAAAGGTCTTGCATACTAGTTTGACCTCCAATGAGTATTGTTGAGTTTTTCTATGTACATGGTATGAAAAAAGTTAATTTCCACCGTGACCAACCTGTCATTCTAGGGTTAATTCCCATATTGAAGCCGTTTTCAAGTACCAAGTCTAGTTATTTTCTCTATTTTTTACACTAAAAAAAATTATCATTTTTTTCACTAGTTATTTACCAATGTTTTCAAGCTGCTAATTCACTTGGTCCTTTTCCCAATTCCACTGGCTAACTTTGAACTAGTCACCGATTTTCCCGCCCGTGTAATTGATTCAATCCCCCCCTCCCCCAAGGGATGCCAGTAGCTATGAATCTGTGGTTCTATTTTTGTTTGCAATTGGCAACTGTTCCCTTTGCCCACCTCCCCCCCCCCTTCCCCCCAAGTGTCCGACCTATGTGTTGCTTATTGTTAGGCCCCCACCTACTTGTTGCTTTAGCCCCCCATTGTGGCACTGTCTGTACGTAGTCCCCCCCTCCTCCCCCTGCTCCCTGGTTCGTGTTCATCCGTTTCGCACCCTTACTGTGCAAGCTCCGACACCTGGCCATCAGAGAGGGCTACATAAACCAAACTCAGATAGGCCAAAGTAGGCCAAAAACTTTAAAGTTGTGTACTGTCTTCTCTCCCTTCTGGTCTCGAGTCTGGATATGAAGTAAGAAACTCATCCCAGTTAGTTAATTAATCTTAAGAGGCAAGTTGAAAATTTGCAGGCTTTTTTATTCTGTGCTGTGATACTATGTGTGAGCTCTCCAGGGAGCTCAGAAGCTGAGAATAACTTATTTGTATTGAATGTCACCAGAACTAGGCAGGGTTACTCACTCTTCACAGACTTCCTCAGAAAATTAAAAGTTGTTACCACTCTCCACTCTTATTATTTGTTAACTAATTATGGCCACTTCCATATGTACAAGAGTGAAATTAACCCCTAACCCTAGAACGTCCTGATTCATCTCCAAAATTGATGATTTGAGAAAAATCATTATAAAGTGCTATTGGGAAGCATAATTTGGAATTGATATACAAATAAAAGTTATAGACTGGGAGTTGTAGATTCCATCCATACAATTAGATTCACCAATGCTATCACCAATATTTTTTTATAAATTTTGAAAGAAAATTTCAAAATTCCTTCAAAATTTGATAACATGCAAAATATTATCATTTGGGGAGTGAAATTTGTTGGAAGGGATTTGAAATGAGATTCTCTTGACATGGTGATTTCTTGAAATTTTTGTGTTCTTAATATCTATGATCTCATTTTGTCAAATCTAGTTCTGAACTGAAGTCAATGCAATTTAGACTTGGTCAACCACTTGACATACTTGCACATTGATAATTTTAGGAAAATATGTACTCTAATAACACCAAATCCAACCCTTAGATAGACCAATAACTTGATATATTATCTCCACAAATTAGAAGATCTTTTATCCAAATAGATAGGAAGATGAAACTTCAGTTTCAATTTGTTCATCGTCCAAAAAATGGACATCGGAGTGCTCCAAGGCTAAACATATGGAATCTTTTCCAAAATTGACAATTTGGGAAAAAACATTGTATAGTATAATTTGGAAGAATATTTTGGAATTGCTATACAAGTAAAAGTTGTAGATTTTGAGTTCCAAATTCCTTCCATAGGGTTAGATCCATCAATGCTACCACCAATCTTTTTCTATAAATTTTAAAAGGAAAATTTCAGATTTCCTTCTAATTTCAATTATAAGCAAAACATTATCATTTTTTGAGTAAAAACCTATTGGAATAGATTTGAAGTGAGGTTCTCTTAACATGGTGATTTTTTGAAATATTTTGTATTCTTTACATCTATGACCTTATTTTTGCAAATATAGTTTTGAACTAGAGTCAATACAAGTTGACCACTTGACACACTTCCACATTTGTAATTTTAGAAAAATATGTATTCTAGTTACACCAAATCCAAATGATGGATAGGACAATAATTTGAACCCAAAATTAGGATGACTTTCATCCAAGCAAGAATGAGATCAAAACAAGAATCTAAATCTATTCATTGTTTAAAAAATGGATGTTGAAGTGCTTTAGAGTTCATCATATTTTAAGGAAAAGAAGTTGAATGTCTTGGTAAAAAAACATTGGATCATAAGACATATTTAAAATGATCAATAAAATTATGTTTGAGAAGATACATAAGTCAACTAATTATTCCTAAAATGGATTATTTCTATCTTCAACACTTATGAACTAATTTGTAATAATTTACTTTTATAATAATCCTCACATTAATGATAATTATCATTTGCAATTATGGTTTTAGTCTTAACTACCATTCCCCTATAATTTGACTTTGAGTTCATCCTAAATTCAATTAGACATGCGGGTGAAGCAAGGTAAAAAGTTAATAAAAGTGGCATGCCTTCAGCTTTTAGATGTATTGTTGCATTAGTTGATTAAAAAATAATAAATTTTGATGGATTTTTGGTGACTAACTTTTTAGATTTGACATGTGAAAAGTGGATTGAAAGACTTCAAACCACTTTTACAATTTTGACACCCTAATAATCAAACATTATAATATTTCAATCCATAAGTGATATTGTTGTGTTTTCTTCTCCTATGTGATCTTCAAAACATGTTTAGTTTTAATTTGTATGATTAAAATTCAAAAAAAATTGGTACATTGGAATGTTTTAGCATCCCAAGGTATTTTTGAGATTTTATAAATATTCACATGAACAACATGGAAGACAATATACTAAGTATTTGCAAATTCAACTTTCAATCCTATCATCTTCTAATTCTAATGTTGTAGATGATATTTATCAAGATATTATTACAAAGGTCCAAACACAAGTTAAACTTGAAATCATAGTAGATTTACCAATATCATTTTTAAGGGTTGATTTTGATTCTTTACAAGTGCCAAGATCAAAATTTGTATATAAACTTCCACTTTGTAGTCAACTTCCAAGTCCTAGAGACATTGACTTAGTAATTGTACCATCTATAGCAAAAGGCACTCCACATTATGAAAAGAGACTTGATTGTTTTTATATTTATTGCATCATCAAAATAAAAAGAAACATATCAAACCAAACAATCCTACTATAGTTGATTGGAAAAAGTTTGCAATACAATGGAAATATTCTTGCCAAGTAAAAAATTATCTTAGAAATTCTAATTTCCTTATTTGAGATTAATTTCAATTGAAACAAAAAAGAAAGATAAAGACAAAAGAGGAAAACAAAAAATATAGTACATATTATATGTACTACATCTTAGAATTTATGTATATTTCATATACATAAAACCATGATGATTTAGAAAATTTAGTGTCATGTTGATGTTTTTTTATGAAGCATTGGTTTTCATTTATATATGTTCCTATTTAAACACGTGTTTTCTATTGTACAAATAAAATGAGATCTTTTATTGTAATCATTTTATATTTCCTTCACTTCACTATATGATTTCATGTATTTTCACTTCATTTTAGATAATTTTATTCTCTATGTAGAATTTATAATCAATTTATGATTCTTTTTCTTCTTCAATAATACTAAATGATTTAATATTTTATTTCAACTTAAAATTATCATAATAAAATAAGAAGAAGAACATTTACCATTTAATTGAAATGTATACATTGTATTGAACATTGTTTAGAATATTTAATTTTTATATTTTGAAACCATGGTAAAGATTAATTTTTTTATTTAGAGAATATTAAACTGATTTATGAATGGAATTTAAAACTTTTCTTCTTCTTAACTACAAAGATTTTTTTTTTTTTTTTTTTTTCAATTTAAAAACAATGCAATTTCTTAAAGTTCAACTTACAAACAGCATGTGTGGCACTGTGCACTTGTTCAAGTGTTTTCCATAATTTACCTATGTATTCTTTTGATTTTTAATTTTTATAATAATTTATGTGAAATTAAATTAAATTTTTAGAAACAAAATTCAATTGAAAACCCATAGCTTTCACACTTAAGAACCAAAAGTGTAAAACAACTTTGGTGCATTTTTACTTAGAAAGAGCTTTGGCAATGCTAGGAATGACATTAAAAACTCCTATACTCTATTTTTCATAATTTAATTCAATTTATGGTTATAAGAATTACTCACAAATCCATCATATATCCAAAAGTAATGATATTACTTTAGTCCAACCTTTGTTGAGTCAAGCTCTCCAATGGTATAAAGAAAATGACTAGTGAGCACACAACCAAGGATGTCTCAACATCACATACAAAACAATCTAAAACAAATGTTACCATTGTATTTTATTTTTATTCAACTTTTACTTTGCTTACATAAGTAAATAAAGGGTGCAAAGCCTCTACACTCTTGATTGATAATGAACCAAGAGGTCAAACTTTCTTCTTTAAGGTATTGATATTAAGGTTTTATCTCTAATTGATTTAAAAGCTCAATTCTTTCTTTTCTCTTTTTTTCTTTTTTTTCTTTTTCCTTATTCCCCCTCCTTTTTCCTTTTTTCCCTCCCCCTCCCCCTCTTTTTGCCTTTTTATCTAGGAGTAGGTCCCGGCGGCCCCCTCCTTCCCTTCCCCCCAAGTGTCGGACCTATGTGTTGCTTATTGTTAGGCCCCCACCTACTTGTTGCTTTAGCCCCCCATTGTGGCACTGTCTGTACGTAGTCCCCCCCTCCTCCCTCTGCTCCCTGGTTCGTGTTCATCCGTTTCGCACCCTTACTGTGCAAGCTCCGACACCTGGCCATCAGAGAAGGCTACATAAACCAAGCGAGCCAGTGAAGTAGGCATTCCATTGCGGTAGTACGTATTTCAGAGTTTCGTCATTTTCTCTCAAAGAGTGGGCTCTCGTGTGGGTGATGAGTTTGATAGATGTGGCCTGGTAGTTGCAGTTCGTCCCACTGAGGTTGTCCTCCGCTGCTTCTCTAGCTGGATTGCCGACAGAGTGAAGTGCGAGGCACAGCCTAGGAGAATGAGTTCGGAGAAGGGCCTGAAGGCTTGGAATTGAGTACCTGCGTGTGTATTGCACAACTGCTAGAGTAGTCAGTGTTTGCAGTACCGTGTCTCTGGAGTTCACGTGATCTCGTACACAGGAGAAATCCCTGCAGGATGGAAATGGGACCAATGTCATTTGTGGCAATGGAAATCGGACCGATGTCCTGTTGCGTTTTGCCAAACTCCAATTCCTAGTGAATTCTATTCTATCATTTGCGGAAATGGACTACAGAATTCTTCACAGGCATTTCATAGATGGACATTTTAGATTTGTCTTCTGTGGTACTGTTCATTAGATTTAAAGTCATTGATCAACTCCTCATTTGTGAGGTTTAGTTGCGAGTTTCGTTAGTCTCCACAAGTACGTGGCAACCGCAAGTGCTCGAGGTCATGATGGTGTGAGAGACTGGGCACTGCCTCTGCCGTTTCTAGGGGCAAGTATTGTTGACATGTGACTAGCGAAGTAAGGTGAAGCCTAGTTCCACCAATTTGAGAAATATGGAACCCACAAACTGGTTCTTGCCCGTGCAAACGGATCGTAATGAGCGACAACCAAAGATGGACCAGCGCGTGTGGCTTTTGAAGGTAGTGATAGTCCGGATAGAGTTAAAGCAAAAAGACCCCAGCTTCTCTATAAGGCCTGGCCACCCTGACTTCGGACTATGGGGTATACTTACGTCAGATCTCACGGGGAGTCGTAGTAGCTGTGGTGATCGACTTGGCCTCGCTTGTGATATTGCCACGCTTGATGCCCTGGCAGTATATAGAGTGATGAGAAGAGTCGAGAAGAATGACAATCTCCGTGAAGTTCTGACTCGGGCCATACGATCTATTCTTGAGACATATGTACATCTTGACAACTTTTTTTTAAACTCCCTTTTCTCGGTATCGCGATTTTTCAAAACAGAACTAGATAGATTGACCGCTTCTGCACCGCGTTCCACACAAGAGTACGTTGACGCTTGTGAATCGGATTCCGAGCTGACAAATGCGTACACTTTCCATGCTTTTCTCACGTCAGTGCTCCACCTCCTCACTTCTGTCTTCCAGTACCTCATTGGTTATGTGGACCGGGGTGGCTCCAAAACCTATTCCTCCGATGCCTTTGACTTCAGAGCCAGCTTCGTCTCTCTTGTGCTCTTCCAAGCCGCCTACGTCTAGATCAAGTTCCGAGAGGCAACCCGACCCGACTGCCACAAGCGCAAAGCTCCTGATGTTGAGCACAAAGTAGTGGATATCGAAACAGGCAACCTCAAAGGCGTTTATGCCCGACCCATCAAGGAGAAATCATCCGGCACCATCACACGCTTCAAGTATGAGCCCAGATTTACACCGCCGAGACAGGAAGGAGACGACGGCGCCGACCTATGTTCCAAACGTCTTCCTCTCGGTGAGTACCACACTCGTGCTGAAGCCCAGATTGTGCTTCAAATAGCTCGGTACTATTACGGTGAGGATGGAGGTTGTGTGGAGCTTAAGTATGGTCAGAGCAAGTTTTCCATTCCACCGATGAGTGAGCAAGAGCGGGGGCTCGCAGGCAAGGAGAAGAGGATATGGGTCACATGCACGGCGAAGCAAATGGGGAAGCAGATGTATGCCGACCTTCAAAAGGAGAAGGGGAAACCCTTGGCCATGGCGACCAAGGCCGGTTCTCATGGGGCCAAATTCAATGACCCTTCTTCGTCTGTACTGCTACTTCCATGTTCACCCCCGACCATGGTTACCACTGTGGCGACTGAGCCTGCCGTTGCATCCGCAGCTCCGTCGTCTCCAAGACTATCATTGCTTCCATTTGATGGTGCTGTTGTGGGAGAGGCTTATGAATCTTCTGCGGCTCTTTCTGGTTGTAAAGACATGCTTGCGGAGCTTCTTTCTGATCCCATGTTGCCAAATCTTGTGAATCAACAATCGAATGTCGTCTCCTACCAAATGCAGTTCCAAAGATTTACTCAGCTCCCTGGAGACCTGAGTTCACTAGAAGTCGGAGTTGTACCAGGGGATATTGAGCATGATTCAGAGCGTGAATTGAACCGTAGCCCCAATTTCCAGCAAGGAAGGGATCTTGCAGATGTGGGCACAAAAATTATTGATGGAACGGTCTTCGTCCCCCAAAGTGTCCCAGATCTTCTTCAGCTGCTGCTTCGTCAGAAGAAGTGTCTAGAAGATAATGCGAGGCAATTTGTAGACTTGGATCATCAAGTAAATGCGTACCAGATACAAAATTTGAGGCTGCAACAGGAGAATGAGTGTCTGCAACGAGAGAATGAGCGATTTCTTATTGAGAATGTGAGTTTGAAAAGCAGGTTGCAACAAGTGGCCAGTTTAAGTTGCAACCTGGACTGGAATCATGATGGTCATTCTACAGAGGGATTGAATGATTTTGGTTTCTTAGAGAAGTAAATTGAAGCCATCTTTTTCCTAGAGTCATGTTATTTACGTTTATTGAGTCTGAGTGGTTTGTTGTTTGTATAGTTTATGGAGCATATGAAAGAGATTTTATATGAAATAGTTTTCAGTATCAATGCATTTAGTTGTAGATGATGACGTGGTGATATGAAGTGAAGAAACCAGTTCACCTTGTGGACTGGAGGAGGAGCCAGATAATAAGTTATAAGTAGATAACTTCAAGTGACGTAGTGGAGATATTGGAACTCCAATAAACTGGCAGAATTCCACGTGCCATCTTTACATCATTCTATATTACCAATGCTGAAAGATAGGCAAATTAGTTTGCAAATTATATTTCATCTACAACGTTGTGCATTACTAAGATGGGATTTGCACCCCACTCCCCGTCCCACTCCCGGCTCACTAAATCATTTCATTTCTTCCTTCCTTGACGGTCCACAGCTCCGTTTTGATGGAACACTGCCAATTTAACAGAATTGACGTAGTCATCGCTTGTTGCGGACTCAGGATACACTCATTTAAAGGAAATTCATAGTAGCGAGAATCTTGAACTGCTGTAGATACCACCTTCGTTTCCCATCCCCGCTTCGAAGAGACTTCAGCACCAACTTCTGAGCACTGAAATTGAATTGTACCGTTTGAGAGGTTTTGTCGGTCAGTTGGAGGCTTGTGCAGAGTATTGAGCAACCTTGGTTGGCAAAGAAAAGTGGTGATTCAAATGAAGTAAGCCAAGCCCGTTGAGCCAGCTTAGAGTTTTGATTGACGAATCTGCGCTGTGTTTTCCTGTGCAACATCCTTAGGATCCTCACTGAAGAACTCTGCCATTTCCGCCATGTAGGGCATTGGACTGAGCTGTGGTAAAGCATCTTCTAAATCGGATTCCGAGATGGCAATTGCGCACACCCTCCATGCTTTCCTCACATCAATGCTCCACCTCCTCACATTTCTATTCCAGTACCTCATTGGTTACATGGACCAGGGTGGCTCCAAAACCTATTCCTCTGGTGCCTTCGACTTCAGAACCAGCTTCGTCTCTCTTGTGCTCTTCCAAGCCACCTACGTCTGGATCAAGTTCTGACAAGTAGTCTGACCTGACTGCTGCAAGCACAAAGCTTCTGATGTTGAGCACGAAGTCGAGGATATCGAAACATGCAATCTCAAAGGGTTGTATGCCCGAGCCATCAAGGAGAAATCGTCCGGCACCATCTTACACTTCAAGTACGAGCCCAGATTCACACCGCCGAGACAGGAAGGTGACGACGGCGCCGACCTATGGTCCAAGCGTCTTCCTCTCAGTGAGTACCATACTCTTGCTGAAGCCCAAATTGTGCTTCAATTAGCCCAGTACCATTATGACAAGGATGGAGGTTTTGTGGAGCTTGAGGATGTTCAGTACAAGTTTTCCATTCCACCGTTGAGTGAGCAAGAGTGGGGGCTTGCATCAAGAAATATGGTGGTTTAAATGAAAGTAAGCCAAGCTTGATGTCAATTTCCGCCATATAGCGCATTGGACTGAGCTGTTGAGAAGCATCTTTCCACTTTGATTCCCAATTTCATTAAACAAGTGGTATTCCAATACTTCTTAACATTCGGTAAACTTCATGCCCATTGCCTTTCCTTCGTGCACCATGCTAATCACATTGAGTGAAGATATACAGTATGTCACAGTTTTGGACGCCAGAATGGAGCCAATTGAATGAAATTGTTGTTTCTGTTTGTTGTGAGAAAGCTCAGTTGAAAATCATTAGGCTCCTGGATGATGGCTCAGCAACCAAGCTTGATAGTTTTCACCTCCCACATTGAGGTCCTTGGCAACACGCCCATCAGCACATGGAATTGTCAATACAAGTGGAAACATTGTTTATACTACAAATAAACATTTCGTAATCCTCGCAAGTGACAAGTGACAAGTGTTTGTACGTTAACCCTGTAAAGCATCACCACAGGGCTTGAAAAACATGGCCAATAACTGTACAGAAAAGGGGTGGGGCATCCTCTTTCCAGGCTTTGGAAAAGTAGACAGCCCCACTGATGACCTCTTAAGTGGTCACCTGCAAGTTGAAAATGCCTCTATAACTAGCGCGAGGCCAACTACTTCTCATGAACTAATTACTGGTTGTTTGCTTTCTGTATTAACAATTCTTGATTACACCTTCTCGTGCACATGATCGCTTGAGCAGCTCCGACTGCATCTTCAGTTGGTAATGCCGCAATTTCATAGTGACATTTTGGCACGTTGAGGCGAAATTCAGTCAAGCGACAGCAGGAGCTGTGGTGAGAAAGCTTGAATTAGAACGTTGAGACATTTAGATCGGAGCTTACTAATGTTAACGTCATAATGTGATTTCCCTGTAAGTTTGATGCATGAATTGGATTCAGCTATATTCAGAGAATGGGATAATTGCTTCAAATGACAATTAGAGTCCGCTATCAGCCTGCCCATTGCTTCAACTCAGCGGTGATGAAAATAATATATTCTAAGGCACGGATCATTGTTTTCGAGCTCAAATTACTTACTACCGGATGGGTGTAAAAGTTGTCGACATTGCTACTCTAAGTCAAAGAAAGGTTTCTGGATTTTACTGCAAATTCTTTTGACAGTCATTAATTATGTTAGCACGTTCTTTGTGGAGAGTACATGATAATGGCGAAATGGAGGTGTGAGTGTTAAAGCGTACTCACTAGTGTATGAACATATTTTGGGGAACCAAAATCCATGAAATCTGACGAATTATAGAAATTACTGATCCTGAAACCAAAGCTTCGTTGAGAACCATTTTCAATCACATAATAAAAAGATTGAAACTATGAGATATACTGAAACCATTAGTATTACTGTCTTGACATGACCTTGAACTGGAAAATTGTGCACGCATTCGATTATCTCTACAGCAGCTTGCATGATTTCGAGCTTCACCTGCAATTTGCGGCACTCTGCTTGACCCGGAATTGTTGTTTTCGCGATAGAGATCAGCTCTAGGATGATCCCCGGCACAAGTTTTACTCAGAGTCCGATGGTGATGCTCGAAAGTGACCATGTTTGGATGTACTTCATCTAAGGCTATCATAGGATGGAAAAAAAATGTTTTTTCATCCAATTTTTTAGGAGGAAGTGGATTGAGTACATTTTCAATGAATAGTTTTGCCAATTTTTCCTCATGATGGTATTATTGACTTTTCTAAAAGAAGAAGATGCTTAATCTACGAATCAACCTTATAGTGTATTTTGGCCATTTCTTGCTATTTACCCTTGATGCAAATTTTTGCCATAAAAATGATATTTTTTTATTTGAATTTAACTAATGAAATGAAACTTATGAAGTGAATGTTTTTACTTTAATTGGAAATTTTGAGAAATTCTTAAATTTTGATATTTTATAACAATATGAACTTTGAGCGAATAACCATGGTTTGATAATTTTCTAATTTTAGAGTGATCAGGTACCATTGGTTTATACCAGGATGTTATACACTATGCTATACATGTATGGTGAAAATTTCAGAATTTTTGAATATATTTTCTATTTGATATGAATCTTCTTCATTTTTTTCTTAAGAAATTCACAGTAATTTCAAATTTTTCCCACGACATCAGAAAATTTATTGACTTGTAGTGGACATGTGGTTTCATCTTGGAAAAATAAATATATATTTTTTCATTCATATCTAGTTTCAAGATGGAAGGAAACAAATTAGTGGACAAGGAGGCTTGAAATCACTAGTCATGGACCCATCCTTATAAGGTTAATGATTGTCAAATTTGTAGTTGCTTGTCTAAAACCTCACATCTATACCTATCCTAGATTTTGAACTCAAGTTCTATAGATGCACTTGAATGTCACAATCTTGAATGTTAGTTTCATTAAACTAATAGAATTCCATGACTTTGGCACTTTTCAAGGCAAGCAACCTAAAATACAAACACTTTTAATTTAACCCCAAAATGTCCTCAAGGACATAATCTGTCCTCAGTTAATTTTCAAAGTTGAATAATGGGAAATCAGTGTGATATTTCATAAAATGATTAACTACGATATTGGAGAGCGAAAAATTTCCAAAAGGGTGAAATTTTCCAATTTCAATTCTAAGGTGGCCTCAATTTTCTAAGGCTTACAATGTAAGTAGACTCCCTAGTTTGGCAACATGAAAGCAAGTGCCAATGCGGATTTTGGTTTCAAAACCTGTCCGTATTCAAAATGGATTTTTTCTCAAATGCACTGTCAGATTCTTGCAAAACAAAATTCTACAGCTTTATAAGTTTTCTTATTTCGTTTCCACCGTGGGGATCTTCCTCTATCAAGAAGTACATTTTTCATCAAAAAAAAGGAATCTACATCCCTAAAATGGGCTTGTCGAATACCGTGTTGTTCAGTGATCCTCTATCGAACATGTGTTATCACTCTAGCATATTTTTTTGGGCATCGATCATGTGCATCTTCTCTTCTTTCCTACAAAAGACATCGCACCTCAAGGAATGACATATTCATCTTGCAACACCCGCCGAAGCACTTGGAGGGACAAAAAATGCATGATTTCGCAACTATGTACCTTCAATGTCTTGAGAATCTAATGCATCGTGACAAATCATTTGGGCCCCCAAATTTTTTTGCATGACCCTTGTAGAGTATACTTGTGATTTGTACGGTTACATTTGAGTAGGTAGGCTTTAATTATTTATTAAAAAAGCAAATGTGTTTGCCTCTCTGGTAGGGGGCCTCAATTCAGGAAATTGCAAGGTCATTTTGGAGTTAAGCTTTGTCTAGATGACTGTCTTATTTTTGTCACCTAGAACTAAGCAAATTTAAATAAATTGACAATCTTGGCACTTTGAATAATGGAAACTCAACTCAATGTGACTGTGCATTTATCCATCTCTAGGTGCTTCAAAAATTTCACCTTCCTATCTGTAATTTAAGTTTTAAGGATTCAAATTTAATTGAAAAACAACCCATGAAATTTCATAATATGGTTAAGAAAATGGAATTGAATGAGTATGCAAAGTCCCCCCCCAAAAAGATATTATCAAATTTTAAACACCGAATTGTGTTGTTGCTAGTGCAATAGAGTTCGAATACTTCTTTTAGTTCACTCAACAAAAGGCTTGAAATTCCGTGCAATGCAATGGAAGGAATTTAGAAAACACCACTATATCCAAGAGACACAAAATCATACAACAATACCACCTCTAAGTAACACAATTTCTTATACATTCATGATCACTATCAATTCACACTCTTGTATTTGTTTGTAGGTTTTAGAAAAATTACTTTCAATTTTTAAAGATGAAATATGAAGTTTCATTTTTCTTCAAATTGTAAATACTAAATCCAACAAGAGCCTTGTTATTTGTAAGGTACATATAAAAAACTAGAGACCACATTCGAAGATATATATCCAATTTTGTTAAAATGGCAATCTCCCATATGCCATTATAGGACTAAATCTTAAGGCCCACAACTAATAACTTCAAAAGACAAAAAATATTCAATATCACTATTACATTGTACTAAATGTAACAACCACTCAAATCAATTTTGTATGTCAAGGCAATAGAGGCCCTTTTCAAAGGATGACAGCTAGCAGTTAGGTACATATGAGCTCAATATTATAATTTATAGTTTCAATATTGCATTAATATCTAATAGTAATCAAACATCCCAATACAACCATGTTGCATCTATTCTACTACAATTTTCTCAACATTATACCATAAACAAAGTTCTCTAGTATTGCAATTAGAATGAGAGTTTGAATAGCACTAGACCCCATATACTATTTCAATGAGTTTTAGATGAAGGAAGCCTAAAAACATGGAACATTTAGATGAATATGGATGAACATAGATGAAAACTAGATGAAGGTAGATGAAAGTTAGAAGAAAATTATAGAGTTATGATAGTTTGAAAATAGTACCACATCATATTGATTTAATCAAAACTACTATGAACCAACATTAAATTGTACCTTACACATTTGTGTAATTCATTGATTTAAGATAGTCTTATTATTGTATCTAAAGGTCAATTTTAACATTGGTAAGTATAAATGCTTTTATTTAAGAATTTAAACTCTACGAAGTGTCGTTTTTTATTTTATTATTATTTAAAAAGTTTATACAAATGCCATTTCATATTTAATTGTAAAAAAATAAAAACATGAAACAATTTTAATTTTCTAGATATGGTCTACATATTTAACAAACTTTGAATATATTTCAAATTTTGCTTAAGGATCTATAAAATTGACTTAGATGTAAGATGTTGTTGGGTGCTTTAATTGAATTAAATCCTAAATGATCAATTGATCATTATATGCTAATTGCCTAATTTGGGACCACTTTTACAAGTGGAAAAAATTCTTTTTCAAAGATCTTATTTCTAAATGCATACTTGACTAAATAGAGTTTTCTTTGAATCTTTTTGTTTGAAATCGAGATCATTGCAGTGAAAAAAAATTTATAAGGAAAACAGCATAAAGTGTTCAAAATTGTCTTGTGTAAAGAAATTTACTTTCTATTGAATAATATTGATGTTTTCATAATTAAATCAAATGCCATTTGCACAAATGAGTTGAAATTTCATTGTAAAAAATCAGGTACCATAAATAGAAAATATATTTAATGTGAATTTTCAAGGGAAATTCCTTCAAAATTGATTTACAAGAAATCTATAATTACTTTCTTGAGATTTGACCTTCTTAATAATTCCTAATCTTGATGACTACAATAACATCGTGTATATTGATACAAACTCCAAAAAGATTGAAGAAGCCATATTTTCAAGCATCTCTTAGTTTTATTCCATACTCGCCTTGAACATCAACAATTTTCACATAGGAACAAAGAGACGTGAGCCTATGAGCTGTGAACCTAGTAGTAGGTTTGTACTTACAACCACTTGATTGAAGGTGTTTATAACATATGTATCTATAACACATGTACATTATAACATGAAAAGACTAAATCTATAGCATAGCTAACTATGACATAGACACATGAAACTATAAAAAGTGACTGAAACTATAGACTCCTAGACCCATGGGCTCATAGATTCTATACTCACATGCTAGCACTCCCCCCTTAAACATTTAAGGATTAAGTTCAGTCTTACATCAGGAAAAAGCCCCCCATTGCATCAGTATTGTTGCAATGGTTGAACAGTCCAATATGGAAATTGTATTGTTATAATATTGCAAATAGTATTGCAATAGTACATTTCCATACATTTTTAGTAGGTATATTGAAAATGTATTGTTATAATACTATTGCAATTCTACTGCAATATTGCAACAGTCCAATTTCAATACTAGATTGTTCAACTATTGCAACAGTATTCATGCAATGGGGGGTTAGTTTCCTGATGTATCATACACCCAAAAAATTGGATGATTTTCATCCAAAATTTTGACCAGTAATAAGCCTCCTTTTACAGACTTGAAGTGTAGATACCTAAAGAACTGTGTCCAAAATAGAATTGAGTCAAGAATTGTCATCGCGGAACTGGGGATCACTTGGTGGTCCACAGTCCAAACAGGCTGCGGTTCACTCTCCAGCAGCAGTTGCTTCGACGAGTTCTCCCATTGCACCCACAAAGTGAGTCAACGCCGAGAGCGTCAACGAGGGGCTGCAAAACTGTTCAGAAATTCCAAAGCCAGTTTAAGCGTTGACCTTGTGGACCAAATCTTCTAACTATAGAAAATTTCAGTATCCGACATCGTACTGCAGTGACCTCATTTTTTTCCTACTCTGGAATCAGACAACAGAGGTCAATCTTTCCACTTCAGCTTGTTTTTTCCGTTTTAGGCAACTTACAACCACCAGTGAAGCGAGCTCAACAATTGAATAATGGAAAAGCACGTGAAGCGAGCTCAACATACTTTTCCGTTTTTGGCAATACCCAACAGTGAAGCGAGCTCAATACTTTTACTACATCAAGTAATGTCCTACGAAGCTGCACGTTGGAGATACAACTGTGAGTCATCGGAGAGTTCTGACTCATTGAAGAATACAGCCTTTTACAGCTCCAATCGCCTGGCTTACGTACACTGGAGTGAGTGGAGTCCTCAATCACTTAAAGTTGGTCAGTTAGGGCTCTGCTCGATGAAGGGCCACTCACAGTTGGACATTTGACTCGTAGGACCATGTCTGTAAAAAGTAAGGAACATGCAACACAGCAGAAGTCTTGATCTGATCCACTTGCATTAAAATAAATCATTTGATTCTGGCATTCGTCTTGAGTCTTTCGAAGTGGAAATCAATTTCTCAAATGCTAGTCGTGAGTCAGCAAGGAACGGGCCAGTAAGCTACAACTTAAAGATACAATTGCGATGCTGAGTTGTGATACAATACCAAGTCTAGAATGGCACTTGTTCAACTGAGTTGTGATGCAGGACTAAAGCACGTGGTGAAATACTTCTTCCAAACGCTGAATGTCAAGAGTTGCAATTTTGACTTTTCATTCATGGCAATTAACAAGAATGAGCTTCACTCTTCAGTAAGGTAAAACAGCCCATTGTGGTCAGAATTAGGAGTTTGTACTCATGCCATTGCTGAAATTTTTTCATTTCCCCCCCACATAAAGACAGGTGTAAGAAACAACGAGAGCATTTGAAATTATATTTTTTTGACAAAGTATGAATTTGCTATGAATTTCTGAAGTGTTCAGCCCATCATGACCCAAAAGAGTCTCTAGACTACCCCAAAACCAACAAAATCTATATCCATCATGCTCATCTTACACACCCAAAGCAGTCACAATAATTTCTAAAGTGAAAGGCCTAAAAAGAGTCACTTCCTACAATGAAATTACACTAAAAAGTTAGAAGTTCCTAATGCAATCACTAATCACTCTATTATTGTCAGGGAAGACATTGATTGTGGTCCAAATCTCATTTAGTAATAAAATCCATGATGGGGTCTGAAAAAACCCATAATGGGGTCATTCCTTAAGTGTCCACTATGGGTCATCTGACCACAATGGGCTGTTTTACCTTATACCAAGACAGTCCCACTCAAGATTCTTGAGGAACCTTAAACCCTAAAAACCCTAAACCTGGAACCCAGACCCCCTTCACCTGGACATGATTTTCCTTCAGCCACTTGTCACCAGAAAGTAATGTCAAATTCACAGTGCCTACTCACACAATAGAAACGGAGTTGTTCAAAAAACTTCAGCAAATGTGCAAAAAAATAGATGATAAACTGCAGATCAGGCTGGAGTAAATGGACTCCTCACCAATCCTATTTGATAGTCATCGCAATACAACAGGTTTTGCATAAACCCCACGCAACTTCCGAAGCGGACTTCAACCAATTGCATCCTATTTGCCAACGCCGGCCGCTATTTACAGCGCGGTCAAGAATGTTTTCTTCCCTTACGAAAAAAATTGCAAGTGTACTGCTACCCTTTCCACTTTGGCAATTTCAAAACTATGCCGAGAAAGGTTTCACTAACTACAAATTAACCCTAATAGGTAGGTTTCACTACCTCTGTAACCCTAAAACTAGCAGAAGGAGAGAGACGATGGTTTCTGTGTACTCTCCAACTCCGGAATGCCCCTTTTGCCGCGTGTTATTGGCCAGGCGGCACGTCGCGCGTGTCCCAGAGCTGGACATGATTCTCCATCTCCAGAGGCTCGTTCAAGACGCTGTCCAAGCTCTGCAACTCCAGGTTGAGGAACTGCTCGCCCAGATTCGTATCCTCCCACTGATCCGACATGGCCGCGCTCGGGGAGAATCTGGAATCATTGGACCCTCCCGACGCCGCGCAGTCGTTGTCGTCTTCAACGCTGCTGAAGGTCGGCGTCGGGTAATGGAAGTCGATTTGGTCCAAGAAGACTTCGATGTCCTTGAGATCAGCTGGAGTTGAGAACCGCTGCTGCTGTGCTGAGGAAGATGAAGTGGCTTCCCCGTCTCTGTCGTGGACGAAGATCTCCCTGTCGTCCAAATTCGAAAACGCTCGACCAGATTTCGCTTCCACTAAATCGCTCTCGTCGTCAGTGATCGCTATGTGCATTGCGTTGCGACTACTGCTACCTACATTTGGAGGGGCAGCATGTTCCTTAATCTCAACGTCGTGCATTTGGGGGTTTGAGGGAGCCGAGGTCGGGATGGCGTCGATTCCGAGTGACTCTTGCGGGGGCAAATTGAGCTCGGCTGAGGCGCCGTACAATTTGCGAGCGGCGATGTCGTAGGCCAACGCGGCTTCTTGCGCCGTGGAGAAGCTGCCGAGCCAGAGGCGAGCCCGTTTCTTGGGCTCACGAATTTCAGCGACCCATTTCCCCCACGTCCGCTGTCGCACGCCGCGAAACTCACAAGCCATATTCTCGGGACCGCCCTTCCCTTTCATAGCGCCTTTCTTCCATCGCTTTCCGGGTTTCCGAGGGGGCTTCTCGATGTGACCCGAGGTCGGGCTCAGCCTGCCGTCCGTCGGCGTGCCCATTTGCATGCCGAGACGACGAAACGTCTTCGCCGCGATCGCCTCCCCGTAGATGGAGGGGAAATTGCCTCCGAGACCTATGGTGACTGCTTGCCCACGCCCCGAAGCTCGGCCTATCGCAATCGTGACGACTTTCTTAACTCCGCTCTCGCGCTCGGATAATTACAGCACGCGTCCACTCACCGCAATTCCGTCACACAGAACCCCTAAAAAATTCCCCCAAAGCTGTAAATCAACAATCCAAATTTCCAAGCCACGTGTTCCTTCTCGCTCAATGTCCGCAAGCTGAAATAATGTCCGTGGTCAGATAAATCCCTTGCGCTCCCAAAAGGCACAAGCGCCTCCTCGTCACGCTCACGTCGAATCCACAGCCGTGTCGAGTCCAAGGCAAATTCCTCTAAAATCCACGAGTTCTTCCAAATTCCAGTCGACCTAATTATCCACCTCGCAATTCCTTTCTGTTCCTAAAATCCACTCCTCTCTCTCACACTTCACCCCAAAACCCAAAACCCACAGCACTAAAAATTCACCGTCCACCCACACGCGCACTAACCAGAACAATAAATCACTCGTTCACCTCCACAAAATCACACATCGTGATCCGTACGCACCACTCCAATTCCCGTGAACCCAAAACCCGATACCCACGGCACAAAAAAATTCACCGTCCACTCCCACGCGCACTATCCAAAAACCTGTGAACACTCTTTAATTGAACCCAATCTATCCAACCTCTCTCGCTCTCTCTGCGTGCGCACTACTTCAATCGCATTTCCTGTCAAGAAATCACCCCAATTCTCTCCAACTTAAATCAATTCCTCGATCAGCACTCCGAAGGCGGGACTCTGCACCCAAATTCCTTGGATAAGGCGCTGCTTCCCGAATTCCCCAAATGAATTCCCAATTTCCACTTACAATAGGCGCTTCGATTAATAAATTCTTTCAGCGCACGCTGGCTCTCAAGAGCAATACTGTTCCTTCTTGCAACCTCCAAACTAAACTCAATTGAAGTGAGGCAAGGTGTAGGTAATGAGGGAGTTCCTCCTCAAATGCGATCCTTGGCAGTTAATCCCTCTGGGAGCGTCTAGAAGGAAGGAAGGAAAGGAGTGGGTCCAGCCACCTCGCTCGGACATTTCCCAGACAGGCAGGGCGGTTATCGTCCCGAGAGAAGAGAGTGGAGCCGCCAGCGAGGACGGAGAGCCAGGTCAGCAGGAAAGGGGATCGGAAACTCCCCAGCCCCCACCGTGGTGACAGGGGTCCCATCCAACCACGAGAAGGGAGGAGGACGGGATGGATTGATCCGCACGGTCGGTCCATCCTGGCGGTTACGTGGCCACGTCACGGATGCGCCACACGCCCCGACGGACGGAGTTTTTGTAGTTCATCGACAGACGTCGGCGTGCTGGAACGCACTGCGTCGTTGGATGCTGGGATTCGACGGAGTTTTAGATGATATTCATCCACTTAGGGGAATGAGATTCATCTAGTGGGGTGGGGGGGATGGTGTGAAAAGGGCGTTCTCCTGGGACCGGGATCCTGCTCACCGTGCGGCGTCGGCGGGTTCAGTTGGTGGAGAAGTTTCGGGGAAGGTGATGGGCTTTATGCTCTTTGATTGGCTAGGAGCCAAAAGTCTACCTATTAGAGGTTTGACAGTTATGCTTGGGGTTCTGTGCCCCCACATGTGTCTCTTCAGGCGGCAGGAAGAGCCCTTGCCCTATAAGGTACCAGGGCTTTTGTTTTTATTTTGTTTCTTTTCATTTATTTTAGGAGGTGAGTCAGGGTTCGGGAAACTTTTTGAGATTTAAGTTACCGGCTATTTTCCTTCAATTCTCAAATTCAAGCGGTTTTATTAGTACGGGTTATTTTCTCTATTTTTTTACTAAAAATAGAAAATTTATAGATTTTATAACCCTTTTTTTGCCAACAGTTTTCAAATTGCAGCTGGGTTTTTTTCCTCAATTCCACTGGCTAACTTTAAACTAGCCACTACACTAAATAATGAAATTGGGTTGTCCCTCACTAATTTCTCAACATTTGACACTAAATAAGTATTTACAGTTATTATATGAGAATGAACTACTTTTGAATTTCATATCGTTGTATTTAGGACTCATTAACCTTTATGTTTACAAATGGAAATATTTTTAGAAATGTTTGTTGTCTTTGATGGCATATGAAGTAACTTTCTTGGGATAAGGCAACCTAATTTCACTATTTAGTGTAGTTTTCCCTGAACATTGTTGTGAGTATAAAAAATGATCTTCATTGGAACGATGAAGCTATTTATATCCACAAGAATAGACGAAACTTGCAACATGTGGATGAAATTTTATTTATTTATCCAAAAGTTTGTACATTCAACTAAAAAAGAGTGTTACCATCCTTAGAATTGGTAAAGTAAGATGGTTATGTCCTCATTCATCTAATTAACAAAATTTCTATATTGAATCAAATGATATAGGTAACATATCCACCATTCCAATAGTGATTTATTTTCTAAGAGTTTCCTAAGTTGGCAACCACTTTTGAACTTTATAGTTGTACGTGAATGAAATGAAATAATTGTGTTAGAAAATATTTTCGGAAAAATCTCTAATATTGGTACTTGAGTTCAATCGTAGAACAATACAATAGAACCTCTCTAAAATAATACTTACTAAAATAAATTCTTTAATGTAATATTGATTGCTTGGTCTTGGCTTAAGCTACATACAAATGTCATTAATGCAATGACCCTCCCTAATGTAATAATCTCTCTCATGTAATATAGGCTTCTACTATAGTAAGCTTTATAAATGTGAAATTTAATTTTCAAAAGCAATATAAACAGAAAACCATCTTTCAATTATTTTTTGTTGATTTACTTGATATTTGATCAAGAAATATTGAGGATGAATAATTTAATTGTGGAACCATGTAGGAAATATCACTAAGCACACCTTAATTTCATTTTAGAAAAAATGTCATAAAATATAATTTAAAGCTTAAAATTATGGCATGAAGGGTTATAAGTGAAGGCCCCTCCCTCAATGCACCATTAACCCCAAAACACCACCATCACTTTGAATACATCTCCCAAATCAATATGTACCTTAGTATGTGAAAGAAATGATTTTAGAACCTCTACCAAGAAAACTTTGATCCTTCATAATTTCTATATACAGTATCCAAATGTCACATTCTTTGGTGTGTTGGAACTTCCTTTTCCTTGGTGACAAGAAAATATGAATATTTGACCAATCTAATAATAGAAACCAAGCACAATAATAAAAAGTGGCATTTGGAGGGGGTCCCACCTCATGCAAAATAAACTTCCAAAAAATGCAAAGGAATTCAAAAGATTCAAACAAATTCATGCGGAATGAAGGGTATATGGGCTTACTTTAGTGGCATTTGGACCTAGAATATGAAAACGATTGAATTTCATAGTTTTCATGAATTAAAAAACTAGAAAGGAACTTAAACCTTTTATTGTGGCAACAACATATGACATACTAAGCTTAGTGCAAATGAATTTAAAAGATTCAATCAAATTCATGTGGAATGAGGGGTACTTGGGTTTGCTTTCATGCCATTTGGATCTACGATGTGAAAGAGCTTGAATTTCAAAAAAATTATGAATTAGAAAATTAGAAAATTACTTTCACTTTTGATTGTAGCAACAATACACTTAACCCTTAAATGTTGAAGCAAACATTTTGTATCCGATGAATGACAAAGAATCTCTCTATATAGGATAGAACTGCAACTATTCATCTTTCAAATTTTGTGCGGAAAGGGAAGATCTTCCACAATACTTTGACCTCCAATGAGTATTTATTTTTTATTTTTTAATGTAGATGATGTCACACAGTTTCAAAAGGGTTGATTTTCACGGTCACCAGTCCATCTTTTAAGGGTTAAGGCACACTAAGGGCCTCCTTTTATGTGTCGGTTATCAGAGAAACTTCTTAGGAAGTGCTACAGATAAAAAATAGCAATTGCATTTTCATGTAGACCAAGTGGGTGGGGGAGGGATACTATAGAATAATCCACAAGTATTAGATTCCCTCAAGATTGTCTACTTTCCACCATTGGGGGACTCTACCAAATATGGGGTGAAACTTCAACTCCCCCTTTCCCACTTGCCCACCCCGACAAGACAAACAATTGAGCTTGTTTTATCTTATCATTTGAATTAGGTAGAAAGTTGCTCACTACACTAAATAGTGAAATTAGGTTGCCTTAACAATTAGATTGACTTACCCCCCAAAAGGTACTTTACAAGCCATCAAAGTCAACAAAAATTTCTACATATATTTCCATTTGTACAAATGAAAGTTCATGAGTTCCAATTACAACAACACCTAATTCAAAACTAGTACATTTTTGTAATGTAATATTAAGTATTTATATAGTGTGGGGCAACCTAATTTCACTATTTAGTGTAGGCCCACATGTAAGGTGATTCTAACTTTAGTGCAAATGAATTCAAAAGATTCCATGGGGGAATAATTCCCAAGTCCATTACTCCTCCCTATTGAGTGTTCTGCTTTCGGCACGTGGAAGCACATGATTAGTCACGTGACGCACCCCCCACCCTTCTCCGCCAATGCGAATGTCCCCTGTTGTTCTCACCAGTAATAATATAAGTTAGAACCAGGGCATTGCGAGGGCCTGATAGGCAGAGGCTTCCCGGTGAAGCCAAGCCGGAGTTGGGACGGGAGGGTCGGAGGGGGAGTCAAGTGGCAGGCTCAGCAGCAATCTTGACTCTCAAGCAAAGCAAAGCTAAATAAGCTCAGGAGAAAGAAAGAAAGAGAGATCCGGAGGAAGTTACCGGACGGACGGGACGGACGGACGGAATGGATAAGTTATCTTTGACTGAAGTAAACCGCCGTCAACTTTAAGAATTCCGTCGTGAGCCGGGGTCTGTCCAAGTGTCGCCCTCTCAGCGAGGTCGATCTCTTCAGGCGGCACAGACATACAAAGGCCGGAATGCCGGATGGAGGCACCCTCCAGGCGGCGGCACAGAAAAGGGAAGGAGACGGACTGACGGATAAGGCCGTCCTCAATAGACGCCGGAATTGGCTTGGCCAATTAACTTAACCTTTAAAGTTAAAGGACGGACTAGTGACAGTGGAAATCATCGCTTTTGGAACCATATGACATCATCTACTTTAAAAAAACTCCAAAATATTCAATTGGAGGTCATACTAGTGTGCAAAATTTCTCCTTTTTGTACAAAATTATGAGGATGAACAATTGCATTTTTGTCCTACGTAGGAAAATTCTTTGCCATCCGTTGGACAAAAAATGTCTGAGTCGATGTTTTAGGGTTATGACAAAACTCTATTTTTTGAGTGCCTTGGAATTAGGGTGAGCTTATTACACATGAGCCCAATGGGGAGGCTTTATACTAACCCTTGAAGGACAGACTAGTGACAATGGAAATCATGACTTTTAGAACTGTGTGACATCATCTACTTTAAAAAAACTCCAAAATATTCAATTGGAGGTCAAACTATTGTAGAAGATCTTCCCTTTCCACCCCTAATTCCGAGGATGAATAGTTGCACTTTTGTCCTACACAGGAGAATTCCTTGTCATCCATCAGCCACAAAATGGTTGTATTGATGTTTAAGGGCTAAACTAGAAATACCTATTTCCAACAACCCCACAATGATGGTTTTGTAGGATAACCAATAGTTGACAAGAGTTGGGTGCACTTGTTCTTCATTGAAAAAAGATTCTTTGCTTGTACCTACTCATCCACTTATCTTTCTTCTTTCCTCCAAAGGGAGAAGGGCTAAAGTTAACCGTAATCAAGACTTTTTTAATTCATTTCTTATGGAGTGCTAAATTAGCAATATTAAATCTAATACCGGTGCTCTTAATTTCAACATTCATCTACATGTTGGATAGAAAATATTACATTAGTACAAATTAGATATCTATAATTCTCTTTTCATCCACAATCTAGCAATTTCATCCAAGATTCTTTTTTAATTTGAAGTTTTATGGCAATTTTCCACCCTTTCACTGCTATTTTGTTCCAAGGGCATAGTGTTGGACCCATTTCTTTGGTGAAAATGGCTGACAAAATGCCAAAAAAAATGCGGAACATAATAATTGAGTGACTATGAGACCAGGATGGGTGCAAATGAAAAATCTACATTTATATTGAATAAAATATTCATTCTTGGGAAAAAAAAATCATTCATTTTCTTACATTCTTCATCATCGTTATTTCCACACATTGAGCTCAATTTCTCAATGAATTTTTTGTATCCTATCAGTTGAAATGCTTAAATTATCGGACATAGGTACTTCTACTTTCATTGAAGTAATTATACAAAAGAGGCTCTTGTAATTGTCTTGCCACTTTAACTGATTATCGGTAAGCACAAAAAGAGGACTCCATATTTGGGGACATAGGTAGACAACTTCATTGGTAGAGATTGGTGAATCTTGAGGGAATCTAATATGTGTGGAATTTTTATTGTATCCCTCCCTACCCACTAGGTCTAATTGAAAGTGCAATTGCTATTTGCACCTATAGTACCCCATGTGAAGTTTTTCCACCCACCAACATTTGTGAGGAGGCCTTTAGAATGACTTGAAATTTATATCATTGGAAGAACACTTGAAAGTACTTTGATTAAGGTGAACCAGCCTATAGCAAGTAAAAGACCTAAGTCATGCACATAGGGAAAAACCCATTATAGCCTTTGCAATATTCAACCAATGAGCCAAAAAAATTTAGTTAATGAGATTTGGCCTGCATTAGGTTGAGTTAGTAGCTACAATCAATATCTTGAATGATGGTAATGGAGTGATTGGAGACTGTAGTAGGAACTTTCACCTTTTTAGTGTAAATTTATCATAGGAAGTAATTGTTTTTAGGCCTTCATGTCGTGGCCATATTTGAAAATATTGTGACTGCTTTAGGTGAAGAAGATGACTATTATGGATATATTTTTTTTGGTTTGAGGGTAGTCTACAAATTCATTTGGCCTAATTGGGTAGCACACTCCAAAAATTCAAAACAAATTCTTACTTTGACAAAAATAAATAAAATTTCAATTGCTCTCCTTATTTCTCACATTTGTCTATATAGGGGACAAAATTTAAAAGTTTTCAACAATGTCATCAAGGCAAACTAGTCATTTTCTTGTCATAAGCTGATTTACCTTAGGTCCAAGAAAACTCAAATTTAGCATCCAAATTAGAGTGAAATGTGCATTGGTAACCATGATTTGCCAAGACTACTATAATTTTTGTCTTTTACAATATGTAGCTTTTGAAGTGGTTTATTTTTTTTATCCCATGTCTAAATTCAAGTTTTCTTGTACATATTCAAAATGCTTTTGAATGTGCTTGCAATAATGAAGTTCTAATTCAACAAAGCACTCAAAAAATAGAGTTATATTTGGTAAGACAATGATAATGGACTATTGGAGATTCCCTAAGGTAACAACATCTAAATGCAGTGTGTCAAAATAAAGGTTTGAGCATTGAATGTTGAAAGCTTTTCTTGAATCTTTCTTGTATTTGCGAGTCGATTTGAGACTCTCTTTGAAAGCATGTAAATAAACTATGAATTTCAAAGTGTTGAAAATAGGCAATTATATATTTAAGATCGGCCCTAGGCCTTTATGTATCATGAAAGTTGTACATTTTAGGCAAGAATCTCATTGTGATGGTTTGGCAAACAAGTCAAAATTAGATATTTTTATCTTACTTTTCATAAATGTTGTCTACAGATATCACATTCGATTTCATATTTGGACTTAGTGACTCCAAATTGCCTACACTAATTTATCTTAATAATCAAAGGGAGGGGGGGGGGGGATTTAATGTCACATAGAAAATTAGTGTCACCACAAAATTTATTTTTTTGTAGAGATTAGTACAATAGAAGAATATTTCAACTAGTCCTAATTCAAAATAGTGTGACTTCAAGTAGATTAGTGTCACCTCGCAAAAAAGTTGGACTTGTATAGCCTTTGGGAGGCAAGATAAATAATATGCTTCATGGAGTTGTACAAAATAATGATCCAAAAGATGTAACAATTTATACTAAGTGTAAAAATTTGGCCCCTATTTGGTAGTGGTTCATTTTTCATTTTCCACTCAGTAACAATAAACTCAAGATGATGATTTCAAATTCGAATTCAAAAGTTTCAAACTAATAAATAAAATTATTTCAAGCATTTTCTCTAGGGATTGTTTTTCCAAACAAGTTTCCCAAATTAAAGCTCATAGTATCATTAACCCTTAAAGGACGGATTGGTGACCATGGAAATCATCCCTTTGGGAATTGTGTGACACCATCAACTTTAGAAAAGAAAAAAATTAGTTCATTGGAGGTCAAACTATTGCACTAGATCTCTCCTTTTTGCACAAATTTTTAGAGATGAACAATTACACATCTATTCTAGAGTAGTATACAGGAAGATCTTTGTCATCCATTAGACAAAATACATCCTTTGCATTGTTTATGGGTTAATGGATGCATTAGTTCCACATATATAAGGTAGTCTAGTCTTATTGTGACCATCTTCTTCAAACAGCCCAATAGGCCCCTTTGAAATGGACAGTCAATGGTTCTAAAATGGACTGCTACAAATGTTAGAGCACAATTAAGATTTTTTCAAGTATTTGCCAATGGATGGAATAAGAGTTAGAGAGGGTCCATTTCAAAGCCAGGGTGTGTCCACTCAATTTTTCTAAATGAAAATTGATTGCCCAATTGCCTTCTTACAAATGTTAAAAGGATTTAGGGTCCATTTAACCCCTAAAGCAACAAATGGTGTTTTTTGGCAACATAGCAATTTCGGGCAGCTCACTACGGATGGAATTTTGATTTTTTTTCTTTGAAATTTTCACACAACATTTTCCCGAGGAGTAGCTTTAAGACCCAACAATTTTCATAACTTTTGAATACATGGTTAAAAATTTATTGTATAATATGTTGTTTTCATTGCTCGGCGGGCAGCCCGGGCAGCAAAAAAAACTTCTTGAAAAATCACTTTTTTTAAAAATAAAAATTTGAAATTGGTTTTCTACATTTTTATATACATGAAAAGCTTTGAATCATTCCATTTTGATTTGTGAGATGAAAGTTATGAAGAGTTTTAGTTGTGGGTAGTTTGTGGGTAGTAATGGAATCTCTACTCTAAAATAAACTTTGAAGACCTTTATTTCACTCAATTTTTAATATTTTTGGAAAAAAATAAAAACTTGAGGTGTAGATTGTTTATTACAACAATTTCACCATTGGGATTTTCATTTTTCAATTCCATAAATAAATTATTAACACTTTAGTATTTTGAATCATTCTCTACTTCTTTCAACTTACTATTTTTTTCCTATATGTTGTACAATTCCAAATGATCCAAAAATTTTCAAGCATGTAGCCAACATGACTTGAAGAATGAATCCAAAGAGTTACAACCATTTTGGACATATTTTCATAATGATTTGACCTTGTGGAGTGCATCTGCCCGGATTTTTGCAGGGCCAAAAAATGGCTTTTTGTCACTTCAAATGCTAATATCTTGCAATCCAAACGGTGGAAATTTCTGAAATTTTTTCCACATCTTCCTAAATGAGATTACTACAAGATCCTACGGTTACATTTGTCCAAAAATGTATTTTTTCTAAAATTTGGTACTTGTATTGGAGATGACAGTTTTGGAGCGTTTTTAGTGAAAACATAGTCAAAAACCTTTAGGGGTTAAGTTTAATAATGGTTGCATTTAAGAACCTCATGTATTACTTTTTGAATGTTGCAATGGTTGTTTTTGGTCAAGCCATATCTTTTTTCAGAGTGAGTGTGTGTGGTTTTTGAAAGGCCTATGATCACAAATAGGTGCCTACCACAAAATTCTTTGAAAATTCATAAGTAATTCAAAAATGCTCCGAAAAATATGAAACCACTTGGGTTAGATTCCACATCAATTTTTCTTCATGTGAAAAATAAGGAAAAATATTTCCGTGCATTTAAGAACCATCGAAAAGGCCAACCAACCCTTAACCCCTCAAGGCCCAAGGAGCTTGTTTTGGGCCTCTCACTTGCTCAACAGGTCAAAGTTATAACTTCATTTTCCTACAATCCTTCTCCTAAGTATATCTAAGTGAATTTTATATCATGATGTTCATATTGAATGGGGAAGTTCAAAAGTAAAATTGTCATCATGTAATAAGCTTGATATACAATGCATACTGTGAATCAAAGTTCAAACTTGTGAAAAAGTACAGAAATTGTTTGGGCCTTTAGGGGTTAAATGGTTGCTTTAAGAGCAGAGTACCTTGCATGAAGGAGCCAAAGTTTGATGATGAAATAATTTTTCAGCGAGGTTGTAGCCAAGTGGCAAGCATGTCTTGAAGGTGAAAACTGTGCATAACGCAAACAGTGGCAGCTCTCCCATGGCTAGGTGCGACTCTGAGTTCTCTGAAGCTTTGAGCAGAGCCAGTTGACGTGGCCCTTGTCAACAATTTTCATTTTCATCTGCAGGAGTGGCTCAAGGCAACTCTGAAGCCTCATGTGCAGGAGACTATTGTAACCAGTAGCTGAAAATGTGGCGTAGAGAGTGATTGTAGACAATCAACAAACATAACATAATAATAAGCTAGCCTATTGCCTTGCAAGGGCCGTGCTCACATCCGAATCACTACTGTAGATGGGTTGTTGGACATGCCATCCAAGAGGACACTTTTTGGAGGACACTTTTTGAATGAGCTTGGGCTCCTTGCTCAGGCAACTTGGGAAGTTCAACCAATTGGGTGCCTAAAATTTGATTTCCATGGTTTTATAGCGAGGTGCAGCACAACATTGTATAACCAGGCAATGGTCCTCCCCAAGTTGGGAAGGTATTACGCTTTGTTAGGTACAGAGTGCTTGGGAGGGACTTATCAATTAATTCAAGGATTGGGGTTGGTGGAGGAGCCATATAAGACAATTTTTGTTTACTATAGGGGTCCTCTTTTCAAGGATGTACCAGTTGCTCTTAACCCCTCAAGGCCCAAGGAGCCTGTTTTGAGCCTCTGACTATGTCAAAGTTGTAACTTGATTTTCCTACATTCTCAGAAGTACATCTAAGTGAATTTCATATTCTGATGTTCATGTTGAATGTGGAAGTTCAAAAGTACAATTGACATCATGTAATAAGCTTGATGTACAATGCATATTGTCAATCAAAGTTCAAAATTGTGAAAAAGTACAGAAATTGCTTGGGCCTTTAGGGGTTAATGCACTATCATTTTGAGCTACAAACAAGGGAATGAAGAGTGGAGGGAAGCTCCAACAAACCTTTGCATCAACTGACTGTCACATCTACCCACAGTTCTCTGTCATGTGGGTGAACGAAATCAAATTCTACTTCTACTATTGGAAGTCTCGAAGCTCCCCATCAATTCATTCATTGTTTTTTTTCTCACATTTGGGAATAAAGTATAGAGTAGTGTGGTGACTCCATAATAACTTAACCCCTAAAGGACCAAATGGTGTTTTTTGGCAACATAGTGATTTCGGGCAGCTCACTACACATGGAATTTTGATTTTTTTTCTTTGAAATTTTCACACAACATTTTCCAGAGGAGTAGCTTTAAGACCCAACAATTTTCATAACTTTTGAATACATGGTTAAAAAGTTATTGTATAATATGTTGTTTTCATTGCTTGGCGGGCAGCCCGGGCAGCAAAAAAAACTTCTTGAAAAATCACTTTTTTTTAAGATAAAAATTTGAAATTTTTTTTCTACATTTATATATACATGAAAAGATTTGAATCATTCCATTTTGATTTGTGAGACGAAAGTTATGAAGAGTTTTAGTTGTGGGTAGTTTGTGGGTAGTAATGGAATCTCTACTCTCAAATAAACTTTGAAGACCTTTATTTCACTCAATTTTTAATATTTTTGGAAAAAAATAAAAACTTGAGGTGTAGATTTTTTATTACAACATTACAACCATTGGGATTGGCATTTTTCAATTCCATAAATAAATTATTAACACTTTAGTATTTTGAATCATTCTCTACTTCTTTCAACTTACTATTTTTTTCCTATATGTTGTACAATTCCAAATGATCCAAAAATTTTCAAGCATGTAGCCAACATGACTTGAAGAATGAATCCTAAGAGTTACAACCATTTTGGACATTTTTTCATAATGATTTGACCTTGTGGAGTGCATCTGCCCGGATTTTCGCAGGGCCAAAAAATGGCTTTTTGTCACTTCAAATGCTAATATCTTGCAATCCAAATGGTGGAAATTTCTGAAATTTTTTCCACGTCTTCCCAAACCAGATTACTACAAGATCCTACGGTTACATTTGTCCAAAATTTTATTTTTTTCTAAAATTTGGTACTTGTATTGGAGATGACAGTTTTGGAGCATTTTTAGTGAAAACATAGTCAAAAACCTTTAGGGGTTAATACTACATTCGTTTGAAAATTGTGTATCCATTCTCAATGCAATCACCACTAAGAATGCATACCCTATTTTCAAATGGAGGGAGTTATCAATTATTTTGTTGGTGAAACTACACTCATTTATTCTATTTGTGTTTGTAACAATGAGTTATCAAAGTTACACTATTTAAAATTAGTGCAAGGTAATGTTGAAATAATTTTCTGAATATTCAAAACTCAAAAAACTTATTGTAGTGACTTTGATTTTATGGGTTGCTTCAATTTTGTGTCCTAGTATATAGGGTAAATCATTGTAGATGGAAGTTGGTCAAAGTGGACAAAAAATGGTTATGGAAACCAAAAAATTAGCAAGAGGATTTGATTGAATTGCCTACTCTATGAGTATGTCAAATATGTTTTCAATGTATGAATAGCAAAAAACCAATCTACACGAATGCAATTATGAATGCACAAAATTTAATCAACAATCCTTTATAGTTTTTGGATTCTCTTAGCAATTCTTATGGTTGAAATTTAAGTCATTGTAACTACCATTGTAACTATCATTGTATTTCCAAAAGTTCCAAAAGTCAAACTACATTTTACAAATGACTTAATAATGTGATTTTGAGTTGCAATTATGACTTCTTTAATCGACCTTGTATTAAATTTCAATTCAAAGGTCCTATTCTACAATTCTCCAATAGATAGTATTCCTATTTATATTAAGAAGTGAAATACAATTATAGCTATATTCTCCCAAGTCATAATATTCCTAAACTTCAAGGATTAGGATCTCTTTGCCGCCCCATGCAATATGATATGTTTTTATTATTGATAAATATTGAAAACATTGTAAGCTTTGAAATTGATATATCCCTTGTATATTATGGCACTTTAAAAGGATTACTCCATTCTTCATGTTCAAACATGATAGATTTCTTTTTACTAAATCTACATCACTAGTCATTTCATTAGTTAGTTATTCTAGCAAGATGAAATTGCTTAAGAAGTTTTAGTTTTACATTAAGAAGATGTCATAGTAGAGACTCATAGAAGACAATTGTGAAATCTTAAATGAACGTACTCTTCACTTATGCCAACCACTTATTCATTGGAGTTCCTCTTTCTTTCTTGTTTAGCTTTGTATTGGTATTCTAATAATAAAATTTAGGATTAATATGCTACCTATAGTGTTATTTACACTATTATGTGACTCACTTTAATTCTCATTTAGTTGCTAATTATTGTTCATATTAGATATTGTAGTGTGACTAGGCCTTTGACTTAACAATGATGAAAAAACTATTTTTTCATCTAAAGTGGTTTGTTTACATTTGCATGGATTAATGATGGTTTCGGTTTTCATTGTAATCAAATAATTATTTCACAAATCGTCATATATTCTTAGTGAACGAAATATCATGTCCTTTCAAATTTAAGAGGATTATGGAAGTGGAAATAATTTAATTCTAATCATTTTGTTTCATAAATATGCATGGAAGTGGTCTCTTTGACTTTGTAACATGTTTTAATTGTAAGGTTAATGATCCAAGGTAGATTAATAAAAACCAAACTCAATATATTACTAATAGATTCTTCTATTTTTCTTTAACACACTAGTCATGCTGGTCACCAATTCAAAAACCTTCCAACAATTGGCCTTGATTAGTGAAGTTTTCGACACAACTCTTGTTCATTTTCTACAAATTTCACTATTTCTTTCTCAACTTTTATAAAAAATTGATTTTGACATTAATTAATTAAAACTAAAGCTCATGTCATACTATGGTATTTGATGTGATCTAACTTGGTCCTAATTTAGTTTTCTTGGTGGAAATTAAGTTGCCATTTAGTGTTGGTAAAATCAGCGATGTTGTTGCCATTTAGTGGTGAAGTTCATAATTAGTGTTGCAACACTAAATTTCATTAATAGTGCAGTAGGGAAAGGTTAACCCTATCTGGATGTAACACTGTCCAAATGGAAATTAGGGATAGGGTTCTCAGAGTGCATTTGCAAGTGGAAACTCCCAAATCAGTGCAATCAGAGAGGTATAAGAGTATCAATGACATGAGGATTAGGGTTGCAAGAGGCAGAAGTTATTCGTTTCGGGGAAGGGAATTGCAGCCCATGCGCGGATGATTCGTTTGGGAGTAGCGAGATTGAGGTAGCCAGAATCATCAATGGCGCCGGGAAAGAGTTCGCATGCTCAAACAATGCTGAAGCGCAAGTTCGAGCTGCTGGATCCTGACATCCTGGAGTGTCCCATTTGTTCAGAGGATCTCGCCCCGCCAGTCTATCAGGTAACTTAGTGACTCTCCTTTCCATTATGCGTGACTTCATGTTTCTCTCGATCGCTGCAAATGTTGCAGTTTCAGATTGGCGAGGTTCCTTGTGCAGTTCTTAACCTCTTCCCCCTTTTTGCGAATTCTATTTTACTTCTTTTGTTTTCCCAGAATTTTTTTTTCCCGCCACCAACAGATCATCCGAGCTTGTACCGTTCTTATCGAGATTGTGTCATTGAACTCAAGTTCAGAGATCAGATGTGGGGAAATATTCCTTCTACGCTTGCCCAGCTCCACAAGTACTATCTCACACAATTGGATTCTATGTTTTAGTTTCCTTGGCAATACTTTAATGCCAAGTGTGAAGCTCACGGCAATTGTGCCATTTCCTCAGTGCCTAGTCAATTGAAGATTAATCCTCTCCTCATTCTAGAGCCCTCAGAAGTAAAGATTTGGATTCCGTTGAACGACTTGCATTATATCCTGTAATGAGTCAGGAAGCACCACAAGTTTCTAATTGCAAGAGTGGTTATTTGGTGGCTGAGTCAGTGTCGGACTGACCACATAATGTGCGCTGGCTGTTGGGAGAATATCAATCACAAGAATTGCCCGTCTTGTCGAAAGCGAATAGGCAACACCCACTGCATTGCAGTCGAGAAGATTCTCGAGTCTCTGCTTGTGAGCTGCAAGAACACTCTTAATGGTTGCATGGGAATGCTCAGGTACACCAAGATAGCCGAGCATGAGAGCACATTGTGCGAGTATCAGCCCTTCAACTGCCCGTTCCATGTATGCAATTTCAAAACTTCCATTTGGATCCTTTCCGTTCACATGGTGTATCATCACCAAGTGCAAACATGATCATTTCACAATGAGGCCCACCGATGACTATATCATTGTCGGGGGTAGAGATCATCGATTGTTCGTAGTCCACCGTGAGAAACAGAAGCTTCTCGGGGATAAGTTTTTCTGTGCTTGCTTTGGGACTTTTCCTGGGTGGCTGAAGCTTGTACTGTAGTGAAGGTCAAGGACGGACCATGCGGCAGGTACACCTTGATTCCGTGAAGACCCGAGGGTGCGACATTCGAAAAGGCGATGAATGGATAAGAATTTTTTTGCCTGTCCCTGAAAGTGCTCATGGCCTCGGAAACTGTGAGTTTCAAGGGCAACTTGACATCGGAGAAATGCCCCAACTTGACATCAGACTTTGGAATTATTGAAGGTCAGAGTCTCCCAGCCAGCCATTTACTTTTTTTTTAATGCAGTGCATCGTGTCAACGTACAACACAAGTTTTTCAAGGGTGTGCAGTACCGTACCTGTGGGTCACGGTCGGCGGAAAATACTGATTTTTAAGAAAGCCGGAAAAAAAAATGAAAGAGAGAAATTGCCAAATTTAGGAAGAATTTAATGACCAAGTTGTTGTAAGCAAAGAAAATGTTTAGTATTAGATAAAAAAAGAAAATATGTAGTCCAATTATCATCATAGTTATCATTGAGAAAAATTTTGATGGTTAAATAAGGATATATTTTGATCATGTTGTGAGTTTCAAGGATGGAGGTTGGTGAGGTTAGTTTTATAATGAAATCCATTGTCCATCATGAATCCTCAAAGAATATGGGACAATTTAAAGATGAGAGTTTAACTATAAGTGGTTGAGTTCCTACTAATCGTAATTGACATATCTCACATGGGTTATTTCACCTCTTACCTCCCTATTTGTATAAACAAGTTTTCTTTCCCTCTCTTTTAAACAAAGGTGAGAAGATTTTTGAATTATCATGTTGGAAGTGCTAAATTTTTTTTATATAATGTTGAAATTACAAAAATTATATTTTAATTTGCTAAACTTACTTTGGGAACTTTTAGTAATTATTTAGCAACAATGTGTCGATCTAGATATAGTATTCAATATTGAATTCAAGGATCTTAGAGTTGGAGGGATTCAAAAAATGACTATAGAATATCTTATGTTAAATTGGTAAGAATTTAGGAATGGAGTGTAGAGTTTCAAGTATGCATACTAAGATTTATGATCATATATATATTTGTGTGCTATGTTGTGATGTGGTTGTCCGCAAGCTCTTCAATTACCTACTGATGTGATGAGATGTCATTTGTACTTGCACGATGGAGTTGAATGTGCAGAAAAGATATTGGACTTCTTTGTGGTTGCTCTATTGGAACAAACCCTTTGTACTCACTTGTTTAGATTTCTAATTGATGTAGATTAGGTAATAAGGATTGGTTTCTTGGATTAACCATTTAGTATAATAGTGTTTAGCTAGGGTGTAAATAATAGAGTATATCCTTCAATTAGGAATTTGTACACTATTCTTCATTTGCTCTTGACCTTGAGAACAAACATCAATTTAATTGGATTTGTCTTGGTTATTTATACCAATGTACTTTAACTTTTTTCTTCAGAGATTATGATACTCTCATTTGTTTATGAAACTAATTGAGATTTTCTACATTAATAGTCAATGTATAGTCTTATTTTTTTTAAAATAGGCTAGCCTCTTTTCTTTGTTTTTTACAACTTTAGTTAAGAAAATCTACAATTAAAGTTGTAAGAGATGGAGTTAAATAGAATAACTTTATTATGCATTGATCATGATATCACTAACTACATACTCTACATGTCTAATTTTTTTTGCTTTTATTCTTTTCAACAACACTGAAAGACTCTTTACCTTTGTAAAGTTGTTCATTTGGATGTAATAAGGAAAAGTTGGGGCTTGAACTAGGGGTCGCAATTGGATTGAATACAATTTTGAATCAACCTACCTAAATTAGTAAATACTATAATTTTGTCATATATATAACTTTTGAAATGGTTTATTTTTCATGTTTAATGTCTAAATTTGAGTTTTCTTGTACCTATTTGAAGTACATTTGAATGTATTTGCAATGATAAAGTCTTTATTCAACAAAGCATTTAAAAGATAAAATTATATTTGGCAGTGCAATTATACTGGACTTTAGTAGATGCCCTAAATTAACATCTATATGCAATGCATCAAAATGAGGGTTTGAACATTGAATATTGAAAGCTTTTCTTGGATCTTGTTAGTACTTGTGAGGGGATTTTAGATTCTCTCGGAATGCACATGAACTATAAGTTTTAAAGTGTTGAATAAGTGTATCTAAAACCGATCCTAGGCCTTCATGTATGGAAGTTGTAGATTTTAGGCAAGAATCTATATGTGATGGTTAAGTAAACAAATTGGAATTAGCTACTTTTATCCTACTTCTTATAAATGTAACCAATGTCAATTGTGGTCCTTGGAGTGCAAAAGTCTAATTTTTCAACTTATAGAAACTAAATTGAACATTCACAATAGATGACAAATTTGAAATTTTGATTTCATTTTTAGATTCACTAACTTCAAATTGGCTACACTAATTTATCCTAATAGTGAGGAGGGGAAATTAGTGTCATTGCATATTTTAATTTTTCTAGAAATTGATACAATATAAGATTATTTCAACTTGTATTCATTCAAAATAGTGTAACTTTGGTAGATTAGTGTCACTTGAACTTTTAAGACATATTAATGTACAAAAATGGAAATTGAGAAATAAATAATTAATCAACCACAACAAAATGGGGGCAAATTTTTATATTTATAGGCCCTTTCTAAAATGTTGAAGTTTTGTAGCCTTTGGGAATTGGGACTCAAGATAATATGGTTTGTGAGACTTTTGTTAGAGCTCTACAAATGAGTGATCCAAAAGATGTAACAATTTGTAAAAAATGTAAAAATTTGGCCCCTATTTGGTAGTGGTTCATTTTGCATTTTTCACCCACTACCAATGAACTTAAGACATTGATTTCAAATTCGAATTCCAAATTTCCAAATTGATAAATTAAATTACGGGATCCAATCCATTCTTGATCACCTCTACTTTGGTAGTGTAGGGAGGTCTAATTCTGTGTAGGGACAAGATGAGTAAGTAAACAAAAATGACCCATTATAATAGGGCTATATGACTCTCGATTTTGCAACCAACTCTTGGTCAAAAATAAGATGACCTATATGACCATAATGGGACAAATATAATCTTCACCTAGAAAATACATGATAATTTTATTTTGGAAAATAAAATTATGAAAATTTATGGAATCCTCCGAAAATCTATTTTTCTACACATGGGGAAATTTTTCCACTCTACATACTTGAACTCCAGATATGTTCAATTCTTTAATCTTTAAAGGATGGAGTAGTGACCTGTAGAAATTATCCCCTTTAGAACCATGTGACATCATCCACTTTAAAAAAACCCAAAAATTTTCGTTGGAGATCAAACTATTGTGCAAGATCTCTCTTTTTTGCACAAAATTCCAAGGATGAACAATTGCACTTCTATCTTACATAGAAAAATTCTTTGTCATCCATTGGACAAAAAATGTCCTCGGCATCGTTTATTGATTAAGTGGTTAGGAATGGGTTGGCTCCCATCAAGCATCCACACCACAAACTACGCTAGACAAGGATGCCAAGAGGGTTTTCGGCATGCAAGTTTGAAGTGTTTGGTCTCACTGCTCCTCCTATGCCCCTTGGCAAATACACTAGAAAGGAGCGCCAAGAAAAGCATTTAATTGAAGGGTAGTTTTTTTTTTCTTAAAGATCTTATTGTATTGTTAATTCATTGAGAATATTGACTTTACCATCCCCACACAATGTTCCAATAGCATTTTCAATTGATTTTGAGTTTGCTTGTAAGAAGGGAAGCTCATTATATACACATGGTATGGTAGGACATAGGACAACCCATGTGGGATATGTAAATTAGAGTTAGTAGGAGCTTCAAACACCCATGCCTTGTTGGAGGACTGGCCAGGCATGCAAGCACCCACCTTGGCAAGTTCCTCCAACTCACCCACCTGGCAGTCTATGCCCACTTTAACCCCTAAATGCCAAAGGCCTTTTTTGAGCTTCGAGGAATTTTTTCTAAATTGAACCAAAAGATTATATTTTGATAAGTTGTATCAATTTTTTTGAATTGTAATTGTACAAATTCAAACTAGCTTATAGACATGTTGAGTAGAGATCACATAGGAAAAGAAAACACATCAATATCATTTATGAATGGAAAGTTTATAATGTTTGATTATGAGGGTGTTAAAATTGTAGAAGTAATTTGAAGTTTTTCAATCCTCTTTTTACTTGTCGAATCTAAAAAGTAGGCTGTCAAAACATTCACCTTGTGTCAAAATTTGAAGAACATCTATTAAAAATTGACTTCATCCTCAACTACTCAAGATCACCTTCATACATTCAATGGTCATTTAGGGGTTAACACCTAAATGGCCCAAGGCACTATATTTGGTGTTGACTAAATTTTGAAGTAAAATAAAATCTTACCAATATATGGAGTACTATTTTTGATAGTTTGTACTTTAGTTTAATATCTATTATAGTCTATTTGAAGCATCAAAAAATCTGATTTTGTAAAAAATTGTTTATGATTTCTTTATTGAAGATTTTGTGCAAGGGTGCTCATTGCAAATCATTTTTGATTTTTAGTGTTCGCAAGGCTCTTAGATATGAACTTCAAATACACTAGATCTATGGGGGTAAATCACACTAGATCACTTTAGGTAAGAAACTATAAATTGATAATGGTTTTCCATGTTATGTCTTGTAACCTAACATTTTTTTCATGAACTCAATTTTAGATTTGTTATCTAAAAACAAGAATGAAAGACTTCAAATCACTTGATATTTTAACAATCTTTTGAACAAATATTATAATCTTTCAATCCACTATAAGTAATATTATTGTGCTAACTTTTCCTACTTGACCCATAACATGTTTAATTTGAAATCATACATTTATAAATTTAAAAAATTGGTTAAAACTTACCAAAACTAGGGCTTTTTGTTTAATTTAATTTAAACAAACACTAAGAAGTTCAAAAAAGGCCTTGGGCATTAGACGTTAAGTCATCAATATCTAGATTTAATATTTTGTCCTCGTCTAAATGTAGGTGTGGCAATTTGAGAAGGCACTTGCACCTTAGATCAATGGCTTTGGCCACGACACACCAATGAGATGGTTATGATTCAAACTTGGGCATTGGTAGGGGGCTTACCACCATAGTCCATGCAACTATGATGGGGGCAAATGACCTTATCATCATATAGGGACATGGAAATTTCTTGGAGGAAGGAACATGTTGGATTTTCTTTATAGGGACTACCTTCTAAAAGAGGCATCAAAGATGGAATTTGCCATTTGGGTTCACAAGGCTTAAATAATTGAACCATTCCCAATGTATGGTTCATTCATGGGGTCTTTTAGACTAGAGTAAACCTTTTTTCTTGGCAAATTGGATAGTGATGATTAAAGGTGCACATAAAGTTTGTTCACCCATAATCAATGCTACCCAAAATGCCACACCTACATTTGAACCAAAAAGACATCTTGCAAAAACTAGAAAAAAAAATGACCCCCCCCCCACTAGATAAACATTACACAAGATGTACACAATCAAAACATGAGAGTCCATAAAAGCCTACTATTTTGTTTTGGTACACCCATGAACAATACTTTGAAAATTCATAACTTACTCATACAGTGTCCAAATAATGCATGCTAAAATGCATTGGAATTCTCTTTCAGTTGCCAATAAGACCCAATCTAATATTTTATGTCTAATAACAGTAACTACGCTTAGTTGTAAATAGTGACTATTATAGGTGCACATACCTGACCTTGTGAGCAGTGTCCCCTCCAAAGCTGCAATTAAGGCAGTACCGTACCAGTAGACTCAATCGCTTTGGAATCCTTTTCTGGAACTGCAGCAAGTAGTCCCTCAATCGGTCCACAGATTCTGTTGCACTTGCTTTGAAACCAGATACCACCTTTGCTTCAAGATAAAATTCCAAATTTTCCCCCGATTTCTTGTTTCTTCCATCGGTGTTTTCAAGCCTTTAATTTGTTGCAACAGATGCCACAATCTTAGCTCAGTTTCCCCAGTTTGTAAGAATTGGGAAACCTCGATCAGTGACGATGGCTTCGGAGAAAGTGTGTGAGAATGTCAGCGTCCCTTTGCTTGCTAAGGACAAGACACCAGCTACTAGAGGAGGAAGAGGAAGAAGAGGAAGAGGAGTGTATGTGATGCTGTTTCTATCACTGGTTGTCAATGTCGTGTTCCTTCTTCAGGAGAATGAGCCGCCCTCTTGGTCGACCGAGGCAGTTCAGGATGCCCACGGGGCGGCTGTGGAGCGATGTTCTGGCCATGGGGATGTATTTGTGGACACGATGGAGGTGGATGGAGATGGCAAGCCTGTTTGTGAGTGCCATGAATGCTTCACTGGCCCCGACTGTTCTGCTGCAACTCAGGACTGCGTAGCTAATGCCGAAGTGTGAGTAGGTCTTCTAACGTCTCGATTCGCCCTTGCAAGATTCTGAACGTGGACTCCTATTGCAGGCACAAACGAGAATTTGAAACTGCCGTTTAATTCCCGTTGACAGTTGCAGTTTCGGTTCTCTTGAATGTTGATTGCGTGTCAACTTAAAACTAGTAAGATATTGTTTTTTATTTGTACCTTAGATTTCGTCTTTTCTAAAACTAGCCATCCTACAGAGCAGAGTCCTTTCGCAGAGTCTTCTTGTTAACGCTGTCGACCAAATGAGTAACATGGAGTGAAAGTACGCAGAAGTTTCTGAATATAGAGTCCTTTGTTGTTGGATGCCTCGAAGCAAGAGCGATGGGAATGCTTATTTGGGGAGAAATACTTCAGGTTTGAAAGTGGACTCATATTGCACTCACAAATGAGAATTTGAAACTTCCGTGTACATCCTTGGTTTAATCGAAGGTTGATTGCGTGTAAACATAAATGAAATTCATTTGTACCTCAAATTTGGTCATTTTTAAAATTAGTAAACCTAAAGAACCGAGTCCTATTGTGCTCGTTTCGCAGTCAACCGAATGGGTAATCTGCAGTGAAAACACGCGAATGTTTCTGAATATGGAGTCATTTCAGTTGGATGCTTCTAAGCAAGATGACAATGATGCTTGCAGCGGGGATCCTCTTCTGTTCCAAGAGTACTGGAGGTCGAACCCGGATCTTGGCACAGTGGTTGTTCCGGGGTGGTACCGCATGAGCTACTTCGACAACGATGCGCAGGGCAATTATTTCACTGACGCGCTGATTGCCTCCATTAAAGGGCTCCATGCTTTGGCCGGGAATGCCGTGACAGAGGGACGCTACATTGCTGTAGGAAATGGAGCCTTGCAGCTGCTAAACGCCATTGTTCACGGGCTTGCACTCCAGGACATCGACGATGTCTCCCCAGTGGTGGCCCCTACTCCTTATTACTATGTGCGTAACCTATCCAAACCTTATTGCAGAACGTTCTTCATAGAATTCATACTCCCCGCGTCGCATGAAGAATTTTAACCAATATGTACGAGCGTGCTTTCACTGGGAGATCAGTCAGTAGAACTCACTGGATAGATCACTTTGGGGTAGAAGTGCCAAACTCTCTTGAGATCAAATTGTTTTCTCACGCCATGCACGATGATCTCTAACGCAATCATTCAAAGTGGGAGATTGTAGAGAATTATCGAAGGCTAGGGACAGTGTTCGACACCATTTCCATTCAAGTTCAGTGGTCGTAGACATTTAGCCAACTCAAGCTTCCATTCAACTTGCTAATTGAAGGCCAACCAATTACATGCATAGATGAGATTTTTTGGTAACGGGGTTTAGTCAAAAGGATCACTAGATCCCTAAGGGTCTAAGTATCCTCTCCATTACAAAAAAGAATTCAAGCTTGACCGAAAAGAAGTGTCTGATGTTGTGCAGCTGTATCCTACGCAAACAACCTTTCTAAGCTCGCCGCATTATGCCTGGGCAAGGGAGCCTGGCCATGCCAGCAAGAGTTGGACCCGTCCAGGAGTTCCAATTGAGCTCCTAGCATCTCCCAACAATCCGACAGGCGAAATCCAGGAAGTGCCAGACGATTTTAAGGGTCGTGTGGTGTATGATCACGCCTATTACTGGCCCCATTTCACCCCCATCACTTCTAAAGCGGATCGTGATATCATGGTCTTCACCTTCTCCAAAATCACCGGGCATGCTGGCAGCCGCATCGGGTAATGCACGAGCCCTCTTTTCCGGAACATGCTCTTCAGAACATGGTTGTCGTAACATTATGTTTTGTCCAAATAAATTCTGATTCATCCAAAGTAATTTTTGAATGTTTAGAGAATTAATCCTCTTTTATGACCAATTTGATAGAATTGAGGTAGATAATGTATTTAAACAAAGATATAAGCAAAATTTTGCAAAAATTCAAAAAGATCCAAGCATCCAAGGGTTAAAAGGTATCCACCTTGGTTTGGGTTCATGGGTTCCTTTTATGAATACTTTCCTCTTAATCTTTCAGTGAAGATTGGAACCCTAGGCATAAGGGAAGACATGTTCACCTTCTCCAAATTGTTACAATGTTATGGCCTAGGTAATGTGAATTTTGAGCCTTGTGATGAGAAATAATGCACAAATGCGTGGGTAGCAGAGAGGGATTTTATTTCCATATTGAGGTTGTACTTTCACATTACTAAACATAACGTCAAGGGTTGAATCTCGTTCAATCATGCTCAATCCAGGGTCTAAAAAGAAAGAAGTACACCGTGCTCTCCGTATATCCAATCCTTGCCGTGGTTGCCATTTCTACAGGATTCGGCTGATTTACGTTAATATGTTATGATGCTAAGGATTGTCTTCAATCAGAGAATGTATAAATTGGCTTACTCAGTGTTTGTATGTACGAGAGCAGGTGGGCAATACTGAAAGATTTTGATCTTTACCAGAAAGTGATGAACCATGTGTTCCTCAGTTCGGGCGGAGTGTCGCATGATGGGCAGCTAAGAGCGACGCAGATCATGCGCAGTATTATAAAATCGTACGCAGGAACCTCCCCAGTTAGTAGCAAGGAAGGGCTTTTCCACTTCGGCCATGAGGTGCTAGGGTCTCGGTGGTCAAGACTGCGAGCCATTTTCAAAAACTCCTCCAGATTTACACTGCAGGAGCTGAAACCGGAGTACTGCAATTTCTTTGGAAAGATCTCAGATCCGACTCCAGGTATTTGATCTTGTCAACAATACTCAGTCTATCCTACTGATGGAATCACTGAGCAATTCTCCAAAGTGACTTCTCCTGAATTGAACATGTAGTTCGTTAATATGAAACGTGCTCTTCATTTTTCTTTACATAGTCCACCTTCACAAATTAAAGTCCCTCTCCATTGATTACCAATTATTTTAGTGCTACTTCAGTGAGTGGATTTGTTAATATTAAAACAGTACTGTTGTAATGCCATCTTAATGTTTTTTTTAGTGACTGTCTTTCAATGCTTGTTCAAATTTTACTCTTTAAACACGTTGTAAAAGCAATAAAATCGCATAGAAACTGTGCCAATCCAGTGTAAGGTAAAACAGCCCATTACGGACCTTTTACCCATTGCGGACTCCTAAGAATGACCCCATTACAATTTTCTTTTAGTTATTGAGATTTGGGCCACATTCAATGTCTTAGCTAACTGGAATGGAGTAATTAGTGACCACAATAGGAACTTTCAGTTTTTTAGTGTTAGTTCATTGTAGGAAGTACCTTTTTCAGGTCTTCTGTGTTAGAAAATATTGTGACTGCAATAGGTGAGTAAGATGAGTGTTATGGATCAATTTTTGTTGGTTTCGGGGTAGTCTACAAGCTGTGATGGGCTGAACACTTCAAAAATTCATAACAAATTCAAACTTTGTCAATAAAATATAGTTTCAAATGCTCTTGCCATTTGTATCACTTGACTTTCTCTGGAAAAAAAAAGTAGAAAATTTCAGAAATGACAAGAGGGCAAACCTCACCTCCCATTTGGTCCGTAATGGGCTGTTTCATCTTAAAGACATCAATCAATCGAAGTGTCACTGAAACTATTTTTACTGTCATTGGGGAGTCAGAGGCTTCTGCAATGAGTGAATTTATTCACTTAGCTAATGCATTGTGATGAATGAATGTTAATCCTAACCCTGATTGCCTTCATTTTTCGGCTCAATCTGACTGCCAAATGGTTGAATGAATTTCTGAAAACTGCAGCATACGCATGGATCCACTGCAATGGCGAAGCGGATGTCGATTGCCATGAGGTGATGAAAGCTGCTGGAATCATTGGTCGGCCTGGTAGTCAATTTGGATCAAGCAATCGATTTGTGCGGTTGAGCCTGATAAAACGTCAGACCAGCTTTGACATTCTTGCTACACATCTCCTTAACCTTGTGACTCACACTTGAAAGTTTGCACCGAAATAATATATGGATTTAGGGTACAACGACACCCAAGTTCACCGCTTTTAGTGCTGAGCATAGTTCCTAAAATGTTCAATTTTATTAAGGTATTCTTATTAGAAAATGAAAGAGGTGTCTCAACACACCTAATTACACATTATTTGGTTATTGTACGCAAATGTTATGAAGGTCCAAAGCTTTCTTGGTAGATGATTACCCCCTGTGTGTCAGAGCGGATGTTTTTTGGACTCTGAGAAAACAGGATTTGTGGAATACCAGGTTCATCAAATATTATAATTTTGAAATCCACATGGTGGATTCTCTTATAATTTGCAAATTTGTACTCATCAGTAACTTGGCTTCAAATATCAACGGTGTGGAAACTTCAGTAACCGAGTAGTTCTCAAATTATTCTAGATTTTGTAGATCCAACTAAAAAAGCTCCTCACTTATGTAGTTTCCTTTGTGACGCTTAGGGGTTAATAAGGATGGTAGAACTATGAGGCCCTGTCCAACTTGTAGTTGGAAGGGGGCCTTTCTAGGAATTGAAATCATCACATAGTCTTTGCTTTTCTATTGGTAAACCATATCTTTGTAATCAATGTGTTTCTATTGTTTAAGATTGTAAGGTAAGGTGCCTATTTTATATCATCGGTAATTTTGGATTTCCCTATTTTACTTAACCCTTGATGATCAATCCTTACGAAAATATAGTTGAACATCATTTTCATGTACAATTTGTCTTTTAGATTGTTTTGTAGAAAATTCATGTTTTGTGTTTATACCACTTCAAACTATATTAATTTTTTATGTCAGTACCATTGACTTTTCCCTCTTTATTTCCAAACAAAATCCCTATCAAAGTTGGGGTTTCCTATTTGTAGCAATCAATATGTAAATATGTATTGAGATAGTTGTAGTAATGATAAAACTTTTCAAATTAAAATCAAACAAAAATTGAGAGTTGTACACAATTTATTGCTTCACAATTGCAAGTTACACTCAATGCACTTTAGTTGCACATTCTTTGTATATCCAAAGCATCTTTCATATATGATTGGACAAATTTAGAAGTGCTATTGCAAATACATGTGACTATGCATTTAGAAACAAGTTCGTCCCTTGAGTTAGTGCAATTAGTACACTCTTTTGTACACTTAGTGCAACTTTTGAAATAAAATGAACATCTCACCTATTCTTGAATATTGAAGTGAAAGTAGAATGCCATGTATCCTTTCAATTCAAAAGAGGTGAGATTAAGATGATTCATGATGTTGTAAAACTATTATTCAAATAAAATAATCCATAAAAAGCTATGTACATCCAAATGGGACATGTTTCATTTTCCAATTAGTATTTAAAAAATGCACTTCAATGAACACCTCCATGACTAAAATCATCACAAGTTTTCAAGAGCAACCATTGGAAGGTTCTTGAAGCAACCAATGAGAATTGAGACATTGCTTGTTTGAAGAATGTCCATTTAAGGTGCATACAATGTTATGAGTAGGATACCCTATCTTCCCAACTTTAAAATTTTGTAAAATATTACCTAAGTGAGTGTCAAAAGCTTGTAAAACAGCTTGGGTCCAATTCTTCTATAATTCATTAATGATCTCATCAAATTTTCTTTGCCATTTGGCCACCAAAGTAGTGGAACCAAAAAAAGGGAGGCATTTAGGTGATCACACTTTAGATAGACTTAAAAGTGTTGAAGAAGGTTGGGTAGAATTATTGACTTATCCACAATCTTGTTGGGGTTCAAGTATGGAGGGGACGTGCCCCTATGCTTTGATCCTACCACTTTGTCATACACATAACATTGTTTACCAATGAAGTTGAGGACCCTTTTGTATCTTTGCAAAGGAGACCCCTACAATGAACAAATTTGTTGTATATGGCTCTTTAACCAACCCCAATCCTTGAATTAATTGAAGGTCTCTCCCAGGCATCTAGGGAGGTGTAATACCTTCCCACCATGGGGGAGGACCATTGTTTGGTCATATAGTGTTATGCATGTAGCCAAGAAGGATCAATAATTACACATAGTTAGACTAGTGTGCCTTGTGCCATGGCCACAATAAAATAAAAGTAAAAGTAATTTTCTGATTTTTTCATTCATAAAAAGTTCAAAATTCTATATCTTTCACACCGTAGGTCCAAACAGCACAAAACAAAGCTTGTGCACCCTTCCTTGTAGAGCGTTTCCCAACAATAACAAGAATGTGACTTCAGGACATAGAGTCCAACTGTACTTGAGATCTCAACGTAACAAACAAAACAAAACATTCCAACTTAAAAATATGAATTGATTGAACTTTGACTTAAATGAATTTTTGAGGACATGAATCCATGTACCAACTTTTTTTTTAAACAAATGAAACATAATTTCATTGCAAAGAGTGAGAGTACAAACCCACCATCCACAAGTGGTCTCATATAGTTTTCAGAAAACTACGTTATAGCCAACACAGTTTCTATGTTTTTGGACAAAAAATTGCATTATGTGTTGGGTTGATTTTGTTGAAATGGAGTCTATTTTCTTCTAGTGATTGTAAATAGTGTTACTTTCTATAAGATTGGGTTTAGAAACACCATTTACTTGGTTCATATTAGGAGAATAATACATGCATACAAGCATGTGTTGATCATGTGTGGAAATAATGACCCCATATGGCATTTGGAGGTGATCATCATTCCCTTTGACTTGTACTCCATTATGTGAAGATGGACAATTTTTCTTTATAGGACATGAGGACAATAGTAATTTTAGGAATGAAAGCAGTTTGCACATAGCAAAATTTACAATGATTTCAAGTTATGCCAATTGTCCTTTGTATGTATTGCACCCTTGACCTATTTATGCAATCATCTCAATGTATTTGAATACACCTCATATGCTTTCAATTCATTGGTTTCATACTTCATTTGAACAAAATACAAATACACTATCACATAATCAGCCATACAATATATACATCTCGAAATTCCAATCCCTTGATTCCAAATCATGCCATTGGCGGGGAGACACAAGGCCCAATTCTCCACAATGAAAAGATAAGAATGAATCCCTAAAAACTCCACCCAGGGGGAGCCTCTAGCATTGCAACCACATTCATTTGTTCTCAACCAAATGTTTTGAACCCACCTATCATATAATTATATTGTATATTAACCCTTGAGCGTTACAGAGAGAACAACATAAGTGAGGAGCTTTTGGGGGTTGGATCTAGAAAATCTAGAATAATTTGAGAACTACAAGTAGAACCTCTCTTAGTGCACCCTCCCTTAGAACATAATATGCATTAAGAGAGTTTGTAGACAATAGGAGGCCCATGTCCATAATTCAAGATGAAATGACAAGTGGACCTATGGCTTCTCTAAATGCATAATCCTTTCTTAGTGCATAGTCCCAACACCATGCACTAAGGGAGGTTCTACATGTACTCGATTACTGAAGTTTAATTTTCACGGTTGAGATTTGAAGCCAACTTATTGATGAGTATGAATCTGCAATTTATAAGAGAATCCAATGTGCAGATTTAAAGATTATAACACTAGAAGAAACTATGTTGAACTTGTCAAAAATTGTGTTTTACTCAATAGAAAAGTGTGGGCTAGATTTTGTTGAGATCTCCCTCCGGAACCCAAAATTCTGCATACTAACACAAAATTTTGCGTTTCACTTGTCAAATTATGTGATGAAATGCTGAAATGCTGAATTTTGCGTTATGAAGGGAGAACTCAATAAAATCCAGCCCACACTTTTCTGTTGAGTACAACAAATTTTCTATCAAGTTAAATGCATTTTTTAACAAGTTAAACACAACTTTTTATCTAGTGTAATATTTGATGAACCTGGTATACCACAAATCCTATTTTCTCAACATCCAAAAAACATCCACTCTAATGCATAGGGGTCAAGTCCAAACAAGTTGATCCATATGTTCTACTAGCTTAACTTAGTTGTAACCATTTTCTTGTTCCAATGTTGTCCCATCTGATCAATATGCTTTGTAGTGCTCAATTTTATTGCTCATGGTTTGGCCTGTGCTGTACATACGAACATCCGCAACCACTTGGTTCATCAACACAATTAGGGGAGGCAACCCATTCCTGATCACCGTCCCATTTTGGCAGCGTAAGGTGAAGTAATTTTGATCAAGAGGTGATTAACAATGATTAATGTTGGCACAATTTCTAACATAGTTGTGGCACGTTATGAGTGGCTACAAGACTCTCAATATTGCAACCAACCCTTATTGGATTTTGCAACCAAACCTTGATCGGAAATAGGAAGGTATATGTGATCAATATCACATCATCTACAAAATCCAAAATATTCATTGGAGGTCAAACTATTGTGCAAGATCTCTCATTTTTGCCCCAAATTCCAAGGATGAACAATTGCACCTCTATCCTACAATACATATGAAAATTCTTTGTCATCCATTGGACAAAAAATGTTTGTGTCTATGTTTAAGGGTTAAGATACAACTCTATCTTTTGAATGCTTTGGAATTAAGGCAAAACTTATTACATGTGAGCCCGGTAGGGAGGCTTTGTGCTAAGGTCAAAGTACCTATTTCCAACAACCCCACAGTGATGGCTTTGTAGGGTGACCAATAGTTGTCAGGAGTTGGGTACACTCATTCTTCATTGAAAAAGATTCTTTGCTTGTATCTACTCATCCACTCATCTCTCTTCCCTCTTTGTGAAGGGAAAAGGGCCAAAGCTAACCATAATTAGTTTCTTTTTTATTCATTTTTTATGGAGTGCCAAAGTGGCGATATCAAATCTAATAGTGGTGCTCCAAATTTCAACATTCATCCACATATTGGACAGAAAATATCACATTAGTACAAATTAGATATCTACAATTCTCTTTTCATCTACAATCTAGTGATATCATTGAAGATTCTTTTTCAATTTGAAGTTTTATGGCAATTTTCTGCCCTTTTAGTACTATTTTGTTCCAAGGGTGTGGTATTGGCCCCATTACTTTGGTACAAATGGTTGATAAATTGCAAGAAAAAAAAATGTTGATCATAATAGGTGAGTGGCTATAAAACTAGGATGGGTGCAAATGAAAAATCTACATTAATATTGAATAAAATATTCATTTTTAGGAAAAAATCGTTTTTTTTCTTGCATTCTTCATCATCCTTATTTCTACACACATTGAGCTTAAATTTTCAACAAATTTTCTATATCCTATAGGTTGAAAAATACATAAGTTATATCCTATATGCTTAACTTATCAAAAATAGGTACCTCTATCTTAATTGAAGTGATAAAACAAAAGAGGCTTTTGTGATTGTCTTGTTGTTATGCATGATCATTGGTAAGCACAAAAAAAGGGATTCTATGTTTCATTGATAAGTAGACAACTTCATTGGTAGAGACTAGTCAATCTTGAGGGAATCTAATACATGTGGAATTCTTATTGTCTCTCTCTCTATCCACTAGGTCCTCATGAAAGTGCAATTACTATTTGTACCTATAGCAACCCCTGTGAAGTTTTTCCACCCACCAATACATGTGAGAGGGCCTATATACTAACTAGAAATTTTTTATCATTAGAAGCATATTGAAAAGTACTTTGATTAAAGGTGAATGAGCCTATGACACACAAAAGGCCCATGACAAACACCTAGGGAAAAACCCATTACAACCTTTGCATCAACCAATGCCAAAAAAAATTCAGTAAATGAGATTCGACCTACATTGGGTTCAGTTAGTGGCTACAATCAGTATTTTGAATGATGGTGATGGAGTGATTAGAGACTACAATAGGAACTTCTACCTTTTTAGTGTAAATTTATTATAGGAAGTAATTGTTTTTAATTAGGCCTTCATGTCATGGCCATATTAGAAAATATTGTAACTATGTTAGGTGAGGAAGATGAGTATTATGGATATGCATTTTGTTGGTTTGGGGGAAGTCTAAAGATTCATTTGGTCCAATTGGGAAGCGCTCTGTCTCCAAAAATTCATAAAAAATTCATACTTTGTCAAAAAATATATACTTTCAGTTGCTCTCCCCATTTCTCACATTTGTCTATATGAGGGACAAAATTTTAAAATTTTCAACAATGCCATCAAGGCAAACTAGTCATTTCCTTGTCACAAGCTTATTTACCTTAGGTCCAAGAAAACTCATATTTAGCATCTAGATTAGAGTGAAATGGTGTGCATTGGTAAATATGATTTGCCAAGACTACTATAATTTTTGTCTTTATATATCTCTTGAAGTGGTTTATTTTCTTTATCCAATGTCTAAATTCGAGTTTTCTTGTACTAATTCAAAGTACTTTTGAATGTGCTTGCATGAATAAAGTTCTAATTCAACAAAGCACTCAAAAGATAGAGTTATATTTGGCAAGGCATTGTTTATAATGGACTATTGCAAATGTCCTAAGATAACAATTCAACACCTAAATGCAATGCGTCAAAATGAGAGTTTGAGCATTGAATTGTGAAAGCTTTTCTTGGATCTTGTTAGTATTTGTGAGTGGATTCTAGACTCTCTTTGAAAGCATGTAAATAAACTATAAACTATCAAAGTGTTGAAAATAGGTATATCTAAAACCTACCCTAGGCTTTTATGTATGGAAGTTGTACATTTTAGGCAAGAATCAAATTGTGATGACTTGACAAACAAGTCAAAATTATATATTTTTACCTTACTTTTCATAAATGTTGTCTACAAATATCAAATTTGATTTCATATTTGGACTTAGTGACTCCAAAATGGCTACACTAATTCATCTTAATAGCGAGAAAGGGGGGGGGGGAGGGAGGGGATTAATGTCACATGTATAGAAAATTAGTGTCACCACAAAATTTAATTTTTGTAGAAATTGGTACAATACAAGAATATTTCAACTTGTACTAATTCAAAATAGTGTGACTTTGGTAAATTAGTGTCATACGAACTACTAAGACATACTAATGCACAAAAATGGGAATTGTGAAATAAACAATCAATCAACCACAAATTTTTACTTTCATAGGCCATTGAAAAAAAGTTGAAATTGTATTTTCTTTGGGACTCAAGATAATATGGGGTTTGCAAGCTCAGAGCATCAGAAAGAGTAGCAGTGAAAGGAGGATTAGGGTTGCAGAAAGCAGAAGTGATTTGTTTCGGAGAAGGGAATTGCAGTCCATGCGGGGATGGGATGGGAGTGGCGAGACTGAGGTAGCCAGAATCATCAATGGCGCCAGGAGAGAGTGCGCAGGCTGCAACAATACTGAAGCGCAAGTTCGAGCTGCTGGATCCTGACATCCTTGAGTGTCCCATTTGTTCAGAGGATCTCACCCCGCCAGTCTACCAGGTAACTTAGTGACTCTCCTTTCCATTATGCTTTACTTCATGTTTTTCTCGATCGTTGCAAATGTTGCAGTTTCAGATTGGCGAGGTTCCTTGTGTAGTTCATAACCTCTTCTCCCTTTTCGCGAATTCTATTTTAATTCTTTTGTTTTCCCAGAATTTTTTTTTCCCGCCACCAACAGATCATCCGAGCTTGTACCATTCTTATCGAGATTGTGTCACTGAACTCAAGCTTAGAGATCAGATGTGGGGAGCTATTCCTTCTACGCTTGCCCAGCTCCACAAGTACTATCTCACACAATTGGACTCTATGTTTTAGTTTCTTTGGCAATACCTAGTGCCAAGTGTGAATTTGAAGGTAATTGTGCCATTTCCTCACTGGCTAGTCAATTGAAGATGAATCTCCAATCTCCTCATTCTAAGTCTTTAGATCAACTCAGAAGTACAGATTTGGATTGCATAGAACGACTTGGCATTGTGCCGTGTAAGGAGTCAGGAAGCACCACAAGTTTCTAACTGCGAGAGTGGTTGTGTGGGTGCTGAGCCCAGTGTCCGACTGGCCACACAATGTGCGCTGGCTGTTGGGAGAAGATCGATCGCAAGAATTGCCCGTCTTGTCAAAGGCCAATAGGCAACACCCGTTGCATTGCAGTGGAGAAGATTCTCGAGTCTCTGCTTGTGAGCTGCAAGAACACTCTTTATGGTTGCATGGAAATGTTCAGGTACACCAAGAAAGCCGAGCATGAGAGCACATTGTGCGAGTACGAGCCCTTCAACTGCCCGTTCCACGTTTGCAAGTTCGAAGGTTCCACTCGCTCCCTTCACTTCATTTCAAGGAAGAGCACCAAGTGCAAACTTTGAAACCTCGTGATCATTTCACAATGACGACCACCGATGACTATGTCTTTGTTGGGGTTATGTATAATCGTCTGTTCCTTGTCCATCGTGAGAAACAAAATCTTCTCGGGGATAAGTTTTTTTGTGCTAGCTTTGGGACTTTTACTGGGTGGCTGAAGCTTGTAGATAAGGTCAAGGACGGACCATGCGGCAGGTACACCGTGAAGACCCAATGGTGCGACATTCGAAACGGCGATGAATGGAAAAGAAATTTTTTACTTGTCCCTGAAAGTGCTCATGGCCTCGGAAACTGTGAGTTTCAAGGGCAACTTGACGTGCAAATCGTTTTTAAAAGAAGAGACAAATTTGCCCGGCGTTTTGATAATTGACGGTTAGAGTCTCCTCCTCCGTTATTTTTTGTTATGCAGTGCATCTGTTAACGTACAACACCAAAGGAATTCTAGGGCGTGCAATATTCATTATGCAATGTTGGATTCAACGATCTCAGAGACTGAGGGGCTCAAACGACTATAGAGTATCTTCTGTTACTTTGGTAAGGATTTAGCGATGGAGACCTCCCCTACAGTTACAGTTTCAAGCATGCATAGTTTCATATAGATTTATGAATTTAGATTTTTTAGAAGTGCTGCGCCGTGATGTGGCTGTCTGCAAGCTTGTGGAGTACCTCCAAGATGCGACGAGAATCTATATAGAAGATTTCGTTTGTACCTCCATGTCAAGGCTACTAGCCAATGTCACATTTGGACTTCTTTGTGGTTGCTCTATTGGAACAAACGCTTTGTACTCACCTGTTTAGATTTGTACTTGATGTGGATTAGTTAGTTAGGATTGACTATTTGTTTGAGCCATGTAGTATAATAGAGTGTTTAGGGTGTCTAAAATGGAACATATTGTTTAGAGACGCACTATTCTTCATTTGCTACTTGAAGAATCTTCCAAAGAAATTTCAAATTAATTGGATTTTCTGCATTGTATGTACCAATGTACTTTCATTTTTTGCATTAGAGATTATAATAATATCTTTTGCTTATGGAACAAATCAAGATTAACTACATTAATAGACAATGCATAGTCTTATGTAATAAAAGAATGACATTCCAAATTGTACATCATTTAAATCATCAACTTGAGTTTGGATATAGTATTTGCCTATTGTATATGGCTATTGAATGACCTCTATGGTTTAACCCCTAAAAGACCAAGGTGTGTTTTTTGGCAACATAACTTTTTTGGGCAGGTACATGTGACTAGAGATTTCTATGTTTTTGGCCCAAACTTTTATAGAAGGAGTGGACAAGGAATATCTTTCGTGTGCACTAAATTTTAGGGCATTAGGAAATATGAGTCAAAAGTTATAGCCTAATATGTAGTTTGTTTCTCAACTCGAGCAGTCTAGGCAGATCTGAAAAAATCCTTTTTTTCAAAAATAAAAATTTGAAATTGGTTTTCTAAATTTATACTTACATAGAAAGCTTTGAATCATTCCATTTTGATCAAGGAGTCAAAAGTTATGAGGATTTTTTGTTTCCGGGCAGTTATGGATTCTCTACTCTAAAATAAACTTCAAAGTCCTTTATCTTACTCAATTTTAAATATTTTTTGAAAAAAATAAAATCCTAGGATGTAGATTGTTTATTATAACATTGCAACCATTGGGATTGGCATTTTTCAATTCCATAATTAAATTCTTAACAATTTAGTGTTTTGAATCATTCTCTACTATTATCTACTTACTATTTTTTTCCTATAAGTTGTACAATTCCAAATGATCTAAAAATTTTCAAGCATGTGGCCAACTTGTCTAGGAAAAAGAATCCAAAGAAACACCACCATTTTGGACATTTTTTCATAGAAAAGTGAGCTTGTGAAGTGCAGCTGCCCGTTTTTTCACAAGGCCCCCAAAAGGATTTTTGTCACTTCAAATGCTAATATCTTGCAATCTACACGGTGGAATTTTCTGAATTTTTTTCCACATCTTCTCAATCTAGTGTACTGCAAGATCCTATGGTTACATGTGTCCAAAAATGATATTTTTCAAAATTTTGGTACTTGTATTAGAAATGGCAGTATTTGAGGGGTTTTGGTGATAACATAGTCAAGGAACTTTAGGGGTTAAAGTATCTATAGGAAGCTTTGAACTCTATTGCACACACAAAAACTGAACTCAATGTTTACAATTTGGTAATATTTTTTTCATTTTGGACCATGAATTCTCATTCAAATCCATATCCTTAACCATGTTAACCATGCTATAAGTTTCACGAGACATAGATGAGACATCCATTGCATTTCAATTGAAACTAAATAAATAAACTTAAATTGAAGATAGGAATTTCCAATGGACTTGGGGATGGAGAGATGTGACTTTTGCAAGCATCCCTATTAAGACACTATGCTTCGGAGTGCCAAGATTGTCCATTTCTTTAAATTGACTCAATGCTAGCTGACAAAAAAGTGACATTCAAATGCACAAAGCTTGAAAATCTAGGGTTTGTATAGATTTGTGTTTTAGATTGGCACCTATAAAAGTGCCCAAGTCATGGAATTATGTCAATTTAATGAAACTAACATTCAAGATTGTAATATTTAAGTGCACCTTTAGAACTTCAATAACTAGGATAGGTATAGATGTGATATGACAAGGCATTGGAAAAGTGCCTATCAGTTTAAGATACGAACACTTGTCTAATGAGGAACAATTAGTTGTCGTTAAAACATTGTCTCTACTTGTCTTGCCAATTCCATGTGCTGATGGGCGAATTGCCAAGGACCTCCATGTGGGAGGTGAAACTATCAAGTTTGGTTGCTGAGCCATCGTCCAAGAGCCTAATGATTTTTAACTGAGCTTTCTCATAACAAACATAACCACGATTTCGTCAAATTGGCTTGATTCTGGCGTCCAAGATTGTGACATACTGTAAATCTTAACAAACGTCTAATTTCAGGGTACAAACTACGACAGGTGCTGAGTTATGTTTCAGGTCACACGTCCTAAAACGTGCCAAAGTATTGAAATACCGCTCATTTCACGAAATGGAGATTCAGAAGTGGAAAAATGCTTCATACAACTCAGTCCAATGCCCTACATGGCGGAAATGGCACAGTTCTTGCGTGAGGATCCCGAGGATGTTGCACAGGAAAACATTGTGCAGCTTCATCATTCAGAACTCTAAGTTGGCTAAATGGACTTGACATAACATACTTTCATTTGAACCGTGACCACATTTCTATGCCATCAGAGCTTGTTCAAGACCTTGCACAAGCCTCTAACTGACCAACAATCTCTCTCAAACGGTACAATTCAATTCGAGAGCTCAGAAGCTGGGGCTGCAGTCTCCTGCAAGCGGGGACTGGATAACGAAGCTGATATCTGCAACAATTCATGATTCTCGCTACAATGAGTTTCCTTAACATCAGTGTATCCTGAGTACGCAACAAGCCAGAACTACGTCAATTCTGTTAAATTTGCAGTGATCCATAAAAATACTGTTTCTGTTTGGGAGTGGGAGTGGGTGGAAATCCTTCCTTAGTGCTGCACAATGTTGAGAACGAAATGTGATTTGCAAAATAATTTCCATATCTTTCAGCACTATTAATGTAGAATGATGTCAAAATGGCATGTGGAACGCTGTTAATTTATTGGACTTTCAATTTCTCCAACTGCGTCAATTGAAGTTATCTGCATATATTATCTGGCTCCTCCTCAATTTCACAAGGTGAACTCAGTTTTTCAGTTAATATCACCACATCAACAACTACAATTGAACGCATTGATACTGAAAACTCGCTCATGCTCCACAAACTATACATTCAGAAAACCACTCAGACTCAAAAAATCGAAAATAACAGGACTCTAGCAAATTATAGATGGCTTCATTTTTACTTCTCTAAGAAACCATTTTCATTCAATCCCTCCGTTGAATGTCAATCATGATTCCAGTCCAGGTGGCAACTTGAGCTTTGGCCACTTGTTCCAACCTGCTTTTCAAACTCTCATTCTCCGAACGCAATTGCTCCTTCTCTTGTTGCAGCTTTGAAATCTGCATCTGGTAGACTTTTAGTTGATGATCCAATTCTACAAATTGGCTCGCAATATCCTCCGGCCACTTCTTCTGACGAAGCGGTTGCTGAAGATCCGGGACTCTTTGTTGGACGAAGACTGTTCCATCAATGTTTTCTGTGCCCGCAACCGCAAGAACCCTTCCTTCCTGGAAATTGGGGTTAGGGTTCAAATCAGGCTCTGAATCATGCTCAATGCCTCCTGGTACAGCTCTGACTTCTGGTAAACTAGGGTCTTCTAGGAGCTGACCAAATCCTTGGTAATGCATTTGGTAGGAGACGATGCTCGATTGTCGATCCGGAAGATTTGGCAACCTAGGATCACAAAAAAGTTCAGCAAACATGTCCTCAAAACCAGAAAGAGACTCAGAAAAAACATCAGCATCTACCACATTCATAGCACCATCAAATGGAGGCACTGGCAGACTTGGAGATGACGGAGCTACGGATGCAATGGCAGGCTCAGCCGCCATAGTGGTAAGCATGGGAAGAGATGGACATGGAAGAGGCAGTGCAAACGAAGAAGGGTCATTGAATTCGGCCCCGTGAGAACCGGCCTCGGTCGCCATGGCCAACTGCTTCTTCTTTTCCCTTTGAAAGTCGGCATACATTTGCTTCCCCACTTGCTTCGCTGTGCGTGTTACCCATTTCCTCTTTGCCTCGCCTGCGAGCTCCCGCTCTTGCTCATTCATCGGTGGAATGGAAAACTTGCACTGACCATCCTTAAGCTCCACACAACCTCCATCCCTGTCATAATAGTACCGAGCTATTAGAAGCACAATCTGGGCTTCAGCACAAGTGTGGTACTCACCGAGAGGAAGGCGTTTTGAACCCAAGTCGGTGCCATCGTCCCCTTCCTGTCTCGGCGGTGTGAATCTGGACTCGTACTTGAAGCGTATCATGGCACCGGATGATTTCTTCTTTGGGGGTCGTCGGGCATAAATGCCTTTGAGGTTGCATCCTTCGACATCCACTACTTTCTGCTCAACATCAGGAGCTTTGCGCTTGCGGCAGTCGGGGTCAGGCTGCCTGTCGGAACTTGATCCAGACATAGGCACCTTGGAAGAGCACAACAGAGACAAAGCTGGCTCTGAAGTCGAAGGCACCGGAGGAATAGGTTTTGGAGCCTCCCCGGTCCACGTAACCAATGAGGTACTGAAATACCGAAGTGAGGAGGTGGAGCACTGACGTGAGGAAAGCATGGAGGGTGTACGCAATTGCCCTCTCGGAATCTGATTCAGAAGCGTCAACGTACTCCTGTTTGGAACGCGGTGCAGAAGCGGGTATTTCATAGAGACGCAGTTTTAAAGCTTCCACTAACGCATAGTGGGTGTATTGATAAGAGCTGTTAAGATGTACAATTCCCTCACGCATAGATCGTATGGCCCGAGTAAAAACCTCACGGAGATTGTCATTCTTCTCGACTCTGTGCATCACACTGAATAATGCCACGGCATCAAGCACGGCAATTTCACAAGCGAGGTCAAGTCGATCACAGCTGCTACTGTTGCTACTCGGGGGTAAATTCCTAAATGCTTTCCTTAGGTAGAACTCAATGGAGACAGGCGGTAAAGCCCTCATATAGAAGCTGGGGTCTCTTTGCTTTAACTCTATTTCATCTATCACCAACTTCAAAGGCCTCGCGCGCGGGTCCATATTTGGTTGTTGAGCATGACGATCAGGTTTGACGGGCAAGAACCAGTATGCGTGTTCCATATTTCTCAAATTGGTCGAACTAGGCTTCACCTTACTTCGACACTCACAGGTCAACAAAAGTTTCCCCCAGAAACGGCAAAGTCAGGGCCTAGCTGCTAGTCTCTTACACCATCATGACCTCGAGAGCACTTGCGATTGCAACGTCCTTGTGGAGACTAACGAAACTCGTAACTAAACATCACGGACGAGGAGTTGATGAATGACTGCAAACCTAATGAACAGTACCACAGGAGACGAATCTAAAATGTCCATCTACGAAATGTTGGTGAAGAATTCTATGGTCCATTTTCTCGGATGATAGAATAGGATGCACTAGGAATTGGCCGGGCGAAGAGCACATCGGTCTGATTTCCATCGGCACTAAGAACACTAGCTGGTCCCATTTCCATCTTGGATTTCTGCTATGTACAAGATCCCATCAACTCCAGAGACACGGCACTCCAGACACCGACTAGACTAGCAGTTGTACAATACACACACATACATCTGTCTCTCAATTCCAAGCATCCAGGCTCTTCTCCAAACTCGTTCTGCTGGGCTACGCCTCGCTCTCCACTCTGTCGGGAATCCAGCTAGAGAAGGATCGGAGGAAGAACTCCATGGGACAAACCTGAACTAACAGACCACATCTGCTCATCACCTACACGAGAGCGCACCCTCAGTCTGAGAGAAATTGATGAAGCTCTGAAACACGAACTGCCGCGACGAAATGCGTGCTTCACTACTCAACTCGCCTGGTTTATGTACTGTACCCCTGAATATGTGTCGGAGCTCGCACACCAGGAGGGGGGACTAGCCTAAGTACAGACAGCAGGTGGGGGGCCTAGCAACAACTACAATTAGTAGGTGGGGGGCCTAATTAAAGCCACAAGGGGTCGGATACTTGACTGGGGAGGTGCCCCAGGGGGCCGAGGTGGATTGACCCCCTCGCTCGTTCCCCCCAAGTCAATCCAGGGGTGCATGTAAGAAAAAAGACCCCCTCTTTAGTACTTCATTAATTTATCTTCTAAACCTCTCCCAGCTAATTTGGGGCCTCTGATTGCAAATATGAATTCAAAATTTTCAAATTTTATCATGCGTGAAAAATAAAAAAATTTCAGGGTTTTTACTTGGGGACGAGCGAGGGGTCAATCCACCCGGCCCCCCAGGGGAACCCAAAGAGAACAGTCGGGACAATCGGAAACCAGAAGACAGAGTGAGTCTCACCACAATCGGATTCTTACTTTCAGAGCTATCCCGGGGGGGAAGGGGCGGTGAGACACGGCGGACACACTCAGCGCCAACTAGGCAATTGAAGGTGGCGGAGCAGGAGGTTGAAGTGGTCATAAGGTAGGAACACCTAAAACGGACAGGAGTCGTTTATGGACACCTATAAAAGAACCTAAATCCAAGGGCTTGTGGACCCAAAGTAGACAAGTGGGGTTCTAAAGTGGACATGTGGGGTTCCAAGAAGTTGTCACTTTTTCAAGAAGTAGCCAATCATCCGCACTTAATTCAAATTTAGAGTGTGTCCCTTTTGGGTGTTTCTATGCCCGCTTTGGTGTTAGTCTAGTATCCATAGTAGGTACATCTACGAAGTTGTCTTCAAAAATTCGTAGAATATTCATACAAGCTTGGAAAAATACGAAACTAATTTTGTTGGTTTCCTGAACCATTTCCTACCCCACAAACAAATTTTTTTTTTAACACAGACCCTCACAATCACGTCATCTCAAACAAGTGTCCGTTTTAGGTGTTCCTACCTTAATAAGGTAAGATAGGAGGCTGTAAAAGTGAGTGGGCATTTAGAACCACCCATGTAGACTTGCTTGAAATGGAAGAGAGGTGGCCTTTAAATGGACCATCTATAGTCATTGAATGGATTGATAAAAAAAATATTATTTATTGCAAGAGCCAATCATTCTCTTTGTTTTCCCCATTCTCTTTGTTTTCCCCATTTCTCTCTAGAAGTTGCAAGTGAATGGTTTATGGAAGACCTAGGGACATAACTAGGAACCTATGACTCATCTTGTTTGAAAATTCATAAGTATTTCAAAAATGTTTCAAAAAATATGAAACGACTTGTGTTACAATCAAAATCTATTTCTCTTTGTCTGAAAAATAAGATAAAAATAATCCCATCTGAGAAACCACATGAAAAAGGCGGACTAGCCCTTAGATGGTCCATTCATGAGCCTCCTACTATATCTGAAGGGGTGAGTTTTCCCTTGAGGAAACTGACACTGGAACTTTTTATTTGCCACCCATGAGAACATTTAGAAATTTGGAATTCCTATTTGGAAGTAGTGGTCCCAAAATTAGCTAGAGTGGGGGAGGTGAAGAACTACAAAGTTAACCAATTCAAAAAAAAAGGGCAATATTTTACATTTGTCCTTGGTTGGAGTAAATTCACCTTGGAGGATAGATTTCAAATGGCCACTTTAACGTCCTATGATATCGACACAAGATATATCCATGTAGTTTGGGCACATATGTACCCACCACGGTGACAAATTGGTGCAAATATGCAAATAAATTAATATTGAAAATGGACTGCTTACACTTGCTCTTTAGCAAGCTATTGCTTTTCTTGCTTGATAGCTGCCATTTTAATCCTTAAAGGAAGGATTAGTCATTGTAGAAATCATTCTTTGCCGGGTACTATGTGAATCAATTGTTGATTGGAGGTCAAAAAGCCAAGAGCACTCATTGGTGGTCAATCTATTGGGCAAGACCTTTCCTTTCCACACAAAATTCGAAGGATGAACATTTGCACTTTTGTCTTTCATAGAAGGATTCTTTATCATCCATTAGACAATAAGCATCCACTACATTGTTCAAGGGTTAATATCTTTTTGTTTAGTTAGTAAAACATTTTTTGTAAAAAAAGAAAATTTGCCAAGGGGGATAACATTCATGAGTACCTTAATTATGAATTTTGACTCTTTTGGAATCATATTGCACAAGTGATGGCCAAATTGCAAATCTACATGCAATTTATGACATAAAACATTACAATTATTTCTTGCAATTGCCCACAAATTGTGATTTAGATACAAGGATTGAAGTCTCTACCATTGGCAACAAAAAATATAAGTAATTCAAACCCTTTCTACTATATGAGAGTTGCCTCCAACTCTTTGAAGGCACATTAGAAAGTCTATGAGTGATACAATTGATAAAATATGGAAGGACATGAGCATGGGCACTCAAGACTCACTAGAGTATTAGCATCTCCAACTTCCTTGGACCCTAATTGAGATTCACACATTATAGAAGTATTCATGTAAGGCATATGCAAATATTAACCCTAAAAGATCGAGGCTCATTTTGGGCACAAATTGTGGAAAAATTCCATTTTTTAGGGCAATGAGAAAAAAATGAAAAAGACTTTTTTTTCTAAATTCAATCATACAAATTTTTACTATACTACTATGGGAATGTATAGGAAAAATTTCAAAAACTTTGACCACATGGATTGAAAGATTGTAACATTTGAAGTGAGAAGAATTTTTTTTTTCTAACCTTGCTTGACATGGACAATAGATTTTAACTCTTCCTAAAGTGAGATTTTTACAATATACAAGGTTATTTTTATTATACATTTGCATCTCGTATCATGTAAGTTACATACTTGTCAAATTTTAGAAGTAAATTAAGGAGGAGTTTTGCAAAAGTTGGCCAATTATAAAAAAAGGTTTGGGGTAGCATAACATTTGATCTAGGCATCCAATCGGAAAAAAAAACATGTTCCCACTTAGGGGGCACATATCTACACCTTGTGTCAAAATTTCATGAACATCTGACCAAAATTGACTTCTTAGGAACCTACCCGGATTTTCAATTGTTCATTCAACGAACAATTGTCCTTCAGGGATTAAAAATAATTTTAGAATCCCACCTTACTTACCATTGAGAATAAAACAAGCACTTTCAATCTTTGTGACAACAACCTTGTTTGAATTAGGATGATTCATCCTTCTCTTCTTTGGACAGACAAGAACATAAAGACAGTCGAACCCCTAAAGTTCCAAGGCCATTTTTCCATCATTAATTATAGTAGAACCACCCATTACTAACCAGGACCTATAGACAATCTACAGGTACTAGAAAATTCAATAGAAATATGACTGATTTCTAACCATTAGTTTTTTGGTTTTCAACCATCTTCTAGCCATCACTATCATGACACATGTGCTTGGTTTTGAGAACCAAACTAGTCTTTGAATGAGCAATTATGGAAGACTCTATGTATTGGGGATGGGTGTAGGCCACCTTTTGGCTTCTAAAATTCATAATAATTTGAATTTAAGGAAAAAAATTTAACACTACCTTCTACTACAAATCATGCACATAATACTTAAGTGGTTGGTAATGAGTAGTTCTACTATAAACACTCAAAACTGCCATTTCTATTGCAAAGAGCAAAAAAGTTTAAAATAATTTTTTTTCATATCTAACCACAAGATCTTGAACTAGACTCTTATACAAATGTATGGAATTTTTTTTTAGATATTCTAATTGTATATATTGAAAGATATTTGCATTTCAAGTGAAGAAAACAAGTTTTTTGTACCTTGCTCAACTAGATTTTGGCTTTGAATCTTCTTAGCTTAAAATTTTTGCACTATCAATTTTAAATTTCTAATTTTTTATGTTGAAGAATTGAGTTGATAGTCAAGGAAAAAACTTCAAAAAACATTGACTTGATTTTCATTCTTAAATAAATTGTTAAGTAGAAGTAGATACGAGATTGAATGAAAAGCTAAATTATTAATAGCTCTAAGATGGAATTAAAATACCATAATTCAAACAATGAAACAATTCTCAAAAAAGAACTTGACCTTGTCAAACAATTTCTTTGAAAAATTATGAAAATTGCATTCCAAAATGAATTCTATAAGTTATTTTTTCATGCTGCCCCCAAAACAAGATAACCTATAACTTTCTCATTGGTAGTCCAAATAAAATGAATCAAAGTTTCACAAATAGAAAAAACTATAATATTTGAGAGAGAAAAATTTTAAATTTTAAAATTCCATTTTTTTGTGATTTGTTTTGTATAGCCCAGTGAATTGCTTTTTGGACTTAGGGGGCATAACTTTTGCTCTTGGCCACCAATTGAAATAAACATTGTATTCTCACAAAGAAAATGTGATTTCCTATCTTCCAAAAAAGTTTAAAGAATCATGTCACAAATTGATGTCATGCAAGTGTACATGACATCCCAAGAGGACTTCGGGACTTTAGAGGTTAAGGGCTCCTAAAACACACTAAAAAATATTGGTGTGAGATTCTAATCCGACCAAGTGATGCCCGGATACAAGACAACTATAAACCAAAGCTACTACAATAAATGAATTTAGATCCTTAATATTGTTCAACAGATGAAGCCTTGTAGAAACATTGATGTCAATCACTATATCTCTAAGCTTAATTAGTGACACCTTCAATTAGAATTTGGAGAAGCATTGGGTGTTTCTCTCAAGCATCTCATAGGAGAGTTGTGTGGGAAATCTTGCATTTTAGTGGCATGAGTTGCTCTAGAAGGAGCACTTAACTTCTTCTGCTTTTCCATTCCTTTTCGACGAGTTGTGTTTTCCTCCACTTGAACTACTTGGGTTGAACTACTTGGGTATGACAACTTCAATTTGAATGTGCTTTCTTCATTGGATTCAATAGTGGAATCAGTTTCGTAACATTTTCATTGTCAGCAAAATTGTCTACTCCATCTTCAACCTTGACTTGAGATGCAAATGTGAACTTCTTCTCTTCTCCTCTCCCTCATTAGCGAGAGCAAATGTTTTCGAGCATTCTAAATACCAACGATATTTATATGTGAGCATGAAAATGCAAGCATGTGAGCCTTCAACATATGTATAAGTAGATATCCTACAACTATTGAAAGTGCTTAGAATGACATAAACACCAATAATATAGGTATCCTCTAATTATGGAAGGTTTCTATAATGTAGAGACACCTATAACAAAGGTGTATAATCTTCTAAGCTCATAATTATGCTCATGATCCTTGATTCGCATAATAGCACCCCTCTTCAAAATACCAAAATTCTTGCAAAAAGTAAGATTTCTACTCACTTAGGGTGAAAATGCAGGATTGTAGTGTTTTATCCAACCAAGCCTTCAAAACTATTGCTTTGCTCTACTTCGCCCCTTACTTAGCAATTCTCTTCAAGAATATCTGAATCATCTGATGCCATGTGCTAATTACTTGCTTGAAGCAAACCATAGAATATATCCTTAAGGAATTCCTACACTATTCTCCATTTGTTCTTGACCTCAAGAAGAAATGTCAAAAGAATTGGATTTTTCATATTATATGAACCCAATGTACTTTCATTTTTCCTTTACAGATTATGAAAATTTCATGAGAGTTATGAGATTATGAGATTCTCATTTGTTTAAGAAACTAATAGAGATTTTCTATATTAATAGACAATGTTTAGTCTCATTTAATATAAAAAAATAAAATTGGAAGTTTTGCATATGTGTGTGTGGGGCCTGAATGCAAATGCTTGATCGATGTCCATGGACTAGGGTAGAAGGTTCAAGAATGGCACATCTAAGGAAAAAAACAGATGTGTGGAAGACACTATTTGTCCAATAACTTCCAATTTTTTTTGGTAGACAGAGAAATGGAAAATAAACAAACTACAATTTAAATTGTAATTTTTTGAATTAGAATCAATTAGATACGATTTTCCAAAGTGAAAAGTCTGTAGGTTGTTATTAATGTTCATAGACTTTAGTAGGAATGAACTATCATGTGCCTTTGAAAAGCAAGAAATTAAATCATGCATACCAACTGGCCCCGCAAGGGCATTTTGTGTTTTATCTAGGGTAAAAGTAAAAATTTCCCCCTATTTTGAGCCATGTCTAGGGTATGTTCTAGATCTCTCCAAGCTCATTTGGGGTCTATGATTGCAAATATGAATTCAGAATTTGCAAAAAAAATAATGTGCCAAAAAATAAAAAGTTCTTGCATTTTCCCCAAGGTAAATCTGCCCTTGTGGGGCCCAATTGGTATGCATGATTTAATGTCCTCCCTTTGAAAAGAGCAGATCGGTCCAGAAATAGATGAAGTGGGTGCTCACTATGTTCAGGAAAGTTCTATAATGTGGGAATAGAGTGTCTTAAATCGAGCAAGAGAGATTTTTACCTTGAAATTTATATTTATCATTTCTTTCTTATTGTCATCTTGAATTTTGTGTTCATAATTAAATGATGCATTCATGATTAGTGAATCACACATAATAATAGTCCAAAAGCATTGCTCACTGTCCTAAAATCATGCACTTGCAATCACATTTTCCTACCTCAAAAAATGGTGTCCATTTCAACAACCACATGCTTTGTACATGGGCCGCTTCTATGGTCACTTCTAAATGCCTGCTCCATTCAAGGACCTTCTACCTTAGGCATCATGTCATCTATTGTAAATAAAGTTTAGAGATCACCAAAATATTATTTTACAAAGACAAAATCATTGTCTTACCATGTATCCCCTAGCTCTATCTTTTAACTATACTTCCGCTTATCAAACTCTAGCAAGGGAATGGAAAAAATGACTAGTTTCTTTTCTTTGGTTTTTACTACTTTAGGGGGAAAAAATCTACAAAGTTGTAAGATATGGAGTTCTCTAGAGTAAATATCATGCATTGATAATGGTATCACTAACTACATACTCTACATGTCTTTCTTTTATGCTTTTATTTTTTTCACTAATAGAAGGAGACCCTTTACCTTTGTAAAGTTTTTCATTTGGATGTTCCTAGGCAAAGTTAGGGCTTGGACTAGGGGTCAACAATTAAGTTGCATACAATTTTGAATTAGCCTACTTGAATTAGTCAATATAAAATGCTTGATGGTTGTGTGTAATCTAAAAAATGTATTTCTATATTTTTGTAGTGTAAAATGCAACACCTACATTTTGACAAAAAGTGAAACTAAAACCTAAATATTGATGACACAAGATGTACATAATCACAATATGAGGGCTTAGGAGAGCCTAGTGTTGATTTTTCATACTTTTGCAAAAAACGACTTTTGAAAATTTCATAACTTATTCATATGGTGGTCAAATGATGCATGCATATGCCAAAGTGCATGGGGATCCTCTTTCACTTGCCAATAAGGTCTTATAAAAACTAATTTGTATTGTATAATAGTAAGTATGCTCAAATGCTCTCAGTGTTGGCTATGGATGTACATTCTTTAGTAGTTGAGGAAGTTAGCCTAAAATTACATTAGATGTTATGAAATAGAAATATCCAAATTGAAGTGAGGATTCACTACAATAGTTCAAAATATTGTCCAAATCAATACATTTTATTGCTTTAACCCCTAAAAGACCCAACTTTGTTTTTGGCAACATAGCAATTTAGGGCAACTTACTATGAGTGGAATTTTTTTTTCTTTGGAATTTTTACACAACATGGGGACAAGGTTTTTCTTCAAGGCCCAAAATTTTAATAACTTTTGACTACATGGTTGAAAAGTTAATGTATGCTTTGTAGTTTTTGTCCTTAGCTAGGTAGTTCGGGTAGTTAGATAAGAAGAAATCACTTTTTTAAGAAACACAAATTTGAAATTGTTTTCCTACATTTATATTTATGTGGAAAGCTTTGAATCATTCCATTTTGATTAATGAGATGAAAGTTCTGAGGAGTTTTAGATTGCGGGCAATTATGGATTCTCTACTCTAAAACAAACTTTGAAGTCCTTTATTTGAATCAAGTTTGCAATATTTTTGGAAAAAAATAAAATCATAGGATGTGGATTGTTTATATCAACATTACAACCATTAGGATTGGCATTTTTCAATTTTATAACTAAATTCTTAACAATTTAGTATTTTAAATCATTCTCTACTTCTTTCTATTTAGTATTATTTTCTTGTATGTTGTACAATTCCAAATAATCTGAATTTTTTTAAAGCATGTAGCCAACTTGCCTTGAAGAATGAATCCAAAGAAGCACCACCACTTTGGACATTCTTTCATACAAATATGCCCATGTGAAGTGCAACTACCTATTTTTTTGGAGGGCCAAAGAAACGTTTTTTTGTCAATTTGCACACTAATATCTTGCAATCTATGTAGTGGGAATTTTTGAAACTTTTTCAACACCTTCTCAAAACAACATAATAGAAGATCATATGGTTATGTGTGTCCAAAAATGTTTTTCTTTCTAAAATTTGGTACTTGTATTCGAAATGGCAGTTTTGGAGTGTTTTGGATGAAAACATAGTCAAATACATTTAGGGATTAATTTATTCTTTTCAACAACTCAATGAGACTCTTTACCTTTGTGAAGATTTTCATTTGTTTGTAATAAGGCAAAGTCAAGGTTCGAACTAGAGGTTGCAATTGGGATGAACACAATTTTGAATCAACCTACCTAAATTAGTAAAATTAGTCATCATTGCCCAAAATGTGACACTTACATTTGGACAAAATGTGAAAACTTAACTATTGATGACACAAGATGTACACAATCAAAATAGGAAGGCCTAAGAGAGCCTAGTATTGATTTTTTTGTATTCCTACAAAAAAAATGACTTGAACCTTCATAATTAATTCATATAGGAACCAAATAATACACATGCTAAAGTGTGTTTTCATATTCCTACTAAATTTGTGCATTGCTTTTTGTTAGTGATTGGGCTAGTTATCATAGTGCATTTCGAAAAGGAATCTCCTAAAGTTGTGCCATTTAAGAGCTTTCACTCTATAACATTGCAACAATCAATTCTTGGTTGATGGATGACTTTGTGATTGATTGGTAGATTTTCAAATCCATTTTTCCATCTAATTCTTTCTATGGGAGGTGTTTGAATACATTTGTGGAGAATGATGTTGAATTTGACCTCATTGTAGAATTTCTGACTTTTCTACATAAGAAGATGCTTGATCCATGAATCACCAAGTACTATATTTTGACATCTTCTAAGTCTTTATTCTTGATAAGAATTTGAGTCGTGAAAATGATATTTTTAGAATTTGAGCCCAACTAATGAAATCAATCTTATCAAGTTTAAATTTTACTACAACTGAAAAATTGAAAAATTCCCCAAACTCAATGTTTTACTGCAATATAAACTTTTAGATCCATTAACATGGAGTACTAATTTTCTAATTTTAAAATGACAAATTAAATACTGTGGTACCATGATGTTCTAAACTATTATAAACAACTATGGAGATTTTCCAATCATATTTTGCATTTGATATGGGTGTTTTTTTCACTTTTTATTAAAAATTTCAAATTTTCACAGAAAATTAGGATACTTAGAAGATATGAAATTACATATCAGATCAAATAATTTGAATCATATATAGTTGCAGAATAGAAGCATATAGGGGGTGAGAGGCACTTCAAAGTTTGGAAAAAGGTGATCGCAGGTCCACCCTTTCCCTTTTCGGGATAAGTGTGTCAGTCCTAAAATGAGGATTAGCGTTGCAGAGTGATTCGTTTCGGAGAAGGGAATTGCAGCCTATGCGGAGATGATTTGCTTCGGACTGTCGGTGTTCAAATTGCGATATTGGTTGCGAGACTGACGTAGGCAGAATCATAATTGGCGCCGGAAGAGAGTTCGCAGACTGAGAAAATTCTGTCCTCTTCGAAGCGGAAGTTCGAACTGCTGGATCCTGACATTCTGGAGTGTCCCATTTGTTCAGAGGATCTCGCCCCGCCAGTCTACCAGGTAGTAACTTAGTAACACTCCTTTCGATTCTGCGTGATTTCATGTTTTCTCGATCTTTGCATTGCAGTTTCAGACTTGTGAGGTTCCTTGTGCTCCTAAGTCAGCTTAATGTAGAATTGAAGCTCGTAACCTTCCTTGGAATCCGGAGATGTAGGGTTCTCTAGGACTTGATGAATCCAGATTCTTTGGGCCGTGCGATTTCTTCTATTAGAATTCAAGATGCTTGCATTTCACAATCATTCTCAATGAGGACTTATAATCTTCATGTGTTAGCCAGCCATTTGCGAAGGAGGTCTGTGTTATAAGCCATAACCACTTTCTGTCTTTGCAGTTTTGGAGGCTCTGGAGCATTTTCTAGTCCAATGATGAGTGAGGAATTACCCCAAGTTCTTGACTTGCAAGACTGGTTGTTGGGTGGCCGAGCCAGTGTCCGAGTGGCCACACAACGTGCGCAGCTTGTTGGGAGAAGATTGATGGCAAGAAATGCCCGTCTTGTCAGAAGCCCATTGGCCATAACCGGAACATGGCAGTGGAGAAGATTCTCGAGTCTCTGCTTGTGAGTTGCAAGAATACTGTTCATGGTTGCCCGAGAATGCTCAGGTACACCGCGAAGAGAGCCGTGCATGAGACCAAATGGTGTGAGTATCAGCCCTTCAACTGCCTTTTCGACGGTTGCAAGTTCGAAGGTTCCACCCATTCCCTTCCCCCTCACTTCAAGGAGGAGCACCAATTGCAAACTGTGCGCCGTACTGATTATTTCACCATGGATCCCAGCGATGATTATATCTTTGTACATGATGATTATGATCGCCTGTTCGTCGTCCACCATGAGAAACAGAATCTTCTCGGTGATAAGTTTTCCTGCGCTTGCTTTGGGTCTTTTTCTGTGTGGCTGAAGCTTGTAGTTACTGTGAAGGACGGACCACGTCGCAGCTACACCTTGGAGACGGAAGTGTTCAACATTCGAAGAGGCGATGAATGGAAAAGGATTTTTTTTCTTGTCCCTGCAAGTGCTGATGGTCTCGAAAACTGTGAGTTTCAAGTGCAAGTGGACATGCAAGACCTTATAAAAAGGACAAATAGATTTTCTGCACTCAATGATCTCTTAGGCTGAGGGGCTCAAACGCCTACTGAGTATCTTATGTTACTTTGGTAAGGATTTAGCGATGGAGACCTCCCGTTATAGTTTCAAGCATGCATAGTTTCATATTGATTCATGAATATAGATATATTAGATGTGCTGTGCCGTGATGTGGCTGTCTGCGAGCTCGTGGAGTACGGCCACGAGATGCGACGAGAATCTCCATCGAAGATTTCGTTTGTACCTCCATGTGAGGCCTACCAATCAATGTCAGATTTTAGACTTCTTTGTGGTTGCTGTATTGGAACAAACCCTTTGTACTCACGTGTTTTGGATTTCTACTTGATGTGTATTGGTTAGTTAGGATTGACTACTTGTTTGAGCCATGTACTGTATAATAGAGTGTTTAGGGTGTCTAAAATGGAACGTATTCTTTAGATTGAAGTTTTTGCACTATTCTTCATTTGTTACTTGAAGATTATTTTGAAGAAATTTCAAATTAATTGGGTTTTCTTGATTATATGTTTTAATGTACATTCATTTTTTGCTTTAGAGATTACAATAATATCCTTTCTTTATGTGACTAATTGAGATTTTCCAAATTAATAGACTATGGATAGTCCCATGAAATAAAAGAATGACATTGTAAATTGTACATCATGAAAATCATCAACTTGAGTTTGGAAATAGTAATTGATTATTATAAATGGCTATGGAATTGGACCTATGTGGTTTAAAGTATTTGTAGGAAGTCTTGAACTATATTGCCCTTGGAACAATGTAATTCAATGTCCACAATTTGGTAATAATTTTTTTCTTGACCTTGCATTCTCATTTAATTCCATATTCTTAACCATGTTATGAATTTATGAGACATCCATTGTGTTTCAATTGAAACTAAATTAAACCATTGAATCCATAAAACCTATATTGAAGATAGGAAGTTGAAATTTTTTAATCAATTGGAGATGGAGAGGTGTGACTAATGAACAATCATATTACTTAAGTTTCCATGCTTAACCCCTAAGCACTCCGATGTCCATTTTCTAGATGATGAATAGATTGAAATTGTAGTTTCATCCTCCTAATTGAGCACATGAAAGTTCTAATTTATGGAGATACTTTACCAAGTTGTTGTTTTATCTAATGGTTGAATTCGGTGTTACTAGAGTACATATATTTTTCTAAAATTACAAATGTGCAAGTATGTCAAGTGGTTGGCCAAGCCAAAATTGCATTGACTCTTGTTCAAAATGGGATTTGCCAAAATGAGGTCATAGATTTTTAGAACAAAAAGATTTCAAAAAAACCACCATGTGAAGAGAACCTCATTTCAAATCCATTCCAACATATTTTACTCAAAAAATGATATTCCCTTTGTCCCGAAATGATTGTCGACAATTCTGTTGCCATTTTCTTGAGCCAATTTCATTGATTATATTATGAAAAACATCATTGAGAAAAGTTCCAAATTTTAGATCACTAGAATCAATGAAGAACATTACATATGTTCATTGCAACCTAAATAAAATTAACCACAGGGAAAATACCCTCTTGACCTACTCAAAACAACCTTTAAAAAACAGGACATTCAAAGTGAACAATTATTTTGGGAGAGAGGGAGTAACATTTTGCATGTAATTGAATTTAGAAGGAATTTTTCAATTTCGCTTCAAAATTTATTAAAAAAAGATTGGTGATAGCATTGGTGAATCTAACCGTACAAATGAAATCTACAACTTTTATTGGTCTATCAATTCCGAAATATTCTTCCAATTAGCGCTTTACAATGATTATTCTCAAATCGTCAATTCTGGAGATGAATCTAGACGTTTAGGTGTTAAAAACACCAAGATTGTCAATTTCTTTAAAAGTGGTTCAATGCTATGTGACAAAAAAACTGGCATTCAGATGCACAAAGCTCGAAAAGCTAGGGATGGTATTGATTTGGGTTTTGGGTTGCGCGCCCTGAAAAGTGCCTAAGTCGTGGAATTATGTCTATATAACAAAATTGACATTCAAGATTGTAACATTCAAGTGCACCTATAGAACTTCTGGACAAGCAATTGGAAAGGTGCAAATCCTTCCAAAATACAAACACTTGTCAGGTGAGGAACATTTAGTTGCAGTATAAACATTGTTTCCACTTGTATTGACATGCAATTCCATGTGCTGATGGGTGTGTTGCCAAGGACCTCAATGTGTGGGAGGGGAAAACTATCACTGCAAGCTTGGTTGCGGAGCCATCATCCAGGAGCCTAAAGATTTTCTACTGAGCTTCATCACAGCAAACAGAAACCGCAATTTCGTTCAATTGGCTTGATTTTAGCGTCCAAAATTGTGACATACTGTATACCTTCACAGAGGTCTAATTTCAGGTCACACACTACGACAGGTATGGATTTATGTTTCACGTGCATGTCCTGAAACGTGCCAGAATATTGGAATACGGCTCATTTAACGAAATGGAGATTCAGACTTCAGAGTGGGAAGATGCTTCACCCCAGGCCCCCAGCTCAGTCCAAAGCCCTATATGGCGAAAATGGCGGAGTTTTTCCGTGAGGCTCGAGAGGATGTTGCATTGGAAAACGTAGATCTTGTAGCTTCATCAACCAGAACTCTAAGCTAGCTCAATGGTCATGGATTTCATTTTGAACCACCACATTTCTTTGCCAACCTAGGTTGCTCAGTACCCTGCACAAGCTGCACAACTAACCACCAATTTCTCTGGAACGGTGCAATTCAATTTGAAAGTTCAGAAGCTGGTGCTGCAGTCACCTGCAAGCGGGGACTGGATAACGAAGTTGGGATCAGAAGCAACTCATGATTCACGCTACAATAAATTTCCTTTAAAGAAGCGTATCCTACGTCCACAACAAGCGATGACTAAGCCAATTCAGTGAAATTGGCAGTGTTCCATGGAAATGGAGCGGTGGACCGTCGAGAAAGGAAGAAATGAAATGATTCAGGGAGCCAGGAGTGGGACGGGGAGTGGGTGGAAATCCTACGTAAGTGGTGCACAATGTTGTGAATGAAATGTAATTGAAAAATAATTTGCGTATCTTTCAGCACCGTTAATCTGGAGTGACGTCAAAATGCACGTGGAACGCTGCCAGTATATCGGAGTTTCGATTTCTCAACTGTGTCAATTGACGTTATCTACATATAATATTTGACTCATTCAGTTCACAAGGTGAACTAATTTCTTTAGTTTATATCACTAGATCATCATCTACAACTGAACGAACTGATACTAACAACTCGCTCATATGCCCCACAAACTATACATTCAAAGAACCACTCAAACTCAAAAAAACGAAAATAACAGGACTCTCGGAAATTAGAAGGCTTCCTTTTACTTAGCAAAGAAACACAAAATTACTCAATCCCTCTTTTGAATGTCAATCATGATTCCAGTCAAGGTGGCAACTTGCGATTTGACCACTTGTTCCAACCTGCTTTTCAAACTTTCATTCTCAGTACGCAATCGCTCCTTCTCTTGATGCAGCTTCGAATTTTGTATCTGGTACGCTGTTAGTTGATGATCCAAGTCTACAAATTGCCTCGCATTATCCTCCAGACACTTCTTCTGACAAAGCAGCAGCTGCTCAAGATCCGGGACACTACCTGGGAGGAAGACCCTTCCATCGATATTCTCTTGGCCCACATCCGCAAGATCCCTTCCTTGCTGGAAACTGGGGCTAGGGTTCAATTCAGGCTCTGAATCATGCTCAATGCCTCCTGCTACAGCTCCGACTTCTGGTAAACTAGGGTCTCCAAGGAGCTGAGCAAATCCTTGGTAGTGCATTTGGTAGGAAACGACGCTCGATTGTTGATCCAGAAGATTTGACAACCCAGGATCATAAAAAAGCTCAGGAAACATGCCCTCAAAACCAGAAAGAGACCCACAAGAATCATCAGCATCTCCCACAATAGCACTTTCAAATGGAAGCAATGGTAGACATGGAGATGACGGAGCTGCGGACGCAATGACAGGTTCAGCCGCCATGGCGGTATGCATGGGAAGAGATGGACATGGAAGTGGTAGAGCAGATGACGAAGGGTCATTGAATTCGGCCCCATGAGAACCGGCCTCGGTCGCGATGATGTTCAAGTGTTTCCCCTTCTCCCTTTGAAAGTCGGCGTACATTTGCTTCCCCACTTGCTTCGCTGTGCGTGTGACCCATGTCCTCTTTGCCTCGCCTACCAGACGCCGTTCTTGCTCACTCATCGGTGGAATGGGAAACTTGTACCGACCATCCTCAAGCTCCACACAACCTCCATCCTTGTCATAATGGTGCCGGGCTATTTGAAGCACAATCTGGGCTTCAGCAGGAGTGTGGTACTCACCAAGAGGAAGACGTTTGGAACACACGTCCATGCCGTCGTCCCCTTCTTGTCTCGGAGGTGCGAATCTGGGCTCATACTTGAAGCGAATGAAGGCGCCGGAGGATTTCTCCTTGATGGATCGTGCATAAACGCCTTTGAGGTTGCATCCTTCGATGTCCACGACTTCATGGTGAACATCAGGAGCTTTTCGCTTGCGGCAGTCGGGTCGGGCTGCCTGTCGGAACTTGATCCAGACGTAGGCGCCTTGGAAGAGCACAAGAGAGACGAAGCTGGCTCTAAAGTCGAAAGCACCGGAGGAATAGGTTTTGGAGCCACCCCGGTCTACATAACCAATGAGGTACTGAAATACCGAAGTGAGGAGGTGGAGCACTGACGTGAGGAAAGCTTGAAGGGTGTACGCAATTGCCCTCTCGGAATCCGATTCAGAAGCGTCCATGTTCTTTTGTTTGGAGCGCGGTGCAGAAACGGTCCTTGCATAGAGACAGCGTCGGCGAAGTCGTAATTCTAGCCAGTGGTCGTCTTGATAAGAGGTGCCAGTATGTGGAATGGCCTCACCAATAGATCGTATGGCCCGAGTAAAAACCTCACCGAGATTGTCATTCTTCTCAACTCTGAACATCACACTGAATAATGCGCAGGCATCAAGCGTGGCCATATCACAAGCGAGGTCAAGTCGATCACCGCTGCTACTGTTCCACAGCGTGAAATAATTCCTAATTGCATTCCATAGTTTGAAGTGAATGGAGTCAGGCAGTAAAGACCTCACATAGAAGGTGGGGTCTTTTTGCTTTCACTCTATCCTCTCTATCACCAACTTCAAAAGCCTCGCGCGCGGGTCCATATTTAGTTGTCACTCATGACGATCAGGTTTGACGGGCAAGAACCAATTTGAGTGTTCCATATTTCTCAAATTGGTCGAACTAGGCGTCACCTTACTTCGACACTCACAGGTCAACAAAAGTTTCCCCCAGAAACGGCAAAGTCAGGGCCTAGCTGCTAGTCTCTTACACCATCATGACCTCGAGAGCACTTGCGATTGCAACGTCCTTGTGGAGACTAACGAAACTCGTACCTAAACATCACGGACGAGGAGTTGATCAATGGCTGTAATCCTAACGAACAGTACCACAGAAGACGAATCTAAAAATGTCCATCTACGAAACACCTGTGAGGATTCCATAGTCCATTTCCTCGGATGATAGAATAGGATGCACTAGGAATTAGAGTATGGCGGGAAGCAAGAGGACATCGGTCTGATTTCCATCGCCACAAAGGACACTGTTCCCATTTCCATCTTGGATTTCTCCTGTGTACAAGATCCCAGAGACACGGCACTCCAAACACCGACTAGACTTGTCTAGAAGTTGTACAATACACACACACACGTACATCTGTCTCTCAATTCCAAGCCTCCAGACTCTTCTCCAAATTTGTTTTCCTGGGCTGCGCCTTGCACTCCACTCTGTCGGCAATCTAGCTATTAAAGAATCGAAGGAAAAACTCCGTGGGACAAACCGGAACTAGCAGGCCACATTTGTTCATCACCAACACGAGAGCCCACTCTCAGAGTGAAATTGATGAAGCTCTGAAACACGAACTGCCGCAACGAAATGCGTGCTTCACTACTGAACTCACTGGGTTTATATACTGTAGCGCTCAATGGGTGTCGGAGCTCGCACAGCAAGTGTGAGAAAAAGGATGAGAACGAGCAGGGGGCGAGGGGAGGAGGGGGGACTACGTACAGACAGACAGTGGGGGGCCTAGCACTGAGAACTACAGTGAGTAGGTGGGGGGCCTAGTTAAAGAAGGCACACAGGGGTCGGATACTCGACTTGAATTGACTTGGGAGGTGCCCCAGGGGGGGCCAAAGAGAACAGTCGGGACCATCGGAAACAAGAAGACAGAGAGTGAGTCTCACCACAATCGGTTTCATACTTTAAAATGGTCGAGCTTATAGTTGTATGACGAGTCGGAGCCTCTTGTGGAGGTCTAGCCAAGGATGAATGGAAAAAAAAAAAAAAAGTCCTTCTATTTTGTGCTGTAAGAATTTTATTGTTAGCACCTCCCCAAGCTAATTTGGGACATCTGATTGCAAATATGGATTCAACATTTGCATAAAAAAAAATTTGCACAGCAAATGAAAGGTTTCTGCATTTTTTCCCTCAAGGGTAAAATATGGGGGAAAAACCGCCTCCGCAAGAGGCTTGTCATACAACTATAAGCTCAACCATTTTAGAACTACTTTGGGGGAGACATGGACACACTCACTACCAACTAGACAATTGTAGGTGGTGTAGTAGGACGTTGAAGTGGTTGTACTTGTAGGATGAATTTATCCTTGGGGAAAACACTAGAAGTTTTTTATGCCACCCACAATAACATTTAGAAATTTGGAATTCATATTTAGAAGTAGTGGCCCCAAATTAGCCAAGGGAGGTAAAGAGCTACAAATATAACTAATTCAAAAAATACAAGCAATTTTTTATATTTGTCCTTGGTTCGGGAGTAAATGCACCTTGGAGGATAGATTTCAAATGACCACTTTAATGTCCTATGATATCAACACACGATATATCCATGCAATTTAGGCCCATAGCCACCATGGGGATAAATTAGTGCATATTCGCAATTAACCTCTAAAGGAATTTGACTATGTTTTCACCAAAATCACTCCCAAATTGCCATTTCTAATACAAGTACCAAATTTTAGAAAAAAAATTTTGGACACATGTAACTCTAGGATCTTGTAGTACACTAGTTTTGAGAAGATGTGGAAAAAAATTCAGAAATTTCCACCGTGTAGATTGCAAGATATTATTGTTTGAATGGACAAAAATCCTTTTTTTGGCCGTGTAAAAAAACAAGTAGTTGCACTTCACAAGGTTACATTTGTATGAAAAAATGTACAAAATGGTGGTGCTTCTTTGGAATCATTCTTCGAGGCAAGTTGTCCACATGCTTGAAAAAATATAGATTGTTTGGAATTGTACAATATATAGGAAAAAAATAGTAAGTAGAAAGAAATAGAGAATGATTCAAGTTACTAATTGTGAAGAATTTAATTATTAAATTGAAAAATGACAATCCCAATGGTTGTATTGTTGTAATTAACAATCTACATCTTATGATTTAATTCTTTTCCCAAAAATATTGAAAATTGAGTTAAGTAAAGGACTTCAAAGTTTATTTTAGAGTAGAGAATCCACAACTATCCACAAACTAAAACTCCTCATGACTTTCATCTCATGAGTCAAAATGGAATGATTCAAAGTTTTCCATGTATTTCTTGAACACACTTGTTTCAAAAGAAAAAAAGAAGCTTTCCATGCATACTAATATCTAGAGAATCAATTTCAAATTTTTATTTCTTAAAAAAGTGATTTTTTAAGAATTTTTTTGGGGCTGCCTAGGCTATCCGCCAAGCAATGAAAATGACATATCATACAATAACTTTTGAACCATGTAATCAAAAGTTATGAAAATTTTTGGGCTTTAAAGCTACTCCTTGGGCACATGCTGTGTGAAAATTTCAAAGAAAAAGAATAAAAACTCCGTTTGTAGTGAGTTGCCCAAAATTGCTATGTTGCCAAAAAACACAATTGGGGCATTTAGTGGGGTTAAATGAATATTGAAAATGGACTACTTAGACTTGCTCTTAACTAGTGTACTACAAGATCCTAGAGTTTCTTGTGAGTCAAGATTCTTGTTTCATAACTACCATTTTAATCTTTAAAGAAAGGGTTGATTACACTGAAAATCATTCTTTATAGGATACCATGTGAATTAGTTCATTCCATTGTTGATTGGAGGTCAAAAAACCAAGAGCATTCATTGGAGGTCAAACTATTATGCAAGATGTTCCTCTTTCACACAAAATTTCAAGGATGAACATGTGCACTTCTGTCTTATATAAAAGAATTCTTTGTCATCTATTAGACAATAAACATCCACTACATCGTTTAAGGCATAGAACAGTTATGATTACAGTTATGATTCAATTATGAATCTTGACTCTTTTGAAATCATATTGCACAAGTTATGGCCAAGCTACAAATCAACATACAATGTGTGACAAAAAACCCATTACAAGTGTTTCTTGCAATTGCCTACAAATTGCAGTTTACATACAAGGATTGAAGTCTTTTATGTTGACAACAAATAAATCTAACTCAAAACATTTTGACTATATGAGAGTTGCCTACAATTATTTGAAGGCACATTAGAGAGTATATGGAAGGACATGAGTATGGGCACTCAAGACTCAATAAAGCATCTCCAACTTCTTTGGACCCTAATCGAGCTTTGCACATCATAGAAGTGTTCATGTAAGACGATCATAGGCAAATATTAAAAATATTTTTTAAATCCCACATTACTTACCTCTATAGTGAATAAAGCAAGCATGTTCAATCTTTGTGGCAACAACCTTGTTTGAATTAGGACAATTCATCCTTTTCTTCTCTACTTGGAGAAAAAAAAGGTTGTCTAACCCCTACAATCCCAAGCTCATTTTTTCTTCAATAATTAAACACTCAAAACTACCATCTATACCTTAGTTAGTTTTTGTTTTTGTTTTTGTTTGTTCTATTGAGATCTCTTGGATTGTGCGTCCTTTGGCTATGTGCTTGATACCACTGGAAAGTCCTTTGGAAGGAGGGGTGCATGAGCTTTGTTTCATAATGTTTCGACCTATGATGTGAAAGTTATTGAATTTTGAATTTTATAGGAATTAAAAAATTAAAAAATTATTTTTACTTCTAATTTGGTTGTGGCAATAGTGCAGGTCACACTAGTTTCTATTGCAAAGAGAAAAAAAGTTAAAAAGAATATCTTTTCCTTCATATTGAACCACAAGATCTTGCACTAGATTCTTAAAAAAATGGTGGAAGAAATTTCAAAAACTCTAACAATGTATATTGAAAGATATTTGCATTTAAACTTTAAAATATAGAAAATAAGTTTTTTGTACTTTGCTCGACTAGATTTTTTGGCTTTGAATCATCTTAGCTTAAAATTTTTGCATTATCAATTTCTAATTTCTAATTTTTTATGTTGAAGAATTGAGTTAACGAAAAAAATTCAAAAAACACTCACTTGATTTTCATTCTTAAGAAAAGTGTTAAGTAGAAGTAGGTACAAGATTGAACAAAAAACTAAATTGTTAACCCCTAAATGTAAAAACTACATTTTTTTGGCAATATAGCGATTTTGGGCAGCTCACTATGAATTCCTTTTTTTTCTTTGAAAATTTCACACAACATGTGCCCAAGGAATAACTTTAAGACCCAACAATTTTCATAACTTTTGACTATGTGGTGAAAAAGTTATTACATGATATGTCATTTTCATTACTCAGCAGGCAACCAAGGTAGCTCAAAAACTTCTTTAAAAAATCATTTTTTATGAAATAAAAATTTGAAATTGGTCCTCTATATTTTTATATGTGTGTGTATATGTGTGTGTGTGTGTGTGAAGCTTTGAATCATTCCATTTTGATTAATGAGATGAAAGTTATGAGGAGTTTTAGTTTGTGGGTAGTTATGATTTTCAAAAGACTCCATATCTAGAAACCCAAGTTCCTACAATAAAATGAGTTGAAATCCTTAATATTGGTTAATAGATGAGGTCATGACATGTAGAAACATTGATGTCAATCACTATGTTTCTAAGCTTAATTCGTGGCACCCCCGATTAGAATTTGGAGAAGCATTGGGCGTTTCTCTTGAGCACCTCATAGGATAATTGTGTGGGAAATTGTGCACTTTGGTAGTGGGGGTGCTCTAGAAGGTTTACTTATTTCACTTCTTTTATTTTTCCCTTCCTTTTCAATGAGTTGAGTTTTCCTCCACTTGAAGCTGGGTCTCACAACTTCTTTGACTGTGATTTCTTCATTGGTTCCAGTAGTGGAATTAGTTTGGTAATGTCTTCATTGTCAACAATGTTGTCTACTGACCATCTTCAACTTCCATTTAAGGTGCAAATGCAAATGCAAACTTCCTCTCCTCTTGCTCATTAGCTAGAGCAAATGTTTTCAAGCATCCTCTATACCAACATATGTATAAGTAGATAACATGTGAGCATGAAAATACGAGCATATGAACCTTCAACATCTGTAGAAGTAGATATCCTAGAATCATTGAAGGTACTTACAACATAAACACCAATAATATTGGTATTTATAGCATAGGTATCCTATAATCATGGAAAGTTTCTATGATATAGACACTTATAACACAGGTGTATAGTCTTCTAGGCCATATGCTCCTAATCCTAGGCTCACATAAGAGCATCCCTCTTGTACATACTAAAGCTCTTGCAAAAAGTTTGATTTTTGTTGACTTAGAGTGAAAATGCATGATTGTAGTTGGTTTTATCTACCCCCCCCCCCTGAAACTTGGAAATTGACTCCCACTTTATTGTGCCATTACTCATAAATTCTCTTCAAAAATATTTGGATCATCTAATGCCATACACTTATTATTTGCTTGAAGCAAACCATGGAATGTATCCTTCAAGAATTCTTCCACTATTCTTTGTTTGTTCGTGACCACAAGAAGAAACATCAAATTAACCCCTAAAGGACCATCATGCATTTTTTGGCTACATATCAATTTTGGGCAGATATGTGTGATTAGAGATTTCTATATTTCTGTCCCAAATGTTAATAGAAGGTGGGGACAAGGAATATCTTTCATATGCACTAAATTTCACGACATTTGAAAATATGAGTCAAAAGTTATGGCCTAATATGTTACTTTTTTTGTAAATAGACAATCTACTTAGATTAGAAAAAATTAATTTTTTCAAAAACAAAAATTTGAAATTGGTTTTCTAGAATTACATAAGTGTGGAAAGCTTTAAAATTATTACATTTTAATCAATGAGTCAAAATTTATGAGGATTTTTTGTTTGTGGGCAATTACAGATTCTCTATTCTAAAATAAACTTTAAAGTCCTTTATCATACTCAATTTGAAATATTTTTGGAAAAAAAATAAAATCATAGGATGTAGATTGTTTATAACAACATTGCAACCAAGGGATTGGCATTTTTCAATTCCATAATTAAATTCTTAACAATTTTGTATTTTGAATTCTTCTCTATTATTATCTACTTACTTTTTTTTTCTACATGTTGTAAAATTTCAAATGATTTGAAAATTTTCAAACATGTGGCCAACTTGTCTAGGAAAAAGAATCCAAATTAAAGAAGCACCACCATTTTGGACATTTTTTTAATAGAAAGTGAGCTTGTAAAGTGCACCTGTGGTGTTTTTCATAGGGCCAAAAAAATGATTTCATCAAAATCAATTTGAATGCTTATATCTTACAATCGAGGTGGTGGAAATTTCTGAAATTTTCACCACATGTTCTCAAGTCAGTATACTATAAGATCCTACTCTTACATGTGTCAAAAAAAGTTTTTTTTTCAAAAATTTGGTACTTGTACTAAATATGGCAGTTTGGGAGCATTTTTGGTGAAAGCATAGTCATGGAACTTTAGGGGTTAATTGAACTTTTTAAGGTTATTTGTACACATGAGCTTTCATTCTTTTTGTTAGAGATAATGAGAATCTCATTTCTTTATGAAAATAATTGAGATTTTCTACATTAATAGACAATGGATAGTCTCATTTAATAAAATAAATAAAAATTCAAATTGAATTGTGCATTTTGGAACGACTCAATGCAAATGAATGCAAATGTGTACTAGATGTCCAAGTATTGAGTGTTATGTCATCTAAGTAGAGTAAACTTGCCATTTACCATACAATCATACGCTAACCGCACCATGCAACTACCAATTCAATTGCCATGGGAACAAAATTTTGTATCACCACCCAATGACCACAAACTGTGTAGTGAAGGGTTGCAAGGAATTTTTAACTAAATTTTAGCTTCATCACCTTTAGATTGCAATAAAATTTATAGGAAGAAATCTTTTTGCATTTTTTTGGAAGGTGAATCTTAACATGATATTTAGTGATCATACCAAATTTCAAAATATGTAAGTCTTTGTATTTATAGGGAGAAGGATTTGAATCTTGTTTGTGTGGTGATTGGTAAGTTTACTATAAAGTCTAGAGATCAACAAAATATCATTTTAGAAAAACAATCATTATTTTACTATGTATCCCCTAACTTTACCTTCCAATTATACTTCCTTTTCAAACTCTAGCTAGGGAATGGAAAAAATTGCTAGTCTCTTTTATTTGTTTTTTTACAACTTTATGGGAATAAAATCTACAAAGTTGTAAAAGATGGAGTTAACTAGAGTATATATCATGCACTAATCCTAGTATCACTAACTACATATTCTACATGTCTTTCATTTTTGCTTTTATTTTTTTCAATAACATAAGGAGACACTTTACCTTGTAAAGTTTTTTCAATTTGGATGTATGAAGGCAAAGTTGGGGCTTGGACTAGGGGTTACAATTGGATTAGATACAATTTTATATTAGACTACTTGAATTAGTCTATATAAAATGCTTGATGGTTGTGTTGAATCTAAGAAATATGGTTCTATAGTTTTGTGGTGTAAATTGCGACATCTACATTTTGATAAAAAGTGAAACTAAAACCTACATATTGATGACACAAGATGTACATAAGTAGAACATGAAGGCCTAGGAGAGACTAGTGTTGATTTTTCATACTTTTGCAAAAAATGACTCTTGAAAATTTCATAACTTATTTATATGGTGGTAAAATAATGCATGCACATTCCAAAGTGCATTGGGATCTTCTTTCACTTGCCAATAAGGTCTTATAAAAACTAATTTGTGTTATGTAATAGTAAGTATGCTCAAAATGCTATTAGTGTTGGTTATGGATGTAAATTCTATAGTAGTTGAGGAAGTTAGACTAAAATTATATTAGATGTTATGAAATGGAAATATCCAAACTGAAGTGAGGATTTACTACAATAGTTCAAAACATTGTCCAAATCAACATATTTTATTGCTTTAACCCCTAAAAGACCAATTTTTGACAACATAGCAATTTTGGACAGCTCACTACAAATGGAATTTTTTTTCCTTTGAAATTTTTACACAACACGGAGACAAGTTTTTCTTCAAGGCCAAACAATTTTCATAACTTTTGACTACATGGTTGAAAAGTTAATGTATGATATGTATTTTTTTTCTTGGTTTGGTAGTCTAGGTGGATAAAAAAATCAATTTTTTAAGAACAAAAAATTTGAAATTGGTTTTCTAGATTTATACCTACGTGTAAAGCTTTGAATCATTCCATTTTGATGAATGAGATGAAAGTTATAAGGAGTTTTAGTTTGCCGGCAATTATGGATTCTCTACTCTAACTAAACTTTGAAGTCCTTTACTTAACTCAATTTTGCAATATTGGGAAACAATAAGATCATAGGATGTAGATTGTTTATAACAACATTAGAACCATTGGGATTGGAATTTTTCAATTTCATAACTAAAGTCTTAACGATTTAGTATTTTAAATCATTCTCTACTTCTTTCTACTTACTATTTTTTCCTATATGTTGTACAATTCCAAATGATTTGAATTTTTTCAAGCATGTGGACAACTTGCCTTGAAGAATGATTCCTAAGAAGCACCACCATTTTGGAGATTTTTTCATACAAATGTAACCTTATGAAGTGCAATTGCCTATTTTTTCACACGGCCCCCAAAAGGATTTTTGTCCATTCAAACAATAATATCTTGCAATCTACATAGTAGAAATTTCTGAATTTTTTTCCACATCTTCTCAAACCAGCGTAATACAAAATTCTATGGTTACATGCATCCAAATTTTTTTTATTTTAAATTTGGTACTTGTATTAAAAATGGTAGTTTTGAAGTGTTTTGGGTGAAAACATAGTCAAATACATTTAGAAGTTAATTTATTCTTTTCAACAATTTTGAATGACACTCTTTACCTTTGTAAATTTTTTCATTTGGTTGTAATAAGACAAAGTCAGGGTTTGAATTAGGGTTTGCAATTGGGAAGGACACAATTTTGAATCAGCCTACCTAAATTAGTAAAATTAGTCATCATTGCCTCAAATAGGACACCTATAGTTGGACAAAAAGTGAAATTAAACCTAACTATTGATGACACAAGATGTACACAATCAAAACAAGAAGGCCTAGGAGAGCCTAATATTGATTTTTCGTATTCCTACAAAAAAATGACTTGAATCTTCATAATTAATTCATAAAGGAACCAAATAATACACATGCTAAAGTTTGTTTTCATATTCCTACTGAATAAGGACACTACTTTTTAGGTTAGTGATTAGGCTAGTTATCATAGTGCATTTACGAAAGGAAATCTCCCAAGGTTGTGCCATTTAAGAGCTTAAACACTATAATGTTGCAATAATTAATTATTGGTTGGTGGATGACTTTGTGAGGGCTTGCAAGATGTACAAATGTGTTTTTCCATCCAATTCTTACCGAGGCATTTTTTGAGAATGATGTTGAATATAACATCATTGTAAAATTTTTGACTTTTCTACAATGCTTGATCTATGAATCACCCAGTAGTGTATTTTGACATATTTTAAGTCTTTATTCTTGGTGTGAATTTGAGTTGTGAAAATGATCTTTTTAGAATTTGAGTCCAACTAATGAAATCAATATTATCAAGTTTAGTTTTCACTAAGATTGAAAAATTGAAAATTCAATGTTTGATTGCAATATAAACTTTTTGTCCCATTAACATGGAGTATTCATTTTCTAATTTTAGAATGACATAGTAATTATTTTTTGTACCACGATATTCTAAACTATTATAAACAACTATGGAGATTTTCCAAGCATATTTTGCATTTGATATGTTTTTTTTTAACTTATAATTCAAAACTTCACAAAAATCTTAAATTTTCACCAAAATAATTTAGGATACATTAAAGGCATGTAATTATATATCTTAAAACTAAACTAAACTAATTTGAATCTAGTTGCAAAATGAGAGCATTCAGTGAGCGGGACTTCAAAGTTTGAAAGAAACCTTGAAGGTCGTATGTTTAAAAAAAAAAGAAAAAAAAAAAAGTTTGAAAAAAAGTGATCGCAAGCCCACTCATTCCATTTAGGGATAAGCGTGTCAGTCCTAGAATGAGGATTAGGGTTACAGAGTGATTAGTTTCGGAGAAGGGAATTGCAGGCTAGGCGGAGATGATTTGTTTCGGACTGGCGGTGTTCAAATTGCGAGATCGGCTGCGAGACTGACGTAGGCAGAATTATCATTGGCGCCGGAGGAGATTTCGCAAACTAAGAAAATGCTGTCCACTTCGAAGCGGAAGTTCGAACTGCTGGATCCTGACATCCTGGAGTGTCCCATTTGTTCGGAGGATCTCGCCCTGCCAGTCTACCAGGTAGTAACTTAGTAACACTCCTTTCGATTCTGCGTGACTTCATGTTTTCTCGATCTTTCCGTTGCAGTTTCAGACTTGTGAGGTTCCTTGTGCTCCTAAGTCAGCTTAATGTAGAATTGAAGCTCGTAACCTTCCTTGGAATCCGGAGATGTAGGGTTTTGTAGGACTTGATGAATGCAGATTCTTTGAACCGTGCGATTCCTTCTATTAGAATTCAAGATGCTTGCATTTCACAATCATTCTCAATGAGGACTTATAATCTTCATGTGTTAGCCAGCCATTTGCGAAGGAGGTCTGTGTTATAAGCCATAACCACTTTCTGTCTTTGCAGTTTTGGAGGCTTTGGAGCATTTTCTAGTCCAATGATGAGTGAGGAATTACCCCAAGTTCTTGACTTGCAAGACTGGTTGTTGGGTGGCCGAGCCAGTGGCCGAGTGGCCACACAACGTGCGCAGCTTGTTGGGAGAAGATTGATGGCAAGAAATGCCCGTCTTGTCAGAAGCCCATTGGCCATAACCGGAACATGGCAGTGGAGAAGATTCTCGAGTCTCTGCTTGTGAGTTGCAAGAATACTGTTCATGGTTGCCCGAGAATGCTCAGGTACACCGCGAAGAGAGCCGTGCATGAGACCAAATGGTGTGAGTATCAGCCCTTCAACTGCCTTTTCGACGGTTGCAAGTTCGAAGGTTCCACCCATTCCCTTCCCCCTCACTTCAAGGAGGAGCACCAATTGCAAACTGTGCGTCGTACTGATTTTTTCACCATGGATCCCAGCGATGATTATATCTTTGTCCATGATGATTATGATCGCCTGTTCGTCGTCCACCATGAGAAACAGAATCTTCCCGTGGATAAGTTTTCCTGCGCTTGCTTTGGGTCTTTTTCTGGGTGGCTGAAGCTTGTAGTTACTGTGAAGGACGGACCACGTGGCAGCTACACGTTGGAGACGGAAGTGTCCAACATTCGAAGAGGCGATGAATGGAAAGGGATTTTTTTGCTTGTCCCTGCAAGTGCTGATGGCCTCGAAAACTGTGAGTTTCAAGTGCAAGTGGACGTGCAAGACGTTAAGGTAGTCTGCTCTTAAAGCGACCATTTAAGAGCTGATTGCTTTTTCGGGGAAGCAAAATTCCTTATAACAATTTTCAGTCAATTTTAGTAGGAAGAAAAATGAAATTGGCATCTAACCCAAGTTGTTTCATATTTTTTGGACCTTTGTGGAATTAGTTACAAATTTTTGAAGTTGAAATGCAGTAGTCACTAAAAGCGACCATCTCCTGAAATGAACAGTGATGGTACATGAAAGAAAGCAAAATGTACCCCTGTGCCATAATCGCTTTTAGAGCATGGTCGCTTTAAGAGCAGACTACCTTATAAGAAGGACCAACAGATTTTCTGAATTCGATGATCTCTTAGGCTGAGGGGCTCAAACGACTACAGAGTATCTTATGTTACTTTGGTAAGGATTTAGCAATGGAGACCTCCGTTTCCAGTGTCAATCATGCATAGTTTCATACAGATTTATGAATGTAGATATATTAGACGTGCTGTGCCGTGATGTGTCTGTCTGCAAGTTTGTGGAGCACCGCCACTAGATGCGACGAGAATCTGTATCGAAGATTTCGTTTGTACCTCCATGTGAGGCCTACCAATGAATGTCAGATTTTGGACTTCTTTGTGGTTGCTGTATTGGAACAAACCCTTTGTACCCACTTGTTTTGGATTCTACTTGATGTGTATTGAATAGTTAGGATTGACTACTTGTTTGAGCCATGTACTGTATAATAGAGTGTTTAGGGTGTCTGAAATGGAACACATTTTTTAGAAGTTTTTGCACTATTCTTCATTTGTTACTTGAAGATTATTTTGAAGAAATTTCAAATTAATTGGGTTTTCTTGATTATATGTTTTAATGTAGATTCATTTATTGCTTTAGAGATTACAATAATATCCTTTGTTTATGTGACTATTTGAGATTTTCTACATTAATAGGCTATGGAGAATCCCATGAAATAAAAGAATGACATTGGAAATTGTACAGCATGAAAATCATCAACTTGAGTTTGGAAATAGTAATTGACTACTATATATGGCTATGGAATTGGACCTATGTGGTTTAAAGTATTTATAGGAAGTCTTGAACTATGTTGCCTTGGGAACAATGTAATTCAATGTCCACAATATGGTAATAATTTTTTTCTTGATCTTGCATTCTCATTTAATTCCATTTTCTTAACCATGTTATGAATTTATGAGACATCCATTGTGTTTCAATTGAAACTAAATTAAACCATTGAATCCATACAAACTATATTGAAGATAGGAAGTTGAAATTTTTTAATCAATTGGAGATGCAAAGGTGTGACTAATAAACAATCATATTACTTAAGTTTCCATGCTTAAACCCTAAGCACTCCAATGTCCATTTTCTAGATGATGTATAGATTGAAATTGTAGTTTCATCCTTCTAATTGAGCACATGAAAGTTATTCTAATTTATGGAGATGCTTTACCAAGTTGTTGTTTTATCTAAGGGTTGAATTTGATGTTACTAGAGTACATATTTTTCTAAAATTACAAATGTGCAAGTATGTCAAGTGGTTGGCCAAGCCAAAATTGCATTGACTCTTGTTCAAAATGGAATTTGTCAAAATGAGGTCATAGATTTTTAGAACAAAAAAATTTCAAAAAAATCAACATGTGAAGAAAACCTCATTTCAAATCCATTCCAACATATTTTATCCAAAAAAATGATACTGCCTTTGTCTGGAAATGATTGTCCACAATTTTTTGGCCATTTTCCTGAGCCAATTTCATTGATCATATTATGAAAAACATCATTGAGAAAGGTTCTTAATTTTATATCACTAGAATCAATGAAGAACATTTCATGTGTTCATTGCAACCTAAATAAAATTAGCCACAAGGAAATACTCTCTTGACCTACTCAAAACAACCTTTAAAAAACATGACATTTGAAGTGAACAATCATTTTGGGACAAAGGAAGTAATATTTTGCTTGGGATCGAATTTAGAAGGAATTTTGTAATTTCACATGAAAAATTTATAAAAAAACAAATTGGTGAATGCATCGGTGAATCTAACCGTACAAATGAAATCTACAACTTTTATTTGTATATCAATTCCAAAATATTCTTCCAATTAACGCTTTATAATGATTATTCTCAAATCGTCAATTCTAGTTAGACGTTTAGGTGTTAAAAACACCAAGATTGTCAATTTCTTTAAAATGGCTCAATGCTATGTGACAAAAAAAACTGGCATTCAGATGCACAAAGCTCAAAAAGGTAAGGATGGTATTGATTTGTGTTTTGGGTTGTGCGCCCTGAAAAGTGCTCAAGTCGTGGAATTATGTCAATATAACAAAATTGACATTCAAGATTGTAACATTCAAGTGCACCTATAGAGCTTCTGGACAAGCAATTGGAAAGGTGCAAATCCTTTCAAAATACAAACACTTGTCACATGAGGAACATTTAGTTGCAGTATAAACATTGTTTCACTTGTATTGACAATTCCATGCGCTGATGGGCATGTTGCCAAGGACCTCAATGTGGGAGGGGAAACTATCACTGCAAGCTTGGTTGCGGAGCCATCGTCCAGGAACAGAATGATTTTCAACGAAGCATTATCACAGCAAACAGCAACGGCAATTTCGTTCAATTGGCTTGATTTTAGCGTCCAAAATTGTGACATACTGGTATGTCTTCACAAAGGTTCAATTTCAGGCCACACACTACGACATGTATGGATTTATGTTTCACGTCGCAAGTCCTGAAATGTGCCAGAATATTGGAATACCGCTCATTTTCATTTTACGAAATGGGGATTCAGAGTGGGAAGATGCTTCACTCCAGCTCAGTCCAGAGCCCTGTATGGCGAAAATGGCGGAGTTTTTCCGTGAGACTCCAGGGGATGTTACATTGGAAAACGTAGAACTTCAAGCTTTATCAAATAGAACTCTAAGCTGGCTCAAGGGAGTTTGCCTACTTTCATTTTGAAGCACCACATGTCTTTTGGCAACCGAGGTTGCTCAGTACCCTGCACAAGCCTCCAACTAACCACCAATTTCTCTGGAAGGGTACAATTCAATTTGAAAGTTCAGAAGCTGGTGCTGCAGGCACCTGCAAGCGGGGACTGGATTATAACGAAGCTGGGATCAGCAGCAACTCATGATTCACGCTACAATAAGTTTCCTATGAAGAAGCGTATCCTACGTCCACAACAAGCGATGACTAAGTCAATTCAGTGATATTGGCAGTGTTCCATGGAAATGGAGCGGTGGACCGTCAAGAAAGGAAGAAATGAAATGATCAAGGGAGCTGGGAGTGGGACGGCGAGTGGGTGGAAATCCTACGTAAATGGTGCACAATGTTGTGAACGAAATGTAATTGAAAATAATTTTCATATCTTTTAGCATTGTTAATCTAGAGTGACGTCAAAATGGCACGTGGAACGCTGCCAGTATACGTGAGTTTCAATTTCTCAACTGTGTCACTTGAAGTTATCTACATATAATATTTGACTCATTTGTGAACTGATTTCTTTAGTTAATTTCACCACGTCATCATCTACAACTGATCGTATTGATACTAACAACTCGCTCATATGCCCCCACAAACTATACATTCAAAAAACCACTGAGACTCGAAAAAACGAAAATAACAGGACTCTAGGAAATGAGAAGGCTTCCTTTTACTTAGCAAAACCCCCAAAATTATTCAATCCCTCTTTCGAATGTCAATCATGATTCCAGTCAAGGTTGCAACTTGAGATTTGACGACTTGTTCCAACCTGCTCTTCAAACTTTCATTCTCAGTACGCAATCGCTCCTTCTCTTGTTCCAGTCTCGAATTTTGTATCTGGTACGCTATTAGTTGATGATCCAAGTCTACAAATTGCCTCGCATTATCCACCAGACACTTCTTCTGACAAAGCAGCAGCTGCTGAAGATCCGGGACACTTTGTGGGAGGAAGACCGTTCCATCGATATTCTCTGGGCCCGCATCCGCAAGGTCCCTTCCTTGCTGGAAACTGGGCCTAGGGTTCAATTCAGGTTCTGAATCATGCTCAATGCCTCCTGCTACAGCTCCGACTTCTGGTAAACTAGGGTCTCCAAGGAACTGAGCAAATCCTTGGTGGTGCATTTGGTAGGAGACAACGCTCGATTGTTGATCCGGAAGATTTGACAACCCGCGATCATAAGAAAGCTCAGCAATCATGTCCTCAAAACCAGAAAGAGACTCTGAAAAATCATTAGCATCTCCCACAACATCACCATCAAATGGAAGCAATGGTAGACTTGGAGATGACGGAGCTGCGAACGCAATGGCAGGCTCAGTCGCCATAGCGGCAAGCATGGGAAGAGATGGACATGGAAGTGGTAGTGCAGACGACGAAGGGTCATTGAATTCGGCCCTATGAGAACCGGCCTCAGTCGCCATGGCCAAGTGCTTCTCCTTCTCCCTTTGAAAGTCGGCATACATTTGCTTCCCCACTTGCTTCGCTGTGCGTGTGACCCATGTCCTCTTCTCCTTGCCTGCGAGCCCCCGCTCTTGCTCATTCATCGATGGAATGGGAAACTTGTACCGACCATCCTCAAGCTCCACACAACCTCCATCCTTGTCATAATAGTACCGGGCTATTTGAAGCACAATCTGGGCTTCAGCAGGAGTGTGGTACTCACCGAGAGGAAGACGTTTGGAGCATAGGTCGGTGCCATCGTCAGCTTCCTGTCTCGGCGGTGCGAATCTGGGCTCATACTTGAAGCGTGTGATGGCGCCGGACGATTTTTCCTTGATGGGTCGGGCATAAACGCCTCTGAGGTTGCTTGTTTCGATAGCCACGACTTCATGGTGAGCATCAGGAGCTTTACGCTTGCGGCATCCGGGTCGGGCTGCCTGTCGGAACTTGATCCAGACGTAGGCGCCTTGGAAGAGCACAAGAGAGACGAAGCTGGCTCTGAAATCGAAAGCACCGGAGGAATAGGTTTTGGAGCCACCCCGGTCCACGTAACCAATGAGGTACTGGAATACCGAAGTGAGGAGGTGGAGCACTGACGTGAGGAAAGCATGGAGGGTGTACGCAATTGCCATCTCGGAATCCAATTCAGAAGCGTCAGCGTACTCCTGTGTGGAACGCGGTGCAGAAGCGGTCGTTTCATGGAGATCGGCTTTTAAAATTCGTAATACTACCCAGTGGGTGTCTTTATGAGAGATGCCTGCATGTAGAATGGCCTGACGAATAGATCGTATGGCCCGAGGAAGAACCTCACGGAGATTGTCATTCCTCTCGATTCTGCACATCACTGTAGTTAATGCCATGGCATCAAGTGTGGCAATTTCATAAGCAAGGTCAAGTCGATCACCACTGCTACTGATGCAAAGAGTGAGAGAATTCCAAATTGCATTCCATAGGTTGAAGTAAGAGGAGCCAGGCGGTAAAGCCCTCATATAGAAGGTGGGATCTTTTTGCTTTAACTCTATCCTCTCTATCACCAACTTCAAAAGCCTCGCGCGCTGGTCCATATTGGACTGTCGCTCATTAGGATCAGGTTGCACGGGCAAGAACCCGTTTGAGTGTTCCATATTTCTCAAATTGGTCAAACTAGGCTTCACCTTACTTCGACACTCACAGGTCAACAATAGTTTCACCAAGAAATGGCAAAGTCAGGGCCTAGCTGCTAGTCTCTTACACCATCATGACCTCGAGAGCACTTGCGATAGCAACGTCCTTGTGGAGACTAACGAAACTCGTAACTAAACATCACGGACGAGGAGTTGATCAATGGCTATAATCCTAATGAACAGTTCCCTTGGAGACGAATCTAAAATGTCCATCTACGAAATACCTGTGAGGATTCCATAGTCCATTTCCTCGGATGATAGAATAGGATTCACTAGGAATTAGAGTAAGGCACGGCACAAGAGGACATCGGTCTGATTTCCATCGCCACAAAGGACATTGGTCCCATTTCCATCTTAGATTTCTCCTATATACAAGATCCCATCAACTCCAGAGACACGGCACTCCAAACACGGACTAGACTAGCAGTTGTACAATACACACACACGTACATATGGCTCTCGATTCCAAGCCTCCAGACTCTTCTCTAAATTTGTTTTCCTGGGCTGCGCCTAGCACTCCACTCTGTCGGCAATCTAGCTATTATAGAATCGCAGGAAAAACTCAGTGGGACGAACTGGAACTAGCAGGCCACATCTGGTCATCACCAACACGAGAGCCCACTCTGAGAGTGAAATTGATGAAGCTGTAAAACACGAACTGCCGCAACGAAATGCGTGCTTCACTACTGACTCGCTGGGTTTATATACTGTAGCCCTGAATGGGTGTCGGAGCTCGCACACCAAGTGTGGGAAAAAGGATGAGAGCGAACAAGGGGGCAAGGGGAGGAGGGGGGACTACGTACAGACAAGTGGGGGGGCCTATCAACAACTACAGTGAATAGGTGGGGGGCCTAGAGCCACAGATGGGTCGGATACTTGGCTTGGGAGGTGAGGGGGGGCCTGAAGAGCATAGTTGACAATCGGAAACAAGACAGAGTCTCACCACAGACAGATACATACTTTTCGAGGGTGGAGCTTATAGTTGTATGACGAGCCTCTTGTGGAGGTCTAGCCAAGGGTGAATGGAAAAAAAAAAGCCCCTCTATTTTGTGCCATAATAATTTTATTGTTAACACCTCCCCAAGCTAGTTTGGGACCTCTGATTGCAAATATGAACTCAACATTTGCAAAAAAGTAATTTGAGCAGCAAATAAAAGGTTCCTGCATTTTTTTCTCAAGGGTAAAATACAAGGGGCAAAACCGCCTCCGCATGAGGCTCATCATACAACTATAAGCTCGACCATTTTAGAACTACTTGGGGGGAGACGTGGACACACTTAGCACCAACTAGACAATTGTAGGTGTTGTAGCATGTCATTGAAGTGGTCATACTTGTAGGATGAATTTATCCTTGGGGAAAACAGTGGAATTTTTTTATGCCACCCATGATAACATTTGGAAATTTGGAATTCATATTTTGGAAGCAATGGCCCCAAATTAGCTAGGGGAAGTGATGAGCTACAAATTAACCAATTCAAAAAATATGAGCAATTTTATACATTTGTCCTTGGTTGGAGTAAATGCACCTAGTTGAAGGATAGATTTCAAAAGAACACTTTGACATCCGATGATATCGACATACAATATATCCATGTAGTTTGAGCCCATATGTACCCACCATAGGGACAAATTGGTGCAAATATGCAGATAAATGAACATTGAAAATGGATTGCTTAGACTTGCTCTTAAGCAAGCTAATGCTATTCTTGTTTAATAGCTACCATTTTAATTTGTAAAGGAAGGTTTGATCACTCTAGAAATCATTCTTTGTTCGGCCCCTATAAATCATTTGTTGATTGGAGGTCAAAAACCAAGAGCACTCATTGGAGGTCAAACTATTATGCAAGAAGTCCCTTTTCTACACAAAATTTCAAGGATGAACATCTGCACTTTTGTCTTATATAAAAGGATTCTTTGTCATCCATCAGACTAGAAACATCCACTACATCGTTTAAGGGTTGATATATATTTATGTCTAGATAGTAAAATATTTTCTTTAAATGGCAAAAAATTAGCCAAGGTATAGAACAATCGGGATTACCTTAATTATGAATCTTGACTCTTTTGGAATCATACTGCGCATGTTATGGCCAAGCCACAAATCAACATGCAATGTGTGACAAAAAGCATTACAAATGTTTCTTGCAATTGCCTATAAATTGCAGTTTACATCCAAGGATTGAAGCCTCTTGCGTTGGCAACAAATAAATCTAAGTAATGACTCAAAACAATTTTTCTATACTGGTATGAGAGTTGCCTCCAACTATTTGAAGGCACATTAGAAAATATATGAGTGTTACAATTGATATAATATGAAAGAACACGAGTATGAGCACTCAAGACTCAATAAAATAGTAGCATCTCCAACTTCCTTGGACCCTAATCGAGCTTTGCACATCATAGAATAGTTTATATAAGTCGTGGGCAAATATTAAAAATACTTTTAGAATTCCACTTTACTTACCCTCGTCGTCAATAAAACAAGTATGTTCAATCATGTTTGAATTAGGATGATTCATCCTTCTTTTCTCTGCATGAAAAACAACAAAAAGGCCATGTAACCCCTAAAGTCCCAATATCATTTTTCATCAATAACCAAACACTCAAAACTGCCATTTCTATTGCAAAGAGAAAAAAAGCTAAAAATAATTTCTTTTCTTCATATCTAACCATTAGAGCTTGCACTAGACCCTTGTGAAAATGTAGAGAAGCCATTTCAAAAACTTTGACTACGTAGATTGAAACACATTTTCCTTTAAAGCGAAGGAAACTAGTTTTTAATAACTTGTTTGATGAGATGTTTTGGCTTTGAATCTTCTTAGCTGAAAATTTTTGCACTATAAATTTCTAATTTCTCATTTTTTATGTTGAAGAATTAAATTGAGAGTAAAGGATTTTTTTTTAAAAACACTCATTTGATTTTTATTCTTCAGAAAATTGTAAGTAGACTTATTTACAAGATTGAATGAAAAACTAAATTATGAATAGCTCTAAGATGGAATTGAAACACAATAATTATAACAATGAAATTGTTCTAGTAAGTAAACCTAACCTTGTCAAAGACTTTCTTTTCAAAAATTGTGGAAATTGCATTCAAAAATGAATTCTATAAGTTATTTTTTCAAGAATATGCATGCTTAGATTGCCCCCAAAACAAGATTGTCTATAACTTTCTCATTAGAAGCCCAAATAGAATGAATCTTAGTTGGACATATAGACAAAAATATAATCTTTGAGAATAAAATGAAAAATGAAAAAAATTCAATTTTTTGTGATTTTTTTGTGTAGCCTAACGAATTACTTTTTGGACTTAGGGGGCATAACCATTAAAGAAATTTGGCCCCTCCATAACCATTAAATGAAAGGCCTTTTGGCTTTCATCCAACACTCAAATTAGGGGGAATTTGAAAAAAAATTAGTCCCTAGTCTTGCATGGCACACCAAGTGATCACAAGTGCCCCAATAAAAAAGAATTCATAATTTTTGATTTTTTGTTCTATAATAGCACATTTTCATGCAATCAAATGGCTCTACGCAGGGTCCAAATTTCCTCTAATGTTTTGCTCCTGCGCACCAATTGGAATACACATTATATTCTCACAAAGCTAATGTGATTTCCTAGCTTCCATTTTTTTCAAAGAATCATGCCAAAAATTAACATCACATGCATACTTGACATCCTAAGAGAGTTTGCCAAGGGTACTTTGGGACTTTAGGGATTACCCCCTAAATGCCCAAGGCACCAGATTTGGGTGTCAACAATACTTTGAAGGTAGATAAAACCTAACAAAGCTACTATTTTTAGTATTTTATATTTTTGAAAAATTCTTTTTGAAGTCTAGTTTTAGCATCAAAAATCTAATTTTGAAAATGATTGATTACGATTTTCCTATTCAAGATTTTGTACAAGGGTGTCTAAGGTAGCAAACCCTATAACTATCTATTTAAGCAATTCAACATTCTTGAAGGCACATATTTCTAGAAAAAATATGTTTTTAATACTACCAACTAAAAATCATGAATTTTACAAAATAAAAATAATTTTTTTAGATAAGGCATCTAATTTCTATAAATTCTCAAAGTAGAACTCCTTAGAGCATCCAAAACTGCATTGTCTCTAATAAAAGGCTACCTCAGTTCTTGCACCAAAATCTAAAAACATCAAGAGACCACCAACCATAATTAAGCATGGGGATGGTTTCAAGGTATTCTTAGAGACACTTTAAGGGAACTCTACAATCAAAGTATGGGTATAGTGATGGTTATGGGTGCTACTAACTTATTGCAATCTTGACTTTTGGTAGTGTTGGAGGTTCTTGGAAATGAGCCTCAAATACACTAGATCTTGGAGAAAAAATCACATTTTAAATTTATTTAAAAAAATTGTAAAGTAGATTTGGAGAAGCCATAAATTGATTGGGGTTATGCATATTAGGCCCTTTAACCTCATATTTTTTTGGTGACCAACTTTTCCAATTCGACATGTGAAAAGAGGATTGAAAGACTTCAAACCACTTTTGCAGTTTTAACGACCTCATGATCAAACATTATAATCTTTCAATCCATAGGTGATATTTTTGTGTTTCTTTTCCTATGTGATCTCTAACATGTTTAGTTTAAACTTGTACAATCACAAATAAAAAAAATTGATACAACTTATCAAAATGATGGATTTTTGTTCAAATTCTTAGAAGCTCAAACATGCCTTGGGCATTTAGGGGTTAAAGGCTCCTAAACACCCTTGAGAATGTTGATTTGAGATTCTCATGTGACCAAGTGATGCCCATATTTGAAGGAACAACCATAAACCAAAGTTCCTACAATAACATTAGTTTAAATCCTTAATATTGTTTAATAGGTATTAGGTGAGGTCCTAACATATAGAAACCATTGATGTCAATCACTAAGGTAAATCAACCCATGACACGCCAACTCTCTAATGTAGACACCTCCAAAACATCCATTACAATCTTCCATTAGTTTATGGCAAACTTTATCTAGAAAATGAAATTAGGACTTCATTAGGTAGGTTAATGGCTAAAATCAATACTTAGGATGATGGTGATGGAGTTATTAGTGATTGCTTTAGGAACTTCCACCTTTTCTAGTGTATATTCATTACAAGAATTGAATTTTTTATTCCTTTATGTCATGCCCATGTTAGAAAATATTGCAGCCATGTTAGAAAATATTGTTACTACTTTGGGAGGTCTAATGACCATGATGGGTTCACTTTTTGATGGTTTTGGAGTAGTCTACAATCTGTTATGGGCTAATTGGGCAACACACTTCAAAAATTCAGAAAAATTCATACTTTGTCAAAAAAATAAAATTTCAATTGCTCTCTCCATTTCTCATGTTTGCCTTTATATGATAAAAAAATTCAAAAATTTCAAAAATGTGAACAATGCAAACCAATCATTTTGCCTATCATAGGCTAGTTTACCTTATATCCAAGCTTAATTAGTGGCACCCTCAAGTAGAATTTGGAGAAGCATTGAATGGGGATTTTTCTCAAGCACCTCATAGGAGAGTTGAAAGAGAATTCAATGGCAAGAGTTGTTCTAGAAAAGGTTCACTTCACTTTATTTGCTTTTCCCTTCCTTCTACTAAGTTGCATTTTCTACCACTTGAGAAATTGGTTCTAACAACTTCTTTGATTGTGATTTCTCCATTGGTTTTGGTAGTGGAATTTTGGTAACCGTCAGCATTGTCGTCCTTCATCCATCTTCAACCTCAATTTGGGATCCAAATGTGAATGCAAACTTCTTCTCCTCTCTCTCCTCAGTTGGAGCAAAAGTTTTCAAGCATTCTAAATACCAACAATATATACTACCATGTGAGCATGAAAATGCAAGCATATGAGCCTTCAACATATGTAGAAGTAGATACCATTGAAGGTGTTCAAGACCTAAACATTAGTAATATAGATATCTATAGTATAAGTGTCCTATAATCATGAAAGATTTCTATGATATAAACACCTATAATATAGGTGTATAGTCTTCTAGGCTCATAATTATGCTCATGATCCTAGGCTCACATAGTAGCACCCCTTTTCTAATTAAATACTGAAATCCTTGCAAAAAGTATGATTTCTATTAACTTAGAGAGTGAAAATGTAGGATTGTAGTGTTTTATCCAACCAAGCCCCTTAAAACTTGGAAGTTGACTTAGACTACTCTATTGCGCCTTTATCGAGCAATTCTCTTTTAAAATATTTAAAAATATTTGGATCATCCTATGCCATAACTAATTACTTGCTTGAAGCAAACTATGGAATATATCCCTCAAGAATTCTTGCACTATTCTTTATTTGTTCTCAACCTCAAGAAGAAACATGAAATTATTGGATTTTGGGGGGTTATTTGAATGAATACACCTTAATTTCTTTGTTAGAGACTGTGGGAAACTTCTTTATTATTGGGAACTAATGAAGATTTTCTACATTAATAGACAACGGGTAGTCTAGTTAAATAAAATAAACAAAATGAAAAATTGTGCATGTTTGGGTGGCCCAATGCAAATGAATGCAAATGTGTACCAAAGGTCCAATTACTAAGTCTTATGTCATTTGTTGTAAGTAAAGTTTGGAGATCACAAAAATGTTATTCTAGAAAAAAGCAAAATCATTGTCTTATCATATATCCCCTAACTTTATATTCCAACTGTACTTCTTGTTCAAACTCTAGCAAGGGAATGGAAAAAATGGATAGTCTCTTTTCTTTGTTTTTTACAACTTTAGGGGAGAAAAAGTCTACAAAGTTATAAGAGATGGAGTTACCTAGAGTAAATATTATGCATTGATCATGGTATCACTAATTATGTGCATATTGAACATGTCTTTTTTTTTTACCTTTCTTTTTTTCAATAACATAAGGAGACCCTTTACCTTTGTAAAGTTTTTCATTTGGATGTACCAAGGCAAAGTTGGGGCTTGGACTAGGGGTCACAATTAAGTTGGATACAATTTTGAATTAGCCTACTTGAATTAGTCAATATAAAATGCTTGATGGTTGAGTATAATACGTGTTTCTATATTTTTGTAGTGTTAAATGTGACACCTACAATTTGACAAAAAGTGAAACTAAAACCTAAATATTGATCACACAAGATGTACATAATTAGAAAATGAGGGCCTAGAAGAGCCTAGTGTTGATTTCTCATACTTTTGCAAAAAATGACTTGAAAATTTCATAATTTATTCATATGGTTGTCAAATAATGTATGCATATGCCAAAGTGCATGGGTATCCTCTTTCACTTGCCAATACAGTCTTATAAAAAATAATTTGTGTTGTGTAATAGTAGGTATGCTCAAATGCTCTTAGTGTTGGCTATGGATGTACATTCTTTAGTAGTTGAGGAAGTTAGCCTAAAATTATATTAGATGTTATGAAATAGCAATATTCAAATTGAAGTGAGGATTCACTACAATAGTTCAAAACATTGCCCAAATCAACATATTTTATTGCTTTGACCCCTAAAAGACCAAGCTACATTTTTGGCAACATAGCAATTTTGGGTAGCTCACTACGAATAGAATTTTTTTTCTTTGAAATTTTTACACAACACAAGGACAAGGTTTTTCTTCAAGGCCCAACAATTTTCATAACTTTTGACTACATGGTTGAAAAGTTAATGTATGGTTTGTAGTTTTTGTCCTTGTTTGGGCAGTTTGGGTATCACTTTTTTAAGAAACACAAATTTGAAATTATTTTTCTACATTTATATTTATGTGGAAAGCTTTGAATCATTCCATTTTGACAAATGAGATGAAAGTTATGAGGAGTTTTAGTTTGTGGGCAATTATGGATTCTCTACTCTAAAATAAACTTTGAAGTCCTTTATTAGACTCAATTTTGCAATATTGGGAAAAAAATAAAATCATAGGATGAAAATTGCTTATAACAACATTACAATGATTGGGATTGGAAATTTTCAATTTTATAACTAAATTCTTAACAATTTAGTATTTTAAATCATTCTTTACTTCTTTCTACTTACTATTTTTTTCTTATACGTTGTACAATTCCAAAGAATCTGAATTTTTTCAAGCATGTAGCCAACTTGCCTTGAGGAATGTATGCAAAGAAGCACCACCACTTTGGACATTTTTTCAAAAAAATGTGACGTTGTGAAGTGCAACTGTCGGGTTTTTTTGTAGGGCCAAAAAAACAATTTTTGTCACTTCAAACACTAATATCTTGCAATCTTCAAGGCAGAAATTTCTTAAAGAATTCCCCATCTTCTCAAACAAGCATAATAGAAGATCATATGGTTATGTGTGTCCGAAAATGCTTTTGTCTCTAAAATTTGGTACTTGTATTAGAAATGGCAATTTTGGAGCACTTTGGGTGAAAACATAGTCAAATACATTTAGAGATTAATTTATTCTTTTCAACAACTCAATGAGACTCTTTTCCTTGGTCAAGTTTTTCATTTGTTTTTAATATGGCACAGTCAAGGCTCGAACTAGGGATCGCACTTGGGATGGACACAATTTTGAATCAACCTACCTAAAGTAGTAAAATTAGTCATCACTTCCCAAAATGTGACACCTGTATTTCGACAAAAATTGAAACTAAACCTAACTATTGATGACACAAGATGTACAAAATCAATATAGGAAGGACTCGGAGAGACTAGTGCATATTGATTTTTTTGTATTCCTACAATAAATGACTTGAAACTTCATGATTAATTCATATAGGAACCAAATAATACACATGGTAAAGTGTGTTTTCATATTCCTATTAAATTTGGACATTGCTTTTTGTTAGTGATTGGGCTAGTTATCATAGTGCGTTTACAAAAGGAATCTCCTAAGGTTGTGCCATTTAAGAGCTTTCACTTTATAACATTGTGGCAATCAATTATTGGTTGCATTGATGGATGACTTTGTGATTGCTTGCAAGATGTAAAAATGCATTTTTCCATCTAATTCTTTCTAAAGGAGGTGTTTGAAGACAATTGTGGAGAATGATGTTAAATATGACCTCATTGTAGAATTCTTGACTTTTCTATGTAAAAAGATGCTTGATCCATGAATCACCAAGTAGTGTAGTGTTTTGACTTCTTCTAAGTCTTTATTCTTGGTGTAAATTTGAGTTGTGAAAATGATCCTTTTAGAATTTGAGCCCAACTAATGAAATCAATCTTATCAAGTTTAGATTTTACTACACCTGAAAAATTGAAAAATTCCCAAAGCTCAATGTTTCACTACAATATAAACTTTTAGACCCATGAAAATGGTGTACTTATTTTCTAATTTTCTAATACTTTTGTACCATGATGTTCTAAACTATTATAAACAACTATAGAGATTTTGCAAGCATATTTTCCATTTGATATGGGTGTTTTTTTCACTTTTTATTAAAAATTTCACAAAAAATTAGGATTTGTAGAAGATATATATACATATCAAATCAAATAATTTGAATCATTTATAGTTTCAGAATGGAAGCATACACTGAGAGACACTTTCCAAAGGTTGAAAAAAAGAGATCGCGGGTCCACCCTTTCCCTTTTAGGGATAAGTGTGTCAGTCCTAAAATGAGGATTAGAGTTGCAGAGTGATTCGTTTTGGAGACGGGAATTGCAGGCTATGCGGAGATGATTTGCTTCGGACTGACGGTGTTCAAATTGCGAGATTGGTTGCGAGACTGACGTAGGCAGAATCATCATTGGCGCCGGAAGAGAGTTTGCAGGCTGAGAAAATGCTGTCCACTTCGAAGCGGAAGTTCGACCTGCTGGATCCTGACATCCTGGAGTGTCCCATTTGTACGGAGGATCTCGCCCCGCCAGTCTACCAGGTAGTAACTTAGTAACACTCCTGTCAATATTGCGCGACTTCAGGTTTTCTCGATCTTTGCATTGCAGTTTCAGACTTGTCAGGTTCCTTCTGCTCCGAAGTCAGTTTAATGTAGAATTGAAGCTCGTAACCTTCCTTGGAATCCGGAGATGTAGGGTTTTGTAGGACTTGATGAATCCAGATTCTTTGGGCCGTGCGATTTCCTCTATTAGAATTCAAGATGCTTGCATTTCACAATCTCAATGAGGACTTATATTCTTCATGTGTTAGCCAGCCATTTGCGAAGGAGGTCTGTGTTACAAGCCAGAACCACTTTTTGTCTTTGCGGTTTTGGAGGCTCTGGAACATTTTCTAGTCCAATGATGAGTGAGGAATCACCCCAAGTTCTTGATTTGCAAGACTGGTTGTTGGGTGACCGAGCCAGTGTCCGAGTGGCCACACAACGTGCGCAGCTTGTTGGGAGAAGATTGATGGCAAGAAATGCCCGCCTTGACAAAAGCCAATTGGCCGTAACCGGAGCATAGCAGTGGAGAAGATTCTCGAGTCTCTGCTTGTGAGTTGCAAGAATACTGTTCACGGTTGCCCGAGAATGCTCAGGTACACCGCGAAGAGAGCCGTGCATGAGACCAAATGGTGTGAGTATCAGCCCTTCAACTGCCTTTTCGACGGTTGCAAGTTCGAAGGTTCCACCCATTCCCTTCCCCCTCACTTCAAGGAGGAGCACCAATTGCAAACTGTGCGTCGTACTGATTTTTTCACCATGGATCCCAGCGATGATTATATCTTTGTCCATGATGATTATGATCGCCTGTTCGTCGTTCACCATGAGAAACAGAATCTTCCCGTGGATAAGTTTTCCTGCGCTTGCTTTGGGTCTTTTTCTGGGTGGCTGAAGCTTGTAGTTACTGTGAAGGACGGACCACGTCGCAGCTACACCTTGGAGACGGAAGTGTCCAACATTCGAATAGGCGATGAATGGAAAAGAATTTTTTTGCTTGTCCCTGCAAGTGCTCATGGTCTCGAAAACTGTGAGTTTCAAGTGCAAGTGGACGTGCAAGACCTTATAAAAAGGACAAACAGATTTTCTGAACTCGATGATCTCTTAGGCTGAGGGGCTCAAACGACTACAGAGTATCTTATGTTACTTTGGCAAGGATTTAGCGATGGAGACCTCCCGTTATAGTTTTAAGCATGCGTAGTTTCATATTGATTCATGAATATGGATATATTAGACATGCTGTGCCGTGATGTGGCTGTCTGCAAGCTCGTGGAGTACCGCCACGAGATGCGACGAGAATCTCCATCGAAGATTTCGTTTGTACCTCCATGTGAGGCCTACCAATCAATGTCATATTTTGGACTTCTTTGTGGTTGGTCTATTGGAACAAACCCTTTGTACCCACTTGTTTTGGATTTCTACTTGATGTGGGTTGGTTAGTTAGGATTGACTACTTGTTTGAGCCATGTACTGTATAATAGAGTGTTTAGGGTGTCTGAAATGGAACCTCTTTTTTAGAAGTTTTTGCACTATTCTTCATTTGTTACTTGAAGAGTATTTAGAAGAAATTTGAAATGAATTGGATTTTGTTATATAAATGTATCAAAGTACTTTGATTTTTTGCCTTAGAGATTATATGATTATCATTTGCCTATTGAACTAATTGAGATTTTCTACATTAATAGACAATGTGTAGTTTTATGTAATAAAAGAATGACATTCTAAATTGTACATCATAAAAATCATCAACTTGAGCTTAGAAATAGTGTTTGTGTACCATATATGGCTATAGAATGACCTATACAATTTAAAGTGTTGATAGGAAGCCTTGAACTCTATTGCACAGACAACATCTAAACTCCATGTTCACAATATGGTAATAACTTTTTTTGTGAACCATGGATTCTCATTCAAATCCATATCCTTACCCATGTTAGAATTTCATGAGACTTCAATCACGGTCCAATTGAAACTAAATAAATGAACTTAAATTGAGGATAGGAATATGAAATTTCCTAAGCACCTAAAGATAGAGAGGTGTGAATAATGTAGGCATGCCTATTAAGATTCTATGCTTTAGAGTGTCAACAATGTCCATTTCTTAAAATTGGCTCAATTCTAGGTGACAAAAAAAGGGCATTCAAATGCACAAAGCTTGAAAAGCTAGAGATGGTATAGATTTCCATTTCAGGTTGCATGCCCTAAAAATTGCTCCAGTCATGGAATTATGTCAATTTAACAAAACTAACATTCAAGATTGTGACCTGTAGAACTTCAGAAACTAGTATTGGTGTAGATGTGAGGTTTTGGGCAAGCAACTGAAAAAGTGCCAACGAGTTTAAGCCATACAAGCACTTTTCATATGAGGAACAATTAGTTATAGTATAAACATTGTTTGTACTTATATTTAACAATTCAGTGCGCTTATGTCGACAAGGACCTCATTGTGGAACTGGAAATAATCAAACTTGGTTGCTGAGCCATCGTCCTGGAGCCTAAGTTAGTGATTATTTACTGAGCTCTACCACAGCAAACAGAAACTGCAATTTCGTCAAATTGGCTAGATTCTGGCGTTGAAGATTGTGACATACAGTAAATCTTAACAAACGTCTAATTTCAGGGTACAAACTACGACAGGTATTGAGTTATGTTTCAGGTCGCACGTCTTGAAACTTCCAAAGTATTGAAATACCGCTCATTTCACGAAATGGAGATTCAGAAGTGGAAAGATGATTCACAACAGCTCAGTCCAATTCTCTAAGTGGCGGAAGTGGCACAGTTCTTACGTGAGGATCCCGAGGATGTTGCACTGGGAAACACAATCGAGCTTCATCAATCAGAACTCTAGGCTGGCTCAATGGACTTGGCTTACTTCCATTTTGAACCACCACATTTCTATGCCATCAGAGCTTGCTCAAGACCTTGCTCAAGACCTTGCACAAGCCTCTAACTGACCAACAATCTCTCTCAAACGGTACAATTCAATTCGAGAGTTCAGAAGCTGGTGCTGCAGTCTCCTGCAAGTGGGGACTGGATATCGAAGCTGATATCTACAGCAATTTATGATTCTCGCTACAATGAGTTTCCTTTTCATCAGTGTGTCCTGAGTCCGCAACAAGCCAGACTACGCCAATTCTGAAAAATTGCCAGTGTTCCGTGAAAATACTGTTTCTGTTTGGGAGTGGACGGGGAGTGGGGTGGGAATCCCACCTTAGTGGTGCACAATGTTATGAAAAAAATGCAGTTTGCAGAATAATTTGCATATCTTTCAGCACTGCTAATGTAGAATGACGTCAAAATGGCACGTGGAATGTTGCCAATATATCGGACTTTCAATTTCTCAACTGCGTCAATTGAAGTTGTCTACATATATTATCTGGCTCCTCCTTAATTTCACAAGGTGAACTGATTTCTTCAGTTAATATCACCACGTCATCATCTACAACTGAACGAACTGATACTGAAAACTCGTTCGTATGCTACACAAACTATACATTCAACAAACCACTCAGATTAGAAAAACGTAAATAACACGAGTCAAGGAAATAGAAGGCTTCCTTTTGCTCAGCTAAAAAACCAAAATTATTCAATCCCTCCGTTGAATGTCAATCATGATTCCAGTCCAGGTTGCAACTTGAGATTTGACCACTTGTTCCAACCTGCTTTTCAAACTCTCATTCTCAGTACGCAACCGCTCCTTCTCTTGTTGCAGTCTCGAATTTTGTATCTGGTACGCTTCTAGTTGATGATCCAATTCTACAAATTGTCTAGCATTATTCACCAGACACTTCTTCTGACAAAGCAGCTGTTGCTGAAGATCCGGGACACTTTGTGAGAGGAAGACCGCTCCATCAATATTCATGAGCCCGCATCCGCAAGAATTCCCTCCTTCCTGAAAATTGGGGCTAGGATTCAATTCAGGCTCTGAATCATGCTCAATGCCTCCTGCTACAGCTCCGACTTCTGGTAAACTAGGGTCGCCAAGGAGCTGAGCAAATCCTTGGTAGTGCTTTTGGTAGGAGACAACGCTCGATTGTTGATCCGGAAGATTTGACAATCCAGGATCATAAGAAAGCTCAGCAATCATGTCCTCAAAACCAGAAAGAGACTCTGAAAAATCATTAGCATCTCCCACAACAGCACCATCAGATGGAAGCACTGATAGACTTGGAGATGACGGAGCTGCGGACGCAATGGCAGGCTCAGCCGCCAAAGCGGTAAGCATGGGAAGAGATGGACATGGAAGTGGTAGTGCAAACGAAGGGGCTTTCAATTCGGCCCCAAGAGAACCGGCCTCGGTCGCCATGGTCAAGTGCTTCTCCTTCTCCCTTTGAAAGTCGGCATACATTTGCTTCCCCACTTGCTTCGCTGTGCGTGTGAACCATGTCCTCTTCTCCTTGTCTGCGAGCCCCCGCTCTTGCTCACTCATCGGTGGAATGGGAAACTTGTACCGACCATCCTCAAGCTCCACACAACCTCCATCCTTGTCATAATGGTGCCGGGCTATTTGAAGCACAATCTGGGCTTCAGCAGGAGTGTGGTACTCACCAAGAGGAAGGCGTTTGGAATACACGTCGGTGCCATCGACCCCTTCCTGTCTCGGCGGTGTGAATCTGGGCTCATACTTGAAGCGTGTGATGGCGCCGGACGATTTCTCCTTGATGGGTCGGGCATAAACGCCTCTGAGGTTGCCTGTTTCGATAGCCACGACTTCATGCTGAGCATCAGGAGCTTTACGCTTGCGGCATCCGGGTCGGGCTGCCTGTCGGAACTTGATCCAGACGTAGGCGCCTTGGAAGAGCACAAGAGAGACGAAGCTGGCTCTGAAGTCGAAGGCACCGGAGGAATAGGTTTTGGAGCCACCCCTGTCCACGTAACCAATGAGGTACTGGAATACCGAAGTGAGGAGGTGGAGCACTGACGTGATGAAAGCTTGGAGGGTGTACGCAATTGCCATCTCGGAATCCAATTCAGAAGCGTCAGCGTACTCCTGTTTGGAACGCGGTGCAGAAGCGGTCGTTTCATGGAGACGCCGTTTTAATAATCCAAATACTTCGCAAGGGGCGTATTGATAAGAGCTGTCAAGATGTTCAATTCCCTCACGAATAGATCGTATGCCCCGAGCAAAAACTTCACCGAGGTTGTCATTCTTCTCGACTCTGAACATCACACTGAATAATGCGAAGGCATCCAGCGAGACAATTTCAAAAGCGAGGCTAAGTCGATCACCGAAGCTACTGTTGCACTTTGTGAAAAGATCCCAGATCGCATACCATAGTTCGAAGGATAAGCGTAAAGTCGGTGAAGACCTCATATAGAAGGTGGGGTCTTTTTGCTTTAACTCTATCCTCTCTATCACCAACTTCAAAAGCCTCGCGCGCGGGTCCATATTTGGATGTTGAGCATGACGATCAGGTTTGACGGGCAAGAACCAGTTTGAGAGTTCCATATTTCTCAAATTGGTCGAACTAGCTAGGCTTCAGCTTACCTCGACACTCACAGGTCAAAAACACTTTCCCCAAGAAATGGCAAAGTCAGGGGCTGGTCTGTTAAACCGTCAAGACCTCGAGAGTACTTGCGATTGCAACGTACTTGTGTAGACTAACAAAACTCGTAACTAAACATCACGGACGAGGAGTTGATCAGTGGCGCTAAACCTAACGAATAGTACCCTAGGAGACGAATCTAAATATTTCCATCTACGAAAGGTTGGTGGAGAATTCCATAGTCCATTTCCTCGGATGATAGAATAGGATACACTAGGAATTAGCGTTTGGCCGGACTCAAGAGCACATCCGTCCGATTTCCATCGCCGCAATGAACACCGGTCCCATTTCCATCTTGGGTTTCTCCTGTGTACGAGATCCAATCAACTCCAGAGACACGGCACTGCAAAAACCGACTAGGCTAGCAGTTGTGCAATACACACACATACATCTGTCTCTCAATTCCAAGCCTCCAGGTTCTGCCCCAAACTCGTTCTCCTAGGCCGCGTGTCGCCCTCTATCGCCTTCTCAGAAGGTAGAGAAGGATCGGAAGAAAACTTCAATGGGACAAACCGGGACTAACGGGCCACAACTACTAATCGCCAACACGAGTGAAATTGATGAAGCTCTTAAACACGAACTGCCGCAATGAAATGCCTGCTTCACTGATTCGCCTGGTTTATGTACTACTAGTGGGTGTCGGAGTTCGCGCAACAAGTTTGAGAAACGGATGAGTACAAACAAGGGGGCGAGGGGAGGAGGGGGACTATGTACAGATAGTGGGGGGCCTAGCAACAACTACAGTACGTGGGGGGCCTGGAGCAACACATGGGTCGTATACTTGACCTGGAAGGAGGGGGGACTAAAGGTAATATCTTAGTTGACAATCGGAAGCATGCAAGAATCTCACCACAATGGGATTCATACTTTCGTAGCTACTGGGGGGGGGAGACACGGACACACTTAGCGCCACCTACAGTAGGCAAGGTGGTGGAGCAGGAAATTGAAGTGGTCATACCTGAAGGGTGAATTTAGATCTGGGGAAAACATTGGAACTTTTTATTTGCCACCCATGATAACATTCAGAAATTTGGAATCCATATTTGCAATCAAGAAGCCCCAAATTAGCTCGGGGAGGTGAAGAGCTACAAATGTAACCAATTCAAAAAATAAGGGGCAATTTTTTTACATTTGTCCTTGGCTGGAGTAAATTCACCTTGGAGGATAGATTTCAAATGATCACTCCTGTCTTCAACGTCCTGCAATGTCGACACACGATATATCCATGCAGTTTGGACCCATAGCCACCACGGGGACAAATCGGTTCAAATACGCGGACAAATCAACATTGAAAATAGACCGCTTACTCTTGCTCTTAAGCAAGCTAATGCTTTTCTTGTTGCATAGCTGCCATTTTAATATCTTCCTGGCCGGTCGGTCTGCCTGGATCTGGTTTCTGAATTGGATCAGCGAGACAACAAATTTAGTTAGTTCCATGGCGTTAACAAGCAGCCACACATCAATCCCCCCTGTCTGTAAAGCAATCAATCCATGAAGCATTTGAATTGACGCACAAGGTTTTCCAAAGGAATGCTCAAGTGTAGTGCTTTCGCCAGAACTTTGAAGCACTCCTGTAAGTGTCACGAACATCGCTAACTGCAAGTTAGTCAGTGTACGTGAGCCAGGGTGGGTGGAGGTCTACCGGTAGACATCGCAGATACTAACTAACTAACAGGCTTTGGGCATGAGATACTCGTAGTTGGTTTTGGTACAAATTATGGAGATGATGACTTTTGTTTTCAAACTGATGTTATTCCAAGCTATAAACTTAGATCCTTTCTAAACTTATGAGCACCAGTAGAGTTAATGGTAGAGGAAACTCCCAGTTTGCATTGTGAAACCGGGATTTCAGACGAAGGTTTACTTGAAAATAACTAGTACGAAAGAAACACACCACGAAGCTCCGTCAGACCCCAAGTTTGGGTGCTTCCAGGAGTTTCGGTCTGCCAGTTTTCCTCGAACTCTGGCTCCTAGACTACTCACTTAGAGCATCCGCACGGCAGGGTGCCAAGCGGGCTATACACTGGCAGTGGGCATGCCCGGGCTGATTCTCTTCCCCACGGCAAACATGCTAAGCAAGAAAACATCACAGGCCACTCTGAAATTTGCAGATGGCACTGGCAAATGATGTGGCTTCAGCATGCAACACTAAGCAGTTTGTTGCTATTTTTGGTCTTGAGTTTGAGGTACATTCTCTTAGTTGGTTGTTGAAAGAGCTGAAAATAGTATAAACTACGGTTGCATTTACTTTGGTTTAGCTTAGTGCACACTTGGCGATCCTTCCTGGCGTGTCTATCGTGAGACAAGGGGGAGCAACGAGGCCGTGGACTTCACAACCGCACGCCAAACCTCCTCTTGGCGCCCCTGTTTGGCACGCTGGTGCGCTTGGCATGGGGATGCTCTTACACTTATACTTGACCATTAGAGCATCCCCATGCCAGGGGCGCTAAGAGGAGGTCTGGCGTGCAGTTGTGAAGTCCATGGCCTCGTTGCTCCCCCTTGCCCCATGGCAGACACGCCAAGAAGGATCGCCAAGTGTGCACTGAGCTAAAGCAAAGTAAATGCAACCATAGTTTATACTATTTTCAGCTCTTCTGATGACCAACTAAGAGAATGTACCTCAAACTCAAAACCAAAAATAGCAGCGAATTGCTTAGGGTGGCATGCTGAAGCCACACCATTTGCCAGTGCCATCTACAAATTTCAGCGTGGCCTACGATGCTTTCCTACTTAGAGCAACCCCACGGCAGGGTGCCAAGGGCCCAAACACGGGCAATGGGCGGGCACGGGCTAGGTTTCTACCCCCACGGCAAGCACGCCACATGGGAAAAACCGGCCGGCCACGCCAATTTCTGGGGCGGGCACTGCCAAATGGTGCAGCTTGGGCGTGGCGCGCCAAGGGTCTGACGACCGCACTATTGCCAAATTAAACGGATTTCTACCATCATTATCCAGCATTGTCGGAAATGGCCAACAGGGGAGGAGGTGTGAGTGGAGGGCGATTGAGCCCCACCCACATCAATTTTTTGGGCTGCGTGCAACTCACAGTTGGCGTGTGCCAATGGCGCTTCCACCGTGGGGCACCACTGGTGCAATCAGACCCGGGCTCTTCAACAGCCACACCAAACGCACACTTGGCGCCCCTGCTTGGCGCGGTTGCCGTGGGGTTGCTCTTAGTGCGTTTGTCGTGGGGAAGAGAATCAGCCCAGGCACGCCCACTGCCCGTGTATGGCCCGCTTGGCGCCCTGCCATGCGGATGCTCTTATCAGTTAACTCTATTGTGTTTTGAGCGTGTTTCCATCTCCGGAGGGACGAGTCCTAGAATTCCGGGGATTACCGGCTGCTGGCCCGACCTTTCCGTCATAAGTTCCACCTGGCGACAGCATCACAAATCGGAATTCAGGAAGGGTGGGCGACAGGTGGCTCCGAAGTGAAATCCCCCTCGCAGAATCACGACTCCAATTTCCAAACTCCAATACCCCCAATCACTGTACCGTTTCGTACAGACCTTGACCTCTTTGACCCGGGAAGGACGCTGGCCTAGGGGATCAAGATAGGCACTCCAAAATGATCTGATTTTTGGATCAATAGGTGTATTCTCCATTTCTACAGTGAACTAGAAAGTCATCGATCCGTCACTTTTAACCCTTGAACGCTGGGTTGTTGACTGTGGAAATCAGGCATTTTGGAACTGTGTCACATCATCCACTTTAAAAAAATAAAAAATACTCATTGGAAGTCAAACTATTGTAGAAGATCTCCCCTCTCCACCCCTAATTCCGAGGATGAATAGTTGCACTTCTATCCTACATAAGAGAATTCCTTGTCATTCATCAGACAAAAAACGTCCGCTGCATCGTTTAGGGGTTAAGGGGGCAAGGTTCTTATAGGGTTATTAGATTGCATCCTTTCCAAGCTTTGAAATGTAAGCCATTGTCTAGAATCTCATGAACTCAAGGTAGAAGCACCCATAATTATTATTTTTTTTGCCCCTACTAGATGGAAGGTTTAAATGATAATTTTTTTTTGTAATAATATTTTCTTTCTTTAGAGAAAACCAACCCCAATCGTTTTATAATTTTTTGACACTCACACAATATTCTATGAATTTACATATCATAGTTGAAAGCATGGTGCACCTACTCATGCCATTGAGACTCCCCCCCCTTAAATGGCTACCCTATGCTTCAACTCCCATTAGTTGGCTTAAAGAACTTTTCAACTTCCATTGGTTGCATTGTTCTCAAGAGTTTGTCATGGTTTTAGTAAACATAGTGGTTGTATTAGTGCCACCTTTCTTTGATCCTTCTAGAATTGTAGAAGACTTATCACATGGCACAAAATCAAAAGAGGGGGAATTAGATGTCCCTACTTTAGGATATAGCTTATAGATCTATTATAAGTCTAATGCCCAACTAACTCTTAACCCACGATCGTGAAAATATATGAAGTACTATTTTCTTTCTTTCTAAATACTCATTATCACTCTTTCTTATCACACAAAGTTATGTTGTGGCTAGTGTTTCTAGTGCCTTAATTTGAGCACATAATCACTCTATGTGTTCAAAAACACCATTCAAAGCTTATTTTTTTCAAACTAAGCTTATTGAGATTTCATTCAAACCAATAGAATTTTTCCACATAGACTTACATTTGTGTGCAACTACAGTAAAGGATATGGGATATGCAACTACATCATAGTATCCATAAAATTGTATTTGTATATCTATATTTTATATTCATCACAGTTTGAATACCATATCCATATGTCCCCCTTGGATCCCTAATTATTTTCTTTTAACATAAGATACCTCCAAATTTTAAAATATCATCAATCACAACTTGCATCAAATGCCAATTTATGTCTAAAATGGGCAAGGCTTCTAATATCATATTTGATACTCTACCTTATTGCAATATTTATATGATGTGGTGTACATGAATACTACTCCTCAAAAAATGATATACATGAATACACATTGCAACTCTATTTTTACATTTGATGTTGCATTTATACTACATAAATAGTACCAAAAGATTGATGCTCACAATTTCAGAATAAATCTATAATGAAGCATGTCAAAAATCATACCCCCAAAAATTCACAAACTACAATTAGCAAAAAATCTTGAAACAAATTTAAGAATTCCTACATGAACTAATATAGCCTTATATGAGTTTGAAATATTCAAATCTATTCATTTTCTTATATTAATTGTAAACTATGAAGAAAAAGAATATCCCTTGACAAAATTTAGACCTATTTCATTGCATCTTCAAATGTAGTATTCTAGTTTTTATATATGTATTATAAATAATCACTTATTGGATTTGATATTTACAATTTTAAGGCAAATGATAATTCATTTCCTATCATTAAAGTAATGAAATTTAATTAGTTAAAGTGAACCTAAAGACAAACATTAGAAGAGTGTGAATTAATAGTGAAGATATAAAGATTTATGTCTATTTGAGATGGTGTTGTACTATTGTTGTATGATTTTGTGTCCTTTGGAGATGGAGGTGTTTTTTGAATTCGAGCCATTGTGCTATATGGAATATTACATCTTATATTGACTTAAGGAAGTCTTCAAACTCTATTGCATAGATAACAACTCAACTCAATGTTCACAATTTGGTAATACTTTTCTTTTTCTTTTTCTTTTTCATGACCTTGCATTCTTGTTCAATTCCATTTTCTTAACCATGATATGAAATTTCATAAGACATCAATTCCATTTCCATTTCAATTGAAGATAGGAAGATGAAATATTCTAAGGACCTAGAGGTGGAGAGGTGTGACTAATGATTGTATAGTCATACTAGTTAAGTTTCCATGCTTTGGAGTGCCAAGATTGTCAATTTCTTAAAATTGGCTCAAGGTTAGGTGACATGAAAGTGACATTCATCTTTGCTCATCTTTGAAAAGAGTTTGTGGTTTAGGTTGTGCACCCTAAAAAGTGCCAAAGTCATGGAATTATGTGAACTTAATGAAATTGACATTCAAGATTGTGACATTTAATTGCCGACCTTCACAACTTCAAAAACTCTAGGATTGGTATTTATATATGGTTCAGGACAAGCAGCTGCGATGGTGCCAATCCTTTCAAAATACAAACACTTGTCATACAACTGAGGAACATTAAGTTGCAGCATAAACTTTGTTTCCACTTGTGCTGACAATTCCATGTGCTGATGGGCGTGTTGCCGAATGAAGGACCTCAATGTGGGAGGGGAAACTATCACTGCAACTTGGTTGCGGAGCCATCATCCAGGAGCCTAAAGATTTTCAACGAAGCATTATCACAGCAAACAGAAACCGCAATTTCGTCAAATTGGCGAGGCCAAAATTGTGACATATATACTGTATACCTTCACAAAGGTCTAATTTCAGGCCACAAACTCGAACACGTATGGATTTATGTCTCAGGTCGCACGTCCTGAAACGTGCCAGAATATTGGACTACCGGCGCTCATTTAACGAAATGGGGATTCCGAAGTGGAAAGATGATTCCCAACAGCTCAGTCCAATGCCCTACATGGCGGAAATGGCGGAGTTTTTCCGTGAGGATCCAGAGGACGTTGCACAGGAAAACGTAGAACTTGAAGCTTTATCAAATAGAACTCTTACTATTGTAAGCTGGCTCAATGGAGTTTGCCTACTTTCAATTTGAAGCACCACATGTCTTTTGCCATCAAAGGTTGCTCAGCACCCTGCAGTTCCTCTCAACCTCAATCTCATGAATTGGCGGTAATGCAACACTTTGGCACCTTAATCTCAGAATGTGCGGTTTGATCATAGATCCATGCCCCCGTCCTAGATTTTAGACCTTCTTATACATGAATGTTACAATTTTTGGCATCGGAATCGTGCCACCGTTTAACAAAATTCCAGCGTAAGTTACTCTCCACGATCAAAGCCTCCAACTGACCAACAGTTCCTCTCAAACGGTACAATTCAATTTGAGAGCTCGCTCAGAATATGGTGCTGCAGTGTTCTGCCGAAGTGGGGACTGGATAACGAACCTGGTATGTGCAGCAGTTCATGCACGATTCTCGTTACAATGAGCTTCCTTCATACCAATGGGGCATCCTGAGTCCACAACAAGACATGACAACGGTAAAATTCATTGGTAGTATTCCATTAAATTGTCTCAATGGACTGTTACGAAAGGAAGGAAGGAAATGAATAATGGAGCGGGGGGGGGAGAGGGTGGAAATCCTAGCTTAGAGGTGCACACTTCCAATTGCACTACAATTTTGCATATTAAGTTGCATGTGTGTTGGCACAGCTTGCTAATGTAGATGCCAAAATGGCACATGGAATACTGCCAATTTAAAGGAATTGACATTTGACACACTCCCTGCTAATCACCAGTTTCTGCTCAAAGATCTATACGTCAAACTTGCTTGTGAAGTCTCCACCAGCAGCACATCAAAGAATTGACAGAAGCGTGAATTCTTGACTGTGACCTATTTGCAAAATTATTGTTCAATCTAGATTCTTGCCTAAGTGTAGAACATCCAGACATGAGATCCTAGCATTGATTTGAGGTACACCTAATTTCAACACTTAAAAAATTCATAGGTTTTTCAATTCAAAGTCCAATAGATGCATTCTAAGAGAATTGAGAATCTCTTTCAACCACCAACAAGATTCAACAAATGCTCATACAATTCAAGAGTAGAAACCATGCTCAAACCTCTATTTAGACACATGTAGGTGTTGTTAACTTGTAGTGTACAATGGCAAGGTGTAATAAAAAAGGCATTTGAGCACTAAAAAACTACATTCCTTTTACAACTATAACTTTGATAGTAGTGATGCATATGATTGTGAAGGTCATCCAAAATTGTTACAATATTACTTCCATATGTAGTCTTTGTATGGGTTTCATTCTCTATTCGCTTCCGCTTTGGATATTAGTACAGATCAAGTTAGAGAATCACTTATATCCTTGAACTTCTAGCCCCCAACCTTCAAGTCAAATATCATCTAAAATTCTAATTATGGTTTAATTTCTAATGGACAAAGGGTGATTTTGAAGAAAAATTGTTAAAAATTGTCAATTTTTGGTACATTGGCCAAAAGTGAAAATTAAAATTATTTTTATGAACTCCAATTGCAATGTAAAAATATGTGTTAAACTACTAGGGAAATGTGTGGAAATTTTTCAGCCCATTTGACAGCAAGGATTGCAATATTATTATGGTTGAAGTTTGAGAAAAAGTTTTTTTTTATCCCTACAAAACAAAGTATACTTTGAGCCCTCTTGGAGTGAAATTTGTGTTCTACACTAGTCATTTGTATATCTTATTAGGTACACTCATGCAAAATTTTAAAAGCAAATAAGGAGTTAACCTTACTCTATATCACTCTACAATAAAAAGAGGTCAAGATTGATCTTGCAATACACTAGCTATTAATTAATTATTTTTTGTGCATTTGTGAAATTTTTCATTTTGAAATTCAAACAATAATTTCTAGCTATACAAATTGTAAGATTCTAGATCTTAAAGCTAGAAGAAAAAATATTTTTGAAAATTGCCCAACATAGTCAACAAAGTTTGACTCCTCTTAGACTACGAAATTTGAACAGAAATTAGTTTTTTTTATGAAAATCACATATTATATTATGTTAGAAATATTTGCCAAATTTCAAAAATATGTGAGGAGTTTAACAAAAGATTCCCAAATTGTCCAAACTTTTCTTGGTAGCATAACTTCTCACCCAAGCATCTCATTGGAACTTTTTTCCTCTTCCTATAAGGTGGTTAGTGTATGCACGTTGTATTAAAACTTTGGAAATATCTATTCTAAATTGACTTTGCAAGAAGCTATACATTTGAATTAGAAAATGAAATAAACTTATATTAGAGAAAATCTAGACTCTTTAGAGGGCCATTTCTTTCTATTTAGAAGTGCAAATACAAGAAATAAAAAATAAATAAATAATTTCATGTTTTTTTTAAAAATAAATATAAGAAAATTTCAATCTAACATATCACTTAAGGCAATCAAGTGGTACATGATTTTCATTTAATATTTTTTTTCAAAAAATATAAATTATTTTTACTTTTTGTTGTATTTGCATGTCTTGCCAAATGAGAAATGGCTCTCTAGAGAATCCAATTTTTTTTTGCTGGACTTTAGTCTCTTCCTCATTTTTTGGAATTAGATCCTTAAAAGAAAAAATTGGACTTTTGGTCTGAATTTTGAATGCAAAGTTGCATTTGAATGAAGGAAGAAGCTAATTGGTTAGAGACATTCATCATTGTGAAGAAAATGTTGTATCCACAACTGCAATCAAGATCTGGCATTGTGCTTTTTAGATTGGTCCCGAGATTGGCATATCTATGGATTGATAATTGGCATTTTTCCTATCTAATTCCATTCAACGAACTGCATGTTGGTCACAAAATGTTGGCCATTTAAAAAAAAACTACAATACAAATAAATACAATTGCATAATCTATTCATTACAATATCTATTTTTGTACTTTTTGGAAGAATGGATGTCACTTCAAAGGAAATGAAAATGGCACACATAAAGAATATATGGTAATTAAAGTAATAAAATAGTCTCACTTAATTGTGTCATTTTTCTATTTTTGAATTCTATATTTGGATCTTGAATGGGCACCCATCTTCATCCAAAACCACCAGAAGGTTTTAAGGTTTAGACTACAACGGAATTAAAGAGTTTGTAGAGGCAAGTAATGGAAGTTGAAGTGTTTTGAGATTTTAAGGTGGGTGACTTAGGGAAGTCTAGACTTGGCATGAGTAGGTATATTGTGCTTTAAGCTTTGAAAATTCATAGAATATTGTGTATGAGTTACAAAATTATTAAACAACTTCGTTGTCTTTTCTTTTGAGGAAACTAACATTCTTACAAAAATGAATCATCATTTGGACCACCCATCTATTAGGTGGTAGAATAAGTAGTAGGATTGAAAGCTTCTAATATATTAGGAATATAGTCTCTTATAGTGTAAGCACTTGTTTCACTTGGGCATATTGATATAGAGGTGGTGTTACTTTAGGAGGAATAGAGATTAAATTTGTTTTGTCTTCAACTATTATTCTTTCTTCTTATTCCATGAGTAGATAAAGTAATGGTCAATGTTTGTAAATGGTTATGTGAATTTTAAGAAAAAACTTTGATATTGTTGGTGACTTCTTCATTCACCAATTGAAGCTCAAAAAACAATTTTTGTTTTTCAATTGAATAATCAATGTCTTACTCTATTTTTTTTAATTCATGAATATTCTTCCAATTTGTAAGTCATTGTCTAAAGAATATTCTAATGTGGCAATATGACATTTCATATAGAATTTGAAACCAACTATCTTCAAATATATAAAGAAATATAGAATATTTCTTTATAGATATTTGATCTTGCTTCATTAATTTTCATGAAGAATCTTTTTTATAAAGCCAACAATGCTATGTAACTTCATAGATAGAAACTATTTTACCAATATACTAGTAATCAACACTTCACTATTGAAAAGAATGTACTTTTGCCTCTATTTTTTATCACTTGGGAACCCTTTTGCATCAAAAATTAATCTGTTCTGAAAACTATGAAAAACTATGCCATTCCTGGCAAGGTAATTCAATAAAACACTTGCACTATTTGGTTGTTATATATTATGCACACACAAGTGTATACATCTTGTCTTCTACTATAATTTTTGAAATATAGAGCCAATAGATTTGAAATTTTAAAAGAAGTTGAATGATATCTTTCGAGTTGTATTTGTTATTTTTTTGAATTTAAAAAAATTATATTTAATGATTAATTTTGCTAAATTGTCAAAATTGGATTTTCATGGTTTTATAAACTTCAGAGTACTCGAAACAAATAATCCAAGGGTGAGATTTGAAGGACATGTTTCCACTTTTGATATGAAGCAATTTTGCAAAGTACACCGAAAAATAGTAAATATGGTCCCCTCTAACTATGTGCAAAGACAATTGACTTGCATGCATACTTTGGGACATCTAAATATAATTAGTCTCCATTTTTTTGATGTAACCTCATCTCCAAAAATTTTCTAAAGAATTTCAGAATTTTCTTTTCTTTTCTTTTTAGTTTTTCTATGAATTAGTGATTTAAATGTCATTATATCCATTTTCTTAAGATTTTGCATTTTCTTAATTTGATCTCCTATTCAAATGATTATTTGGGGCTTGATCTTTCTAAGGTATAATTTCCTTAGAGGTCTAACTATTAGTCCTATTTTATTTTATTATAAAAAAAAATCATTTTAATTTAGACTATTCTCAAAAAAACCAAAAAACTAGATCAAAAAACAACAAATAATATAAGTCTTTCATGGAATCACCTTGTATCACTTCAAAGTCATTGAAGGTTCCCATGAAAACAATGTAAAACCACTTGAAGAAGTGAGAAGTCCTAGTTCCCCTTGATGTTTATGTGGCTTGTTGCATCTTGTAGCATCGACATCAAAACTTTGAATGCATATTTGACAACAAATTTATATAAAAACTATGAGAGTATGTATGATATGTTGGATAGGTCCTCTTTAAAATGAACTTCTATTTGTTTAAAGTTCTCCTTTAAATTTTGAAAATTAAAGAATACCTTAAGCTTCCAAATTCAAATTTAGCTAGAGGCTTCAAAATGTTAGGAACAACAAGAAAATGTAGACATGAAAAGGAAATATAGGGGATGAAGAATTTATGGATTAGTGTCAAATTTATTGTCAACAAATTTTCAATGTATTTTTAAAAAATTTAAAATTTTGGTTCAAAAATCATTTTTTTGTTGCCAAATGATGGATGATGATCATAAAAAATGAGACAAAATTATCAAAACTGAAAGAATGAGATATTATATGAAGGTAAAATGATTAATATCCAAAATGGCTACATGATGGATTTTATTATCACCACTGGAGATAAATTTAACCACTAAATGTTTGAAAGAAAGAGAATAAGATTGTTAAATTTTTTTATTTATTAAATGATTGAAAAATCCTCCAACACTTCTATAATCTATATCATTGATTTCTATAAATTAAACATCTTTCCTTCTTTCCACTGATTTATATCATGATTTTTCTTGAAGCTTTTTCAATGAATGATAATTAGATGAAGTGTAGCCATAGATGGTTGAATTTTAGGGGTTAACCCCTAAGCACTCCGATGTCCATTTTTTGGACAATGAACAAATTGCAACTCGAGTTTCATCCTCGTAATTGCTTGGATGAAAGTTATTCTAATTTGTGGAGTTATTTTATCAAGTTCTTGCCCTATCTAATGGTTGGATTTGGTGTTACTAGAGTACATATTTTTCTAAAATTACAAATGTGCAAGGATGTCAAGTAGTCAAATTGCCTTGACTTTAGTTCAAAACTGGATTTGTTGAAATGATGTCATAGATTTGAAGAACACAAAAAATTTCAAAAAATCCCCATGCCAAGAGAACTTCATTTCAAATCCATTCCAACAAATTTAACTCTAAAAATTAGAATATTTTGCTTGTAATCGAATTTTGAAGGAATTTTGGAATTTCTCTTTCAAAATTTATAAAAAAAGATTGGTGATAGCATTGGTGAATCTCACAGTACAAATGGAATCTACAAATCAAAATCTACAACTTTCTATGTATATCAATTCCAAAATATTCTTCCAAATAGCACTTTGTAATGATTTTTCTGAAATTGTCAATTCTAGAGATGAATCTAGATGTTTAGGGTTTAACCCTTAAAAGGATGGATTGGTGATAGTGGAAATCCTCCCTTTTGTAACCGTGTGACATCATCTACTTTAAGTCAATAAAAAATATTCATTAGAAATCATACTACTAATGAAGACCTACCCTTTTCTCACAAAATTCCAAGGATGAATAGTCATAGTTCTATCCTACATGGAGAGATTCTTTGTCATCCATCAGATACAAAACATCCACTCCAATGTTTAACCCCTAAATGATGTGGCGGATGTTTTTTGTTCAATGGATGTTAGAAAAGCAATTTGTAGGATGTAAACAAGCCGTTCTTCATTTGGGCTTTATTTAATTGTGGTCTTGCTGAAGTGTATTGTCATGAAAAGCCAGAACTAGCCTCATTGAATGCATTGTCATTTTTGGATACGCCAAATTGTGTCAAGACAACAAAGAGTATTAGAAGACGATGTTAGGCCACATGTTGCCCTTCCTTCATTTTCCATAAGGGCAGCATGGGGTGTTAACTTTGACAAGTGCGGGAACAATGCTTTCTTCTGCAATCAGCACCCTCATTGTTATTGTTCACAACCCGCCTCTCCCCCACAGTGACCAATCCGTCGTTTAGGGGTTAAGGGTTAAAATACCGTAGAAGAACACTACAGTGAATAGTGAAATTAGGTTGCCCCTCACTAATTTCTCGACATTTGACACTAAATAAATATTTACAGTTACTGTACAAGAATGAACTACTTTTGAATTTCATATTGCTATATTTGGGACTCATGAATCTCCATGTGTACAAATGGAAATATTTTTAGAAATATTTGTTGACTTTGATGGCTTGTAAAGTAACTTTCTTGGGGTAAGGCAACCTAATTGTTAAGGCATCCTAATTTCACTATTTAGTGTACATCGAGAGAGAGCGCTACTTGTCGTATCTGGTACCCGGGACCACTTACCCGGGATGACTCAGAGTCCGATATACCCGGTTAGACCACGATATTAGCCCCACTCGATAAACATAAATTTAGACGAAGGGAGGAGGACGGAGCGTCAGGACGGAGACTGGCACTCACCGGCCATATCGACTGCCTCGCTCTGTCCGGCACGCGTGTTCTCCGTCTCTGTTTGGTGCAGCGCCACAGCCACCGACAAGTGTCATCGATCGCCCCTTCACCGGAACAATTTCCATATCACAGCGCTGGCTATGGCTTGGGGAGCCTTGTCAGAAGCGAGCCTCTTGCCGACCAGGAAGTTCCGGTTGATAGTTTTATCAGTAACGTAATGACGCCGTCGCTGGAATCAATATATCAGCATCTGTGGAGTAACTTACAGTAGGACGCCCGTGTTGGCTTCATTACCTTCCGACTTATTTAGCGTAGCACTCAGGGTTTGCAATAGAGTTTGGACTGACTGCTTGGCTGAAGAATTTCCAATGAGAGTGTGCGGCAAGCAAGAGTGAAGTTCGTGGAGTGGCGACCGACCTGAGCTGGTTGTTTAATTATATTCGTTCTTGGTATGTCAAGGCTGTTGCCGGGATTCTGAACTCCGCAGATTGATTTTTCCAGCTATGGCTATTTTCTGGAAATTGTGGTTTTGTATGTTTTGACTGCGATGCAGACTATAATTTTGATGCAGTGCTTGATTTGAGTGTCATTAGTGTCAGCATCCTTGGAGTAGTACGTGTTGGCTTCATCACCTTCTGACTTATTTAGCACTCAGGGCTTGCAACAGACATTACACCAAGGTTAAGCGAGTTTGGACTGATTGCTTGGCTGAAGAATTTCGAATGCGAGTGTGCGGCACGCAAGAGAGAAGTTTGTGGAGACGCGACCGATTTTAGCTGATTGTTTCATTAGTTCTTGGTATGGCAAGAATTTTGCTGGGATTCTGAACTTCGTAAAAATTGATTTTCAGGTATGGTTATTTTCTTGAAATTGTGGTTTTGTATGTTTTGATTGCGATGCGGTCTAGAATTTTAGTGCAGTGCTTGATTAGAGTGTTATCAATGTCAGTATCTGTGGAGTAGGATGTGTTGGCTTCATCAGATACGGAGTTAATTAGAACTGAGGGGAGATTAGGCCGGGGTCTAGCGAGGTAGGACTGACTGCTTGGCTGACGAATTTTGAATGAGTGTTCGGAACTCGAGGGGGAAGTTCGGGAAGACGCGACGAGATGAAACTGATTGTTTAATTAGTTCTTGTTATTGCGAGAATGTTGCCGGGATTCTGAACTTCGCAAATTAATTTTTAAGTATGGTTATTTTCTTAAGATTGTGGTTTTGCATGTTTAGATTGCGAAAATTTTGGTTCACTGCTTGATTAAAGGGCTTGGTGAGAAGTGTAGTGCATGCGAGTTTCATTTTTTTTTCGATTCAACTGGTTAGGTGATTTCGAAGTTGTAATTTATCAGTTAAATTGATAGGACTGTACAGAATTGTTTAGAGTTAGAGAACTTACTAAGTTTTATCGAGGTTTGGGCGAGAGATTGTTAACTGTGTTTGTTGTGACGTGATATCGATATGCTTGGAGCTCGGTTAATTTTGCATTTGTATTGGGAGATGCGATTTAGGGTATAGCCACGGCCTTCACTCATTTTCTGTTGGAAACATTCTCTTGAAATCTCACTGTGCACTCGTGAATGTGATTAGGTTGTGGGGTTGCCAGTTCGTTCTATCGTGCTCAATTGATCAACGTCTGATGCCTAGCCAATTCGCCGGAATGGATCCAATAGCAGAGGGATCTCATGAAAAGAGTGTAGGGAGTAGTAACACCCAGCCTTCGACGCAAACCGTTCTATTGAATGAGCAGGTGGAACAGCTGAGGCGAGAAATTGAGCTCTTGAAAGCAACGAAAACGAGAACGCATGTGGCGCCGGAGGAATCGCCTCGAACCTTACAAGTTCGGGAGCAGATTGAGCAACTTAGGCTGGAGAATGAGAGGCTGATGGCCAGCAGGTTGGCGGCACCGGGGTCGGCTTTGTCGCCTCGCGCGTACCAGGAAGTAAATCGTAGCATACATCAAGCCGGAGCTGAGAAAAGAAGTCTTCATGTTCCGTCCCGCACTTCACAAGGCGACACACCCGCTGCGAGAACCGACTACCACGAAGTTCCTGTTATTTCTCAGGGCATTCCTGCTCAGGTTATTGAAGCTGGGAGAGAGGCAAATGGCAGCAAGTATATGATTGAGACTCCATTTGCCACCAGAAACGTCGGGTCTTTACACACTTCGCGGACGCAGAGCCTCCCAAAGCCAGCTGCGCCACCAGGTGCATCGACTCGGAGCCTTGTACCTTCCCGAAGTATCCAAGTTGTTAAAGACGCGGGTAGTCCGAGGATGGAAGATGGAACTCTGCCGGGTAGCCATGTGACACCATCTTCACCAGACCTGCCAACTCCTCGAACTGTTCAAGATTCGGGAGCGAAGAGTATAGCCATGTCTCCTCAAACTCTGCAGGCTCTTGGAACTTTACATGTGCTCAGACAAGAGAAAGAAAAGCTCATTGCTACTAAGACTGCTCCGCTATCACCACCGACCAAGGCCCCTACCCAGACGGCTGACGAGGCAGTTGTGCTGTCCTCGAGCACCCGTGCGCAGATAAACAACGACCCCGAGATCTCAGCTGCACCGGATATGTCCGTGCGCACACTTCTGGCATTGGACGAGGTTGCTAAGGTAAAGAGAGAGATTGAAATGCTAAAAGCCAGCAAAGTAGCCAGCAAAGTAGCCAGCAAAGTGACCAGCAAAGTGGAGCTTCCTGCCATGTCTGAACGAACTCGTCAGGTATTGGACCAGCTTGAGAAGGTGAAAAGAGAGAATGCGATGCTCAAGTCGACCAAAGCTAAGGAAATGGAAAGTGCACAGCGGCGCTTAGCCTATTTTGAGCAAAATCATGCTGCTGCTACCAAAGTGCGCACTCTAGAGATCAAGAAAATGATTCTTACCGGTCAGCAGTTGGATTTGGCGTTTCTGGTTGATGCAACAGGCAGTATGCAGGTAATGTCTTGTGTTTACCTTTTGATTATCAGCTCGGGAGTTGAGGGATTTGTGTTATACACCCGCCTCATGGAAACTCTGACATTGCACTCTCAAAGAGCTGAAGTCTAATGTAATTGTTCTGCGTCGATTACAGATTACTGTAAGGCATTGATATTACTGAAATGCAGTCATACATATCTGAGGGTTGAGAGCTGAAGAACTGGAGTTTGTTTTGCAGTCGAGCATTGATATGATCAAGACCACTGTGGCCACTATGGCAGCGGGAATAACCGAGTCATATCCAGAATGCAAGTTGCGTGTGGCCTTTGTTCCTTATAGGGACTATGAGGATGCTGAGCAGGACGATAGAGAAATATGCGATTTTACCACCAGCTTTTCTGGCCCAGGTAGCGTTTTTAACAAGGCATTGTCGCGGGTGGAAGCGTATGGAGGTGCAGATGATGCAGAGGACGTCTTCTCTGGCATCGCTCGTGTAGCTCAATTAAGCTGGAGTGCCACAAACCGTCTCCTAATTCATATTGCTGATGCTCCATGTCATGGTAGTCAGTTTCATGACGGAGTTGGTGATTATTATATCACTGGAGATAAAGATGGCCGGACTATTGAAGCTCAGCTACAAATCCTGTCCGAGGTTTGCCACATTTCGACCTATTTCTTCTGCCACTTAAACAGAAGTACCAACAAAATGATTCAAGTATTCAGGGAAGCAGCTGGAAGCTCGTTAACAATTCTAGAGGAGCAATTTGAGAACATCAGTAAAATTCCACACAAGGTGATAACCTTGTGTCGTGGCACCATCCAAAAAACTTTGAGTGTTGTTGCTAATCTTCCACAGCCTGCTGACGGAAAGTTTGTGCATGAAGCCGTGATGAAAGACCTGCCATCTTGGTCTCAGGTTCCAGTCCAGAATGGAACTCACTTCAGATGCAAGTAAGTTCCTAGCTTGTTTTTCGGCTTGACTTTCTGGGAAGGCCATGGATCTTGCCTATAATGTTCAAAATCATTCGTAGCTTTGGTAATGAGGATGCTAGTGTGTATGCTGTGAACCAGTCTTTTAACACCGTCAAAAATGTCTTCCGATTGGATATTCTCTTTCTGCTTATGAAGTAAACGTTGGAGTCACGGTCTCGGTAATAACTTCAGCTGAATAATGCAGGTCGTATCGGGCTCTAGATGATATGCTCAGCAGAATCAGCAATAAGATGGCTCTAGACGAGGAAGTCATGGACCACATTCAAGTTCAGATTGCAAAACACCCTTTCAGCGACGAAGGGGCAGTAAGATGGCCTTATCATGCGTTAATTACCCAAACAGATCAGCCTTCCCAGTGAGTCGCCCATTGTCCAATTTTCAATGTTAGCTTTGCTTTCATTCTTGGTTTTGGCACTCTTTAACATGTTTGAATATGCCTTAGTTAATAAGTTGAGAATTGGATGCTGAAAGGTGCGTTCTGAACAGGTCTATGGTAGTCAAAAGATTCAAAACACCTTTAGGGAAAGACGTCCGGGAAGTCCACAAGCGGGAACGATATTGGGCTCAAATGGAAGTGCAATCAGTATCGGCACATATGGCCAATGAATTCAACAAAAAGTAAGACACATCTCAAGGAGATCTCTCAGACTCCTCTTTTGTTCAACTAAGCTATCAATTGTGTTTTCAGGAGCCGGTTAGTTGCGACACTGTTGACTTATGGCATTACATTAGAGTTTACAGCCCGAGTGTGGTATGTCAAATATCTGCACAGCTAGCCATTTCTTTAATTCCGTTTTTCAGTGAATAATCTTCTTTGTAGTAACCGAAAAGAGTGACTTTTCCCCGCAGGACATCGAACATGAAGAATGTCAAGAGGGTCGAGTTCACGGAAGTGACAACGTTAGAAGTTGGCACAGGACCAAACGTGAAGTTCTACAACATGGAAACTCTACTTGAGGGAGAGTGGCTGCGATATTCCAACAATGGTGGTTATGTCAATACAATGGATTACGCAGCCGTTTTGCAAGCATTCACACATTGGACCCATGAGCGTTCCAGAGGTTTACTAATGGTCACAGATTTGCAAGGTGTCAGAGTTTTGAACCCTGATGGTGACAATGTGTTCTGCCTCTGCGATCCTGCGATTCACTGCACCGATGTTCTACGGTTCACTCGTACTAATCTTGGTTTGGAAGGCTTTAAGCTTTTCTTTGACACACACAAGTGCAACGATGTTTGTGAGAAATTAGGATTGGCAGTGGGGACAGCAGGTCGCACCCTGTCAGGTACCAAGGTAGGTACCTATTGGTGAGATTGTAGGGATTGAAGGGTGAGGAAACCTCTGCTTTAGTAGCAAATAATTAATATGTTATTTGGTTGGATCGACGAGGAGCATGTACTGTACTGTACAGTGGGTAGTTTAAGCATTTTGAATGTCACCCTTCATCTTTCAGCATTTTGTCAAGACTGCATAATCTGAAAGTTGATATCCCGGTTTGATATAGGTTATTGATTTGGTTAATGACGGACTGCAAGTCTCTAGGAAAGACTGGCATCAATCAATGGCCTTTTAGATTCTCCAGTGTACTATGTAATAGCAGGAGCGAGATGTATGTAATCCTCATGTTAGATTAATGTTGAGTTAATGTTAAGGTGATGTTAGTGTACAGGACATGGTGTTCACTTAGTGACAGTGTGATATTAGTGTCTTGTGAATGAACTGGATATTATAGTGGAAATACTATGTAGACATTGATAATCCTGAGGCTTGAAGGTGAAACATGATTGCCTATAAGGAAATCAACATCACTGCAAAAAAACTGCAGGGATAAGCCATAAAGTATTCTGCTATCGCACTGGTAGCATCGACACTCATATCATACACATCAACATAGCTCTACCTTCATGACATAGTTAACCCTATCAAGTACACTCTGGACGTAAAAGGTCCGATGACTTGCCTGTTAACCCTTAGAGGACGGACTGACTGGTGACCGTGGAAATCATCCCTTTTGATTTTGAAATAGTGTGACATCATCTACTTTGAGAAAACCAAAAATACTTGTTGGAGGTCAATTTATTTTGCAAGATCTCTCCTTTTTGCACAAAATTCCACGGATGAATAATTGCACTTCTATCCTATACAAGAAGGTTCTTTGTCATCCATTAGACAAAAAGATGTCATGTATTTTTTAACCCTTGAAGGATGGATTAGTGACCATGGTAATCATGCTTTTTGGACTGCGTGACATCATCTACTTTAAAGAATTAGAAAAATACTTTTTAGATTGGAGGTCAAAGTACTATAGAAGATCTCCCCTTTTTGCACAAAATTTCAAGGATGAATAGTTGTAGTTTTGTCCTAGATAGAGAGATTCCTTGTCATCCATGGGACACTAAACGTCCATGTCGACATTTATGGATTAAGGGTTAACTTTTAGAAACAAAGAAAGAACCTGCTGGTCCAACAATCAGAGTATATTGGGGACTGCCTTGGTCACGGGAGCAGCATCCTTCCAGGTTTTACAAAGCAAGTGGCAATCAAAAACACTGTTGAGGGCCCAAGAATATAAGCTCTAAGCAAGGACTCATCTTATGTGCCAGAAGGTTAAAGCACCTCATTTTTGGGAAGAATCTTCCTAGATACATGGCTCTCATCAATTCAAGTGGGGCCATATACAACTGCTGAACAAATGTTATTGTTATGTTCTGTGGACGTGGGTATCAAGAAAGGATTGCGCTAAATTGCTGAATCTAATATTCACATCTCCCACACTAGCGTACTTGTTCATGCACTCCACGACTTCTGGTTTCAAAATGTCTGCAAGGACGATGTCAAGTCAACACAATTAGTGACAAATGTATGAGACCTAGTGGTCACAATTAACAGAACTAGTGGTCACTCTTCACTTTTTAAAAAAAGATCAAGTTGTGTTACTTCATGTTAAATACCTTTCTTGGTTGCAGGAGTGCAGAGGTAATATAACGTTGCAATGGCCGATAGAACCTGAGTAAGCCAACCCGAGTTATCAATTGTCTCCAATGCGGTGAAGCTCAAAAGGAACATCCCCGAACCCAGAGTATGCAGATTACAGTAGGAATATTCTATCGCAGATTGGCTGCAGATTGAATACTCTTGCAGAGAGAAACAAATCCTTCTTATTGAACTAGACTATTTTGAAGAAATCTTTAGGACAACGAAAGAAAGGTTCTTACGTTCTTACCGTGTTTTCAACGGGGCTTGATAAAGATTGAATAATCAGAGGTATTCCACCGTTCTCCACCACAATAGCAGCATTTGTAGAATCTACAAAAGACATCTGTAATATGTAAACCGCTAAAAAACACCATGAACTCGAAATAAGGTACTATCCACAACGTAAACTGAATTCAACAGCAAACAGCCGAGAAATCGCTGCAAGAAATTTGAGCAAGTATGCAACCAAAAAGAAACGAGGCACCTCACCAGCAATACAGTTGCAAATTCCCCCTAAAGCATATTCAACCAGCTTCTCATTAGACTCCGTCAAGCAGTCCAAGAACAAGTCCAGAACATTGAGCTGAAAAGAAACAAGAGTCACGAATATCATCAGGGGGAGATACACGTTGCAGTGCGCAAGGTAGAAAGCCGGAACCTCGTTGAAAGACATGCAAAAATTGCTTCCAAGTAAACCAGAGGCAATATAGATGACAAAACATTCTAGTTACTCTTACACCTTGAAACACTCGAAGTTGACGCAGGAATACGTACCGAGCGGAGATATTCGAAGTTAAAAGGATCATACGCAAAGTTGGCCAGATGCGCTACCACTTGCTCTTTCGCTTCTGTAGTCAACCAAAGAATGAACTAAGATCGGCTGTGATCGCAAAATTGAAAGATTTTGTCGACCTAATGCTCCATTGTAACACTAACCGTAAGAAATTTCTTGGCAACAATAATTCCTTAAACAAGTCTAAGCATACCACGATTCAAGCAAGACTACATCAGTTGTACCTTCACGAACAGTTTGTTGAAACTCTGTTACAAGGTCCTGCATTTAGGCAATGCCATGCCCGGTCAGCCTTTGGTTATGCCTAGGAAGACGAAAAGAGAACAGTCACCGAAACCCTAAAAAGAATACGACAGAAAATCGACCCTGATTATATTAAAACGTTCTCTGATTTCAAGTTCAGTAGCAATTCGAAGGTTTTCGTGGCGTTTTTCAATCTTCGCATGTACACTATCAGCTTAAGAACAGATTTGCAAAAACAGAGTTGAAAAAAAATAGTCTTAGACCATTAAAAATACATAAAAACCCCGGAACAAAACGGGAAATTCTGTATATCGGTAACCCTGAACATCGACACAACGATGGTACTCAGAAGCAGAGGCAAGACCAAATTAAGAGTCGTGAGCAGTGCCTGCAGGTATTGGTCGCGGGAGGTGCCATACTTTCCAGTGCGCTCCTTTTGACGAACCGCATTACTGAACATGATGCCCTCGTTCACTCTGCTCCACTTTAGGGTTTCTTTAGCAAGCGATTCGACGACGTCTTCGAGATAGGTAATGGATGTGAGGGCTGGGCTCTCCTCGACTCTAAACCCTAAACCCTAAAAATCCTTTTCGAAATTGACGAGGCGCCTGTGCCCGGGTTGCCCTGGAAGATCCACAAATATCCACCAGAGCATCAAATTCAAAACATCCTTGGAGTGAATTAAAAGACCATACCTGATAAGAACATCTCCAGAGTTACCAGTAAATGCTCCGTCCACATACTTCTCCGTGCTGGCTATCTGTAAATCACGATGAAAAATCCCAAAGCGAGACCTTCCCCATTCATAATCACATTCAATTTCAACCGGCAGACGGGAAGGAATTTGAAACTGAGTACTTACCTGAAGGTTCCTGGACGAGTAATCGATTCTCACCAAAGTGACCAAACCATCCAAAGTATCGCGATGGCGTCAGAAATTGATTAGAATGTCAAAACCCACCGTTACCGTTACAATACTCCTATCCAACAAAATTTACTGATCACTACTTATTGTATGCTATGAGCTCATATCCGCAGTTGAGAAGATACAGTGATTGCTTCCTTCTCCTGCACAATTTGGCTAATATGTCATTGGCTTTAATTGTCGGTACTCTTTTTATAACAGCACTAAGAGCTTGCGCAATAATTTTTCACTTCGAAAACATACGACATCGATTACCCGGCATGGATCATGCTCAACTATAAACCTTAATTTGGGAGCGATGAAGGTTTGGCCAAGAGGGTTAGGGCACTATCTCTCACTTTTTATATGCCACAAGCGCAGATGCAAAGCCTCTTCAGCAGACAGTGGTTGTCGGCAGAGGCCAAAGCACAAGACAACCAACTAAAGTTATACCAATACAAGAGACAACCGGAAACTAACAAGTGGCAAACTGCGAGTATCTCTCCCCAAATAAATATATGTTACTTTTGTACAGCTCTTTCTTTAGTAAAATCTTTTGTTCAATCTTTTATATAAAGATCTCTGGGTGACAATTGTATAATGCAACTACTCCTAAATATCTGCCTAAATATCTGCATGTCATAATTCTATTATATTTGTACTCGTGGTACATGAGGGAGGAATTCTTAAAGTGATGGGAATGGGTACATGTATCATTAGATAGTGTATTTTGGCAACTCCTACCTCCTTGCTCTTGCATTTAAATTTTAAGAAATGTACATGATATTGGGAAAATTTATGCCAAACTAAGGAAATGAATATTATTGAGTCTAAAGTCTACTCCAATTTGAAATTTTTAAAAATTCCTAAAATGAAACATTTTATTGCATATGAACATTGGACCTATTACTATGGTCTATTGATTTCCTATTTGTAGTTGAGCATGAAGACTTTGTTCACACTATAATATACACTTATGGAGAAATTTTCAGATTCTTTGAGCTAATTTTGAATTAGATATGAACTAGATATGAAGTTCACTTTTTCTTCAAAAATCATGATAATTTGAAATCATCACAAATAAATTTGAAGAAATTCATTTCTAGAAAACATTCGATTTCATCTATGAAACTTAACCCCTACAGGACCAAACGGTATTTTTTGGCAACATAGTGATTTCCGGCAGCTCACTATGAATGGAATTTTTATTTTTTTTCTTTGAAATTTTCACACAACATGTGCCCGAGGAGTAACTTTAAGACCCGACAATTTTCATAACTTTTGAATGCATGGTTAAAAAGTTATTGTATGATATGTTGTTTTCATTGCTTAGCGGGCAACCCGGGTAGCAAAAAAAACCTTCTTTAAAAAATACTTTTCTTAAAATTAAAAATTTGAAATTTATTTTCTTGATTTATATATACATGGAAAGCTTTGAATCATTCCATTTTGATTTATGAGAAGAAAGTAATGAAGAGTTTTAGTTGTGGCTAGTTTGTAGGTAGTAATGAAATCTCTACTCTAAAATAAACTTTGAAGACCTTTATTTAACTCAATTTTTAATATTTTTGGAAAAAAATTTTAAAAAGGAGGTGTAGATTTTTTATTAAAAAAATTTAACCATTGGGATTGAAAATTTTCAATTCCATAAATAAATTATTAACAATTTCATGTTTTGAATCATTCTCTACTTCTTTCAACTTACTATTTTTTTCCTATATGTTGTACAATTCCAAATGATCTAAAATTTTTCAAAAATGTAGCCAACATGAATTAGAGAATGAATCCAAAGAGTTACAACCATTTTGGACATTTTTTCATAATGATCTGACCTTGTGAAGTGCAGCTGCCCAGATTTTCGCAGGGCCAAAAAATGGCTTTTTGTCACTTCAAATGCTAATATCTTGCAATCCAAACAGTGGAAATTTCTGAAATTTTTTCCGCATCTTCACAAACAAGCATAATACAAGATTCTATGGTTACATTTGTCCAAAAATGTATTTTTTCTAAAATTTGGTAATTGTACTGAAGATGACAGTTTTGGAGTGTTTTTGGTGAAAACATAGTCAAATATCTTTAGGGGTTAAACTAAGTTTGCAAAATGGGTGTTTTCAAGTTATGGTGGAGTGTTTGGACCAATGGAGTGATTGCATTGAAATGTAGTGTTTTGAAAAAGAAAATGTCAAAAATAGATGAATAATACCAATGAAGTTTTTTAAATATTCAAAGTAGTCAAAGTGATTTTCAAATTTCAAATTAATCAATGCAAAAAGGGCTAAGTTTTAATTACTGAAAAATGTTGGAATTTTTTTTCACTTTTTTGGGAATCTCCAATGCAAAAGATGCATTGCCGTATTGAAGTTATCTAAATACTAAAATATGGATATAAAATATTACTCTAATCATTACAAATTGAATACAATTGTTGTTTTTGATGGTGTGTGACATGCCAAGTGAAATGTAATGAGATGATGAAGAATGAAACCTTAGAAGAAGCTACAATCTTTTTCCTCAAGAAGATATGAATATTGATGTATGGACGAAGTTTATCAAGAAAATGCAATAATTTGAATCGCAATAAAAGTCCAAAATTCATAGAAGTTGACAAATAGGCTATAGTGTCACTTTGTGATATTATTTTCACTACACCATAGCTTGAAAACATTGAAATGGAGGACACAAAGAAAAATAAATTCAAATAGATTCCATGGTATTTCTTTTGTCCCAAGGATCTTTTGATTGGACAAAAAATTTGGGATTTTTTGCTAGAAATAACTTTCTTTCAACTTGTTTTGAGTTGTTAGTTGAGTTTGGTGCATTCCTATCATCTTGAAACTTTGAGTTTTGAAATTCTTTTCAAAGTGTACTATTAAGTTTATTGCAATGAAATTGAGGGGAACTAGAAGATTATTTTGGGGTGGAGGGAGTAACAAGCTTTGGTCTTTTAGGATTAAGATAGAGGGTTCTAAATTGAAAAGGGATTTAATCCCTTATTGCTGAAGGGGATGAAAAGTGTCCTTACATATTTCCAAGTTCAATTTAAAGTGTTTTAACTTTTTCATATGTTGTCACAATTCAATAAAACTTGTTGGAAATTTTGCAGTCTCTCTTTTGGTTTGTGTGGTAAAAGTTTTAGATCAATCTAAGATGTATTGAGTTTTTAGAAGCCAATGAAAGTTCATAGGTTTAATTTGAATTCACCAAATTGCATTTGATGGCTGCGAATTTGGAGGCTTGTATCTCCTTCATCCAATGTTCATTTTCAATCAAATTTATTGGGTCATGTTCCTCTTGAAGTCTAGTTATTGCAATAAACTTTTCATGCCAATATAAGTTGTTTTGAATTTTGGGGAATAATTTGAAGTTCAAAATCTGGACACATTTAGATTATGGTGAACTTCAACAACTTGTTTCTTCTTCATACAATGTTCGTTTTCCAATAAAGTTTTGAAAAAGTTGCACATACTAGTCTAGTTTGTGTGGCTAGAACTTCATATCAATCCAAGGAGTTAAGAGTGATGGAGAAGCATTTTAGTAGGAGGTTAACTTTAGGTTTCGATGTGATTTTTGCAACTTTTCTTGCTATTTTTTGATATTTGAAAGCCATTTTGTAGACGCAATGAGTCAATTGAATGATATTATTTTTACCAATGCGTTTGTTTGCTGGTTTTGAATCCCTTTCTAGTTTCAAGTTTTTTCATTTGAGTAGGTTTAGAAATCAAATTTCACCTCCATGTGTGTTTCTAGGAAAATTTCAGCATCCTTTTTCAACATTAAAACATGATAATCTTGCAATCTATGTGACCAAATGACTTCAAATTTGATTCCCGTCATTTACAACGTGTACACTACCAGAATGTACACTTGCGATCTGTCTAACTCAGTCACATTTAGATCTATAACACTTCAAAAGCAATGCTATTTTTGAACTAGTTCAGGCCTTAGGCAATGAGGAGTTTAAAATGATTCAAATGTGCTCAGTGTGATAATTTTAGAATGTAGAGGCATGCCCTTTGTCAGGCCCATGGCCACTTGCTCACAGCACCAGTGAAAGCTCCGCCACAAAGAGTTTGGAACAAGTTTAGATTTACGTGAAAACGTCCTACTCGACTGAAAGTACCATACTCGGATAGCAGGTTCGGTTTCAATTAATTTAAAAATAAAGAAGTGCCGAATGTTTCTGCAATCCTCAAACAAACAAAAACTATTTCAATTCCCATAGGGAGCTTTCATTTGAAGCTGCAGGGACCCAAAACTAGAAGTTCATTCTCCTCAACAGGTCATGTGCATGACTGGTTTACAGTGCAAGCCAAAGCTGGAGAGGAAGTTAGCCTGCAAACGAAGAGCCTCATCAAATCAACCATCAATCTCTGATTTACGTCAGCATGGACGTCAAGCTACCATTTTATCTCAAATGCACGGGACACAACATCTTTCTGCAAAGTTGGGATGCACATGGATGAACCTAGATGACACTATTTCAGCCACTAAGTTGGAAATAGAAAATTGTGCAGTTTTTCTGCATGTTTGGAGAATAGGAAAGGTGAAATCGCTCATGTAGATTCGGTTAGCATGGCCAAGTAGATGGCAAGATGACAACATTGCAACTTTCAGAGAAAAGAATCAATTTGAAGGTAGAATTATACTAACTCTCTCAACAAACATCTAGTATTGTTTGAAATTCTGCGTCAGGGTGCTAGCTACTATTCACAGATAGTGTATTCAATTCCATGTCTAGGTCTCTAATGACGGCGATGGTGTCCGTGGTGTTTCACACCACCCAGATCAGATTCTTGCTTGTGTACTGTGTTTGCTTCGTGATGCTCGTATAAAGCATACCCTCCCAGACCTAGAGTTGCAGCCTCTGCAACTTGAGCTTCAACCTGGTGTTGATGTGCATGGGCAGGATCCACTTTCTCTTCACGCTTCTCATACTGGAATACAGATAACATTTAGACATCAGAATTACGATCACTCAGATGCTTCTCATCGAATATCATACCAAGACAGAAACAACTTGCATGTACAACAACTTTCGATCTCCAAAACTTGGAACAACAGATAATCCCACGAATTGAAATTTTTTAGCATTTCCAAAAAGATTACAAGAAGATGTAATTTGCAGGAACTTACAGCAGCAAAAGCAACAGCCCCAAGAGCGCCCATCTCCGCGCGGTGCTCGTTCTGCCGATGCCGGTGCTCTTCTGCTTGCAGATACTGCAACTCTTGACCAGGATAGACACCAGAGCTGCTCGGCTGCTGGTGTGGTATCACTTGTTGTCCATACCCACCATGTGAAGATGGTTGTTCATACACAGGATTCATCTGTTGCCCATATGGAGCAGCCGGGGCTTGCCGTGACGGATCATAGCTGTATGCTGGAGCGCCGGAAGCAGACGACGATGACTGGTTTCTACCATTGTGCCCGTGATGCTGATGACGCGACATATTAATTACTACTGCTCAGGTCTTCCAATCCTCAAGACCCAAACCTACTTGCACACTTGAAAACTATTCACTCAAAGGACAAAATTCTCTCCTGAATTTCCCGCAATTCACAAGCAGACTAGCTTGAATCCCCGAACCTGAAACCTGAAACTGAAACTGATCCCAAACAGGCAATCGACAACCCTGGTGTGAGGACGATACATGACTGTTGATTTATATCAACAATGTGAGTCCATATCGAGCTCACAGGCACCTCGAGAAGCAGCGTTGGATGTGAATTCCAGCGACTTGTGAGTGCACTGGCGCAGGGATGAGAACACGGTAATTAAGGTGGCAACCACGAAAGACTGGATAATTATCTGCGGAGATGCCGTAGATTAGACAATGGGAGGATCTTCTGAGAAAGTTTCAGTTCCCAAAACAGCCGCAGCACCGTGCGTCCATCGACCGCAGCTGCGCGTCCACGGGAAAGGAACGTTCGGCGTCGGTGAAGCCAGGCAGCATTCCGCCGCCGGCTGGTTAGATTTTTTGGGCTTATTTCTTATTGGTTCACAAATGAACAGAAGTTTCCTTGCAAAGAAGGGGACACCACCAAGTCCAAACCCATCTAAGTCCCTTCAGTTTCTCCGAAGAGCCTCCAGTCTCCCGAAGTCTCAAACCTCCACCTTCGGTACAATTGGTTGCCGTGTTAACTTCCCAAACCTTCTCGCCGCTTTAATTTCCCAGGTAACGCTGCTTCACGCCACATGAGGTGGGGGCTTGTGCACACGAATAGTTTCATATATAGTTGTTCCGGTAGCCTAACTCACTCCACCAGCATTTGGGTTAACGTACTTACGGGATTCATCAGAATTGTGGGCAATCTGAGTGCACTAGTCTTGAGTGGCGAGAGTAATACGTCTTGAACTGAATAGTTGTGAGAGTACCGTAGTCTTGAATTGAATACACTCGTTTCTGGCCTGAGTAGTCTTGAATAGTTTGGGTTTTTGACACAGATTAGAAGTATCTTGAGGATTTGAAGGATTTGACAGAAAGTGATTATGTCGCACCGTCACGAGCGCCATGGCCGCCATGGCCACCAGTCGTCGTCCTCCGGTTACGGCGCTCCTTCATATAACTATGATCCGTTACAGCAAGCTCCGTATGGGCAACAGATGGTTCCTGCTTACGGCCAGCAAGCTCCATATGGTGAGTATGGACAGCAAGGTCCTTCCTATGGGTCTCAAGCTTACGGACAACAAGTGATGCCGTACCAGCAGCCCAGCGGCTATGGAGGTTATCCTGGTCAAGAGTTGCAGTATCTGCAAGCGGAGGAGCATCAACATCGGCGAAATGAGCACGGTGCCGAGATGGGCGCTCTTGGGGCTGTTGCTTTTGCTTCTGTAAGTTCCATCGAACTACCTCCCAATTGGGTTGTCAAAGATTAGGAAATGCAAACAAATTTCATGTGATTCTGTGTTGTTGCAAGTTCTGGAGAAGCTTGCCAATGCATGAAAGCTGTTTCTGTCTTGGTATGATACTCGATGAGAAGCATCGGAGTGACCCTAATTTTGATGTCCCAATGTTTTCTGTATTCCAGTATGAGAAGCATGAAGAGAAAGTGGATCCTGCTCATGCACACCGACACCATGTTGAAGCTCAAGCTGGAGAGGCTGCAGCTTTAGGTCTGGGAGGGTATGCTTTATATGAGCATCATGAAGCAAACAAAATTCATAAGCAGGAATCTCATTTGGGTGGTGGCGACCATCACGGACGCCATCATGACCGTCATCGTCATTAGATAGGATGTATTTTGTTGCAGGTTTAGTAACTTAGAACTTGAAATAGTGCCAGGCGTGCACAGACAACATTGTATTTTGTGCTAGCTTCAAACTTTGTCACGAATTCAAAGTGAATGTAGACATTGGTCAATATTTGACCTTGCCAAGAGACCTACTTGAATGGAGTTTGTTTAAATTTTCTCCACATTTGCAGAGAACTCTTTTCAGTTCTATATGGAACACTTGAACTGTAATGTCAAGCTAAGAGAGTTTATGGATCAATAAGCATGTCCTCCACAATTATCGGGAATGATGATACCCAAACAATTGGATTGGATTCTGTTTGCAGTTTGCATTACGGTGAGTAGTTCTTTGTATTTCCTCAACTATTGAGAATAATGATGGGCCCAACATGCAACTAATGTTTTTAATACATGTTGCACTTTTATTTGCCTACATAATTGTTAAACTTTTGAACCATTGTACACCATTGGTATATTAATGCTTCCCTATGGATAGAGATGATGCAATGCAATGCTATGCTCTTCTATTTGAAATTCAACGTTGAAGAGAAATCTTGCCCCACCTAGCAAATGAAAGGCAAGAGCATAGTTCTATATTCATCAACTTGACTTGTTTCCCACTTTACCTATTGTTTCCCTTCAAAAATGTTAGGGCATTTGTTAGGAAATTAAAAAATCAAGCATTTAAATGTAAAGTCTCAATTCTAATTAAATAAGGAATGATGTTTCATGCCTTCATCTGGTCATGAATATTGTTCCATCCACTCACATTTGGACTCTAACTTGTGTTAAAGTGAATAGGAAAAAGTAAGTTGGAGACCCAATTAATTTGATGGGTATGCCATCTCCTTTTGGCAAGTATAATTTTTTTGGAACACTTGTCAAATTAATGACAGGTTGGCATTCCAACAACAAAGAATGGAACTGACCCTACCCCAATATAATTGACTAGGGATAATAAAATTTTACAAGATTATAGAGTCAAAGTGGATTGATGAGACCCTACTTGACAATGACAATGAAGACTTGCAATATCCTTTTCATTCACATCAAGCCATTACTAATTAACCAAAGCACTAGTATCACTAAATTGTTGCTCTAAGAATGACTAAATATTTGTTAGGTCTACACAAATTGAACTATATGAAATAGGAGGCAAATTGAAGATTGTTCAACTTTAGGTACAATTTTTTCATTGCTTTCTTTTAATTTGTTGAATGCAGGTAATGTAGTGTTCTCTCTATATATCTCCAAGAAAGTAAAAGCCTTAAAAGGTAGCATAATTGAAGAACACAATAAATGAAAAAAGCCTTCAAAATTTTAATGGTAAGAGTGTCATGACTATCCGAAACACTAGACAATATAAAAACAACATCATATGACACCTAAACCATAAACCATTTGAAAGATGGAGAATACGTAGTAGTACCTTAAGCAAAAGACAAGAAAGTCCTCAATGCACTAAGATTGATTGACACATCCTACAACCACATGCCTTACAGGGAGAAATATCCCACAACATCTTACTAAGACTCCATCCCAATTTCCACATATACCTTAGAGGCTTTGTAGTTTGACTAGTTTCAAGAATAGTAAAGACTACAAGGAGTGCAGGAATAAGACATCCAAACACTAACCCACTACTTTAAACCCTGAAACATCTTAAGTGTCCATACCATTGTAGCACACATTGCCATGAAGTACAAGGAGAAGATATCCAAAGCAACTCTCACCCACCACCATACACCCTAAAACAACTAAAGTGCCTATTTTGTGCAGGAACCGTAGAAGGATAAAATTCTACTGCACAACACATTGCCGTGAAGTACAAAAGTTGCTAACTACTAAGATGTCCCGTCATCAAAGTTCCTACAGCTCCATCAAGCCACCCATGCATTGGGCTGGGTCCCATGGTCCAAGCTAAGCCATGGCGGTTACATTAGACCCAAACCACTTCATGGAATGGATTTAATGTCCTGCAATTTTTGAAATAGATATTTCAAGGAACATGTTAATTAGTCCTAGATAGGGGATGCATGTAGAAACATGGTTGCTTTAAGAGCAGACTACCTTATTCTGCCTGTGGAATATGTCCTTGGACTCGTGAACTTATGAATTTTTAAAGCAGGTAGTTCTACGGTACCATCCATGTTGACTGTCAAAACAACACTCAGTCAACCTCTCCTTCAGTTTTGTAATTTTGTCCCACTCAAACAATTCCTTGACAAAGAATGACTCTACTTGAATGCACACTGACCGTAGAATAGGCACCATTTTTGTCTCACTGCAATTATGTTTAAAAAACATCCATCCTCTGGATCATATTCCTCCATCAGCTCGTGAACCTCCCTCCCTGGCTCATTCTGCAGCAAATTGGCAAAAAGCAACCTCACCCATGTCTTTTGTATGCCACTTGATGTCGATCGACGATAGTATTGCATCTTAATCCTTAACCTCTGAATGCCCGAGGCACCAAATTCTGGTGTTGACAAAACTTTGAAGTTACATAAAACCTTACCAAGTTCAACTAGTTTTAGAAGTTTGTATTTCTAAAAATATTCTTTTTTTAGAAGTTCAGTTTTAGCTGATAAAAAACTGATTTTGAAAACAAATGACTATGATTTTTCTATTCAAGATTTCGTGCACAGGGGGCCATTGCAAATCTTGATTTTCTAGTGTTGAAGGCTCTTGGAAATTGATGAGCCTCAAATACACTAGATCTTGGAGAAAAAATCCTGTTAGAAATTCATTTAAAAAATTGTATTGTATGTAGATATTGAAAAGCTATAAATTGATTGAATTTATCCATGTTATGCTTTTTAACTTGGTATTTTTTTGGTGACTAATTTTCTTGTGATCAAACATTATAATCTTTGATTCAATCTAGAAGTGATATTGTTGTGTTTTTTTTTTCCCATGTAATCTCTAACATGTCTAGTTTTGAATTTGTACAGTTACAATTCCAAAAAAATTGACAAAACTTATCAAAATGTTGTCTTTTTGTTCAATGTAGAGAAAATTCCTAGAAGCTCAAATAAGGCCTGGACATTTAGGGATTAATGCACGCTGTGGCCAAAAAGTAGTCGATGGATGACATCATTGTTGACTAAAGAAACAAAGAAAGTACCTATTGGTCCAATAATCAAAGTAGTTTGGGTGATAATGGTTCTTGGGTCATGCGGGCCGTGTCTTTTAAGGATTAAATTCATCCATCCACTCTCTAGCTAGAAAAAACCAAATATTTGGATCTATGAATTTTCTCTGGTCTCGTATAAAATCTTTGTTTTGTAGAAACTATTAGTTAAGGTGGACACCTCCAAAATGCACCACTAACCCAAAACCACCATCATCACTCTGTGCACATCCAAAACCAATGTGTACCTAGTACATGGAAGAAACAATTTAAGAACATCTACCAAAAAAAACTTTGACCCTTCCTAACTTCTACATACACTAAATTATTCAAATGTCATGTTGTGTTTTTCGGTGCATTGGAACCTCTTTGCACTTGCCAACAAAAAAATATGTCAATTTGACGAGTCTAATAATAATAACTAGGCACAATAGCAAAAAGTGATAGTTGGGGAGGGACCCACCTTAACTCTATTATTAAGGTAGCATTTTTCTCTTGTATACAAGTAAACCATTGAAATGGAGCTTCTTCCTCTTCTACAACGTTTCTTTTCCTCTTCAAAAATTTGGGAATTTGGGGAATTTAGGCCCCCTCCTTCACGTGGAGAATTCATCTTTCCTCGTCAATAATTTTGGGTAAGTTTTACCATTTCCCCAATAGTAAATCCCACCTTCTTAGTGGCCCATCATCTTGCCAAAGCTCTATTATTATTATTAGACATGACTTTTGTTCCCAAACTCTCCCTTTCATAAGACTTTGATTACAATTCTCCTTCTTTTGTTGAAAACTCTTGAATCTCGATGTCTAGCCATACTAAAAAGATCACAAGATACAAGGTACTACTATAGTAGTGTAAGCCAATATTATGAAAATCAATGACCCCAATCTTCTCTCTCTTTAAATTTGACACATCTATACATGCAATAATCTTAACCCCCAAAGGACCATGACATTTTTTCTTGTCCCAAAATAGTCAAAACTATTATTTCTATTGCAAAGAGTAAAAAACTTTGAATATTGTTTTTTTCGCTCAACTAATTGTAGGATTTTACACTTATCAAATCAAAACACTAGATTGTTTCCAATCTTGTCTCTTTGAAAGGCATTATTGAAGAATTTGTTTGATTGAAAGTAGAATGCGCACTTTGGGTCAGATTATTTGGAGAGGACTAAGGTAATTTCACCTAATTTTGACCACTTTCTAAAACCGCCCCCCACAAATTGTTGCCTAAAATGTACTCCCACCATACATAAGAGTCTAGGATTAAGTTTAGAAATATCTATTTTTAGTACTTTAAATATTCATAGTTTTGTTTATATGGGGTCCAAAAAATGTATTCTAAGAAAATTTAAAATACTCTTTTGACTACCAACAAGATCCCCCTTCCAAATTTCAATATAATAATGAGAACTATGTTGAATTGATTATTTGATTGATTTTAGGTGTAGTTACCTTATTTAGACTAGAGATTTGAATCTCAAAGTAATACACATGATTTTGATTGGGTGGTCCCTATGATGGAAGACTTGGAAGTTGTCATCAATGTTAATTATTGATTAATGAAATCTAATTTGGAGGGGGTTCATTCTTCAAACTAACCCTACAAAAGTAGATTAAAATGCCACTTTTGAAGAGTTTCTTGGATGGTCCATTTTGTTTGTTACAAGGTGCATTATTTGAATGCACTTGTGGTATAAATATAAATAAGTAGAGTTGAAAACAAGTACAAAGGTGATGGTCTTAAAATTTTGTTCTTTTAACAAAAGGTGGAGGCCAAGTATGCAATAAGCCACTTGAAAAGTGAATGTTGCTTCATAAATTTAATCTATTAACTATGAATGCAAAGGGCCATTTAAGAACACTAAGAAAGTTCTCCTTTGCTCTTGACCCAAATTTAATTGATTGTTTTGTGTTAAGGGCAACTTCAAAATTTGTACATAATGCCTAAATTGGGCTACTATTCATGAAGCTTAGAAGCTTGTATATTTTTGCCCTCAAACAACTTTGTCCAAAAATCCTTCTTACTTAGAAGACAAAATCTACCTATTCATATTACAAAAAAATTAAAATTTGTTGAATTTGCTCCAAGCGTCCTTTCCTTTCTCTATAAAAACATTCACTCAGAGTTTTTCAACACTCCAATACAAAGAATTTTGGATTTCAAAACTCCTCTTTGTCATTTAGCTCATTTGGACAATTTTGATTAGGTCATTATGATCATTCTTATTTTGAGATCTTACGATTGGATCTTCATAAATCTTGGTAGAGTGTTACGCAATTGAATCCTCTTCAAGATCCTAGAATTAATTTGTTGAATTTTTTGTATTTGAGTGTATAAATTATTTCTTGCTTGAAACGTCAAATAAAAGACTAAAATAAAAATTGTAACAAGATAAACTAGCCTATGACAAGCAAAAGATCCATCATAGACACTTAGGGAATGACCCATTGAAGTCTTGCATCCACCTATGACAAAAAGAAATTCAATATATGAGATTTGGACTACATTAGGTTGAATTAGTGGCCACAATCAATGTCTTGGATGATAATGATGTAGTGAGGAGTGAGAAGTGACTACAATAAGAACTTCCACCTTGTGAGTGTAAATCCATCACAAGAAGGGACTTTTTTAGGCCTTCACATAGTAACCATGTTAGGAAATATTGTGATTGCTTTAGGTGACTAAGATGGCCATTATGGATACATTCTTTTTGTTGGTTTTCAGGTAGTCTAGAGACTCTTTGCTTCTAACTGATTGGGGTGTAGTACACTCCAAAAATTCATAACAAATTCATGTTTTGTCAAAAGCTCTCCCCATTTCTGGCATGATTTTTTCTTTATATGGAATTAAATAAAATAAAATTCAACAATACCAACAAGGCAAACTAGTCATTCTACCTGTCACCAGGCTAAAAGTAGTTTGTTTTTTTTGGTTGGTTTTGGCGTAGTCTAGAGACTCTTTGGTTTTGGACTGATTGGGCTGTAGCACACTCCAAAAATTCATAACAAATTCATGTTTCGTCAAAAGCTCTCCCCATTTCTCACATGATCTTGTCTCTTTGTGGAAAAAAATTAAAAACATTTCAACAATACAAACAAGGCAAACCAGTCATCACTAAGTTTAGGCTAAGTTATTAGTTTACCTTCATGCCAACGCAAGAATGAAATATCTGGCCGTCGCATGCTCAAACCAACTGACTGTGATGAGATTCGTCTCTCGTTTGAATCGAATCAGCGACGGGATCCTTCAAGGCAAGACCCAGCCAGCCCCTGCACGAACTAAGCTTCCCTTGATGAAGCAGACGATGATGCCGGTGCCCGATTCGTCACCACAAGAGTCAGCGGTAACTTAGCGATGAAGGGCTGAATGCGCGTGATCGATGGTGGATTAACTTGCTGCAGGAGCTGCAGGAGCTGATCACAGCCCTGGAGCGAGCTAGCTAGCTAGCTAGATGGAACCCATGGAGTTCGCGGAGGGGGCCGTGAAGGAGTTTCTGATCTTCCGCGGCTTCACCTCCACGCTGAACGCTTTCGAGAACGAGATTCAAACCGACGTGAGCTGTGGATTCAAGGTAGGTCGCTATCGTTGCTCCGCTTTTTGTCTGAATCTGATGTGTGAAGTTCTCTTTTTTCGTCCGGTTTCATCGGCTTTACCGATTCCACGTTATGGGTGCGCTTCAGGGCGACATTAGGGTTTCAGGTGGGATCGGGAACCTGCTTCAGGGTGCTTGTACTGGGTACATTTTGATTCTCGTGGAAGCGAGAGCTTGGAAACGCTAAGAAATTCGTTTATAAGTTTGTTTACAAATGCTTTGTTTGACGAATCTCGCAGTAATGTACTACTCGTTCGGAATCCAACTGAAGTTCTAGGTCTCTGGTTACGCTGAACTCTCTGTTTCTGGTCAGAAGGCAGTCGTAGGGTGGAAACTTCACCGATTTACTTCGAGACATACTAATGGGTTTCTATCGCAATTTTAGTTCTACTGGAGCACATCAGAATCTTCGCGCGGTTGCTCGTACTGGCTGCATTTTGATTTTCGTGGAAGCGAGCTTGGAAGCGCTAAGAAATTTGTTTTGTAATTCGTTTTAGTTGCTTTGTTCGACGAATCCTGCATTAATTAAACCTACTCGTACGGAATTGAATTGGAGGTCTAGGTCTCGGATTACGACGTGGTCTCTGTTTCTGATTGAAAGCCAGTCGTAGGGTGGAAACGTCATCAATTTACTGCGAGACATACTAATTTGATTTGTACGGCAAGTTTCTACTAGAGTACACTTATTCTAGTAGAGAATTGCGATGAAACAACTAGTGCGTCTCACAGGAATTGAAATAAACGGCGTAATTCGGATTAAGGTGTGCTAAATAATGTACGATTCTTTTGCGCAGGTGGATCGGATTTTGGACCTCGTATTCAAGGTGTATGTGCCGCGGTTTGAAGCGGACAAGTTAGTGAACCTGTTCGCCTTCCTCAACACATTGTTCTTGTCTTCGGCCGATATATGGCTCCAGCAAACGGTGAAGAAGCTGGAGGGTGACGTGAAACGCTACTACATTGTGTATGCTCTGCAGAAAGAGCGGTCTGACCGCGTCCTTGATTTCTTCGAGCATTATGGGGAGTCTTTGCTGCGCGCGGGTGGTGATGACTGGCCTTCTTGGTTCTGTAAGTTGCTGAGCTTGTTCACGGGGATGCATGTGGGGGCTTGGTTTGAGGAGGAATCTGTTTGGTTGAAACCTGTATATAATTTCTCACCCGTTGGTTTGGAATTGGTGCAGGTCTCCCCTACATGAAAAATCCCAGCACTAATGCCAGATTTCAAGTGTATTTCTCAACGGAATGGTTGGAAACCTTGCAAGTTTCCCTGTACAATTTCTTGTGTGAAGTCTTTGAAGGAATTAATATCCTTTTTTCTTTCTTCTGGCGTTTTTGGACTTTCGGCCTCTGCTCCGTGATATATATTTTGGATTTATAAGTCTATTCTCTTTAGATTCACCTTTGATCTGGTATTGAGGACTTGTGGTTACTAGAGCATTAGCAAATGACATTCGTGTGGGCTAATGAAATTTGATGTTTCGGAACCGACGTAACATGTGGTAGCATGGATTTGTTATGTTCAACCTGCTATGGATATCCTTGACTGATGAATTGACGGCTCCCATCTCTCCTCAAATTGGGACAAGAAAAAAGCGACAGTGTGACAACAAAAAAGGAGCTGGAGCTATTGCGGAGACAGAACTTGGAATTGCGTGAAAGTCTCAAGGCTAAGGATGACGTGATCTTTAGCTTAAGAAAGTACTTCGAAGCCAAACCCGAACTTTATTCAGTGATTCTCATGCTTTGGTATTGTCTCTGCGACACCAAGTCCTTTCCTGTACAGGCTGGACGCTGACCTCACCATTCTTTGCTCAGTCAGAGCTTTGGTGACGGTGATGAGGGTTATTATTGATTCTGTTTTTTTTCTTGTAGAACCTCGCCTCACAGCAGTTCTCACAGCTTCAAGCTGCCGGCTGATTTCAAGGGGAGCCCCCCTTTATCACAGAAATCCTCTACGTCAAATCAAGGAATAGGTGAGTGACCTGACCAGGGCTCTTTATCCACCTACCGTGATCCCTTCTCCTCCCTTCTCTGTGGATTCTCTTCACTTCTGATGGACATCTCTTGTTTCCTCCGCAGCAGATGAGGTAGACTCTGATGCTGCTCCAAAAGTGGGGTCCTCTGGAGATTTGATTGTTGGGGACCTGCGTGAAGGAGGATCTAGTCCGACAAAATGGCATGCGGATTTGCACAAGGTTGTTAGAGCCCAGAAGAAGTTGATAGCCACATACTCGAGTCATTCGGAGTCTGAAAGAACTGATTTTGGTCAGTCACAGAAAGCACTACCTTCACATCATTATTATCACTGCAAGTGCATTTTTATCCGTGAATCATTTGATAGTTCTGTGGCATCTGGTACTTGCAATTTCTCATTCTTTCAGTAGATAAAACGGGCAGTCTTATTTAGTAGCCAGCAAGTCTATCTGGATAGTCTTGTCTTCTTTGCGATTCTTCTTTGTTTGATGTATATATTTGAAATTGAACCAGCAATATCTGTGTTCAGATGATCTTTTTGTCGCGTAAGCCTAGTAAATGACAGGAATTTCTTTGGATCGTGAGCAGAGCAAAGTGATGCTGCAAATAACACAGATAGCATTGGGGTTACTGGTGAAGTTTCTGTACAATATCAGGTGGGTGTTGTGAAATGCCAATTTAGATCTTCTGCTATTTTATGTATTTATCTTAAGTTTAATGTACACAGAGAGAGTCAGCAGTATTTCTTGCTATAGTTTGGAATGAGTATGTGCAGGAAGCTGAAGAGACGTGTTGAATCCGATCTGTACTCATGTGTGCTCAGGAAACGTTCTCGGGGCACACGAGCCCAATCACCAAGTGCCGCTACTCAGCATCAGGAGCGAACATTGCAAGTTCATCAACGGATGGGACAGTAAGGTGAAATGTCTTGCACTTGGTGCTATCTGCTCCTACTGAACAGTGCGACTTCAAAGATCTTTTTTCGGATAGCTCATAAGATTGTAAGTCTATGACTGTGGTTGGTTCAAATCCATCAGCACACCTAGATCAAAAAAATGACCCCAATATACTGTGACGTGAAGTTGCAGTTAAGTTCTAAAGTGAAGTGCGTCATACAGGATATGGGCACCAGATGTCACAGAAGCAACATCTCGAAATGCAACTATAATGACTGGAGCTGAGGTGTTGTCGCTTGAGTGGGATCATAGGTCAGATCGATTGGTGAGTGACACTATGGTTTTGAAGTTTAGACTGCAATCATATATCTGAGAATTGGTTAAGAATCAGTCTGGGCGAAGACAAATTGATTTACTGTCAGACTATCATGAAGATTTTCACTGATTTTCATTGAAGAATGTTCAATATCTGCCAGGCTAGAGCAACTTCCTCTCTTTAGAAATATGCAACTCGGGCTCACCTTCGTTTGAGTGGCAGTTACTTATTGGCACCGCAGAGCGGAATATCAAGGCTTGGAACGCGGAGGCCAAGCGTGTTGTGTGTGATCTCACTACTGAAGCCATGTTCCCCCGGTCTGCTCATACCTCCCGAGTCTTCTGACATTACTATAATTAGCGTAATTATTATCACGATTGTTATCATCCTATTCACATCATCGTTATGATGATGATGACGACGACGACGATTATTATTTCTCGAAGTTTCTCTTTGACCCTCGTACTTTTGTTCACTCACGTGCGACCAAACGTGACCATTTTCAAATTTCGAGATTTCTGAATCGAAATTCAATGCCTGATCTTTGACCTTGATAATCTATAGGATTTTGGACCTGAAATGTAGCCCAACCGATTCTGTCTTTTGTTGCGCAGCTGCATCGGAAATCAAGTAAGTCAAGAATCTGCCTAACTCTGTACTTACTGCTAGGTTAATTGTGTGTGCAATCTACCTCATTCCTTTACATTCTTGCAATGCACACCATTTATTGGCTAGAATATATCGGCTGTCACTGTAGTATCATTTTTCTTGGGTGGGATGGTGCGGCGAGTGTAATTAATAGGTGTCCTCAGGACGATTTACGACTAGAGCGGAATATTTTTTATAACGAGGTCCCATAGACATGCACTTCATATCATCGCAGGTTGAAGACCGCTCAGTAGAGTACTGTTTTTTGTTGCAGTGATCATGGAGAGGGAGTAGATGGGCTTGGATATGGGTCCCTCACTATCTGGAACATGCGTACTTGGAAGGCTATGGTGAGATCCTCAATTTTACCTTTCACCCCAGTTATACACTTTCAGCTTCGATGTCGTTATGTTCCAATATCCAAGGAGAGCTAGATTCGCTTTAACGCTCTAACAGCGAGTGCTTGCAATGCTTGCGTGTTCTACTGCGAGACATGAAGTGTTTCTTCAAAACGCTTTCTCAAATTTTATTACAGCCTCGGGCCTTAAATGATTTATCTTTCTCATGTGCAGACCTCGCTTTCACTTGGGCAAGAACCGCCGGTTATGACTTCAGTGTGCTTCAACCACAACGGCAAAATATTGGCAGCTGGAGCAACTGATGGCATGATTCGCATTTTTGGTACCTTTTCAGACCATCGGAAACACTACGTTGTATATGCAATATAAACTGTTAAGTTGGGCTACTGCTTCATATTTGTACCTTTCAACTGCTGTTAAGTGCAGGTAATCAGTAGTGTGGAAAGTTTCTTACGTGTGTTAATTTGCCTCTGCCACCATTCTAGTTCTGTTGATTCTGACTTTGGTCCCTTTTGAGGCACCTTTCAGATATGAGAGGCAATCTGCCAATCACAGGATGGCCTGCCCATGATGGCTGTGCTGTTTCCTGCGTTCGATTTGGTAATGACCAGTCCAGTATTTTCAGCTTAGGTGCAGACGGCAAGGTATGAGTTTTTTGGAAATTTGGGATACTCTTAACCTCTTTCCAGCGTTTTTATTTTGGGGAATTTCAGTGACGGATCCCTTTAAAGTCATGACTTAATGTCTCTCAGCACATGATGTCTTTTCACCAGATTATTGCTCCAGAATGACTTGGATCGAACTTGTAATAAATACTGTGATACATAGAATCAGAGACGTCCTAATAAAAGCGTATTGCAGATCCTGGAATGGAGTTTGCACAACCAAGGTCAAATCCTGGGATCAGCGGATGCTAGCGCGTAAGTCTTCCTTCCTAACCCTCCCAGATCTCTGCATCCTTGTGTCAATAAGTGATGTATCTGTAAGAACAGGTTGTCCTTTGCACCAGAGTAGACAAGGGCCATTCCCTTGTCACCCGACCCTCATCCAATTCACCTGGTACTGTGTTGAATCAGATATTGCGCCTTGGGTCATGGTGTCCTGCCCCGGCATGAATTTTCCATCGATTCAGGAGGACGTCACTTGCTACTTACTTCGAATACCAATTCAGCACCTCTTTATCAAGTAAGTATCACATTTCTTGTCACATTAGTCGTCCCCCTTCTCTTTAAGATAGATTTCTGATGTAACCTTGTAATCGTAAGCCACACCAGTAGAAATACGATAGTCTTGTATTACATCATCATTGTATTTATCTTCACCCCCAACCTCCCTCTTTTTCCCATTGTTTTCGAAGTGGTGACATACGACAGGGAACGTTTGCCAATTGTAACCAATTGCATACGTGGCATCCATTCTATTGTTGCATATGCATTTTTTGGCTTCACCATATCCATGGTTTAGGTCCCCAAATTTCAAATATTGTTTCAGTAGGTGGTTTTCGAAAGAAGAATCTGATGTTTTCTAGCCAGACCTTCGCATACTAAACGTGAGCTGTGTTTCGGCGACTGCAGTGGGGTTCATCGATGACTGAAACCAGTCTGGAGCACACGGCAGCCGTAACCTCAGTAGACTGGCACCCTTCTCTGCCCATGTTTCTGACCGGCTCTGCAAACCATTCCGTTCGAATCACTGCAGTTGGGTGATCCAAACCCGGCCCAAGCAATCGCGGTCAAAGACTAGTCATCTTTCTTTCTTTTTGGTATTGGATTTGAATACAGTGGAGCATTCGCTTGTCTATTTAGTAACCTTTACCCCTCCCAAGTGGCTAGAGGCCTGCTCGAAGGGAAATCAAGCTAATGTTGAACTTTGAAGTGGGTAGGCGAAAGCTCTACTCACAATTTCTCGTAAGGCCAGTTCTAATACCGTACTTCTTGGTCAGATTTGGACATTTGTTAATGGGTTGCAAAGTCCCCGCTGGCATTCCGAAACTGACCTGGCAGTGAGGTATGTCAAAGGTTCTCTTTATCTATCCACGTTTAGGCCTTATGCCATCATGTTAAGATTTGTGTATCTTCTTGATGTATTGAAAGTTTTTCTGATGTCGAAGAATTTTTAATAAAACTTTGAGACATGAGTGTATTACTCCTCTCTTTACATGTGTTGGACACTGGCATGGAATTATTAGAGAATCAGTTTTTCTGCACAAGATCATAAATAAGACCGGCCCTGCTAGTGAGGTTAACTCAAAAACGAACTTTTCAATTTCTTGTGGAACCGCCTTCATCGTTGCAAAAAAATACAAAAAAATGCCAAGCTATGATGTATAATAGATTTTTCATCTTGGTATTGACCAGTGAAGACATAACGAACAGTTTGGAAATAGGTACTATGCATTGATATTTATTTGGAAATTTTAAGTGAGGTACCTTGTGCATATTGAAGGACCATTGTAATTTTGAAAATTTTAGAGGTAGTAGAGATTTTTTCAAACTGGAAGTAATTATGTCTTTCAAGAAAACAGTTTCCTTTCTGGCAAAATTTAGCGACTCCATTCAGATTTTGGCTTACTAGGCCATGTTCCTCCAAATCTTTTCTAGTTTCTACAAGGACATGGAAGGGCTTTGGGTTCCCCCCAAAAGGAACTGATTTAGAATTTAGATTTTAGAATATGATTTTAAGGTTATGTTTTTAAATTAATTTTTAAAAAATATCTTACAAATTCATGGATATACTATGTATATAGTGCAACTTGTTCCAAAATTTGCAACATCAAGTTTTGTAGCAATGTGATGGATGAAATTGTAATATATATTACAATACGAGTACGTCCTATTGCAAAATTTGCAATATCAAATGTTGTAGCAATTTATTCTTTATTTGTACTCTAAAATATGGAAAGAGCATGAAAATTTGATCATCTACATCACAAATGAAATTGTGATTGCATGACACTATGCATATACAATAGTAGAATATATCTACTTATAGATTCTATGGATATGCTTACTATAATATTTTAATCCTCCTAGTTGACAATATTACAAAGTTATAACATTTCCTACTAATTATCAATATTTGCATTGTTTTCAAACTAAACCTAGAATACAATAAGCTCTTAGAGCTTTTGAAAACTTCATTTACCATCTCTAGAAGTGAAATTTGAACATGATTTTTTGAGATTTTTCAACTTTGAAGTTTATACTACCTATTCAAAGCTAGAAAAAATTACAATCTAGGTTGAAGACATAAAATTATTTTGCTTGTAAGAATTCAAGGAGCTTAACCCCTAAAATTCCTTGACTATGTTATCACCAAAACCCCTCAAAAACTGCCATTTCTAAAACAAGTACCAAATTTTTGAAAAATATCATTTTTGGACATGTGTAACTATAGACTCTTGTAGTACACTAGATTGAGAAGATGTGGAAAAAAATTCAGAAAATTCCACCATGTAGATTGCAAGATATTAGCATTTGAAGTGACAAAAATCCTTTTTCGGGCCCTATAAAAAAAATGGGCAGTTGCTTTTCACAAGGTCACATTTATATGAAAAAATGTCCAAAATGGTGGTGCTTCATTAGATTCATTCTTCAATGCAAGTTGGCTACATGCTTGAAAATTTTCAAATCATTTGGAATTGTACAACATATGGGAAAAAAATAGTAAGTGGAAAGATGTAGAGAATGATTCCAAATACTAAATTTTTAAGAATTTATTAATGGAATCGAAAATCCCAATCACAACGGTTGTAATGTTGTAATAAAAAATCTACATCTAATTTTTTATTTTTTTCAAAAAAATATTGAAAATTGAGTTTGAAAAAGGACTTCAACGTTTACTTCAGAGTAGAGAATCCACACTTGCTTGCAAACTAAAACATCTCATAACTTTTGACTCATTGATCAAAATGGAATGATTCAAAGCTTTATATATATATAAAAATCTAGAAAACCAATTTCAAATTTTTATATTTGAAAAAAGGGATTTTTTCATATCTGCCCAAACTACCCAAGTTGAGAAACAAACAACATATTAGGCCATAACTTTTGAGTCATATTTCCAAATGCCTTGAAATTTAGTGCACATGAAAGATATTCCTTGTCCACACCTTCTATTAGAATTTGGGCCAAAAATATGGAAATCTCTAGTCACATGTACATGCCCAAAAAAGTTATGTTGCCAAAAAACACACCTTGGGCCTTTAGGGGTTAAGTAGCATAGGTTGTAATTGACCTTGGCTACATTTATAGAGGCTCTAGAGTTAGTAGGATTTAAGGGAAAAAATGGGAGAAGGTTGGTGGGATAGGATTATAAGCTAATTTGGATTGAAGCTGGGTTAGAGACTATCTAATCCATCGCATGAGCTATCCAACATCAACATAGGCTAGTATAATTTCAATAAAACTCAATGTTTTGACTTCTTAATATGGTTTTTTTTTTAAACTCAAAAGGGGACACAGGGTTCTTTTGTTTTACAATTGTGATTGTAAAATGTTGAAAACTGAGTCCAAGTTTCATTTTTTGAAAAGAGCCTAGTGTATTAGTAGTCATTTGGATACTTACATCTTTGGAAAATTATTTGTATATGCTACAATCAATGAATTCATTTGAAACTTGGCAAATGAGTACATAATTGCAAGCAATACACATTCAATTGTATCAAAGTTCACAAAAATTACTTTTTCCAGTGCAAAGAAGAACTAAATAAAAATTATTAATATCGTGTAATCAACTATAGGTTAAGGAGGATTGACCGCCTCATTGCCCTAACTAAGGGCAAATGTAAAAATTGCCCTTGTTTTGTACTACATTTTTTTGCATTTCTTCACCTCTCCTATCTACTTGATTTGGAACCTCTAATTGAAAATATTAATTGAAAATTTCCAGAGTTTCACATTGCACAAAATAAATAGAATGAATCAAAAATTTGAATAGAAAAGTATATATATAATTATTCTACGAGTCCCTTCTCTTTCTCTATTAGATTTTATTTTATTTTGAGCCCAAGCTTAAACATTTTGAGTTTAGATGGTATAACTTTTCTTCTCAAGCACTAATTGAAATGAAAAAAATCCCCCACAAGCTAATCTTTTTTTATCTTGTACAATTGTTTGAAAAAATCACTCCAAAAATTGAGGTAATTGGTATCTATCCCATTATAGAATATTACAAAAAGAAATATAAGTAAATATAAAATTTTATTTTAATATATTTATTATTATTATTATTTTATTCTTTATTCTTTATTCTAGTATTATATTTTTTTATCTTCTAAATTTGGATGAAGAAATTTGGATTTTGTTTTTAATTTTTCTTTCTTCTTACTTTCATTCATCATTTCCATGTAGAACTATACTTATTAAACAATCCCTTGGACGGTTGGGAAAAAAATTCAAGATTTAAAAATTAATAATATCTTTGAATGCAATTTTTAACCCCTATAATTCCATCACTATTACTAATATCACCAAAATTCTTAGAAAGTTACCATTTCTAGAGCAGAGAATAAAAAATTAATAAAAAATAGGAATTTTCTAAATCCAACCTTAGGATTATACATGACAATAAGGTAGCCAACCCATTTCCAACCACTTAAGCAATTATGCATATTTGGAGCAGAGTTTTGTTGAATGCAAAATTTTTCGCATGTGCAAAAATAGAGTTTAGAAGGATTGCATATTTTTCTAGAATTTTATTACACAAAATGTAATTACTATGAATTTTTTGTGGAAGATTCTCTTTGACTTGTAATGGTAGTATAGAGCTTTCTATTTGTGACCATATGCTAATTACAAAATCGACTAAGGGCTGGTTGCAATATTGAGAGCCTTGCAACCAATCATAATGTGACACAACTACTCCAAGAATTGCACCACAACTTCACAGAAAGAAAGCATCCTACATATTGGAAATGGGGGCTGATCGGAAATGGGTTGGCTACCTTATTTACTTTTTCTTGTTTTTTATTTTCTAAATTAGACTTTAGGTTTATTTGGATAAACTTTAATTTTGATTTTAAAAATTTATTTCACTTTTTTGTAAAATTTATTTCACTTTTAATTTCTATTTAATTAACCGCTTAATTCTATATAAAATCTACAGTACAATGGACGCCAAAATTGCGCCACGGTTACAAGTGCATCAGTAACAGAACGAGGTCATGCCGGGACCCTACGACCGACTTCCGTCTCATCTCATCAGCAGTCAATTCGGGTGTTCTTCGAAGAAATCCTTCACCTTCGCAGACCCTCACGATCGACAATTCATTTGTTCGCGCCTCGATCTGCACGCGCCTAATTGAATTTGCCGATGTTTACAATCATTCATCTTCCTCGTTGAATTCGCGCTCTTTCTTCGCGCTTCTTTTGGTGCAATTTCGAGAATTTCAGGATCGTCTGCGCAATCCGGTGTCTGAAACCTGTTTAATTACTGCGATTGGAATTCGAGAACTTCCAGAGTTTCACACACGTCCCTGAATATTTTGAGATTGGGTTTGAAGCGTTTCCCATTCGATTTTGAGAGTTTTCCCTTGCTCGGATTCCCCTTGTTCGGATTTCGAGTTTTGAGAGTTTCCCTTCCTCGGATTTGAGCGAGTAATAGCATGGCGAAAGGGTCTCAGAGCCAAGCGTCGACGACGGCGTCGTCGTCATCTCGCGGGAGTGGTGCGGGTGGCGGGATTTCGAGAGTGACTTCCGCCAGCGCTCCGCCGAAGGGTACTGGCGGTGCCGGGCTGCGGAGGAGACGAACCGCGTCGACTGGGAGTGCTAGTGGTAGCGGTGCCTTCCGGGGGGGCAACAACAACAACATGTTGCGCTTCTACACCGACGACGTGCCTGGATTGAAGATCACCCCCACGGTCGTGCTCATCATGAGCGTCATGTTCATCGGATTCTTGACCTTGCTTCACGTGGTGGGGAAGTTTTACGGCGTCCGAGCCAAAGCTTAGGGCACGGCTCAAGTGAGATTTACATATTCCTCATTCTCTCTGAAGTTAGCTTTTTATTAGAGCACATACATAGTTTTAGATGGAGGTGGCTGTGGCCTTGTAAGCTTTGCAGGATAGATCAGCATGCATAGTGCCCTGGTGCTTGCTGGTTTTTTATACTGTACATTAAAGAATATTGGTGGCAAGTACAGCAAATTAGACCAGACTAGGAAGCACGAATTCAGATCATTAGATGAGCTCGTTTTGTTGTATATCATTTTGTACACCATTTGATGTCCTCGTTTTGATGTTCTTCACGTGGTGGAGACGTTTTACGGCGCCCGAGCCTGAGCTGAGGGCACGGGTCAAGTGAGGTACTGAGGTATACTCATATACGCATTCCTCAACCTCTCTGAGAGTAGCTTTTTATTAGGACACATACGAAGTATTAGGGAGAGGTGACTTTGGCATTGTAATTTTTGTAGGAAAGATCAATATGCATAGCTTTCTGGTGCTTGCAGGTCTTTGATACTGTGAATTAAAGAGTATTGGTGCCAAGTACACCAAATTAGACCAGACTAGGAAGCTCGATGTCAGGCATGCTTGTCTTTTGTACATGATGATGATCGATGCATCCTGAATTTCTATGACTTTGTGCCGCTTTGAGAGTAATACTCATTCCTAGTTGCAAGTTATTTCCTCTCGGAATATTTGGTTTCTACTTTTTCTTGATGGAGGTGTTCCTGGAGGTGCTTTTGCGCGCTCCCAGTGTTAGGGTATCGGTATTTTTTTATCATTGACGTGTTGGTGTTTTTAGGACATCAACAATTTGTGCTCGTCACTACGATGGGCACACCATACTCGCTTCGCTTAGTGCTGAACATAGTTCCTTACAATTTCTTTTTCAGTTGAATTGACGCAGAATATCAAACTTATAAGAGGCGATTACAGTCGTTTGCGCATAGGAGAAGCTTCCTAGTGGTTTAGGGTTTCTGAACGAAGAATTATAGCTTTTTGGTCTTGTGGAGGCTAGTTAGTAAATGATTATTGTCTAAGAATTTAGGGTGGCAGGTTTGAGTCATCCGTGATTTTAGTTGCCCGTACTTCATTGGACAGATTAGGTTGAGCAAGAGTTTTGTGGTATTCCCGTTGATTTAGCGGTGACTAACCAAAATTACAACTTGGTGAGCAAATCCTCGTTCCTTCAGGGGTCTGCGATTTCTCATCGAGTCTTCCGAACTGTCGAAGCGCTTCGGGATTCTTCTTGACAACTTATTCTCTTGATGCTTGGCCAACTCTTTGAACTGTCGCTGAGTTATTGCGTCAACTGTTATTCTTGCCTCTCTTCGTGTCTTTCAGACACTCCCATGTAAGAACTCGTCAATCTTGACCAGTAATAGAGATTCGTTGTCCTGTTCAGAGGCATGTGCTTTATCACACAGCCCGAAGAAATGTTCTCTAGTATCGTTAAGAGCCAAGTGCATGATGAGATTCGTACTGTCCATGTTTCGTGTATCACCTTCGAGATTTGAGATGGTATCCAGAAACGATTGGCTATTTACTCGTGGAGCTAAGGCAACGTTGACGTCCAGAATAGATCTTCCTCTGTAGCATTTTCTTCGTACAGCCTGGCGCATATGAAAATTCTTTTAAATAGTGAAACACTTTCAAAACAAAGCTGCGTATACTTTCAGCTGCAAAATCTAAGAAATTCATGATAATGGATGTGAGACGGAGGTCCTTGCCTGGTATAAATCACTTAGTATTTCAACTTGCTCACGACCCAAGAAGCCTCGCCTTTGAAGCTCCAGAAAGAAATCAACTGTTCCAACTGTGACATATCGGGTGGTCTTAAAGCTCTCTACAGCTGCTTTGAGAACCTGTGAATTGAAGACCGACGGCAACCAATTGTACGGAGGAGAAAAACACAATATGGCCGAAAGGATGGCAGAAGAATATTGGATTCCTTCGGTTTCCTTGACCCCTTCTTGCACTTGAGCCAGAGATAGCAATAGTTCTTCTGCAACTGTTTTGTACCAAGGACTCCTTGTAATGGCCTCCTTTTGTTTCAGATCAAGCACGGTCGTTGCAAGCAGACTCATCATGCATATGCAAGCATTCTTCCTCAACAAGCCATCACTCCCTAATGCTGCACCTTGCAAAATTAATGTCATACTTCTCAGGTCATTTACCGAGCTGTCAGCAAGATTCCCTTCGAGCTTGCCATTGGTGTCCGTAATATGTGACAGATGTTCAACTAGGCAAGAGGATGTCAATATCTGTATGGAGTGCGTACTGAAACAGAGTAGCTGGCAGAGATGCTGATACGAAATTCTGGAAGTGATTTTCGTGGAGAAATCATTTGTAAAACTGCGTTCAATCCTGTTGTTCGTTTCTTCGTGCGTTACGTTGCAAATTCCACTGCAATACAATGGACAGCTGTCAGTAACCTCAACTGTTCGTAGTGTTACTTGCATTCGTCATGGGCAACAACCACCAAGGTTGAAAGGAATCCAGAATGCGCTAGAAATTTATATGACTTACCACCTCAACCATAGGGTGTGAAACAAGAGGGAGGCTCTCAAGCTCATCCCATCTTCAGAGTTGGTATCCATTGTGGTCAACGCGGAACTCTTCTGGGAAGCATTCACGATGTTCCGTTCCAAAGTATCTCGGAGCTCGACACTCATACATACCTTTCTTGCTGCTTCCTGTAGTGTAGGGATCCTAAAAGATTTATGCATGATCAGTGTAATAAGATTAACTAGTGGGACACCAGAAGCATGCATGTCCCTCCCATTGTTCAGTTGTAACAGCAAGAGTTTCTCCGTCTGCCATCACATGCCAACCGCAATGTACATGTTCAAAATCGCAGGACATACTCTTATGGACTTTTCAGCTCAACTCCATCCAGGTATACACCTGCAATTAGACATTAGGATATTAGGACAAATAATTATTCCAGCTATATGGGTTTGAACAAGCACCTGACTTGCGATATCCAGCCAGGCGCCCTCATCCATCACAGCCATGGATTCGTCGAGGACGACTAGCAGTTGAAAGAGTAACTCTACGCAAACCGTAACTGTGGCTCTAGGGGCCTCACAACCTTGCAAAAGAATGAACCGCCTCAGGGTTTTCACAACGCCATGGCTGTGAAATTTCTGTGCGAAGCTCCAACTATCCCTGATAATTCTTGAAAGTCCAGTTGCAACGATCCTAATTTCATTAACAAGATGCCTCTCGACTACGTCGAGGAAAAGCGACATTAGGACCCCTGTCGCGTAGTCGTCCTCATCAATCAGCTGTGCCACCTGAACCTCCGCGCCAGCATCCAGATTCTTCAGGAGTAGTTCTTTGCTCATTGCAGAAAGACTTTCTTTCTTCGCAATCCACTTGAGTGCAGGTAACGGCAGTTCATAATTCAAAGAGCCACTGTCGTAAGCTGCTTTTAAAGTGTCAATCATAATATTTTCAGCCTTCATACTTGGGAAACGACCCTGCAACATAATGTTTTGTTGTCCTTCAATAAACAAGAGGAAAAATTGCTTTAGAACTGGAGAAGATGGCGAGGCTAGAAGCGACGACGAGGAGTTCACAAGAACATGCTGTTCTAGGGAACTCAGTAGCTGCTTACTTTCAACAAGCCTGCAGGCAATCGAAACAGGATTCTCGCTTAGATATCGATGCAGCAACAATCTAAAGCAATATTATAAAATCACATCATTAAGTCAAGATTTACCAAATTCTCTTCGTAGACTGCACACGCAATCCTCCTCATTATAAACCTATACATGAACAGCGGGAAAAATGGCTCATTGATGGCTTTTCTACATAGCAACTGAGAAGTTCAACAGGACTTCTCAAATTTATAGTATGAACAAGAGTCTCAATATCGATGAAGGTTGAGACAAGGTCAAGTACAACCTGTCACCGTGTTCGATGGTAGTGAAAAGTAGAGCGATAATTGCTTGATGAGCCGAAATAAGATGCCAGTCCTCATGGCTTCTCTGTTCAAGTAATATGAGTAAGCCTTCCACGTCACCGGGTAAGTGATGCAGAAAGTCAACTTGGATGAGATCCGCATTTGAGGAGGTCCTATTTATCATTGTGCCGATTGCGCTGTAGATATTTTGCTTCAATTCCGCCGAGGGAAATTTCGACATACTCTCAAAAGCCATGCTGACCCAGCACTTGGAGATTAGAGTTCTCGCAAATTCGCCCGCCTGGATAGCCTCTCCATCTTGTACGATTTTTCTGACAGTACTGAAGAGAGCATCGATAGTTTCTTCGTCTGAAATGCTTTCATAGGAAGCTGTAATAACCGGGAGCATTCGCAAGTGGAAATGCGTCATCAAAAACTGTGCCAATTCTCTAAATTGTTCATGGGCAAAATTCTGTTGAGCACAGAAGAAATGTGCCGCTTGTAGCAGATGTGTGGCAGAAAATATGCCATTGTGTTGGCTTGCGTAAATGGGGTCTGCACTGATGCAATCCGTCATGGAGGACACGCAGTCTAGAAGCATTTGGCAGATTGAAGGGATGTTGCAGCACGAAGGGGCCCTCAACAAAGTTATAAGAGTATCGCAAGTGGCATTCAGACCCTCAGGAGAGAGACCAAAGCCAAGAATGTCAGAAATTTCGTGGTCTTTTACAATACTGCTGTAACATTGAAAAGATTTCTTCAAGAGGTTAATCAGATGTTCGGCGCGGGCGTAACTTATTACCCCAGGACGATCACCGATTCCAGCAGAAATTATTCTCAATGTTTCCTTCTGCAAATCTCCATAAGCTGAAGAAAAGGAATGTTCAAGTACACGCAACAGCGGTTCAAGTCCGAGACTGAAGTGGTCAGAGAACGTCGGGAGGGCCAACGAAAGTGTCATAAGCGTGCGGACGGCGCTGATGCCGACTGCTTCAAGATCGCCTGCAATCCGAGATGCAATAGTTCATAGTGCCATTTATCGTGGGCAAGTGAAGGAACGATATGGCATTACATCGGTCTGAAATGACTGATACAGCAACACCCTGTTCCCATAAGATAAAAACTTTAAATCCCGTTTTCCAGGTTTAATCCCGTCTACAGGTGAGTTAGCGGGAGGTTTACGAGACTTCATTCACAGGTCTGTGATGAAGAATAGAAGATAAGTGCATCGCAAGTTGCATACCTGATACCCTCAGAACCTCAAATATGTAGTCAGTTAATCCCTCCTTAACAAGAGAATGAAGCTCTTCGCCGATGTCCAGGCTAGTAGGGCAAACCTGGTCGATCAACACTAAAGATCTAATCTGGACTTGAGTATCAGTAGATAGAAGTGATGCCTTCATTGCCTCTGCGAAATGTCCCACGAAAGAAGCACTTGTCTGACCTGGCGGCGCAGTCATATCCTGGTCACCTGTATCGCGTTGCCCGTCGAAAACAGTTGTTGATAGGCTGATGTTGAAGACAGATGCTTGGGCAAGTGCAATTAACAAGTCTGTCATCACAACGCTCATAATAATGAGGAAGTCACTGAGTCCGACATTGCATAACAGCATGAATAAGCATGCGATGGACATCGGGGACATCACAATAATAATAGTCAACAGATAAGTCGGCAGGGTTTGAGAGTGTACCTAGGCTGTTTGTCCTGACGACATCATTATGTGTTTTCTCCAAGGCGCGTAGAGAGAGGTAAACCAGTGAGGGGCAGTATTCAACTAACAATTGAATGCCACCTTCCAAGGAGGTTAACTTGACGAAAATAAAGAAAATATCCACTCCCATCTCATCACTGCACATACTATTACAGCGTATATGAGTATCATTCTAGTCAAATACATGTACATAAGCCCCATTCGCTTCTGATAGCTTCAAAAGAAACATAACACCAAGGGATTGCTCATGCAAGCCATAATCTTCCATATGCTTGAAGATACTCACGTTGGAAGCGAAATAGCTTTGACGAGATTCTGAACGCAACCAGCTTGGGATGTAATCGCGTTAGGAATGTGATTATTATGGTGGCAATGCAGCTCAAGGAGAAGACCCAAAGCATGAACCTGCATAGAGAAAGATAGTTTGCCGTCAGATAATTTTGGCCAAATGGGGAACAATAATGGACGGGCACTTCTATTGTAAGGTACTTGGAGCTCTGTAAATACGAGCAAAAAATAATAAAATATAAGAGATTAAGTATATGTGTGTGTGTCTCTCCATAAAATTTTAGAATCTATGTATTCACTATTGTCGATACCAAATTTGGCCAATGCATTTTCAAGTCATCCATTAGTTATGCACGAAGGTAATATTGAAGCCAACAGGGCTCTACTCAGCGACCACTGGTCATACAGTCAAAATCGAGCAATTACTTGGACGATAATCTTATGGATGCATTACGAAGACCAAAATAATTAACCAGGACTGCCTCTCTGCTTCTACAACTCGACAACAGCACTGAACAAAAGAAGAAAAAACGCACACTGAAGAGATGCCCATGCTTCCAAGGAGTAGTCTCGGACCTCGAAAGGTGCAGGCAAATATGCAGCATTGCATCTTGGAGCAACGTGCCAATGGCCAATTTGCAAACAGAAACCGTGACATCAATGATTACACTAGCAAGCCCTTCACCATCAGTGAAAAAAATTGCTTCCGCCAAAGGAGCGGCAAGAAATTCCAGACGCTTTAGTATCATATCACTACAAAATTGCGAATCTGACAGTGACTCGGTAAATTCACTCAGAGCTTTTTCTCTATGTACTACAAGCGAAGAAGGCGACGCAATCAGATCAGTGAAGCATTCAAGACAGAATGCTCTACCCTGGCTCGTACGAACCAGCATATTTGATCCGTGATTCCGCGAACAAGACATATAAAATGCACTTCGCTCATCGTCCTCCAACTCTCCCATCATTGTGATCATTTACACGATCCAATGTTAATTACAGAACGCCATTCGATTGCTGAGACAATGCAACTAAACAGTTTAGTCAGTTTCTCAGTTTCCTGTGCCAATCCCGCGAAGAAGCAAAAAGTTTAAGCCTCCATCGACACCTGCATCTCCAGTAAGAGCGTTCTTATCTTACAACATGCACGATAGTTTGGCTATGGCGCAGAATTCCTGACGATCCAATTTTCCAAGTCTCCGTAGCAATTACAGCTCACAGCGATTCTATAACAAATGTAGTAAGAATAGGTCGAATTGCAACTGAGGAAGACGACGCCGAAGTGCATCCAAAGCAAGGGCTGTAGACACTGACTTCCAAACTTTTGAAAATGATCTCAAGGCTTGCCCGCCCAGGCGTCCACTCCAATTCAAATGATCCCGCCCCCGCTCTTCTTTTGTTTTTGAACTGAAGTGGGAAAAGGCAAAAGAGGCCGCCAAATTCTTTTTGGTGAATTTTCACCTGAATCTTACCTGATTTGGGTTAAAACACTAAGACAAATATTTGAAAAAATTAAAGAATTCAGTAAGCACTTTTCAAAAAAATACTTGATTTTACCAATATTTGGATAAAAGCTACTATTCATAGATAATTTTGTAGAATGATTCTACCCATTTTTTTCCTTACTTGCATGCATTTTAGGGTGCAAGTTGCCCTTACTACCATAAAAATCAATAAATTTTTTTGAGTGAATGGAGTCAGCCCAATGGCTTCTTATTCTATTTTGAATGTGAATAATATTCCAAACAAAACAATTAGGGATTTATTTTCAAGGTTTCCTAGGTACATTGATTTGTCTATTTAGTAAAGGAGAAAAAAGCATCACCTAGAAAATTAGTGTCACCAATAATTTTTTGTTTTTTTGGAAATTAATAAAAAAAATAGTAATACGGTATATCATGTTGCAATAATTTAAAATAGTGCGGCTTTGATAAATTAGTGTCACATGCAGTATGAGGATAACCCAATGTAGTGCAAATTGCAATCTTGACTGGAGTGATGGAGTGGTGAATAAGTAAAATTATGACTGCAATGTGATTTATACAGTCAGATGTCAAGATATCATCCAACTTGAATTTTTGGGGTGATTTCAGGGGGTCTTATCCATTCAAAATATCATGTCTCTAATTAGAATAGAAATAATTCGACTTCATTTTAATTCAATTAATATGTGGATGGACCATTATTATAGTTGAATATAAAATTCATGTTCATATAACTTTTGTGCAACTGCATTAGAACCCCTAAAGGTCTTTCATGTTTAGAGGTCCAAATTTTGCTTCAAAATATTCTCTTGAAAGCAAAGTTAAAATCTTAGTCTATATTTATTTTTAAATGAATTCAACCATGGGATCCTTTGGTTAACTTGTTCAAGTGCATCATCCCAAAATTTTATACCAAATATTCCTACCAATTGCAAGTTCAATGTGCTTAGTCAACCTAACATGCTTAACCCTTGTGCGTCAAAACCAAAAAAAATTGGACATTAAGAAAATAGGATTTGGGGATTACAAGATTCATCAAATATTATAATCTCAAAATCCACACAATGGATTCTCTTATAAATTGCAGATTTGTACTCATCAGAAAGTAGGCTTCAAATCTCAACTGTGAAAACTTTAGTAACCATGTAGTTCTCAAATTATTCTGGATTTTCTAGATCCAACAAAAAAAGCTCTTCACTTATGTTGTTCACTCTATGATGTTTAGAGATTAACTTGCATAGCAAAGAGTGGCAGCACATAGAGTTGACAACAAAGCTAAATCATGCTAGAGCTAGCAAAATGTTTGAACACTAGAATTGCACCCAAATGGAAGTTTTTTGTATAAATATGCAATGTCCAAATTGATGATATTCTACTGTAGGAGTTTTCTAATGGAATTGAGTTTTGGAAGTATTCTCAAGTACAGAAGAACATATTGCTTTCTTCAATGTAAAATTGCATTTGCCAATGTACTGACACATGCTTGAAAAAGGACCATATTCGTTATATTGAGACTTTTCGCAGATTTTGAGACATACTACAAGTTATTGGAAAATTCATTTAAAAAAATAGAAATTGAAACCAAAAATAAATAATGCTCAAATAGTGAGCCTATGATGAAATTCTAAAAGTTGGTGTTGTTACATATTTATAAAAGAATACTAGTAAAGAGATAAAGGGATTTATCTTCAAGTCAAGGATAAAAACACTAGAAGAAAAACGTGTCTGGTACAACCGGCCACTATGCAACTAGTGTCCTATACAACTATCTTATGACCATAATCCTCTCTATTAGCACCAAATCTAATGTAATTGTTTTATGTCATCGTTTTACAACATTGATACATTGTTTTAGTTGCAAAGTAGTCAATTTGTAGTTGCAAACAACAACTAGGAAATGACTAGGAAAATATTGCAACTGTAAAATGACCATAGTTATGCCATATTTAACTACTTTTGGACTTTAGGAGGACTTTTGGACTATGTGATGGGAGAAGCCATCAAGAGACCTCCCGTTGTTATGGATTAGGAGACCCCAATGCCTATGAAAGGGGGAAGAAAAGAGTGAAGTAGACCATGTTCACACACAAGAAGGGGACAAAAAAACATTATAACTAAGACAATTCAATTATTCAACCGTAGAACATTGAATTGTACATAGTAATTAAGACGAATCATCAGGAGATTTCTCGATGTAGTGCAAATCCAAGATACAAGGACTGTAAGTGTGGCATGAAACCAATAAAAACGGCTATTATTCAATTGGAACTATTAGGTCTCATTTCCCCTGTTAGTATTTCCACGCATAATTAGGAACCAGAAATCTCCCGATATGATCCCTACACTTGACCTCTTACAGTAAAAGAGAACATAGAAAATGACAAGGCAAATGCAAATACGAACTTCTAGTGCGGATGAATGAAACTAGAAAGTAACTGAAAGGTAAGGTGGATTCACCAAAATTTATTCATATTGATATAGAAAATAACAGAAGTTGCCTTTACAAAGAACTGAAGGCCTGACCTATAGAATCCATGATTCAAGATGAAAAGACAGTGGGTGCATGATTGAAAATGAAATGACAAGTGGCCCTATGGCTTCTCTAAATGCATAAACTACACTCACTACATAATTACCATGACTGAAGGACTTTCTACCTGTACTCTGTTTTAAGTCCCAACAATTAGCTCCTTTACTCCATAGCACGGACGCTCCCATCTCAAAGGAAGAAGATCATCCCTCGCAAGTATGGAGGGTCCTACCACACGAGCATGTGGCCACTTAAGAGGATCTAACTCAAGTAGAACTATAGTTTGATTCTAGAGAATGCTACGCTCTCTAGGGCTACCTAAGATAAGCTTTAGTAATTCAGCACGGTTTGGATAGGGGTCATTCTTCTTACAGTTGTCCGCACCAACAATATAGAGGAAACTCTTCAAAGTACTCCATAGGAGAAGATGCTGCAAAAGAGTTGCCACGGCAAGAACATTCATTGAGGAATACAACCCACAGTGACTATCTTCAACCAATTGTTTAAGAAAGCCACGAAAACCAGCAGGTACGATAATTCTTTGATGAAGATCCGTAATGCCGCCTTCCACGCATAAAGCACCTATAAGAACAACGAGAACTGCCTTCTGCATCAACCAAACTCATTAGATAAGGAAAACCTCCAAACAACGGGAGATCTCCCGATGAAGCTCATGAGGAATACTCAGTTCACGAAGAACCTATCAGCACCGGGAGATCTCCCGATGAAATGACAGTGGACAATCGTGTTGGTCAGCACCATCTAACAATGGGAGATCTCCGGATGAAGTAAGAGTTGTTAATAACATTTTCCAGCAACTATAAGAAACGGGAGATCTCTCGATGAAGTAAGAATAGACAACTCCATAGAACCATTTCCAGTATTGGCTAAAAATAGAGAAAACTCACTATTTTCCAATTGGAATGTGGTAAAGGTAGACTATGAATTACAAGTACATTCTGGAAACTAACTGTCATTTAAGTATCTTTGAACAAGAAATGCGAAGAACAGCTAAGGAGTGACGTGCACAGAAAAAACTCTCTAGATGGAATACAAATAAAACATAAAACTGAGTAGGAAAAAAAGAATGCAATTCACAATGAGAATAAAAGTGCAATCACTTTACATTTCTTAACAAGTAATATACAATTCACAATGGACAGAAAATGCAATTATTTACAATCTCATTAACAGTCATCTCTTTGTTACAGTCGGAGTAAAAGTGCAATTATTTACAATCTGATTATCAATATGTATTGAGGCCTATGTATAGTGTCAATGTTTTACATCTGAATTTACAGTAACGAGAGATCTCCCGATGAAGCCTCAGAAAAATGGGGATCAACACACTATCCTGGTAATGATTACGAAGCCCTCATTGGATAACGGGTCGACACCTTGTTGTCCGCCAATAAGCGGGTTATTCTTCACATACACTGGCACCTTCTCATTTGACCTAAAAAGACCATCAAGCCAAGGGATCAACTACATCCGAAGGTAGTTGTCATTGGAATCACCGTAGAAGGACTCAGGAAAAACAGCATTGTGTGGATTATTCATGACGTTCTTTACTGGATTGTTGTCAATTAGCAGAATGTTCTCTAGTGTCGATAAACCAACAGCCTGCGCAAAAATCATAAGATCCTTTAGAAAGATTGGCTTATGTGGTGCAGTTGGTGCCCTGTACTTGGTCTTTGTGCACACCTCTTGATCTAGACAAATTACATCTCCACGACCGAAGGAAGCATCTGCAAGGACAATGTCTAACAAGTCGTTCATGTTTCGAGGAGTTACACTACTCCAGAATGCAACTTGCACTTTTCCATGCAACCAATTAAGGAAGGTTGTGACACCCAGCCGATGTTCAACATGAAGTTTATTACGGAAATACGACCTGTGAAGTATAACTCCATTCAAGTCCAGAATCACTATATAGTTTCGGTGAGGTACCTTTTTGGGTGTCCCCGGAACCGCCGTGAAAGGACCAGGACAATCTGCAATACAGAATACCAAAGAGAAGTTAGACATAAGTCCAGCAACATCAACATTCAATTGAAATCAAATCCGTGAAGATACGCACGATGTCACCTCAAGCACCTTTGGTGTCGTCCTCTCCAGTTCGATTCACTTCTGCTTCATAAACCTTGGAAGGAGAAGTAGTCCCAGATTCAAAGACCTCCTCCTCTGCTGCTTGTGGTACACGGTCAGAGGCGATATCAACAATGCTTTGATACATAAAACTGGTGGCCTCCCACGCGGCCTGAATATCACGAGAAGATTTACTCGTGGGATCGCGGGTAACACATGCATGGTGACTTGGCAAATCAACAAGATCCTTAAACCTATTCTTTATAGAGAGTCTCTCTACGTAAGTCAGTCCAGCCTACAGAACAGCTATGAATGGATTCACCTCCACTATGCCAGCCTCCGGATTCATTTGCCTCAAGTCTACTAGAGTATCCTCCAGAATGTTGGCAACGACATTGGCATCAGATGTTCTACCTTCAACCTGAGACAACGGGAGATCTCCTAATGCACCACCATCCAACTGAATTGTCGACGTCACTGAGGGACGAAGACTCAAATCCTGAACTGTACGC